>OU892284.1:24092594-25310773 GCA_917834065.1 Ceutorhynchus assimilis | reverse complement strand
TCCTTAATATCTCTGGTTACCCTGAAATTTTTTTCTATATCTTCAAAAAGTATTTCAAAATATTCCTGAATCGACTCAGTTCTATAGCTTCTTCAGATACTCTTGGTATACAAATATCTTTAACAAGTATTCCAAATCCTTCCCTGGATCTTCTCAGATACCTTCTGAATTTTTTGGATCTCGAATTCACTTGGATTTCTGGGAATCCTAACACTCTCGCCGCTAAAGATATTTTCAATTTTTTCGTCGTGGGCCAAAATGATATTATGATGTATAATGACCAGATAAATTGTTCTGAATTGTTATTTTAGTTTTATTTTAACCCCTTCCCCCCCTTACCCCATTTTTTCATAATGTACATTAATGTGACATCTTTTTCATTTTACCTCTACCCCGTAAGTTGTATTCGTCCTACGCCGATGCTCTGTATACCGAAATAAAGCCACATGCCAACAGAGTAAATCCCCCATATGAAATACGTTATCGGCGTTACACTTTTGATATATCAGCGTTTTAACCAAAACGTTGATGGTGTACCCCAAGCAGCGCTTTTACGTCCTAACAATGTCGTTATTGATCTCTTGACGTTAAGGCGCGACGTCAAATAGACGACTTTACAACCCTTATTTTCACCAAAATGGAGAATCTTTTCATGGTTGTAACGACGTCGCAGGTCGCGAGGCTTTACTAATTTTTAACTTATACGTCAGCATACACAACCAGATTTGAACGTTTACTAAACGTCGTAAACCATGACTAACCTAAAAACAAATAACTACCAAACCAAATAAAGGACGTTCCAGGTTTAATATATTGCACCAAATTCGTACTTTTGGTTTATTATTAGTGTTATTTTATTTCCCAACTCATCACATCAAAAACAAAATGAATAGGTATCTATAAGAATATTGGGGGACATAAAATAATAATGGCGCCTGGCCTTATCAACAATAAAATACGTGAAACTAAATATTTAGCTCTTGTAGGCACAACAACTTCAAACGAAGTCAACTTTTCTGTCAAATATAATTATGATATGCACACAAAACAAACGGGCTCCTATTTTGTTGATATTTTCCAAAAAAAAATAAAAAATCTGTAATTTACATAATTTCTTAAATAGTTCCGACGGGTCAAAAACATCTTTGGGCAAGACCGATTTACACAAAAATAAATAATTTTGACGAAATTTCCTTATTAGGGATTGATTTTTCAGATATTATTTTATTTTTATTAAAAGTGCAGCAATGGCGGATGATTAGATAGGACCTTGTGATATATAAAATGGTCGAGTTGATAATCTACACCTTATCCTAACCTAATGCGTGTTTTCGTCATGAAAATGGACTTAATGTATTGTTCACGAAAATTTGCGTTAGGTTTTCGAAAGTTTAAAGAGCAGCGGGACTGTAGCGCTAAATTCAATTTTGCCGCACAAATATTAATGGACATAAACCCGAGCCATACAAAGACAATGGAGGATTGGCACTTACTTGGTTTATGCTGGTTTTCGTCGATCCAGAGGAGCTCCTCGTGTCCAGAAAGTCTGCTTCTCAGCGACACACCGATACAACACAGTCTTAGAAATAAAAATAAGGAATTTTTGCCTTGAATTCGATAGGTTTTTTGATTTTGATAACGACCGAAAAGGCGGACGTGGTTTTAGAGACACGGCTTCGTACTGTCCTTCCTTCTCATAAATCACATATTTTTCACCTACGCCGAGTCTGCGCGAGCGGTGCCAATTTTGATTTGAACTTGTATGGCTTTTAACGGTTTTTTCTTTCGTATTTTTGAATAAATATATAAAATAACAAAGTTGCATGAACATTAACCGCCCACTTAAAACGGAGTTTTACGTTGAATAAATGAGAGAAAAAAATATATATAATACTAATAATAAAATAGAATAAAATAGAATAAAACTACAAAAACAAAACACAACACACAGAGATTGCTTATCTGAGTTTAACGCGAATCTAATAACAAAGGGCACAACTTTACCACTGGACGAGTAAGGAGCCCGTGCTGTGTTTTTACTGTAGCAATTCTAACGTGACCATCCGGACCAGGATGCACGGTTACTATTCTTCCCAGTGACCAGTGCAATGGTGGTCTGGATTCATCCTTGATTAACACCAAAGCGCCAAGCTTAATTTCGACGGAAGGAGCGGACCACTTGCAACGTTGTTGCAAGGTGTTAAGGTACTCGATTTTCCAACGCTTCCAAAAATCTGAATGAAGGCGTTGAACAAGTTGCCAACGATTTAAAGTGTTTAGTTTTAGGGAAGAAAGGTCCGGATCCGGACAAGAATTTAATGGTTCTGTGGTCAGAAAATGACCAGGTGTCAGTGGTGACAGGTCATTTGGGTCTGAACTCTATTCCCAGAGAGGTCTCGAGTTGAGAAGAGCCTCTATTTGTGAGAGAAGGGTATATAGTTCTTCGAAAGTTAAGATTTGGTTGCCAATTACGCGATATAAATGAGTTTTGACAGATTTGACTCCCGCTTCCGCTAAGCAATTTAGGTGGGGAGCACCAGGACTATTCAGGTGCCACTTTATGTTCAGACTTTCCGCAGCTAATCTTGACAGGTTTTGGAGTTCTTTTATAGCTCCGACAAAATTGGTTCCTTGATCACTTACGATTTGAACGCAAGTGCCACGTCTAGCTACAAAGCGTCGTAACGCTGCAATGCAAGCTTCCGTAGTCAAGCTTGAAACTAACTCGATGTGGATAGCTTTGACACAAGTGTCGACAAACACCGCAATATACGATTTCGTGACTTGCGCTCCACGACGTCTTTGACCTACAAAGGATTTTATTGGACCAGCATAGTCCAGACAAACGTGGGAGAAACACTTCAGCTGGGAAGTTCTGAAATCGGGTAGATCTGCCATATATGGTGTGTATGATTTAGGTTTTAAACGAGCGCATCGAATGCATTGGGATAAGACCTTTTGAATTGCTTTACGCGCAGATATGATCCAAAATTTTTGGCGAATAAGATACTGCACTGTATTAAGCCCAGGGTGCAGATTTTCGATATGAGTTTGAGTTATGATTAAATTGGTAAGATGATGAATTTTGGGTAATAATAAGGGATGTTTCGCCTCAAAAGAGAGCTGAGAATGCCTTAATCTACCGCCCACTCTGACTAAACCCGACTCATCTAAAAACGGTGCGAGCTTGCGGTACGGCTTAGGTAATAATTCATTATTTTGTATTTTCGAAATTATGTCTGGAAAACACTCTTCTTGGACCCTTTTGACTAAAACAAGCAAGGCTTTGTGCAATTCGAAAGCTGCAAAGGGTCCCAAGATTGGATTTTTCAGGTTTTTTCGATTATGAATAAGTCTTAGAAAATGGCAAATAATTTTTTGAATTAGGGTTAGGTTAGAAAACTTACTTATTAGATTGTCGAAAAAGTTTGGAGTATGCGATTCTGCCATTAATACGGTATTGTTAAGTGGCTTTTCCTCTTTTATGACTTCATCAGGTGCTTCCTCGGAAAATTCCTCTACGAATTTCTTTATTTTCCACTCGGAAGTTGGCAGGATTACCCAAGGCGGACCATGGAACCATAGAGGATGATTTATTAGACTGTTTGGGGTTAGACCTCTGCTGGCACAATCAGCCGGGTTTTCGAGTGAAGGAATATGGTACCAAGGAACTTGAATGGTTTCTTGAATGTGACTGACGCGGTTCGCTACAAAAGTTTTCCACTTGTGAGGAGATGAGGTAACCCAATGCAGCGCAACACGTGAGTCCGAAAATGCAAGAATTTCATCGATTAGGATCAGCGAAGAATAAGTTCGGATAACTAATTCGAGCAAATCAGCTAGCAGGGTGGCTCCAAGAAGCTCCAAACGAGGAATGGATTTAGTATGAAGGGGAGCAACTCGTGATTTCCCAACGACTAGTGATGATTTGATAATATTGTTAGGTAGCTCAACACGAATGTACACGCAACAGGCATATCCTAGTTCTGATGCGTCACAGAAACCTAACAATTGACAACGTTGAATTTTATTTGGAAAAATGTGTCTAGGTAGACAGATACTCGAAAGATTATTTAATTGATTACTAAATTGCTTCCAAAGGGTAGTGATCGATTCAGGGGGTGTTTCATCCCAGTCAATATTGCATAACCAAAGCTTCTGCATTATAACTTTCGCGAAAAATGAGACCGGAGATAAGAAGCCGAGAGGATCCCAAATTTTTGCAATAGCGGATAGAATGCTTCTTTTAGTGCAAGTTTTTTCGGATGGGGTGCATGAGTAGGTGAATGTGTCGGTTGAAGGGTGCCATTGAAGGCCCAGAACCTTGATAGAGGCGGAGTTATCATTCTCGAAAGTTATTGGGATTTGGCAATCCGATGGGGACAAATGAGAGATGAGTTTAGGGTTATTTGATGCCCATTTACGGAGTTCAAATTTTCCTAATTTGAGCAAGGTGATTAGATCTCTCTGAAGCGATAAAGCGCCCTCTAGGGAGCTAGATCCGCAGCAAATATCGTCCATGAAAATGTTGTTAAGCAATACTTGGGAAGCTTCAGGAAATGTTTGACTTTCACGAGTGGCGAGTTCTCTAAGGGTTCTAATTGCTAAATAAGGACTTGAACTTATACCAAACGTAACAGTATTCAACCGGTATTCCTGTAAGGGTTCGCTGGGATGAAAGCGCCAAAGTAGTCTTTGGTAATCTCTATGAATTGGGTTGAGTTGGATTTGCAAAAAATGTTGCTTGATATCAGCTAGAAGCACGACAGAATAGAATCTAAATTTGAGTAGAATTTCGCAAATATCATTTTGCAATTTAGGTCCCGTTAAAAGGATTTCGTTTAGGCTTGTGCCGTTTGATCCTTTAACGGAGGGGTTAAAAACCACCCGGAGTTTTGTGGTTGATTTATCCAGACGAAGCACTCCATGATGCGGTAAATAGCAGCATAGATTTGGCCTAGATTCAGTTTTTGGGATTAAAGACATATGACCGTTTTTGAGGTATTCGCTCATAAAATCAGCATACAAGCTATAAAGACTAGGATTTTTTAAGAGTCGAGATTCCAGCGACATGAATAAACGATAGGCTAGGTATCTCCAAGGTTAGGAGGGTCGATGTGACGAAATGGTAAATTGACTGTAAAACGACCAGATGTATCCCTGGTGGTTGTCTTTTGGTAAATTTCTTCACACCTTTTTTCTTCGGGCGATAGAAAAGTTTTGGGTTTGATTGCCTCTAATTCCCAGAATTTTCGGATACTTGAATCGAGAGATTGCTCACATGAGATGAAATATGAGCTGACATGGGGTTGAATATCTATATTTTGGGTTTGTCCCAAGAATACCCATCCAAAGATGGTTTCAAAGGCAGAAGGTTGACCTGGTGGTCCTTGAATCCTCCCTGTCCGAAGAATTTCGGTGAATATTTGTGCTCCTAATAGCATGTCTATGGGAGCAGGAATGTTGAATTGGTCATCAGCAAGCTTTAAGTTGGAAATGTGACTCCAAGTTGAAAAATCAATTTGCATTGAAGGCATATTTGCACAAAGTTTTGGCAGGATGAAAACTTGAATATGAAAGGTAGGTTGGGTTTGACCTAAAGGTCGAATGGTGCAAGTAGCTACGCCATTTGTAGATGACGAGGATTGATTTATACCTAAAACCGGAATTGCATTTTTATTTCTTCGAATGCCTAGGCGATTAATACAAGAATCGCTAATTAAATTAATTTGGCTACCACTATCCAGAAGGGCTCTAACTGTTTGGTAATTGCCTCGAACATCGAGAACTTCGAGCTTTATGGTTGCCAAAAGTACTGTGGTTGGTGTCGACGGCGAAGTACAAAGGTTGTTTGGATTAGGATCGATCGCGATGAGACTCATATTTCTTTGGATTTCATTTGGATTTGCTTCGATTTGACTTGAATGTTCTTGGATTGCATTAAAATTGCCTTGGTTTAAATTGGGATTCGTTTGGATTAGACTTGTATTCGCTAGGAATTGATTCGACACTTGGTTTTGATTCAAGGTAGAGTTTGGATTCGAGTAAACTAAATTGGAATTGTTCGAGTTTGAATTTGGGTTTGACGATATTTCAATGGATTGATTATAGGTTGGGTTTGGATTTTGGCGATAAGAATCAGTTATTTGGGGTAGGTGCAATAATGTGTGGTGTCTGTGTCGGCAAATTTTACAGTTGAAGGTACTTGTGCATTCTTGTAAATAGTGATTTGCGCGCAGACAGTTCACACATGCGTTTTGTTGTTTCACGTAGTTGAAACGTTCCGAAGGTGTTTTTGTAATAAATACTCCACATTGAGATAATGGGTGATATAAGTTGTTGCAAAGTTTGCATTTAGTTGAATTTTGATTTAATTGGGGTTGATTATTAGTTGGTTTATAGGCTGGAGCTGGTGTTCGTACCAACAAATTGGAAGGTGTATTCGATTTGTACTGGTTTTGGGAATAGGAATTATTCTTTTTGAACTGATAGTTTGAATTGTTATTTTTTGGAATTTGTTTTGATGTCGAGGGTTGCATATTTTCGCTTTGTGGGATGGTTTGCATTGTTTCTAGGGCTTTGCACTGATTAGTAAGAAATTGGATCAGATTTTGGTAGGTTGGAATTTCGGTAGTGCTAAACTTTAACTCGAAAGCGGTTCTTGTAGAAGTATCAATTTTTGACAATAAAATAGAAAATAAACAAAAACACCATGCATCCACCGGGAAGCCTAGATTCTTGAGTGCTGCAATATTCTCCACGAACGTGTCTACTAGCGATCTGAGATCTTTTGGTGCATTATTTTTTATTGAATTTGCATTATAAATTGAGTTCCAATAAGTGCTAGCCAAAAGTCGTTTGTTTTGATACCTTTCGGTTAGTGCATTCCATGCAATGTCGTAATTGCTGGATGTTAATTTGATTGAGTTAAGAATATTTAATGGTTCGCCCTCTAAACATGAAAGTAAATGTTGAAATTTTTTGATATCTGAATAGTTTGTATTATCGTGAACAAGTGACGTAAAAACATCAAAAAACGTTGGCCATTTCTTGAGGTTTCCGTTGAAGGTCGGTATTTTTAATGGTTCTAGTTCATCTCTATATGAATTATTGTTTACAATCGAGGGGGTGAAACCGGAATAATTTGCGCTAGGAAACATCGTAGAAAATATTGCCCTTGTTTGGTGATAAAATGAGTCAGTATCTTTTCGAATTTTATCTTGAGCATCAAATTCTGCGTCGCTATCTCCAAGAAGACCGATAATCTCATTATGAATGGTTTTAAACTGATCATAGTGATCGTCTAGTGATTCATAGGACGCTTTAAAAACTAGCTTTACAGTATCATCGCTTTGAGATTTAATTGCTAAGTTGAAAGTTTCTATAATACGAGCGATTGATACTTTTCGTTGGTTTGTCAACTTTTTTGTTGCCATTTTATACAATTATAAATATAAATAAATTAAGTTGAAAACTCTGAGTAGATTGTTTATTTGCTAAGAATTGATTTTTTCCTTTTGAATATAGAAATAAAAATTATTACCTTTTAGCTATTATTAATCCCAAACAAATCCACAAAAGTACACCCAAAAACACAGCACTAATTATTCCTTAATTTGTTTTACGTACGCGATAACCGAATAAAAGATTTGAATTGTTGAATTATTGAATTATTTATGCACCTTTGATTCTAATAAGCAAAGCAAGCCCCTGTGTCGAATTTATTGTTGCGAAAAACAAAATAAATGGAATCTCGTTTTTCTTACTAAAGGAATTTAAAGGTAAACGTAAACAAACTGTGTACCGAAAATTGGATAGAGTGAGACCTGAGTTGAAAAGAGCGCGGACGAATCGGACAGCGCGGACGACACCTAGCTTGAACCTTGACTATTTGAGATTTGAAAATGACGATAAAAAATTGAAATAATATTCGCGAGACCAAAATTATTTCTTTTTTGAAATTAATCGGGTCGTGGGACCAAATAATGTTCACGAAAATTTGCGTTAGGTTTTCGAAAGTTTAAAGAGCAGCGGGACTGTAGCGCTAAATTCAATTTTGCCGCACAAATATTAATGGACATAAACCCGAGCCATACAAAGACAATGGAGGATTGGCACTTACTTGGTTTATGCTGGTTTTCGTCGATCCAGAGGAGCTCCTCGTGTCCAGAAAGTCTGCTTCTCAGCGACACACCGATACAACACAGTCTTAGAAATAAAAATAAGGAATTTTTGCCTTGAATTCGATAGGTTTTTTGATTTTGATAACGACCGAAAAGGCGGACGTGGTTTTAGAGACACGGCTTCGTACTGTCCTTCCTTCTCATAAATCACATATTTTTCACCTACGCCGAGTCTGCGCGAGCGGTGCCAATTTTGATTTGAACTTGTATGGCTTTTAACGGTTTTTTCTTTCGTATTTTTGAATAAATATATAAAATAACAAAGTTGCATGAACATGTATATAAACATAGGACCATAGGTAATAAAATAGTACAAACATATAAACCTAGATTTACTATAGGTCCCATGAGGTAACCTATCGTAACCAGCTCAGTTCTTTAGGTGGTTCAACGCTCTTATTTATTTGAAATTTTTCAGGAAACTGTAAATGTTTTATTTTTGATGTTCAAAATCTTGAAATATTTCCTTTTAACCCGACATTTATTAAATCCTTTTTAATTTCCTAATTGGAAATTACAAGGTTCTCTTCCAATTTTCCTACTTCTTGCTCCATTTCCTTCATTTCTCCCTTGTCACTAAATCTAAAAAAAATTCTTCTTCTTGTAATATGTGGATGAGTATTTGAAGCTCCTGTTTTCTCCCATATATCATATCAAAAATACAAAAGCAAATACTTATTCAAATTGTTGAAAACTTTTTATAGTAACGCCATATCTATTGTTTGTTTATGTTTTTATTTGACTGATGACAGTTTATTAACGAACGACGCAAAAAGTATGAAATGCTACACCAACTTTCACCTGTGACCAATTTTAACGTTGGCCGGACGTTTTTCTAAGACCTTTATCTGACCTCATGATTGGTCGTGTCAGACGACGTTTTTAAAACGTTTCAGAGGTCACAGGAAATGAAGATAACGACAGATTGGGTGGTATGAATAAAAACGAAGTACTTGCTACTACTACAAGTATTAGTATGTTCTACGTAGTATTTACTTCAAAACGAAGTAGATACTACTAATTCAGTAATTTCCGGTAGTGTCGAAAGGTAGTATCTACTTCGTTATGAAGTAAATACTACGTAGAAAATACTAATACTTGTAGTAGTAACAAGTACTTCGTTTTTATCCATACCACCCATTGACGTCTTTAATGCAACGTTGAATTTGGTACAATATTATGACGTCTATTTTACGATTTTTATCTTACCTTATGATTGGTTGTATTAAACGACGTTTAAAAAACGTTTCAGAGGTCACAAGTATATAAGAGGACGACGGATTGACGTTATCAATTTAACGTTAAACTGGTTTTCATTTATTACGTCAAAATTGAGCTAGATAAAGGTCCGATTTCTTGACCACATATTAAGGACGACGACACGACGTAATTTTAACGAACAATCATTGACGGTCACTTATCTGCACTTTTAGCGACGTTGTATTTGGTTAATACGTAGTCGCAGGGTCATGTATGTGCTACTTGGGACGTTATTGTTGCACGTGTACGGGGTGTCAAGTTATAAGGTACCACCACCTGTACCTTTTTTATTTTTGATCGTACAGGGTATTTCCTTATATTTTGACCCCTACTTACATTTTTAGCTATACAAGGTGGAAAGAAACTTTAGGTATGAAGGTTGTAGAGTTTTATGTCTATTATCTTTTGCGAATCTCAAAATGGCCAAATACCAGGTGCCAACTATCACAATGACAAACACTTGCATTTTTGAAATGGAACACCCTGTATATTTTTGGCTAGAATGATAGATTTTTTTCTTCTGATTCCAAATATACCACATACGTTGATATTTGGTTCAGCTGTTTTTATGCTATTCAAGTATAAAAATGCATTAACATTACCCTTAATTTAATTTGTCCTGGTTTCTTATATCAATGACGAGGCTTGCTCAATGCAATTTTAAAATTAAATAGCGCAAAAACAACAGAAGAAAAAAAGCTATCATTCTAGCCAAAAATATACAGGGTGTTCCATTTGAAAAATGCAAGTGTTTGTTATTGTGACAGTTGGCACTTGTCATTTGCCCGTTTTGACATTCGCAAAAGATAATAGACATAAAACCCTACAACTTTCATATTTGAAGTTTTTCTTCATCTCGTATACCTGAAACTGTAGGTAGGGGTCAAAAAAAAATATAAGGAAACATCCTGTACATGAAAAAGTTAGAGGTGGTGGTACTTTATAATTTGACACCCGGTACATTAATGTTACACGCTTGTCAATACAGGGTTTATGGTAATTTATATACATTATAACATTATATACAACTACAAACTACATAGTACATCGGTAAATAACAACAAAATATAAGCAGGTATGTGGAGTAAACCTTAAGTACCTAGGTTCCTTCTTTTTTTATGTTTACATACAACTAGGTACCAAATTCAACAACTGATTATCAAAATTGTTTTTATGTATGACCCACACTGTAAGAACTTACTACCTAACTAATTTTTTTTACTATTAACCTGAGAAAGTCATTATTCAATCTACTTTTCTAGGAAAAAATTGAATTTCTCTCCCTAGGTGAATAGTGAAACTAATGAAAAAATACCTAGGTCAATAATGAAACTGACGTCATGACGCAAGGATATTGTCATGTTTCTAGTGGTTCAATTTCAATTTCATACGTCAATTAAAAAAAAAAAAAAATACAGGTTTCTGTAGGTACATAGGAAATTATCATAAGCTATTGATAGAGGACAGCACTTTCAAGAGGGCGTCCAAAAAAAAATAATTAGAGCACAGATTTCAAACAAATTTTTTATTTTCTACTATCAGTAGTAAAAAAAAATCTATATATTCCTCGGTAGAGAAAGTCATTATATACCTCACGCGCAAAGCGCTCGGTATATAATGACCAACTTCTCTACCTAGGTATATAATATACTATTAGCCTATTTGAGTTACGTAACAAGTTGTATTATCGTACTTAGTGATGTAATGAGCTCATTACGTAACTCATTTTTATTGAAAAAGGGCACTTTTTAAAATTCATTTATTCGAAAAAATTATAGATAAAATATATTGAGAAAAATTAAAACCATTTCGAATACATAATAAAAAAATCTGGGTCGTACATAAAATGTTGTATATTCCATGTACAGTAACGCTCATTACAACACTCGTGTGATTACCACAACTCTGTCTATGACCTCGTCTTGGCAATATTCCCCACTTGTTACTGTAGTGAAGTTCATACCGTACTAGTAATATACATAACTACCTATTATTGAATGGGGTTTGGGTTGGGTGAGCCACTTCACCATTTGCCCGGTGGGCCAAATGACTCCCAGTCCGACACTGGTGGCGTTTTAATATTTATCAACAACAAAATAAGAGCTCAGTGTTTTAGGATTATACAGAAAACCGAATTCAGCAATGTTATGTAGAGTGTGAAATTGACCGAAGTAAATGTATAGTAGGTGGTGTCTACATCCCTCCTCAATCGTCTCGTGACAAGTACAACTGGCATTGTTGGTCAGTCGAACACATATGTCAAAAGTTCCCAACAAAAATTTTGTAAAATCTGTTTTTTTTTAAAGATAAAAGTCAAAATGACATTATGTTGGCAATATAATGTAAATGTGTCAATGCTTTCAAATTTTTTATGTAAAAAAGGCTTGTGTTGCCAACATAGTTACTAAATTTTTGACTTGGGGAATTATCTTTAAAAAAAAAAAACGAACTTTATGTGTTCGGTGACTACAACCTACTTAGTGCAGTCTGGTCAAATGATAAGTATGGGATGAATGTGCAATGTCCTGGCGGTGATATTAGCTATAGATGTGGCCCAGTCTTTTAGTTACTTGAAATTATTTCAACATAATGCGATACCAAATGCAAAAAATGTTTTTTTTTAGATTTAGTATTTTCAAGTGAGAAAGTTGAATGTTAAAGGCTAGTGACCCACTTATAAAGCCGAGTATGCATTATCCATGATTAAAAATTCCAATTAAATTCCGGTTAAATTCAAAGTTGGTGTCAAATGATAGTTTATGGAAATCTAAGATAGGAATGTAAATCGGTTTTCCTCTAAAATTAATCGTTCAGGTTTTACAGCCTGTCAAAGTTGCAAAAAGTCAATATTTCCAAAATAGTCGAAAGGACATCGCACACATCTTATGGGTTTTCGGGGACCGGTCGATTTTTTTAAAAAATTGGTATGTTGTAGTACTAGCAAAAATAAGCATTTTTCATCATTGCGCCAAATCTCTAACTATACAGGGTGACCCAGTAAAGTAGGTCCGAAAATCATAAAACGAGCTTGCGTATTTTTTTAGAAATCCTGCCCTATTTTTAGAAATAGTGTTACCAAAAAGGACGCGCTGGATTTTATTTAGCCGTAACTTTTTTAATTTTTGTCCGATTTAAAAAAATGTAGTATCAAAATGAAGCTTATATCACAGGGATGTCATGAAATCTAAAAAAATTAAAATGTGATAAAATTCGAGATGGTTGAACGTGATAACGATTATGGTCTTGAATACAACCAATACACCTAAAGTAAGGGGCGGTTCCTCAATTGCGAGGGCTTAACTATCCCGGTGTTAATTTCAACCTTGGCTTGAGTTAACTGAGGATTGTGTTTCTCAAGCATCCACTGTAGGGGGAGTTAATAAACACTGGGTTAGGCAATAGTTGGTAGCATTATTGTTTACCAGGATGGTGATCTCAACATATTTTTGATTGGTCGAAAGCAGTCACGCATGAGTCGATCGTCAAATTAGCCCATTCACAAAACTTTTTGGAGTTTGTTGTTAAGATGTTAAGTTAATGATAAGTTCGAGAATTCTTTTTGGCGCATCGTTTTTCATAACAATTTGGTAATGTTTGAAGAGCGTGGTTAATGCAGTGTGTGTAGTCAATAGTCATGGAGAAGAAAGATATCGCAAGAGGAAAAAACTTCCTTGAATCAGAAAAAATAATAATAATCAAGATATAATATAAGCGAATTATAGGGTGCAAGAAGTTAGACATGAACTTTTAATCCTTTTGTAGAGAAATCCTAGTCATCGTATTTCTCGAGAGGATTAATCCTTTGGCGGATTATATGAGGCGTTTTTGCTATGAAATTGTAGAAATCTTCATCTTCATCAAACAGTCCATATATTTCTATTTTGGAAAAAAAAATATTTCCACAAAATTGACAAATCACTAGATTACGAAAAAAAATAATGTTTTTTCAGGTTATCTCAAGGGGTAAATCCATAAATCGCTAAACCCGCATTATCATCAACAGTGAGCCAATTTAACCCAAGGTTACACCAAGAGTTATAGCTAACTCGCTGTGGAGAAACGTTTACCCTGGAGTTATAATCAACCCGGAAATGACTCGCTATTGATAAACCGGCCCTAAGTAACGTATTTGATGGATACTTCACATTGTTCTCATGTCGAGCGTAGCTAAAGTATAATACCTAACAACGCTATAGCTATAACTTTGCATGTGCAGTATGTGCCCAATACTGGATTCCCTCCATCCAGCACAGGGGAGAACAAAAATGATACAAACAGAAAATCTCTCCTTACTTATCTTGTGTGAACCCCGAAAATATTTAGATATATTCGGAAAGTTTCAGTTCATGAATACTCAACAGTGAGAATAGAAAAATTAATATAATTTTCATGTAAATCGACTTAAGGCCCACCCCACCACCCCTAAGTGGGAGGTTTTCTTTTTGAATCCTTTTATGTAGGGCATTTTCAATATTTTGCACTAGTCACAACATTCTGTGTTAAACACAGATTTCAAATGTCCATCCAACATGTCTTTGTAATCTTACGAGTATTATTTGTTAGAAAGTAAAATACGGGAACAGTGGCAACCGCGCGTAAATTTGAATCGACTGACAGTACGCGACGGCTGAAAAGGAACGACGAAGAAAGGGCGAGCAACGGCAACAGAAGACGACAAGGAAAAGAACATTTATTGATTTTTAATACGTTTACTTGACGTTCACGTTGTATTGTGATTTTGACTCTTGATTTTTCATTTTAAGAAGAATGTACCTGTTTTAATTTCCAATAATTAATTAATGTTGAATATCAGCAAATTTCCTTTAATAATCAATAAAATACTGTTGTATACTTTTGTCTGCGTCGATTAATAATACAGTCCACTCTATCGAAGAGGTACACCAAACCAGAACATAATTTGGCCCTTCTTCGCCGGATTTCGAGCATTGCTACAGTTGTTGTTTGTGGAAAAAACCAGTTTGGAGGATTGTGATAATTGCAAAAAACTGACAAGTAGGCCAATTCCATTATTATTATTCCTGATTTATCCCTATTTTATTGAATTTCTTGTGGTTTCGATTCCATGAGAAGTAGCTAGTATTGTTTATTCAAAATTTAATGAATATTTTGATAGAAAAATGGGGTTAAAAAAGGAATTTCGATTTGATATTGATTAATATGCTTGAAATTTAACGATTATTTGCGATTATAGTATACATAAAAATTATTGATTATCCGATTTCGAATTTTGCTGTTGATTAGTATTTATAATTATTTTCGATTACTATTGCCAATTAAATATTGCGATTATTCACATCATTGTGATTGAAATTTTTCTATTTTCAAAGCCATTTAGGGCTTGATTGAAGTTTGATTTATACAATTTGATTATTGGGTCTATTTGAGGTTCAAAGTGCTATTGAATTTTGATTATTTGAGTTACTATTATTGCGATTATTTAAATTCGGTAAGTATTTGATTTATGGTTATTATACCAGGGTTGAACAGCTAGGTACATTTTGAGAGTTACGATTATTAAATATAACAATTGCTTTTAATTTCATTATTTTGATCCAAAAATTTGGTGATTTTGATTTGATAATATCTTGCCTTAATAAATATGGAGGAATTTCGTACTTTAGTCAAAAAGCGCGGAACGATTAAAGGAAAATTAACGTCCTTTATTAACTATTTCAGGCCTGTACATGATTTATTTGATGATGAGCAAACGCTTAGTGAAAGAGCTGTTATACAATTGCAAATGAGGCTGGAAAAGTTAGAATTATTATATGATAAATTTGAGTCTGTTCAGCAAGAGATTGAGTTGAATTGTCCAGATGATGAGATTGACAAACAACAGCAGGAGAGTAACGATTTTATTGATTCCTATTTTGATTATGTGGCGAAAGCCAAAGACATTTTAAACAGAAATTCCGATAATGATGGCAATAATTCTTTTCGGTCTATGAGAAGTGGGAATCAGAGTAATAGGGGTGGAAATGTAACAAGCAATGCTGCTGCTGTTGCTGGTCAAAGTGTGACTCCAAATGTAAATAGCACTAATTTAGGTATGAATCTCGGTGTGAATGTGAATCCAGGTATGAGCATGAATGCAGGTTTAACTCCTAATTTGAGTGGATGTATAAATTCTAGTGTAAATGTCGGTAATTTTGGATTAAATAATATTAAATTGCCTTCGATTAAATGTCCTACATTCAATTGTGAATTCAACAAATGGCTTGAATTCAAAGATACTTTTGAGGCATTATTTCATAACAATCCTACATTATCTGATATTCAAAAATATCACTACCTGAGATCATGTTTAGGCGATGAAGCATTAAAAATTATTCAAAGTTTAGAGTTTGCTGCTAACAATTACAACGATGCCTGGGAGTTATTGTGTGATAGGTTTGACAACTCTAGGTTGTTAGTAAATAACCATTTGAAATCGTTGTTTGAAATGGAAAGCTTGTCAAGGGAATCTTCTTCAGGCTTGAGGCGAGTGATTGATACAATAAATAAACACCTTAGGGCATTGAAAACCTTGAAGCTTCCAACTGAGCATTGGGATGCAGTAATTATTTATAATGTAACTTCTAAATTAGATAAAAACACAAACCGGGAATGGGAGCAATCAAGGAATGATAAGTCCTTACCAAATTTAGATCTCTTCTTTGATTTTCTTAGGAATAGAGCAGATTTTTTAGAAACCTTGGAGATGAATCATACTCCTATTAAACATGAAAGAATACCTGAGAAAAAGCCGCGACACTATTCTTTGCTTGGTAAAGAGAATGATGAAAATGGTCAAGCTGAGAAAAGATGCAACTATTGTAAGCAAAAACATTTAATTTATAGCTGTGATCAATTTTTAAAATTGTCAGTTTCTGAAAGGTGGGATAAGATTAAAAAAATGCGTCTCTGTAGTAATTGTTTGTGTTCTGGGCATTTTAGTCCTAATTGTCGAGGAGGTTTTTGCAAAATTTGCTCAGGGAAGCATAGTTCTTTATTGCACTACAAAAAAAAGAACAGGGATCAAAATGATGAGAAGGGAACTGACAGTGAAAAAATGGAAGAATCTAACCAAGCCTTTAATGGTTCATCAATTGTTTGTGCCTCTAGATCAATTAAAGAAAGATTTTTACAAAATATTAATTGGCGAGATAATCCAGAGCAAGAGATTTCCATTTTTGAGTTACAAACTGTCACATATGGAACGACAAGCGCTCCCTATTTAGCAATCAAATGCATTAAAAAATTAGCTTTTGACAATAAGTCACAATACCCTGAGGCATGTGAGTTGATAGAAAGGGATATGTATGTTGATGATCTAATCACTGGATTTAGTAATGAAGCAGTTGGAATTCATTTGTGTAATGAGATTTCTGAAATACTCAAATCAGCATCCTTTTGTTTAAGAAAATGGGCTTCTAATAGCCATACAATTTTAAGGGGATTGCAAGATACTTCAGATGAGTTTAGTATTCTTGAGTTATGCAAAGATGACAAAGTTAAAACCTTGGGAATTCAGTGGATTAGTCAGTCTGATCATTTGTCTTACAAAGTTTTAGAAAACTCATTGAAATATCCTATAACAAAAAGAAATGTATTGAGTGGGATAGCAAAAATTTTTGACCCTTTGGGTTTGGTCAGTCCGTGCATTATTTTGGTCAAAATTTTAATACAAAAATTATGGTCTTTGAAACTAGATTGGAATGATTTGGTACCGCCAGAACTAGCCCAAAAATGGATTTTCTTTCATCATAGATTAAATGTTTTGAATGAACTTAAGATTCCACGATTTGTTATTTGTGATGAACACACAGATTTAGAAATACATGGTTTCAGTGATGCGAGTATGAATGCTTACAGTGCTGCAGTGTACATGCGTTCAATTGATGCTATTGGTAATGTTTGTGTAAGATTGTTGTGCTCGAAAACAAAAGTTGCTCCTGTAAAAGTATTAACAATTCCTCGTTTAGAGCTTTGTGGCGCTCTCACTCTCTCTCGTTTGATTAAGCAGGTTGAATCTTGTCTTACTTGTAGTTTTAACGTTTTTTATTGGTGTGATTCACAGATTGTTTTGAGCTGGCTGAAAACTGACGCAAGTAAATTGCAAGTATTTGAAAGTAATAGAGTTGGTGAAGTGCAGAGATTAACTGATGTATCTAAATGGAGCTATATAAATACGAAAGAGAACCCAGCAGACATTGCATCACGGGGAGTATTCCCTGATGAATTGTATAGAGCAGAAATGTGGTGGAACGGTCCCGCATTTTTGTACGAGGAGGCTGATTGGCCTAGAGAGTTTCAACTTTCTAAAAATGTGCCAGCAATGAAAAAATCATGTAGTATATTGACTACAGGATTAATGACAATGTTCACACAATCAACACCTAATATTTTTTATCAGATTTCATCATTAAATAGACTTAAAAGAGTATTTGCCTTTTGCTTGCGATTTATAACTAATGTTAAAAATCAGTTTAACAGTGAGAGCAAAATAAATGGACCTTTGACTGTGTTAGAATTAGAAAAAAGTATGATGTATTTAGTTAAAATGGCTCAACAAGAGAGTTTCAGTTCAGAAATTTCTATAATTAAGGACAGAAAGGCTTTGAAACCAAAGCACAGGTTGCTTTGCCTAAACCCATTTTTAGATTCTGATGGTGTATTAAGAGTTGGGGGAAGGTTGAAGCATTCGTCCTTATCTTTCAATGAAAAACATCCTATTCTTATAGATGGAAAACATAAATTAGCAACAAAAATTATTAGAGCTGAGCATATTAGATTGCAACATCCAGGTCCTCAATTATTGTTATTTTCTGTGCGGCAAAACTACTGGATTACTACAGGTATGAATGTAGCTAAAAAGATTGTTCGAACATGTGTTAGGTGCTTTAAAGTAAAGCCAAAATCTATTACGTCAATTATGGCGGACTTACCTAAAAATAGAGTAATGTGCTCAAGACCTTTTTCGATTACGGGAATAGATTATGCTGGGCCCATGTTGCTAAGGGACAGAAAAACTCGACCATATAAAACATTTAAAGCATATATTTGTTTATTTATTTGCTTTTCAACAAAAGCTGTACACATTGAACTAGTTAGCGAATTGACGACTGACGCGTTTTTATCCACATTTAGACGATTTTCAAGCCATCGTGGAACACCAAGCCATATTTATTCGGACAACGGTTCCAACTTCGTTGGTGCTCAAAAAGAAATAAACAAATTGTATGATTTTTTAAGTAGCTCTCAGGATGAATTTGTTCGACTTTGCGCTCAAGAAAAGATTGTATGGCACTTCATTCCTCCTTTAAGTCCAAATTTCGGTGGGTTATGGGAGGCGAATGTAAAATGTATCAAGTCCCATTTATACAGGGTTATTGGCAATAGTATTCTTACCTATGAAGAATACTCTACGTTGCTTGTGCAAATTGAGGCCACATTAAATTCAAGACCACTTTACCAAATGTCCTCTGACCCTAATGATATTATTCCGTTAACACCCTCTCATTTTTTGATTGGTCAGACACTTATTTTACCTCCGGATCCATCATTGGAAGAAGTCAAATTGAACAGATTAACCAGGTTTCAGCTGTTACAGCAATTACATCAAAGCTTCTGGAAGAGGTGGTCGAAATTCTATTTGACAGATCTACAGAAGAGATACAAATGGAGAACAGGTGGTTCAAATGTGTCTATTGGAACTTTAGTCGTTTTAAAAAATGATAATCTTCCACCGTGTAAATGGGTTATGGGAAGAATTGTGGACATTCACCCTGGCAGTGATGGAGAAGTGCGTGTAGTAACTGTGAAAACCGCTAACGCATTCCAGCACGACCTTTTTCGTAACACTATTACTAAGAATAGGGCAGTATTTCTAAAAGAATACGTAAGCTTAGCCACCCTGTATAATATATTAGGCTTATCTAGACTATTTATTTGCGAAATAGAAAAAAAAATCCCGATATGTAGCTTGCAGTGCGTGCCAACATCAATAATTAAAAGGTTTGGCAATGATTTTCGAACCCACTTTACTGAGTCACCCTGTATAGTTCGAGATTTGGCGCAATGATGAAAAATACTTATTTTCACTAGTACTACAACATTTTTTAAAAAATCGACCGGTCCCCGAAAACCCATAAGATGTATGCGATGTCCTTTCTAAAATGATCCGCTTTTTAGCTTTCCATTAAAGGGGGTGTGACCCTAAAAAACGACTTAAGCTACTTAAATTAGGAAAAAAATTCTAAGATCTCTCGTGAAAACTGCAGTCCAATATTCAAAAAAGTTTCCTAGAAAATCCCTTATGAAGATAAATTATGCAGGAACTTGTGATGTCACAACCGCCGAAATCGCAGTCTTCTGTTCGTTCAGTCGTCAGTGAACCGTACCCTATGCTTTGAGTGGTTGCAATTCGCTCTAGGAGATAATTGTCTTTTATTTTGGAAAATTTTTACAAGTGTTAATATTGTCCCTGATAATTCAGTGTGACGTCACAAACGCTTAGTTGTAAATTTAACCGTCATAACTCGAAAACGGACCATCGTAGCAAGATGCGCTTTAAATATTTGTTTTTAGATTTTTTTGCTCTAAAACTTTCATTTTTGAGTCACACCCCCTTTAACGTCTAATACGCCATCCACCGTGGGACACCCTGTACATATTTGGTCGAAATACTCTGATTTGACTTTTCTGTTAACAGAAATAGCCTTAGTTGACGGCTTGAATGTAAGAGATTCCTTATATTTAGATAAAGCATATCCTGTTAGGTGAACCAATTATTAGAGCCGATCTCAAGCGTTCAAAATGTAATTTCAAGATCGGCATTGTTTTAGTAAATCTTAGCCAATAACTACATCAGCACACAAATCTTAAAGAACAGACAAACAAATATTTCAGTGCAAGTGATCTTTTTATTTCTAAATCTGGAAAACAGTGGCCATATATTAAAGATTTCAATGTTGTGCCATTAGTATATGACCTGAACTTGGAAACATTTTAATCTTGATGAATGAGGCAAAGTTTTTATTTATGTTCCGGAGCGTCGAGTATCTATTAAAGCGTTGGCAAGAGCTACTTTAGTGTTTATTTTCACTACTTTTGAATAATCCACACTACGTGTATGTTTTCTAGTAGTTTGCAAAAATAACATTTGTAGTTTTCACAGAATTATAGGCTTCCGAATGCTTTTGCGCAGATTTTAGTGATTGAACTTTAAACAGTAAATATTTACTTATTGAAAAATAATTTCACTAATCAAAGCTTATCCGATAAACAAAATTATTTGGTCCGTATTTGCAAGCTGAATTCCATTTAAATTATTACCAAATTCCTAGACTAAAAGCCAAACAGATAGCGATTTATTTCATTTGCCTTTCAAACCAATGACGTTTTATTGCTTTGAGAATCCAGACCAGACTCTCCTATAGTGAAATATAGATTATTAAATTTGGGAGCGAACGATCAATCAATTACTCATCGATAAACAACTTGTCATATTTGAAGTATATTCAATTTAAATTATTGAAATTCGATAATAATTAGCTCGTAATTGATTGATGAGGATCCGGTTGTCAAATGAGTGTGAAAACCGCAATAATTATAATAATCGTGGAAATAATATCTTTTTATAGTTGGCACCTTGTTGAATGGTCTTAATTAAGCAAAATCGTAAACAAAACAATTGGATTTTCGAGTTTTAAGGTCGTCTATAAATATTGGACGTGTTTATGAAACCGAAATGAATCTTTGTAATTTTGTTTCAAAAATTTGCAAACTGACTGTTTGTTGTGTAACTTAAGTTTTATTACTTTTAGTCAAATGACAAAAAAAAACAAAATTGTTTTATTTAAATCAAAAAAAACAAATTTTATTCAATGTTCAGAAATATTTATTAAAATAAATAAAAAAAGTTTCATGAACATTGGACCGGAAAGCGTAAATCTATACGGAAAGTTTAGCGATTTTTTTGTTTGCTTTCTGCAATCGTAAATAAATTCAAATTTGAATAAATCCTCTCCAAAAATATTACTACTGGCCAAAAAAGTTTCATAATCTTTGTCGCTGTCGGATTAGAGACTTTTACCCCAGCTGGTAAAACTATAATTAAATTTCAGTGTTTTTTCAAATGTAGAACTCGGGATAAAACTTTTAAAAACTCTTTTCACATCAAACTTTGAAATTTGTATTAGGTGCTAAAATTTTGATTAGGAATTAGACGAGACTAGACTTTTAAATTTATGCAAATTTATTTTTTGATGATCTTGAAAATGTGAACTTGATTTTTCTCTGAAAACTTCCAATGGTGGATTGTTAGACGCAACTGTATTATTCCATAATACTTTGGTGGAGTATGGAAAGGCGTTATAAATAATACACACACTATAGAGAATACGTAGTTTAATAACCGGTAATAACTTATTAATCACATTCGTGGATCCGGAAGGAACCGCATATATCTACATATATGATGACCGATACGATAAGTACTGAACCTGCATAGTGTTGCCAAATATTAGTACTCAAAAGTACTTGGAATATAAGTATACATTTATAAAGCCATATAAGTAGATACATATAGGTACAATATATGACACGTCCCCCATAAAAAATAAAAAGAATTACTAGGTATATAATATTTAAGCAGAAATAATCAATTAACAAAAATCAACTAATCCCCTAACCCCTGATCTTAATCAAAACCCAATCTTTTTGGAACCCTAACTAATCTCCCATCACTTTTTGTAATATAATTATTTTCAGTCCCATCGGTAACCTCACTTTTAATATTCTCTCTTGAGAACGGGTTTGGCACCTCTGCGCTAGCATCAGTTTTGTGCTTTGACTGTATGTTCCTTAACGGATATGGGCATTTTCACACCCTCTTCCCTGGATACAGACTTTCTCATCGGTCTAATATATTGTCTGTTTCTCCTATAGTCAACTTCTTCAACTCGAACTACGTAATCATTAGGGCCAGACTTACTAATGATCACACAAGTGCTCCAATTTCGAGGACTTTCCTGAACAAATACTTCCTGCTCTGGTGCCATTTCGCACAACTGTTTGGTAGAAATATCGTAATATTGTTTTTGTTTTGCCTGATTTTCTAATAAACTTTGCCTAATGTTCTCAATAGAAAAATTCGGAACAAGAAGCTCTTGGCTTACTGGTAAAGTTGTTTTCAGCCGCCTGCCCGTGAGGGAGTAACATGGAGCAGGTAGATTCTGCTTGGATGTGACGTTGTAATTTAGTATAGCAGCAAAAGGGTCTTCTTCCTCCCGGACACACTTTGTCAGCAGGCCTTTGACAGTTTCAATCGAACGTTCAACCATTCCGTTCGATCTTGGATACCTGGGAGTCGACTTAGAAAGTTTAATGTCATACTTCTTAGCAAATGCACAGAATTCAAATGAGTTGTAGGGTGGGCTGTTGTCGGAAAAAATTTCTTGTGGTAAACCATGTATGGCAAAAATGTTTTTCAAAACACATACAACAGCACTGCATGTCTTATTTGGGAGTCTGTTGACAATTACAAATTTACTGAAATAGTCAATTATGACTATAAAATCTTGGGGTCCTAATGATTTAAAATCAATACCTATCTTCTGCCATGGCAGGTCTGGAACTTTTGTTTAAGTGGCGTCAGAGGTTCACGTGAATTGGACCTGGCATAAGATTGGCAAATCTGACAATTTAAGACCATATTCTCAACATCAGTCAACCATCCGGGATAGTAAATAGCTTCTTGTGCTAGCTTTTTACACGATACTGCCCCTTGATGGTATTTGTGAATTAACGATAAAACTCGGCTTTTAGACTTTCAGGAAGAATTAAACGATTTTTATAAAATAATATATTTTGGTTCATAAAAATATCATGCCGGATGTCCCAAAATTTTTTCACTTCTGGTGATACCTCGCTCTTATGTTCCGGCCCATCCATTTAGTAGGTATATAATCTTGAATCTTCACTAAAATATGGTCATTTTGAGTAGCGGAAACAATTTTTTGTTCAGTTTCAGGCCTAACAGCGATAACTGAGTGAACTTTAAAGTTTGTGTCCAAATAGTCGTTGTTGATATGCTTCCCGACAGGATCTCTACTCAGAGTGTCTGGAACTTGAAGATTTTTTCCTGGTACATATACAAGTGTAAATTCATATTTTAGAAGTCGTATATAGCAAGCCTCTGTATACGTGGAGACATTTCGTCTAGAGGTTTTTTTAAAAGGCCAATCAGCGGTCGATGATCAGTCTAATTATAAAATTTGGTTGGCCTCACAAATAATAATTGAATCGCTCGCACCCATAAACTAGCCCCAGCAGCTCTTTCTCTATGTGGTTATATCTCTGCTGCGTAGTTGCTAATGAAACACTAGCAAATTCAATGGGTTTTCCTCCTTGAAAAATTGCGGCGCCGAGACCAAACGGACTTGCATCAACCGACAAGGTTATTTTTTCAGTCTGATCAAAAAATGACAATTTTGTAGCATTAGAAACTATTTCTTTCAACTGATCGAACGACTTTTCTTCAACAGGAGTCCACTGCCAATCCGTTTTGTTACTTAAAAGGGCTCTTAGAGTAGAAGTTTTATTAGATAGATTAGGAAGAAATTTCGATAAGTAAACTATCATACCCAAAAATCTCTACAACTCCTTTTTATTCTTTGGAGGTTTCATTTCTTGGAATGCTCGTGTCTTTCGTTCATCAGGATAAATTCCATCTGTGCAGATAACATGTCCGAGAAATCGTATTTTGCTAACACAAAACTGAGACTTTTTACGATTTAGAGAGAGTCCACTCGTCCACTCTTTTTAATCCTTTCCAGCACTACACGTAAATGTAGATTATGTTCTTCAATTCTCTTGCAATAGGCCAAAATATCGTCAAAAAATGAAATGACGCCAGGAACTCCATCTAAAATTTCGAAATTGCATTTCTGGAATATTTCAGGGGCACAGGATATACCATATGGCAAGCGCAAGTAGCGATAACGGCCAAAACTGGTAGCAATAGTGCATAAACACGAACTTTGATAAGTAAGTGGTAACTGCAAAAACGCAGAAGAAGCATATAGCTTACTGAAAAATTTTGCTCCTGCGAGCTGAGTGAATAAAACATCCTGGGTAGGAATTTCCCATATTTCCCTTTTAACATACTTGTTCAAAACACGAGGGTCCATACAAATACGAATATCATTGCTTTCTGGCTTTTGGACAACAATGGGATGAACCCAATCTGTAGGCTCAGAAATAGGCGCAATTAATCGTGCTTCAACCATTTCATCAAGTTTCATTTTTACCTTATCTTTAAGAGCTATAGGTATTTTTCGCGGCGCTCTAACATGGGGCACGGCATTGTCACAGAGAGTAATGGAGAATTGTTTATTTATTTGTCCAATGCCTCAAAAAAAAATTGACTTAAAATGGCTCAAAATGTCTGCTAAATTATGTTTCACAGCACTAACAGTGTCAATTTTATCTTTAAACCCCGGTATAATTCCCATTTTCTGCACTGCATTCCCACATAACAGTGAAAGAACATTCATATTCTCAGAATATTCCCTCAAAGTGCTTTTTGGGATGTTCTTTTAGGAATATTTAATGAATATTCTAAGATTGTTTCGATTGAAATGTTCATTTTTGGACGTACTATTTATGTACTATGGTTTATTGTTTTCCAAGATAGATTTTGGCATTGTCAACTTTGAAACATAAACAATGCCGCTAATGCCGCTTATTGGTCGCTATTGTGAAACTGATGTCAACCTGCAGAAACACCTCATTTTGCGACCAGTCAGGGTCAAGCGTTATTATTTATATTTCAAAGTTTTCAATGTCAAAATCTATCACAGAATCTATCTTGGAAAAAAATAAAGGATAGGAATGTTGCTTCTATGCACTTACCTGAAAGATTGTGCTAAGAACCTACTTTATATAAAATTCTTTGAATATTGTCATACGAACATTATTATAATGTACCCTGAAAAATTTTCTTTCGGCTAATATCTCTAACAAGTATTAAGAATATACCTTTCAAGTTGTGCTGAGAAGTTTATGTAGGTAAGTAACCATGATAAGAAGCTCACCAAAGTACCTACTCAAAAATCTTAATTGAACAATCAAACATTAATGCTCTATCTAGAACCTACTTAAATATTATAGGTATATTTTTTTTCTTTCGCTTTGTAGGACTTCCAAGAGAGGGAGCCACGCGCTATTAAAGATCTACATCTTGCCTAGCGTTTGAATCACCTTGGAACCTGTTTCTCTCAGTTGACGTGCTTACCGCGACGAGAGCTTAACAAGCTCGAAAACGTAGCTTTGTTTAAACACTTGTGTTTTCCAGAGAAGTTTTCCAACAACTCCTTCACTGCCTTTAATATAGAAGGACTGGAAGGAGTATTATTTGGAAGCGAAAATTAACATTCCAAGTATATTCTAAGAATATTTCAAGCATATTGGTACAATATTCTTTTTAGAACATGTCATAGAAACATTCTTTGAATGTGAGAATAAACATTTCAAGCATATTTTTAGAATCAAACAGGAATATTCTTGGTAGGTTCCACAAGGTACTCGAAAATCGGCACTTTTACCCCTGTCACCATGTATTATTCCATAATACTTTGGTGGAGTATGGAAAGGCATTATAAATAATACACACACTATATAGAGAATACGTAGTTTAATAACCGGTAATAACTAATTAATTACATTCGTGAATCCGGAAGGAACCGCATATATCTACATATATGATGACCGATACGATTAGTATTGAACCTGCATAGTGTTGCCAAATATTAGTGCTCAAAAGTACTTGGAATATAAGTATACATTTATAAAGCCATATAAGTAGATACATATACAATATATGACAGCAACAAAAGGTGAAAAAGCCAAAAGAAATATTATAAGACCGGATGGATTGCTAGGTACCTATATGAAAATTAATTTTTGACAAAATTGCTTAATATCAATTGGAATTACTTTGGATGTATGATCTATGGTACTATTCTAATGTGATTTAAGACACGTTGACACGCTCCAAGTGTAGGTACTTGGATCAAATACCTTTGGATGCTGTGCGCGCCTCAGTTGGACCATACTTGAACTGTATTGAGGAAAACCACCTATTTAAAATATTATTTCTTCAAATCTCAACCTTTAAAAAAAATGTTTATGAATAAAAGTAGATGTTGCAACCATGTATTGCTCAGTGGACTTCATGAGAAGAAGAGGGCGCCATCAAATTTAGGGAACCGCGTTCGAGCCGGACTACGAAGGGAAGGTAGAAGAGAATAGGCAACTAGACGCTAGACTGGAGAACAGGTATAATTAATTCCATAATTTGTTGGTTCCTTTAAACGCGTATCTGTAATTCATTATTCAATTTTCATTCCTATTTTGCATTAAAATTAATTGTTCAATCCAATTTGTTATTAGTGTATGTGTCAAGGAGCGATCACCAGGTCAGTTAAATAATTATTATTTTGTTTTTGAGAGTTCAATTTACGCAAGTATTATGCTTTTTCCAATTTTTATGTTTTTTTTTTGTTGGTTTATAAATTTTTTTTTATAACATGTGCATTGTTTATGTATTTAACCAAAATCGTTTCATACTATAAACAACACAGATAAAGGGTAAATTGAAACCTAAGAAATTATGTGCTGTCTTTTTGTGTTGATATTTTGATTTTGTGTATTCAAAGCGTGCATTTGGGCCTTGTTGAATTTACTAACATTTTCCAACCCTGACGAGAGAATATCCTAACAAATTGAAATAATCAATCTAGAGATATTGGCTCAAAAACAACTATAGCTGAGTAGCTTCCCGTATGGGACCTCAGTACCTGCTGGGAGTGTGTGTAATTAAAATTTTAGCACAAGAACAGGGGCGGTACCTAATTTAAACTTTTATTGACTTAAATTATTGAATTATTGACTCACAATTAATCATTAAAATGACACAGTATGTTTCGATTTTTGAGGAATGTTAGACCGAGGGTTTCTCTGCCGTGCTCTTTAGTTCCAGGATGAGAACGGTGCGTTTTTCTTTGATAATAAAGGAAACGTTTCACAAATTTTTCTTTTCTTTTACATATAACAACTTCCCTTAAATTTCCCAAATATTTGCTATGTCGGGCGCATGTCCAGTAAGTAAAATTGAGAAAGTTTCCACAACGTAGGTCCTATTTGATTTTCATTTCATTTTTCAGAAGATTTGTTGTTTTAAAGGTAATAAAAATTCTCATCGTTTAATCTTACTGAGCGAACCCGGGTATGTTTTACTACAGTATTAACTGCTTATCCAAGTCCAAGTAACAATAGGCTGACTGCAAACTTACTTGGTCCAAGTTCTCATCCAAGGACTTGGACCAATCTCGCTTAAAGATTGATCCTTTATTGAAATACCAGCAAAATCCGCTAGCTTATCCAATTCAAGTTGATCATCTGGAATTGAACTGCTTTACGTTCATCAGTTTTGTTTAATTGGCATTTAGAATGCAAAAACAAGCCCCAAATTCGACCCAAATATAGTCAGACGCAAATATATTTATTGCTTTAGATATGGGAAAACTCAGGAAAAAAAAAAATTACCGGCCCTTGATAATATACTCCTTCCGCTAGTCCTCGACAGTAATTTCAGGTAAAAAAAATCCACTTCGTTTTCGCAGAACAAAACCCGCACATAAACACATCCCACAAAATTTCCTTCTTGTGCCAATTTAATAATATTTTACTTCCCGATACGCACGTGACATTGTTACTTTTTCTCCTGCGAAAGCCTATTGACCAATCCTTATCGAATTATAGGCTTTGGCTGTCACATCTTTCGGATTTAGCCGTAACTCCGGATTAGTTCCTATCTGGGATTTATCCTTAACGTGCGAAAATCATAGGACCAATATAATAAGAAACGATTGGTGTTAAGAGGATGTCAAGTTTCCGAGTTTTCGCTTTCGAAAAACTTTTAAGACGTTTCATGAAGATTAAGAGCCAAATTGATTAACACCAGATGTGAAAGCTCGTTAGAATTTGGTTGTATTGAACCTTGGCGCGAAAAATACGGATTTGTATGAATTATGATCTACTGGATTTAAGGTTTAAAGTCAACCCCTATTTTCTGAACCTTGTGTTCAAAAATTCCAAAAAAAATATAAAGTTTGTTTCACCAGGGTTTGTACATGCCACCAGCA
Source organism: Ceutorhynchus assimilis (assembly GCA_917834065.1). Classification (NCBI taxonomy): domain Eukaryota; kingdom Metazoa; phylum Arthropoda; class Insecta; order Coleoptera; family Curculionidae; genus Ceutorhynchus; species Ceutorhynchus assimilis. The sequence continues at coordinate 25,282,119 of OU892284.1, read as the reverse complement.
TTTGCCTTCCTTGTTTAACAAATAAAAATTGACTGAAACAAATCGATTACGTCAAAAATGTTCGTCGGTTCTTCATTCATTTTAATTTGTCAAAAAAATTGAATGTGTCATATGAATTAATCTACGACAACCCTTTTTTTTTCAAGTTTCAAGGTCAAGTATGAACCCTGGTGAAACGAACCTTATGTTTTATGGTTATCGATATAGGTACTTTAATCCATAATTTTTTTAAGCAAATTTGACTCGCCATTTTTAAGTTATATCGCAAAAACTGAAAAAAAAGTAGTTTTTCACCATTTATTTCACAACGAATAGATGAAGTTCCCCATTATTTTTGTTACGAACTACTATTGCAATTCTACGCGATATATACATATTTTTTTCAAATTTTTTGAACTTGTAGTTTTCTCGCTACTACAAAAATAGTTGGAAATACGCCCGTAGCTACACTGTTTAGAAAAAAAATTCGACGGATGAACATTCAAAATTATTTGCGTTGGTCGAAACTAAAACCCTGTTTTTGTAAAACAGAATAATACTTCGAATTTCCGCCAAAAAAAGAAAAAACATTCCATCACACAATTTAACCAAATGAAGATTTCTATTTTTTTTTGACAGTCAAGTTAGGGCACACTATAGGGGCGACAGTACTGACATCTCGCGTTGCTGTAATAAACTATAGGCCTGACTTTAAACCTTAACGCTAAGAAACAAATCCACAGAGTGACGCTTCTCAAACCATTCCATCGAGTTTTATTTGAAAATTAAACAGAGTAGGTACAGGAATTTTCTATTCACCACAGGACCTTCATATTTGAAATCAAGTATCAAGTAAAAGAGTATTCTACCATGATGAACACACGACACCAAACAGTGGAAATGCAGCAGGTTAATCAAACGTGCTGGACATCATGGAAAATATGTAAGACAAGAAACAAGGAGAGAAAAAAAGGCAAAGAGAAAAACCAGACCGAGTTGCAGCATTTTTATATCTACAAGAATATCGGAGATCAAAAGAAGAACAAAATGAAAAATCTCGAAGACATATGAGGGAAAACCAGAAGCTCAGGACCGGCTTGCGACACTTTCACAAGAAGAAGATCATCGGCTTCAGGAAACCGGATAATGCGACATAGTTTTGGTATCATCAACAAATAGTGTACTCTCCTCCAGAGGTATTACTTTTGCCAGGTCATTGATAAAAATTGGGGTACTTTCGAGCAGGAAGTAATTAGACTACCGACTTTCTGATGTGTACGACCCTGCCGAATAGACGGAAACCAACTCAAAGGACTACCCCTGAAACTATACCTTTGCAGTAGAATCTCATGACATAAGCCCAAAATCACAGAAAAATTTCGATCTATATTATAGTTGTCACCCCACTCAGTATCAGTTTGTGATGATGGAAAGAATTAGGCAATTGAGTTCTGTTCTGAAGCTATTAATGAGATTATGTGTATTGATAATATTATAAAGGGAAAGTTTTTCAACATCAGCATTCATTAATGCGCATGCACCTACAGAAAAGAAACCAGACGAAGATAGACATATTCTATACAATCATTTAGAAAATGCTCACTATCAAACCGCAGCCAATGAAATTAAAGTAATTATTCGTGATCTGAATGCTAAGAGAAGGCTCAAGGAGAAAAAATACCAAGACCATATTAATAGACATAGCCTCCATTTAGAAAGTAATGACAACTGTAACAGTGTTATACATTTTGCTGCTCCAAAGAACACGGTAGTTGAGAGCCCACTGTTTGAACACAAATACAAGGTAACATGGGTATCCCCCGATGGAGAGGAGAAACTGAAAATCAAATCGACTATATATTTAAGGAATGGCAAAACTCTGGTGCAAATTTATTTTAAGAGAAGATTTTTCAGAAATTTTGTTAATCGAGTTAAAGAAAATTAAGGTGAGACTTGATACAGGGGCAGACGAGAGTGTCTTTGAGAAGTTTCAAGAACAATTTAGTCAGGCCTATACAGTACATTTTTGAAGGGTTTGAAGGAAGTCAGGCTGAACCTATAGGAAAAGTAAATTCACATTGTTCATTAAGAGATAGGGAAATTTATGAAGATTTCGTTATAATAGATGGGGCAATTCAGGTTCTTGTAGGTTGTCAGGCTTAAGTTTGAAGAATTTTCAATGGTTTTTTCGGTGGGTTTCCAGGTAAACATATTATTCCTACGAAAGCAAATTTTGAAAATGTTAGCTACCCACCTAATAGTAAAATGCCATTTGCTATTTCGAACGAGCTGAAATTAGAGAGAGATAGTTTAGTCAAAAAACAGACTATAATCAAGGTTGACGAAATAAGACCTGAAGCGAGTATACATAGAGAGAGATTTAATGAGAAAATTAGTTTAGACTCTTCTGACCTTAATTGTCAAATTATCAGGGAACCTAGATAAGAGGGATAACCATAGAAGAAGTATGCTCAAGTTTAAGAGATAATAAATACTGTTTTTGACCTTTCTGAGAATTACCACCACCTGGAAAAAAAATAAGGAATCCTCATGGAAGTGTTGCTTCGCAACTCCATTTGGTGTGTACCGATTTATTGTGTTACCATATGGATTGTCAAATTCTCAGGACTTATTTCAAGACGAAGTTGACAAATATTTTATTTGCAATCATATATGTAATCTTGTCATTACTGACTTTTTAAAAATTTGGAAGTGACACTTTACCTGTGTCACTTCCCTCTTCGATTTCCCTCACCGATTTCCCTATTCGACTTCCCTCACCGATTTCCCTCACTCTAATTTATTTACCTTTGCTGGCAACAATAAGAACATGTCAGGTGAAAACGTCAAAGCAGTCAATGACACATTTTGGCATGTTTGTTTTATTTTTGTAGTATTAAAAAAATTGATTGATTAATCATAATTAATGGTGTGCTTGCAAATAAAATAGTATACATACCTCGGAGGAAAGTTTTCATTTCTGTCTCGAGATTAATAGTCAATCTCGACGCTTCGCGTCTCGATTGACAATATAAATCTCTCGACAGTAATGAAACACTTCCCTACTCGGTATGTAAATATACTATTTCAAATTTACAAAACATTGTAATCTGTCATGATGATATATTTTTTTTTTTTTTTTTTTACGGATATGCGCACTCGCAAGGAAAATGTCCTATCACGCTCGAGAAGCGGCAAGTGCGCGGAAATGTCGGTGTATGTTGGTCTTGAAACGGTTCAGGTTGTAACCTGCAGGGAAAACCGTCGCAGGGAGTTTATTCCACAGCGATGCTGTTCTCCAGAGATATGAATTCTGATATAATGAGGTTCTTGGTGCCTCTAGTTTGACAGTAAATTCATGGTTACCGTCTGTTTGACGGGTTCGCTTGGTAGGCGCTGCTCTCGGTGGAATCATACGTGCCAACTCTTCAGAGCATTTTCCGTGATAGTACCTGTTGAAGAGAGATAAATCGCCCACAGATCTGCGATGTTCGAGACCATCCAAGTTACGAGTAAGTGCGGGGTCATTGATCAGCTTGATTGCTCGTTTTTGCACGGTGTTCAAAAGCATTAAGGTATGTTTGGGTGCTGCACTCCATATATGTGAGCAGTACTCCATAGTTGGTCGAATCTGGGCTTTGTAGAGTGTCAGCAATTGGCTTGGTGTGTACAGATGTCTTGTACGAAATAGCACCCCAAGCTTTTGGGACGCCCTTTTAGCAATATCTGCCACGTGACTGTGCCAAGACATGTTGGTCTCTGCAGTAACCCCCAAGATGTTCAACTGACTCTGTAATGTGACAGCACTTCCAGATAGCATGATGTTTGGCTCACCGGTGCTGGTCTTTTTTGAAAACAGAGCTGCTTGGGTTTCTGCGCGTTGAACTGTACAAGGTTTTTGTTACCCCAGTCCTCTATTATCTCCAGGTCGTTATTTATCTGCGATATTTGAATTAGTCTAAGATGATGGAATTCACGTGCGGAAAGACCTATGGGTGGTATGAGTGAGGAGACTACATTGCCATCGTCTGCAAAGCAATAAAGTGGATTTACTGTTTTATCTATGAGGTCATTTATGTAAATCAGAAAAAGAGTTGGCGAAAGGTTTGCTCCCTGTGGCACACCAGCATTTATTTGGTAAGAGTTGGAGTTCTGGCCATCCAGTGCAACATAAATGGATCTGTCCTTTAGGTAACTTTCAAACCAAGTGCAAAGTTTCGGCGATAATCCCATTGCTTTGAGCTTGTTGAGCAGATTTTCATGCCAAACTTTGTCGAATGCTTTAGATATATCTAAGGCAATTGTTCTTGTTTCACCCCGCAACTCAATCGCTTTTTGCCATAAGTGAGTGACGTATGTAAGTAAATCGCCAGTTGACCTATATTTTCGAAATCCGTATTGCTTATCGTTGATAATTTTGTACTTTTCCAAGTACTTGGTTAGGTGATTGTTCACAACTCTTTCCATTACTTTTGATATCACCGGAAGTAGAGCAATTGGTCTACAGTTTAACGGATCTGTCTTTTTTCCTTTCTTTGGAATGGGTTGTACTGCGGCAGACTTCCATGATGATGGATATACTCCTTGCCTGTAAGACAAATTGAATAATTTTGCGAAAGTTGGGGTGAGTTCGTTGGCGCAATTTTTGAGTACTATTGCGGAAATGCCATCCGGACCCATTGCTTTGTTTGTATCTAGCTTTTTAAGGGATTTTCGTATTTCTCTGTGACAAAAGGGTACCTCTGGCATACTATGGGAAACCCTTTCAATGAACGGTGGAGTTTTTCCGTTTGGCACTGTTAGGTTGAAGTTGGAGGAAAACATTTGGGCCAGCATATTGGCTTTTTCCTCTGATGTTGTGGCTAAGTGATTATTTTTATCTGTAAGTGGTGGTATGGATGACTTGGTGAAGTTAGATCCAACAGCTTTTGCAAGAGACCAAAAGGACCTAGAACTACTTGGACAATTCAGTAACCTGTTTTTTATTCTTTGATTGTATGTTTCTTTAGCGGAGTCAATAGTAATTTTGCAACTATTTCTGGCTTCTATAAATTCTGTGTGGTTTTGAGCTGTTTGTTGTCGTTTCCAAAGGTTATATGCTCTGTGTTTTTTCTGTACAGCCGTTTGACACTGGCTGTTGAACCAAGGTTTTGCATTAGCTCTACGTTTAGTTGTATGTGGGATATATGCATCCATTCCAGATAAGATTACTTGTGTTATTTCATTACAGCAAATAGTAGGATTATTATTATGGGAAAGTGAAACAAGAATATGATTTAGCAGTGACTGAAGTTGTTAGGAGAGCTAAAGAAGTCGGTGCGAAGTTTACCAAAGACAAAATTCAATACTATCGGAGCCAGGTTAAGTTTATGCCTGGGGCAAATTTTCTCTCATAATGGCATGCAAATGAAGTTGAATTACAGAGAGTTGGCTCCTTCAACTATGTGAAACGTTATGTAGATAATTATGAAAACAATACGTTGAAGTTGGTTGCTTGTGCTTCTAGATCCATGAATGATCTTGAGGTTAATTATAGTCAAACTGAGGAAGAGCTTTTGGCTATTTATTTTGGTACGAAAAAGTTCCATGATTTCATTCACAGACAAGTATAGTTGACGTACAAACCGATCACAAGCCAATCATCGCAATAATGAAGAAACCTATTCAAAAGATAGGTTCAGTTAGACTTCAAAGGTTTAGGCTCAAATTGATGAAGTACTGAATGTTAATTATTTACCAGGTAAAATGTGCAAGTTGCAGACATGCTTCACGGTCGAGCTTACGAGTGAAAGAATCCCCTGACCCTGATATGTTTGAAATTTTCTACTTAGTATCTAAATACTTAGCAATTAGTCGAGAGAAAACGATCAGTTTCCACTCGAGACAAGTAAAGAGCCTATTTTATTAAAAATTCATTATTTTAACTACCATGGAAGGCCTAAAGAACACAAAATGTCTTCAGATTGTAAACCCTTTATTCTCTTTATGTCGAAGCAGATATTATTTTTGTCGAAGATAAAATTATAGTTCCTCGAAAACTAAGACTAGAAATGATCAAGCTTTTGCATAGAGGTCATATTGGCATTAGCAAAACAACGAACTAAGCTAGAACTCTATTTTATTGGCCAAGTTCGTCTCATGACATTACAAACTTTATCGAAAGATGCCGTGTATGTGTAGTACCTACCAGCAAACTACGAACGATCTCTTTTGCCACATAGCATTCCAAGATTCGGATTTAGTAAAGTAGCTGTAGATATTGTTGTCAGGAGGGGAGAACTTTTCAGTGTTAATAGATCATTTTTCACATTGGATAGAATTAGTTTGCATAAAAGATAAAACGTCAAAATCTGTAATAGATATTTTTCCGGATATTGTTATTAAATTTGGTTATCCTCGTGTAATTATATTTTTTGTAGCTGACAACTTATCATTTGAGTCACAAAATTGCGAAAAATATTATAAAAGCGAAGATATTACTATTTCTACTTGTTCATCTCATTACCATCAGAGCCATGGCATGGCAGAAAAGGAAGTAAGAATAGCTGAGCAGATTTCAAGAAAAAGTTCTGATGATAAGTGTGACTACAGAAAATATGTCCTAGAATATAATAACTCACCTATAATAAGTTTGGATGCTACGCCTGCACAAATTTTACAGAGCAGAATTCTAAAAACAGAGCTTCCTTTCACTTCCAAGAATTTGGAACCAAAAAAAAAAATAATAATTATAATAAACTTTGTTAACAAAAACACATTATGGAGTCAAATTTTGATAAATCAACGCGTGGGAAATCGTTGGAATATAAAAAAGGGGGTTAAAGTGGTAATAACAACTAATAAAGAAAAAACTTGGCAAAAAGCAATTGTAGTTGAAAAAGTTGCAGAGCCAAGATCTTATTGGGTTTATTAGGTTAAGAAAGAAATAAGCAATAATAAAATCGTTAGGCATAATACATCACATATGAAAATGTCATCTTCAAATTCAGATTATAAATTATTGTGTGAGCCCGAATTGTACCCCAATGATAGGCAATGAGAGCTTTAATGATAATGACAATGTATATCCTAATAATATCTTTCCTGTACAACTATGTAATAATAGTCTAAGCTCTGTAAGATCTTTAGGACTTCTTCAGTAGTCTTCAACAAAATGGAACTCCAGACTTATAAATGTGGTACGAAGTTGACTTGTGAAAATAACAGTGAAAGTCAAGGTTCAAATATGCGCTCCCGATACGGTTGTTATTTGAAAGCCCCTAAGCGTCTCCTTGAGAGTAGAGTTAGAATTATTGTACCTAGTGGTTAAATAAACTAGTGACACATAGGCGGTTTATTTATCTTCAGATAAACTTACTGGTAACTATCTGCAAGCTAAATTTACAGTTATATAATTCTATTGGTCAGCGAATAACTGGCCGACCAATGGGATTACAGATTGCATTATAATCCGTCAGATTGCATACCTGACAGTTTATCAGAAGGTGAATAAGCCGGCCCATAAACGACATTAAAGCAGGCGAATCTTTGAGGCCATACCAAAAGGCAACAGAGGCAGAGGAAGACCAGAGCTCAGATGTAGGGACGGGGTTTCCGAAGACGCTGGAAAGATTGGTGCAGCTAACTGAAATCTCCTTGCAACAGTCCGGAAAGGGTGGCGAACGAGGCTAGAGAAAGTTGATGCGCCCTGTCTAGGACGGTAGAACTAATGATGATGAATAATAAATGTTTTTTTTTTTGAAAAATGTATCACTCCGTATCTTTATCACTCTGTTCGTATGAAGTTTTCTTCCTAAAATGGACCCAAAATTCGCTCCCTTAAATATTGACATTCAATCAGAAAACACCCTGTATACTCCTTTCTCGACATAGACTTCCACTGAGTATAGATTAGAATTCATATCTAAAACTTAAAACAAGTTCTTCAATATTCACACAAGAAAAATCTTTTTTCAGTGGCAGAATCAATTAATCGGCTTGGATTTTTTGAATCAAGGTAAAATGGTGTAGCACCATTGCCGACGTCATCAAAGGTCGCAATATTTTCTAGAACGAAGTACAACTTGTCAAATAAACACAGAGATGCGTTTTTACCATCTGCGTAAAAAACCTAGTGAGAACGCATTCTTCACGTCTCCTGGTATATGTTTGGCAAGTTGTAGGTAGGTATAGTCCGTTGCATGGTTCTTGACCTACGGCTACTGAATAGACAGAGGGGACAATGGGCTATTGCTGCGTTGTCAGTTGTCATATCGATAATATTTATTAATACATGAAAATTGCAATAAAATTTCCTTCATTTTTATGTAATAATAAATATTATTATTGATATGACAACGCAGCAATAGCCCATTGTTCTTTCTGTCTATTCAGTAGTCGTAGCTCAAGAACCATGCAACGGACTATAGGTACATTAAATTATTTATAAATTAATATATAATCCGATATATAACAGCTAGTAGATATTATAAATCCCACACAAAGATGCAGATATTTATTACAAAATGAGAGTATTTAGAACTCGAAAAACTTCAAATGTTCAACATAAATTGGAGACATTTTGACTAGCTTATTTTTTCCAGAAGTTTGATACCTCTTTTGTCTATAAAACTAGGCAGGTAAAGTCCGTCGATTTTAATCTGATACTCGGAAGGAATGAGCTGGTGGCACCCTACATTAGAACGCCAATGGTCACCTTACGTCACACCTGTTTTTGTCATATACTTTACCCCCTCGCTCCTCATACCGCAAGTGTCAGATAAAAATCGACGAACGATAGCAGGTAGGTAGATAATAGCACACAGCGAGTGATTAAAAACGTATGGGCTGGGTGAACAAGTACCTACAGAAATACTAATTTTTCCAAGTGCTCAAGTATGGAGGTTACTTGAATTTGAACAACTTGCCTTGAAATGAAATTTGAATTGTTTCAAATAATTGTCTAATTATAAAGATCTCCTCAATAAGATAAACCCCAACCAAAATTAACAAACATTACCATTACATACGCATTATAATCTTTCATTTCGGGAGCCTTAACTAACTCTGTCCTAAATGTCAGTCAGAAATTAGTTCTAATGCCAGGCAATCCAATTTTCTCCCTTTTACACAAAGCTTCATCCAGGTAATACCCTTCAATCCTTAGAAGGATTTTGAGGGAGCTCCTTTATAAAAATATTAGGAGGATTGGTTCTTTGTGATATGGATATATTTTTTATGCATTTTTATTGGCTCATTGGAAAATTAATTTTGATAAAAAATGGGCTTTTGATGCAAAAATGTTCAATAAAGGTAAATGGTAAATGTCCCCTTAATATTATAGATTCATAATTAGAATTAGCTTACCATCATTCGTGCGCTGGAGTCCTATTCGAACCTGAAAAATGAAAAGAAAATTAGGAAACTAGAGAACCAACTAAGTATACCTAATTAGGTATATTGGTAATTGCAACGAAACATTTTCGTTCAATATAACCGTCAATTATTTATTTACTAAAATAGTTCGTCCCTAATTGAATTGAGTTGAAGGGTTTGCGACCGCTAATTTGTCGGCTTTGAAGTGTTTACGCCCGCACTTCATCCCTGCAATTAAATAATTTAGGATCCCATTGAACGGCTTTAATTAAAGCTAGCCGATAATTTTCAGCCAAGATTATAATAGATCTTATTTACTATTATAGTAGCTCGTAAGAAGGGGGTTAATTGATAATTATTCTATAGTAGAAGAGATATTTTTATAAAAATATAGTAGAAAATGAGGCAATGTTACCATAAATCCATAATTAAATGGGGGCAAATATTGTGGGTATTTATTAAAAAAATAATGTTGTGCCAGTAATACCAGAAATATTAATCAATATTGACAATTAACACTAATAAAGCAGTAGGTAGGTACTAGCAGCTGTAGCACAGATTTAAGCGTTAATTTATTTTCTGCAACAATGTTTTACCTACCTATACCTAATTTATCACTATCTTAAATTTGTATAACAAACGCTTTCTACTAGATTAAAATGCTTGATAGGATATTTTGTAAAAGTTGTTTTCAAATCGCAATCAAAAGGAAATATTTCAATTCTTTCAATTTGTAAAAGTGAACAATTATTGAGAAAGGCAGGTACCTACTAAAGAAATGCATTCAAATTAAATGAAAACTCTGATTATTTATGTGCAGCGTTTCAACGACAAACTTCTCTTCTTCTTCAGGTCTTCTAGTCTTCTCTCATGTATTTTTTGTAAATTCAATGATTTTTTGATTAACCAAATCTATTTTAGAGCCTGATTAAGATTTAACGTTGCCTCTGAATAAGCAAAATTCAACAAAACATTTGTATTGGTTTCTGTTTATTCGATGCATTTTGCATTCTAGTAATGTCTATACGTCTATATCATGTAACACCATTACACTACGATGAAGTTTTCAAATTGAATAGATTACGTGATTCAAAACTTCTTGTATTTCCCGCTTTATGCAAGCATTCACAATCCACAAAGTTTTATTACATCAGAAATTCGAATTTAAATTTAAAATTACACACAAATAATAGCCTTCTAAGGTACAGCTAATATCTTATTTACGGCTAAAAATCATCGTTATTCTACACGCAAGATTATGGAATTACATGACATCCGTCTTATCCTATTTTTAGCTTGGAAATTTTCCCTCTTCGTAGGAAAATTCATGCAGAGCACGGAGTCATGCCTGCGGCAAAGCTTTTATACAGATGTACTGGAAAGGTTGTTTATCCCATTCGATTGGAAAATATAGTATTTTTCGTATATCCAAATTTTTCAATTTCTGGATTTTGATGTTTGCCATAGATATTGATTTAGGACTATAAAAGTTTTAATTCCGATTTTTTACTTTCATAAAGAAACTAAGTATCCGTATGCATTATGACGAAAGCAGAGCTGATTCCTGATTTTTTGTCTATTTGTACCTACACTCTATTTTTTCCCTAGATAGATTTTGACATTGTCAACTTTGCAACATAAACTATACCGCATGGCTCTGATTAGTCGCAAAATGCCGTGTTCTTGTAAGTGAGGTATCCTTTTACATGGTTGGAAAACGATACCTTCGTCGCATGCAGGTACTCGGCATCTTGCGACCAAAAAGCGGCATTGTTTATGTTTCAAAAATCAAAGTTGTCATTGTCAGAATCTATCTTGGGAAAAAATAGACTGTAAATATACACGTAAAAAAAAAGAAAAATACTAAAAAACATAAAACTCTAGGTACCTCCCTGAACAAGATGGGGATTCTAATTGCTCGAAGTCAAAGGATGCGACTCAGAAATAACGTTGTTGTTGCCTATACGAGACGCTCGACTCGTGTCGACTATAGTGAAATTGTAATCCGGCTGCAAATCCATTCAATGTAAATAAAGTAATAAATTTGTAATGAAGGTTTGGACCCACGTCAAGCTTAAATTAAAGATGTTCAAAAATGTATAACGTACTTTTATGGTGAAATAATACATCATAATACAAATCGAGTGATATTTGTAAAGTAATGCAAAAGAAAAATCAGTCCTAATGAGAAGAAAGATTCGATCTGCGAACGATGCAAGATGCTCTTCGAATTATAGAAAAATGGTAAACGGAATAAACTCCGGCTATATCAACCCCAAAAACATTGAAATGGTCCTATTCACAAAAAAAAAGGAAACTGGTATTTCCGCCAGCATCCAGACTCTTAAATACCGAACTAAGCTTTGCTGCCGACCGAGAAGAAATATCTGTGAGTGACATCCTGTAAGGTTGGGACATTTGGAATAAACAAAATATAGTTTCAAAGATTTATTTCAAGCTAAACTGGACTCATTCCGTCTCTATATCTGTCACCCCTGCTCTGTCAGACCACATATTACTGGTAACTACCTGACATCCTGCTTTCTCTAGAAATTATAGATAATATTGATAAAAATATAAAGCAATAAACTATTATAAAAATAACAAAAGCATCTAAAAAACAATACCTAAGTTCTTAAAAAACATAATCTCTAAAAAACTCTGGTTTTTTAATAATTCTACCAGACCTAGAAATACCAGCCTTTGGCAGAACTCCCGTTTGGCAAAAACCTAAACTTGAACGATCGAGATTCTGATTTATAGTTTCTTTCAATTTTATAGATTGACCAGTATTATTGGCTGTCAAGTTCAAGTTCTGCTCTTTCTCATCTGTCCTTTGCGAATCTGAACCAGTTCCAGCCACCTCAAACTTCTGTCTACGTGACGCCTTATAAATGTTATATCTATTTCTCGTCACAACATTGCCTGTAAGTAGTTGAACCTGATAAGAACGTGGTGCATTACCCTCCTTGACTATTTTTGCTTCCGTCATATCATGAACAATTGAACATTATCTTTAATATGTACTACCTCCCCTTTATTGAAAAAATTGGGTTTAGCATCATTTCTCATGTCATGATAATGCTTATTCAAAACCTGCTTGAGTCTTAAATATTTTTGAATAGGTAACCTTTTTGTTATTTACAATTTCCTCGCCATTACTTATATTTTGTGAAGAATTTTCTGGTACTGGAAGAAAGGCATTCACATTACGTCCAAACATAATTCCATTGGGAGATTTATTTATGTCAGAATCTATAGGGGTATTCCTATATTCTAGCAAAACGATATACGGATCTTGTCCACTTTGTTCCACCTTTTTGAGCATTGTTTTGAAAATACCCCCATACCTTTCTGCCATACCATTAGAACAAGGATAGTATGGACTTGACATTATATGCTTAAAATTCCAAGTTTTTGAAAAATTTTGAAATTCGCAAACTGAGGTCCCCCATCAGAATAAACTAACAATGGGATACCGTATCTGGCAAAATTGGATTGAAGAACAGTTATAACAGCCTCTGCAAATTCATTTTTAAATTACATGATCTCTAAAAATTTGCTGAAATAATCAACAATCAAAACAAAAATTTTTGTACGAAAATAAAATAAATCAACACCTAATACTTGCCAGGGGCCATCAGGAACTTCTCTCAGTTGCAATTCTTCATGAGTATGACATCTTTGAAATGTTAAGCATGTTTCACAGATCTTCTATTTTTTTAAGCATATGTGGCCAAAACAGAATCATTTTAGCACGAGCTTTACACTTTTCTAGTCCAAAATGATTTATATGAATTAATTCCAGCATTTCTGAACGTATAAACTGTTTGGAACTAGATTATTTTTAAAAAGAAGATTATCAATAGTAATATAACTAGTGCAATGGAAATTATTGATAATTTTTGGGAAATTTGCCCGAATGCATTTTTAGTTGAAAAAGAGCACGAGTGCACGAAGTGCACGAGTGCCTTTTTCAGTTAAAAACGCATGAGTGCAAATTTGTCGAAAATTATAAATATATTTCCATTGCACGAGTTGTATTTAATGAGAGAATTTCATAAATCAAAAATTTAAATTTTTTGTCAAAAAATGTCAAAACACCAGTTTTCGCACCAGTTACTATGCGATAATTTGCACTAGTGCAAATTATCGCGTAATTGCAATCTGATTGGTTCAAATCAACAATCAAAACATGTCAGTTCATTGTTGAAATACCAGTTTTGGCAAATGTATGAAATTCTCAATTACATACAATTCATCTTTGATTGAATTATAATACTTTTATCCCATTTTGACGTTTAAAAATTGACATTATTGAACGCATAACAACAAAGGTAAGTAGACGTTTATCACCTCAGTAATTTAAAAAAAAAATTAACTCACTCTCGGCATTTTTCCTTGTACTTTATTTTTTGAATTTCCACAAAATGGGATAAAATTTTGTATACATCACGTGAGATAAAATGTTTATTCATTCGAAGAAAATTAACCCACTCGCTAGGGATCGTGGGTTAAACTTTCTTCTCATGAATAAACATTCATTTAACTCACTTGGTGTATTAATAACTATAAATTAACTGAAATTTTTTCATAACGTGGCCATTCAGTTTGGATATAGAAAATTAACAATGACAAATCAGGATCAAGAGATGTTTCCTTCTTGAACATTTCACCCTTGGTTTTTGTAATTGTTGAAGCATTAATTATCATAACAACATGTGCATTTACTTCTTTATCTAAATCATCATTTTCAACAATATCAGTCTTCACAAAGTTCCTTGAAAGGGCATCAGCTAACAATAAATCTTTACTAGGTTTATAACGAACTACAATATTATAAGCCTCTGCAATCTCAATGGTGTGTCATTCAATGCATTTTTAAATATATTTTCCAAAGGCTTATGATCACTTTCGACTTTCCGACCACCACTACTTTTCCATAAACATATTGGTGGAATTTCCCACATCCGTACACTATTGCCAATAATTCTTTTTCAATCTGAGCCCATGCCTTCTGAGTAGCAGTCAATGCTCAAGAGGCATAGGCTACAGGCAAATTATTCTGTAACAGCACAGCTTCCAAGCCTTGGCTGCTGCTATCAACTGACAAAACAACCTCGGTATTGACACTATAATATTTTAGTACGGGTGCACATTTTTTAAAGTTTTTCAAAATCAGATGGTTCTTTATCAGACCAAATAAACTCTACATCTTTCTTATAAGCAGTTGTCTCGTCGAGCTGGTAACATCCGCCAAATTGGGCAAAAATTTAGATACATAGGTAACCATTCCTAGCAAAATCTGTAGTTCTTTTTTGTTTTTTGGATTGTTTAATTGCAAAATAGCTCTCACCTTGTCTTTATCAGGACGTAAACCATATTTTGTAAACACATGACCTATATAACGTACTTCACTTAATCCGAATTTACACTTGAATCGATTGAAACGAACATTGGCACGTTTAGCTCTATCTAACACTGCTTCCAGTCTTTTGGCGTTTTCTTTTTTATTCGCTGCCCGGACTATAACATCATCTATGTAAATTTCCACTCCTGGAAGTCTATCAAAAATATTCTTGAATGTACGATGAAAAACTTCCGGTGCACAGCACAGTCCATAAGGCATTCTCCTGTAACAATATCGCCCATGACACCCAGTAATAAATGTTGTAAGTATTTCACTTTCTTCATGCAACTTGATCTGATAAAAGCCCTTATTGCCGTCCAGTATTGAAAAAATATTTGCCCCTTCCATCTTGAATGCAATTTCCTCAAAAGTTGGAAACTGATACCACTAACGTACTATGGCTTTATTCAGATTTTGTGGGTCTTAACAAATTCGAAGACTATATTGTCTAGCTTTTTAGCTTTTTTACAATGACCATAAAACTGCACCACTCAGTTGGTGCAGTCACTTTTCTCAAAACGCCCATTTTCTCCATTTTATCTAGCTCACTTTTAACTGACTGCTGAAGGCTGATTGCAATTTTTCTTGTAGGTTTTACAACTGGCTCTACCTTTTTCTTCAACTGAATTTTATATGATTGTCAATACTTTACGTATTACTTCTGAACTTACCGCAGTGTTGTTTGAAATTATGTCAAATTATACTTGACATGTTCCTTTGCATGTTCATTGTGCGATGTTGCCGGATGAAACATTTATCAAAATAATAGTGCAAACGATGTTAACATACACTTTAAAGATCTTCTTTTGTCTGACTTAAAGCCTTGTAAACACTTTGTGAAAAATAAATTTTTTATTGGTATAAAGTTCAATTTGTATTGTCTACATTTGTTCTGCAACAATATAAACTGGCTACACTGCAACCTACTAGTTGCGCGCGCATATTATCTTTTATTACTTTCCAACTTGCATTTCTTATAATAAAGCTATCTTTTTCTACTTATGTGAGACAGGTCAATTCACCAATGCTTTGAAAAATATGGTCGTAATCTTTTTACTAGACTATCAATCACATATTTGTCTTCCTTTTCTACCGATCCGATTAAACATCTCAATAAATGGAAGACCAATTATGCATGGAGCATTAAAGTTGACTAAAATGAACATTAGATTATGTTTTTTATTATTAGTTTAACAGATAAGTGTAGTTTGTCCATAAACACCCATTAAAGAGCCTTCATAGTTCAATAACTTTGTATTGGATGACTGAACTTCAACATTAAGTTCTTTAGCAGTTCTCAAGTTCAAAACGTTAATAGGCCAAGGCACTTAGCGAAATAATAGCCATATTTTAACATAAAATTTAACAGCAAACTATCGATGCAATATTGTTAAGGATCATTTATAAATACTAAAAACCAAAAATGCAACATCTGATTACTTTTAGGGGATTTTATAAACAATATTTAGTGAAAAAACAGGGCTTTTTTTGTTTATTTCACTGTATTCCGAAAACTTAGGATCGGATGGTTTTGCTACTTGTATGATAGCTCATTTCAAAGCTTGTTCAATGCTCTAAAACTATTGTCACAGTAGCAAAACCATCCGATCATTAGTTTTCGAAATACAGTGAAATAAACAAAAAAAAGCCCTGTTTTTGCACTAAATATTGTTTATAAAATCCCCTAAAAGTAATTAGATGTTGCATTTTTGGTTTTTAGCATCTATAAATGATCCTTAACAATACTGCATCGATAGTTTGCTGTTAAATTTTATGTTACGAAAAAATTTATCTGCCCTGGTCTATAACATCAGCACCAGTCTCCATTTTGAAACAAATTTCTTATTATTGACCATTACTTTTTGCATCCAGCCAGCTATTGTCCGGCAAGTGGTAACTTGATAGAGACGAAAGGGGGGAAAAAAGTGGGGCGTAACCTAAGAATATTCACTGACACCTTAACTGACACCGCCTGATGACAAAAATGTCTTTGGATTCAGTGGCACCGAAAACACCAAGAAAATAAACCAATAAAATTATTAGAGAAAAAATCTTTAGTTTCGCCAAACCACGCCACTGTGCCTCTGAATATTCACCAGTGCCGCCGAGAGCCGTGTCGGGCCCCGGTAAAAAAATAATAACGGGTCCCCTCTCTTTTTTTTAGGTCTTCCAAGTTTATAATGACAAGATTATTCCATTATAAGCTCTATTCCAACAGATATGAGAACCGTTCCAGAACCAGTTATTTCCAGTTGCGCACCTATATTTTTCAATAAGTTGAACGTTTATCCCAATAGGGTAGTGGACAAGGTATAATTTCAATGAAATCGATGATCTATTCTTCATCTATGAAGTAAATAAAAAATATTCGTATTAAAAGAAATTTCAGATAAAATTACTTACTTTGTTTAAAACGGTTGTAAAAGTAGAGTTTTGGGACGCACTTTTTAAACGGAAATATTTCGCGCCTTGATTTAACGTCATAGCTGTTGTATTTGAGTATGAATTAAATAAAACCTACGTCCGATATTCGACACAAACTTACCCATTAGTGCAAAAAAGAGAGATATATCAGCGTCTGTTGGGTATCATTACATCTAGGCGCACCCTCAACATAACCCCACTTTTTGAGAGATTTCCATTTGTCAATCAGTGCGCACTGAGTTTATCGGCATCTTTTTCTAATAGTATGTAAAATATAAGGACACGCAGACCCCGCTCTCGCCACTCTCATCATAACAGCTGTGACGTAATTTCCGGGCGGCAAATTATAGCGTTTAAAATAAGTACAAACTTGTTAATTTTTTTTACGTATATTTTTGTTTTCTTAAATCAAAGAATCATCAGCTACTGTTTATTCTGTTATGAAGATTAATAAAAAAAATATTTCGAAAAATTGTCCACTACCCTATTGTCGAATGAATTGATCAACTGGAAATTACCTTTTCATTCTCCCCCCTACAAAAGTATTTTTTTTATCTTGCATAGGCGAGCGAAAGCGAAAGTGAAACATGCTAGTAGTTACTTTCACTTTCGCTACTAGCATGTTTCACTTTCGCATGCCTATTGCCTATTCACGATTTTTGAGGGGGAAGAATAAAAAGTTTAATACACTAGGTACACGCTGCAAAAGCCCTTTTAGGTGCTCGGAGGTATTCAAATAACCTCGGCTGCGCTTCGCTTCGCCTCGGTTATTTGAATACACCTTGCACCTAAAAGTACGCTTGCGCAGCTTGGAATGTAAATAACTATTTCTCGAACGGTTCTCATGTCTGTTGGAACAGAGCTATAATAACTATGATGAACCCGGGCCTCCCTCCTCCTGCCTGAAACATGCGCGAATTATTTATTAGGTATTGTGGAGCCGGTTTTCATGTTCATTTTGCCTTTTTGTTTTAATAAAGGTATAAAAACCAGTGTCTCATAGTTCATTACAAAAAAAAAAACACAACTATGCAAACAGAATAACAAACAACTCATGCATTCAGGGAATCCCCAAGAGACAATAGACGTAAATACAAAACATGCGTGCGGCAGGGTTGTTGCCGACGTTGCCGTTGTTGATTATAGCAAAATTTACCTATTTAAGACTGCTTGCCTGCATTGTTGTAATTTTTGTATGTTATTGTAATATGACATAAACTAGAATTTGGGTATTAATTCACTATTAAAAATAGTAAATTGCTGTTCGAATACCTCCGAGCACCTAAAAGGGCTTTTGCAGAGTGTAATGTATTAAACTTTTCATTCTTCCCCTTCAAAAATTCTGAATAGGCATGCGAAAGTGAAACATGCTAGTAGCGAAAGTGAAAGTAACTACTAGCATGTTTCACTTTCGCTTTCGCTCGCCTATGCAAGATAAAAAAAAATCTACTTTCGTAGGGGGGAGAAAAGATTCTTCCTAGAGCAGCAAAAATAATTTGATACTAGAGGAAAGTTTCTGTGCCGATGGAAGGCAACAGGGGCACTAATTTACTGTAAATTAATACCCAAATCAGTTTATATGATTAGGTATATGCATATTTATTTGTGAAAAAATATAAGTGTTCTGGGCCCCCCGCAAGCCAGGGCCCCGGTAATTTGTACCACCTGTAATGCCCTCTCGTCGGGCCTGATAATCACGCCTCTCCACATCCATCATTTCGCAATGCTGTTGGATTTTTTTCTATTTCAAAATATCCATATTGCAAAAAAATATATATCACCAACTTGTTTATTATTGTTTCCGTCAAGTTTGGCAAATAAGGAGCAAATTCTATTGCAATTCGCCGTTTGGCTAGCCAGACTATAAACCTACTTGTCCTACTTTCTGAACTGTGCCTATAAACATTTGTTGCTCTTCATCATCAGCTTCTACTGAATATACATTTTGAGTCACGTTTCTTTTTTCACGAAAGTTCTTTTGAAAATGACCAAACTTTTTACATGCTTTACATTGTCTTCTATATGCGGGACATCTTGAACCATGAAAATATCTACAATTACCACACTGTTTTTTATCAACTCTATTTTCTGAGTTTGTTCTAAAGCTATTTCCACTTTGATTTCGGGCTTCATATTGATCTTTTTGTGAAGTAAACTCTCTGTATTGTCCTGATTTTTGTGCTTTCTTCTCAATATTAACATTTGTCTCAATTTCTAGAATTTTTGATTGATGTTCAGCTAACTCCGACGCTCTACAGATATTCACACATTTTGTCAAATCTAATTTTGACTCTCTTAGCAACTTATCTCTTACTTTAGTGTCCTCTATTCCACATACAATCCTATCTCTAACCAAACTATCCTGCAGATCTCCGAAATTACAATTTTGACTTAGTTTTCTTAAGCTAATCACAAACATATCAACACTTTCACCTTATAACTGCTTTCTAGTATGAAATAGGAGTCGATTAATAGTCTCAGGTATCTCTAGTGTGTCATAGATTTCTAGTACTTCAGCTCTAATTGTATGTAGCAAGATAGCAGCTCTCCTTTCAGCTGTTACCTTTGTATTATCTTTCAAACCAGAGGCATCCATATAAATGGTGAATTGCTGTTTCCATTTTTTAAAATTTGTGGAGATATCATCCTCAAGAGACATTTCTTTGGGTTGTCGTAAAGTTTTTATTTTATTTTAATTAGGAAACGTTGGGCTAAGAACGAATTTGACTTAACTATCTTTACGACGAAATACTCACGTATTTTGTAAAAAATTCTTCTTCACAACTTATCCTGTCCGCAGCGCCATGTAAGGTTCGGACATTTGGAATAAACGAAATATATATAAAATCTGTTTTTTTTTTAAGATAAAAGTCAAAATGACATTATGTTGGCAATACAATGTAAAATTGTCAATGCTTTCAAATTTTTTATGTAGAAAAGGCTTGTGTTGCCAACATAGTTACTAAATTTTTGACTTGGGGAATTATCTTTAAAAAAAAAACAGACTTTAGTTTCAAAGATTTATTTCAAGCTAAGCTGAACTCATTCCGTCACTATATCTGTCACCCCTGTTCTGTCATACCACATATTTCTTGTAACTACCTGACACACCCGATTGCAAACTAACTTGGAACTCTCATATCACTAAAGAGAATACAGAAAGCATGCATCGCCCATGAACCGTATGAACGTCCCATCGATAAGACCTGGGATCTCTGGACCTGGGGGTTTTCCCCCAAGATATTGCCGCGTAAATCTAGCGGAAGCGCCAGGGTGTACAGAATTCTAGATTTTACAGTGCTATTCGGGAGAAAGGGCTATCACGTTTTTTCTGGATTTTACAAGAATGAATTACGGATATATACAGGCCGGTATTAGTTAGTAGTTTTTAGTTTAAGATTGGCTGTGATATGCTTTAGTTTAGATAATATAGTGAATATTCTAAAGTTGTAAAGAGCTGAGTTGTTTGAGTTAAATAGTAAAGTAATTAGTGTCAAAGTGTGTAGTAACGTGGAATAAATTATTGTTCGGTTAATTGGACTTTGATTTTTGGAATAAACGGACCTAAAGAAGTCTGTCACGCGCCCCAGAGCCGTGACAATAGTTATAGGGATCTATACGCAGCCATTATCAGGCCTTAGCATATCTAAGCTTTTTTTAAAATGGATAAATGGGTCAAAAATTCATGCAGAAGAAGAAACATCATATTCCTGAAACTGGTAGATGATATGTTAATAATGAGACAATAATAAGTAAACATAATCTTGTAGAAAACATACAATATCCGAACAATGAAATCAATCGAACGCCTAGAAGAATTATACAGGATGTTTCCGAAAGGGTGTTACAAACTTCAAGGGCAGATAGTATTCATGAAAATAATTTAAAAAATCCCATGGATATAGGTCCGGAAACGCTTTGTTTCCAAGTTACAGGGTGTTAAATTTTTCAAAAAAAAAAAATAGCTTTTTATTAATAGCCCAAAAGAGCTTTAGCTGATTTCAATGAAATTTTCACGGTTTATTTCAACCATTATCAGACATCTACTAGACCAATTAGATTTGATCCAGAATTTTCAGGGGCGTACCCAGCGACCAAGTCGGTTATTTTTGTGCAGAAAAAAATATCACTCTGTAGTTTTTGTACGATTTTTATTGATTATTCAGATACACACTAGAAATACAACATTTTTGTCTCTTGAATTTTTCAATTATCTCGCTTTTTTTTCGCGAAAAAATTACAATACCATACCTCGGCACGTCTCTGAACTCCATAAGGAAAGATGAAAATTCATAGGAATTAGGTGCTACCTGACGTCTCACACATAACCTCAATGACATGTTTGTCCCCCTAACGAAAATCACTCTATATCCTGTTCACAATCCGATGTCCACAGCTACAGGTAAAATTTATCACCTTTCAATGAAAGGTGATACATTTTCCAGCACCTGTGGACATCGGATTGCGAACAGGATATAGAGTGATTTTCGTTAGGGGGACAAACATGTCATTGAGGTTATGTGTGAGACGTCAGCTAGCACCTAATTAAGGTAGGTACATCACCCATTCATTGAGTGACAAGGACATAAATTCCGTTTGAGGTTTTTTTTCGTTTTGTTTCCATAAATGAACAAACTGCGATAAATTTTTAATCAATTCCTGAGCATTTTTATTTTTTCTTATGAAGTTCAGAGACGTGCCGAGGTATGGAATTGTAATTTTTTCGCGAAAACGAAGCGAGGTACTTGAAAAAGCCAAAAGACAATAATGTTGTATTTTTAGTGGGTTTATCTGAATAATTCATAAAAAATTCACAAAAACTACATGGTGATATTTTTTTCTGCAAAAAAGCAACCGACTTGGTCGCTGGGTACGTGCCTGGAAATTCTGAAACAAATCTAATTGTTTCAGTAAATGTGTGATAATGGTTTAAATAAACCGTGAAAATTTCATCGAAATCGGCCAAAGCTCTTTTGGGCTATAAACAAAAAACTAATTTTTTTAAAAAAACACCCTGTAGAAGGAATATGCAAAACAATTTGGATTTTTATGGGACTATGCGAGACATGGTTATTGAAGGAAAAATCCACTATAAATATTGAAAAAAAAAAACGGACACCTCTACTATTACAAAACGACTCCGAGGAGAATAGGCATCATCTAGGAGGAGATGTGAAAATGGTTCATAGGAGACTGAAAAAACAACAAAGAAAGAGGAAAATGCCTTCTCCAATATCATATTTAGCGATTTTAATGATAAAGTAAGGAAAGTCGACCTAAAAAAAAATATTGTATCATTCTAATAGGCGAGTTTAACGATAACTCCTACACAAAATCACTTAAATTTAGGGAGTTTCTAGCATGGCTAACTACAATCAACTGAACAATATATCAAGCCATTATGGAAACAACAGATTCTATCGTTACTAATATTAAATGTGAAATTGCTATCTCATCACTTGAAATTGATCCACAAACAAGCTACCCAGAGACTTCCCATGAAATACAAATAAAAACTATAACTTTCAAAAAGCAAACTATCTGTTAATATAGGTAATATTAACATAATAATTACCTATATTAATAGACACTTAGGGCGGGTATTATAAAACTACTTTGAGAGTTAACTTAAAGTTAACTTCTGAAATTACATGTAATTCAAAAAGTTAACTTCAAGTTAACTGTCAAAGCAGTTTTATAATACCCGCCCTTACCAGTTAAACCAGTTATGTCAGTTTGATAGTTATATGATAATTGTTGTCAATTAATAGAATAATTGTAATTTTAAACGTTCCTGAATAAACCTATATTATAAAATAAAACATGGCGCAGTCGTAATAGTAAACCGACCTACGAAGAAATGGAATTTAACAAGCCTAAAGAGCTATTCCTTAGTGGAAATGTTGCTGAAAATTTTCGTAACTTTAATGATGAAGTACAGATTTATTTTTTGGCTACTGAAACGAATAAAAAATCGAAGGAAGTTCAAGTAGCAAGATTAAAGAATTTGGTGGGATCAGAAGCTCTAAAGTTGTACAAATCTATTTCTGATCTGAAGCCAGAAGAAGAAAATGTTGAGAAGATCTTACACGTTTTGGAAAATCATTGCATACCCAAAGAAAATGAAATAATGAATGTATACCAATAGAAGATTTCATTATGAATGACTTTGGCAGAAAGTCGACAAACAAAGTCACATAACCTATAAATAGCATTGTCAATGTTATTATAGTTATTTATGTATCAAGGGAATTATGCAGGTATTAACTCCTGATTATTCCCGTGGTACATAGATAATTTTATATCCTACTGAATTTACTGTATTCTGTCTATTTTTATAAAGGAATAAGCCATAAATCAAATTTTCTATTTTTTGTCAAAGTGTTACCTATTCAAGGTAAAAGCGGGTGTTATGGAAATCCTTAACTCCCTTGGGAGTTATGATATCCTTAACTCCCTTCCTTAACTCCCTTGGGAGTTATGAAAATCCTTAACTCCCTTGGGAGTTAAGACCCTGTTTATGATTATCGTAACCAAGGTATTATATGGTTTTAATAGTTCAGTAGGATATAAATTTTTTTATATCCTACTGACCTATTAAAACCATATAATACCTTGGTTACGATAATCATAAACAGGGTCTTAACTCCCAAGGGAGTTAAGGAAGGGAGTTAAGGATATCATAACTCCCAAGGGAGTTAAGGATTTCCATAACTCCCGCTTTTACCTTGAATAGGTAACACTTTGACAAAAAATAGAAATTTTGATTTATGGCTTATTCCTTTATAAAAATAGACAGAATACAGTAAATTCAGTAGGATATAAAATTATCTATGTACCACGGGAATTATCAGGAGTTAATACCCACGGGCAATTGGTGTCCCTCGGGCCGGAGGCCCTCGGGACACAAACGTTGCCCTGGGGTATTAACACCTGCATAATTCCCTTGATACATAAATAACTATTTCAATTTTGGGCTTAAATTTAATAATTATGGCAGTCTTGGGAGAACGTGATATGTTTTATCGAGAGGCCATGAAGCGATGTGTGTTTGGTGATTGTAAAAGTGATGTCGAACGAGTTCCATTAAATTAACGACCCCATTTGCCTCTACTGGAGTTTTAGGTAACATAGCACCTGTCACATTACTTTCTGTTAATTTTATCAAACGTTTTGCAACCAAAGAAGCCATAGCGAATGCACCGAATACTTACGAAAGCGTAGATTTGACAAGATGCTGTGTTACCTTAAACTCCAGTGGAGGCAAATGGGGTCGTTAATTTAATGGAACTCGTTCGACATCACTTTCACAATCACCAAACACACATCGCTTCATCGCCTCTAGATAAAACATATCACGTTCTTCCAAAACTGCCATAATTATTAAATTTAAGCGCAAAATTGAAAAAAAAATTAATAACATTGACAATGCTATTTATAGGTTATGTGACTTTGTTTGTCGACTTTCTGCCAAAGTCATTCATAATGAAATCTTCTATTCTTAAATAGGAAGCAACAAGAAGGTGAGCCGTTTGAAAAATTTTATGCTGACCTAAAATTTCTGATCAACTTATGTCATTTTGAAAGTCAGGAAAACAAATTATTGAAAGAACAAATTGTATTGGGAATTTTTTCAAAAAATTTGAAGGAACGTTTTTTACGTGATGACTGTTCATTAGAAAAAATGATTGATGTATGCAAATCTGTTGAATTAGCAGAAAAAAATATCAAAATTTTATCTTCAAGTCCCAATGACATGTGTGTTGACAAAGTTACATATAAAACTGACAGATCAGTGATCAAAAAAATACAATTCAACAAATTTAAATGTTTTCGATCTGGTTCCCAGCATGATTATGGTAATTGCCCAGCGTTTGGAAAAAAATGTTTCAATTGTTCACGTATTAACCATTTTTCTTCGGTGTGTAAAACCCAGAAACAGAACGATGTAAGAAAAAATTGTAATGAAGTAAAAACACAAAATGAATCCCGAAATGATGTGGAAGTATATGAAGTAAATGGAAAGACGGAATTATCCGAAGAATTATCCAATTCATGGTTTTCTGTAAATGTAATAAATAATGCAGGTGACCTCCAGACTGAAAAATCTTGGTATAAATGGTTGAAACTTGAGGATTTGGAAATCAAATTTAAGCTTGATACAGGTTCAGAGGTGAATATTTTGCCATTAAAATACATCAAGCAACTTGGTTTGCAAGATAATATTAAATTTTTCAATATAAATTTAATTGCCTACGGGGGATTCAAAATTAAATCATTAGGTAAAATTGTTGTTCAAGTGGAAACAGATAAAAATATCAATATTTTAGAATTTGTTGTAGTTAAAGACGATTGTGTTCCGATATTAGGGTTAAATTCATGCCTCAATCTGAATTTAGTTAAACGTATTGATACAATAGCAAATCATTCAAATTTATGTAATAAAACATTTTTTTTTTGAAAAATATAAATACACATTTGAAGGTTTAGGCTGTTTTCCTGATATTTGTCAAATTAAGCTTCATAAAGATGCTAATCCTTTTGCCAGTTCTGCTCGTAGAATACCTATGAAATGAAAATCAAAGATAGATTAAAACCAGCTTTAGATTTTTTGGTTGAAAGGGAAATTATAGTTCCAGCAAATGAACCAATCGAGTGGGTTTCTAATATAGTAATTGTCGAAAAACCTAATAAATCTTTAAGAATTTGTATAGATCCAATTCATTTAAACAAATTTATTATTAGGGAAAGATATACTATTCCTACAATAGAAGAACTAGCACCATCTCTTGCATATAAAAAATATTACAGTGTGCTTGATATTAAAGATGGTTTTTATCATCTAAAATTAGATAAGGAGTCAAGCCAACTCTGTGCATTTAGTACAGTATTCGGAACATACAAATTTTTAAGAGCACCATTCGGGTTATGTAATTTACCGGAACTTTTCCACAAATTAGTATTTAAATATTTTGGAGATATTCCAGGGGTCACAATATATTTTGATGATATCTGTATAGCTACCGATACTATTGATCAACATAACCTGGTTATACAGGAAGTTTTGAAACGAGCTAAAAAATATAATATAAAATTTAATTTCGAAAAAATTCAATATTGTGTAGAAGAAATTAAATACTTAGGGGTAATTTTTTGTAAAAATGGAATGTTGTCTGATCCTTCAAAAATTGAAGTAATTAAAAATTTGCCTTATCAAAAAAATAAAACAGAATTACAGAGAATATTAGGTATGATAAATTATTTAAGGCATTTTATTCCAAATTTATCCAAGATTATTTCTCCTTTGCGCGAATTATTAAAAAAAGACACTGAATGGAATTGGTCAAATCTACAAGTTCAATCGTTAAATAAAATTAAAAATATTATTGGTAGTAGTCAAGTTCTTGCTAATTTTGATATATCACTTCCTATTGTCATTCAGTGTGATGCATCAAAAGATGCACTTGGATGTTGTCTTTTACAAAATAATAAGCCTGTTTGTTTTGCTTCTAGATGTTTAAATTCAGCAGAAATTGAATATGCGCAAATTGAAAAAGAACTTTTGGCTATTACTTTTTCCTGTCAGAAATTTCATAATTATATTTATGGACACAATGATGTTACTATTTATACAGATCATATGCCATTATTATCTATCATTTCAAAAAGCATTGGGAAAATACAAAATAATAGAATTTGGCGTTTGAAACTAAAATTATTTTTGTATAATTTTAAAATAAAATATGTATATTGCAGATTTTTTATCAAGATGTAATGTTATAACACCTATATATCATGATCATTTAATGAATGACGTTGTGCATGTAATCACAGATAAAACTTTAAATATTTCTGATGAAAAATTGAAAGAATTTCAAGAAGAATCTCTCAAAGATAGTGTTCTATCTAATATTATAAATTTTTATAAAAATGGTTGGCCAAAAAATTTCAATATGACCGGTGAATTAACTCATTATTACAAATTAAGAAATAATATAGAACTTGCAGATGGTTTACTTTATTATAAATGTCAAAAATATATCAGATCAAAGTCAAAAGAGCCCCTTATAAATCATACCATACCTAATATTCCATTTTATAAAATTGGTGCTGATATTGCACAATACGCTGGTAAAAATTATCTTGTTATTATGGACTATTTTTCTAGATGGATTGAAATTTGTCCGATTAAAAATAAAACTTCTACTTCTTTAATAAAAGAATTTAAAGGTGTTTTTAGTAAATTAGGAATTCCTTCTTTGCTAACTACTGACAATATGCCATTTTCATCTTCTGAGTTTAAAATGTTTGTTAAAGATTGGAATTTTACTATTCAAACAAGCAGTCCACATTATCCTCAATCTAACGGACTGGCGGAAAAAGCCAAAACTATGCTCAAAAAAGCACATGATTCTGGTATCGATTTGGAATTATATTTGCTAAATTATCGTAATTCACCTGTAGCAGGTCTTATTTACTCACCAGCACAATTGATGTCAAGTAGAATTTTAAGATCCAAATTACCAATTTTATCAGAAAATTTAATGCCGAAACTTGTACCTAGTGCAGTTTTTACAGAAATGGAAAATATGCAAACCAGGCAAAAAGAGTATTACAACAAAAATAGTATCGGTGAAACTGATTTTGTTGAGGGGGAAAAGGTATTGATTCAAGACGTTTCTACTAAGCTTTGGCATCCAGAAGTTATTATTAGTAAATGTTCACAGCCTAGATCTTATTTAATTAAAACATTGGATAATGAAAATGTTTTACGAAGAAACTCACGGTTTCTAAGAAAATATAAAACAAATTTAATTTAGAATTTAAAGGGGAAGATGTTAATAAGTTTGTTCCAGCAGGCTATCAGAAATGTTGGCAGCAGCTTGTGACATGCGCAATGACAAATTTGCGTTCCAACAAAGAAATGTTGGTGACAATTTGCAAATGTCAGCTGTTTCAGCTGATGTTTGATACATTTATAACGTGTTGGCGACTGCTCAAAATGCTTGTCGATTTTCTTCAAACATTTTAATTCCTAACCTTTGATCGATTTTTTCATTACAGAATTGGGCAATCCTTTGAAAATGGCGGCCAATGCCAAGCGGCAAGCAATGAAATTGGCGCCATACATTTAATTCAAACAACGGACATTTTTCATCAAAAGACTATTTTTTGTGTATTTTGTGGAACCTATTTTAAAGTGATTTTTTAGTGTTTGGAAGGATAATTTTCGAATTTCAAGATGGAAAGTTTTTATTTTATGAAGTTATTAGTGGAAAGCCCGGATGTTGGCAAAAGGTATGACTTCTTTTTAACAAACCTTTACCTACTAAATAATTAGGTACTCTCCAGGATTCGTTTTCTGTTTAGTTTTTTCTCAACCAAATTTTGAAGGTTATTGTCTGCTATTCGAGGTATCAACACAAGTTGAGGATAGTAAATGGCTTGGATCCAAACAACGTTTATGTGGAGAGACTTTTTGGGTTTTTAAATGGATTTCATCAGATTTTTCCTCTCAGTCCATGAAGCTCTACGAAGTACCGACAAATCGTTTTTTTTTTCTGTTCAAAACCTGTGTTTTGTATCTGCAGGAACGGCATAAAACGAGACTTTGTCGCGATTAGAACGGCTCCGTACAATACATAACGTAGGCCTTTTTCCAAAAAATCAACACTTTACTTCTTCACAGACTTTACACAAATCAAAAATCGCAATAAAACGTAGTGTATAAACAAGTACACCTCACAGAGTACAGATACTTGGCATTGGTCTCCATATTGAACTTTTTTTTGACAGCTCGTTGAATTGCCTTATTGGGAAATGTCAAACATTTTCGTTCCAGCAGAAATTTATTGCCAACTTAAAAACATCTGTCACCAACAAATTTAACTGTTAGGTTAATGTCACCAACATGTTTCCAACTTTTTGCTGGAACAAACCTATTATAGGTAATATTAACATAATAATTACCTATATTAATAGACACTTACCAGTTAAACCAGTTATGTCAGTTTGATAGTTATATGTGTGGTTATATGATAATTGTTGTCAATTAATAGAATAATTGTAATATTAAACGTTCCTGAATAAACCTATATTATAAAATAAAACACTATCCACTTATGTATCAGTTACTATCTATCTATAACTTACTGGGACTTCTTAGTTGATGAATAAGATGTCAATCAATACATCAGGTTATCTCCTTTATGACTATGAGACATTTCACAATAATAATTATCTGACTTTTTCATGCAGGCGCAACAAATAAATTTTCATATCCATCCCGGTACACTAGGGAAATAATTGGCTACTTAGACCAAAAACTAAGACTTCACAACAAATACGGAAAAACTAAATTAAAAAGTGACTATGACGCTTTCTCTAGACTATCAAAGTGAAAATTGATGTAACATATGGATCTTAGTTAAGAAATACATGCAGAATCATTCATAGTCATAGTTGAAGGATTTGCTCATTTCTTCAGAAGTTTCATCATCAAATTCCTTCCTAATTAGCTCTTACGTCAACACTCAAATAAATAACTTAACTAACTACCGATCGACCTATCTCTATACTGCCTAACTTTCCGAGGGCCCTTGAAATCTGTATTCACAACAATCCTTTCAATCAAGAATCAAGTTTAAAATGTAATATCTTCTACTCAGCATGGCTTCTCTCCTAAAGGATCAACCCTAATAAGTTTTACAAGTTTATTACCAAAATCTATCAATAATAGGAAATAACTTGACGTCATACATACATATTTCTCGAAAGCCTTTGATAAATTGGATCATGGTCTGGAGTCGTTGCCCAGAAAATATACAACATTGGGTGTCATAGGTACCTGGTCAGTGATCATGGAATAGCATAGCAAGGAAAAAAACTACCAATAGACTACGAAAAGTGACCTGATAAGTGAACGTGGAAATGTAATTGAATAAAAGCCAGAACATGGAAAATTCAAGAACGGACTCAATAAATATAAATTTAATCAAGAATATATACGTCCAAGCAACATTAACAGTAGATAGGTATTGCATCTTCTTCTTCTTCGTCAGCCTGTACTCGTCCACTGCTGGATAAAGGCCTCTTCCAGATTTTTCCATGTCCGTCGGTCCTCGGCAATTTTTCTCCATTGGATCCCAACGATTTACCTGATGACTGATTTCATCTTTCCACCGTCTCTGAGGGCGTCCGGCGTTTAGCTTACTTATTCGGGGTCTCCAGAATGTAATTTTAGATGTCCATTTATCTGGGTCCACTCGTGCTATGTGGCCTGCCCATTGCCATTTTAACTTCGCTTTATGAGTTAGTATCTCGGTGACCTTTGTTCTGTTTTGAACGTCAGTACTGCGTACCCGGTCTCTTAGAGTGATTCACAACATAGGTCTTTCCATAGCCCTTTGACATACGCACAATTTTTCCTTAGATTTATTTGTAAGGGTCATGGTTTCCAGTCCATACGTAGCAACAGAGAGTACACACGTGTCATATGTTTTTCTTTTGAGTGAAAGCGGAATGTTTTTATTTTTGAAGATGAAATCCAACTTTCCGAATGCAGCCCAGGCCAAACCTATCCTTCTCTTTAGCTCGGCAGTCTGATTTTCTTTACCGAGCTTTATGACATACCCTAGGTATATATATTGATCCACTTTCTCTACAGTGATGTTATCTATGTTTATTAGGAGATTTTCATTGCCAAGAATTTTCGTTTTACTAAGATTCATATTTAGTCCTATCTTCTTTGACTGTGTGTTTAGTTCATTTAGCTCTTGTATGTCGGAGTTTATCAATACAATATCGACCGCAAATCTCAAGTTAGTGAGATGGCTTTCATCTATGTTTACTCGCTTGTCTGCCCAATGAATTGTTTTAAAAACGTTTTCCAACGCTAAAGTGAAAAGTTTTGGCGATATGGTATCACCTTGTCTCACTCTTTTTCCTAGGGGGATTTTGTTCTTCTTATTCATGTCATCATCGATCATTATATGAAACGTTGCTTGTTGGTATATGTTCTTTAGGAGGAGAGAATAGCGTGAATCGATTTTGGCGTCGTCCATTGCCTCAAGAAACGACCATGTCTCGATGCTATCAAAAGCTACATGATAATCTACAAAAGCCATATGTAGGGGGATATTATATTCTTAAGTTTTTTCTATAAGTTGTCTTATGTTTTGTAGGTTATCGTTGGTGGAAAATCCCTTGCGGAATCCTGCCTGTTCGACTGGTTGATAGGAATCTAGTTTTGTTATTAAACGGTTCGTAATGATTTTCGTAGCTTATATAAATAAGAAAGCAGGCTAATAGGACGATAATTCTCTATATTCGTGTTATCTCCGTTTTTAAAGAGAAGTATCATTTCTGCATTTTCCCATATTTTTGGTATTTTTCCTTCTGAGAGGCATTTATTGAATAGTGTTTTGATATGGTTCATAAGTTCGTTGCCTCCCAGTTTTAGCATCTCTACGGTTATGTGGTCTTCCCTTGGAGATTTTTTATTTTTTAAATGTCTCAAAGCGTGTTTTAGTTCTGAATACGTAATTTCGGGTATTTCTTCTGAGCCCATGTTTAGAATTTTCCTCGGTTCTATATGTGGTTGTGGTACTGTAGACGTATAGAGGTTTTTATAAAAGTGCTGAATTTCGTCCACAAAGGATTTCTTATCGCTCACGAATACTCCTTGTTGATTTTTGATGTTTATAATTCTTTGTTTTCCGTTGGATAACTTGGTTTTCAGTACTTTCATATTCTTGTTGGCTTCGATTGTTTCTAAAATTTGTTTAGTTGTATAAGTTCTCAGGTCTGTCCTTATCATTTTTTTCACTTCTTCTCGTTGTATTGTAGATCATCTCTGTTTAGTATTATTCTCTCTGTTACTAAATCTACAGTTTCTGGGCTTAGTTTTGTGTTCTTTGGATTTTTACTTTTGCTGCATATTTTCTTTGTTGTTGTCTGGATGGATTCTGTTATTTTTTCATCTAACTTGTTAAGTTTTGTTGGGTTTTCAATGAATTTTAGTTTTTCTTTTGAAGCGCATTTAGATATTCATCTTTTTTCTGGGTTAATATCTCCATTGTTGGGAACCTCGACTTTTTCATTAATTTTTGTCTTTCATGTCTTGCATTTATTTCTATCGTAGCTCTCACCAACCTGTGATCACTTCCATTATTGAATCGATTTAAAACAGAGACATCCCTGAAAATATTGTTCTTGTTGAAAAATATATAGTCAATCTCATTTTTTGTCTTTTTGTCCGGCTAACCCACGTCCATTTTCATTTGGGTAGTTTTTTGAAAAACCTGTTCATGCAATAGAATTTTTCTTTGACCATAAAACTTGTTCTCATTCACCATAAATGCTTCTCCTCTTTTACTGTAATTAGTTTTTGGGTTGATTTGATACAAAGTATGCCCTGACTTGAGTTTGGTCTTCTTCTCTCCTTCCAGTCTGGTTTCGCACAGTTCCACTATGTCCCAATTTATGGAATTCAATTCTTGCTCCAACTCTTCTAAATGTTCATCTGTTCTCATTGTTCTTATGTTATACGTTGCAATTTGGATTTTTGCCTTATTTTGTTCTCGTTTCATGTTTGTAATCGAGAGGCTGACCGATCTAGGATTGGTGTGGGATTCTGAGATTCTATCTCTACCCACCTGAGGATTTTTTTCTAACTCGACTTTTCGCATGTTTAATCTTGACATGGTTACCGAAGGAAAAATCCACTACTTATATTGAAAAACAGACACCGACTATTACAAAACAACTCCGAGGATTATAGGCATCCAGAAAGAGTTGCGATAATAGTTCATAAGAGACTGAAAGATCTAGCGATAAAAACGAAATATATATCTGAGAGAGTAATATGTGCATAAGGAGATATCCAAATGATACAGCATCTAGATATTTGAAGTAGGTATACGTGATGATGAGAAAGTAGAACAATTATGTAAAGACATATTATGAATGAAGAGAGAAAAAAAGCCTATACTCCAAGATCATATTCGACGATATTATTGATAAAGTAGGGAAAGTCAACAAAAAAAAATAATCAAGTTATCATAATAGGTGACTTTAATAATAACTCCTACACAAAATACCTTAAACAGAGATTTTCTAGCTTTGGTTGACTTTAATCAACTGAACAATATCCTAAACCATTATGGAAACAAATACTAATAATATCAAATGTGAAATTGACAAACTATACCCCTATAGTTTTAGAAGATCTAGCTCATTCCATCCTCTCACTTGAAATTGATCCACAAACAAGCTAACCAGAGACTTCTTATGAAACACAAAGAAAAACTATAACTTTCGAAAAGCAAAACTATCCACTTATGTACTATCTGAATCTAACTGAATCTTCCTAATTGATGGATGAGATGTCAATACATCAATCTATCCAGGTATACAGTGTCATTACTTAAGTGTGCATCACATGGGATTTTTTTTTAGTTACAGCACAATCAAAATACAAACAAGGCCAAAAGTTTGTGCATGTCTGATAATCATATTAGGTGCACTTAGAATGGTTGCAACTCAAACAGCATACAAGGTAGCTCAAAAAATATCAAAATTGTAGTAATATTTAGTTAAATAAAATAAAACTTTTGCACTTTGAGGAGAGTTTTTTTTAATATTATCATTAGTAATGTTTTAACTTGTTAAAAAAAAAATTGCTACATTTTAAAGTTGTGTTGAATATCATTGCAACAAACATGAATTTTGTAATTCCATTAAAAATTAAAAATCTAAGTAAATTTTACAAATATGCTTGAATTTGAAAAAAGTTATGTAAAATTGATTTGGTTTTATTTAATTTTTGAAAGTATTAAGCACGGAAATAAAAAATAAAAAAAATATAAAAATTATAGATTTTTTTCGAAAGAAAATAAAAAAAATCTTAGGAGGCTATGTTTTGGTATTTAGGCATAACTTTCAATTCCAAACAACTTTTCTCTATGACATTTTGCTGAGTTTTCTAAAATAAGGGTACTTTACAGTACAGCTTTGATATTGTTTGAGCTACCCTGTATGCTGTTTGACTTGCAACTATTCTAAGTGCACCTAATATGATTATAAGACATGCACCAACTTTTGGCCTTGTTTGTATTTAGGTTGTGCTATTACTAAAAAAAATCCCCATATGTTGCACACTTAAAAAATCCCACTGTATGTACACTTAGGGAAATAATTGGCTACTTAGAACAAAAACAAAAACTTCACAACCAATACAAAAAAGCTAAATTAAAAAGTGGCTATGACATTTTCTCTAGGCTTAGGCAGACTAGCAAAGCAAAAATACATATGGATCTTAGATAATAAATACAGAATCATAGTCATAGTTGACGAATTTGCTCATTTTTTCAAAAATATATATGTTGCATCATCAAATTCCTTCCTAATTAGCCCTGGCGTGCCCCACAATTCAAATTAATAACATTACTAACTACCGACCTATCTCTATACCGTATAACTTTTCGAAGGCCTTTGATAAATTGGATCATGGTCTGGTCTCGTAGCCCAGAAAATGTAGGTACAACATTGGGTTACACAGGAACCTGATCAGTGACCATATAGAACAGCAAGGAAAAATACTATCAATAGACTATCAAAGGTGACCCGAGACCTGACGAGTGAACGTGGAAATATAATTAAATGAATGCCATGAATCAATGGAGAAATATGTATGAGGGTGCACTGCTATTGGAGATACCATGACTCCAAAACTTCATTCACTTTTACGCTGTTTGCAAAACATTGAAATGAGTCAACGAAGGTAATAAAAAAGCCAGCTGATACCTAAACCACCAAGCAAGAGATGTTGATGTAACTCAAAGTAAGCACACTCCTAGTAGGATGCTGTGTTTATGGAAAATTTGGACAATTATGTTCACTTAGGATATAAGATCAGGATTGGCAAACTAAACCAAACAGCAAAAATTAGTAGAGAATCGAATTGAGATAAACTTCGAAAAATTCTTAGGAATCAGAAAATCCCTATAAATCTGGAGAGGAAGGTATTTAGCACATGCATCTTCCCTGTAATGATTTATACAATGGAAACTACTTAATTACCAATAAAATCATCCAACAGACATAGAACTACGTAAAGAGTCATAGACAAAATAAGTAGCTAAATGATATCATAACCCGAATATTTAAATTCAAATCGAGTTGGTCTGGATACCTCATTCGTCAAGACAATACCAGATGAATCAACGTATCAAAACAGAGAAAAGTGGAAGAAAATAAAGGATGTCGAACCTACAAGAAAATATTCCAATATTAATTATACTTATTGAGACGCTAAAGCAAAAGTAAACATCCAGGAAAACCTCAAAATTCAATGCAAATATAGGGGACTGGGAGTTGGGACTGAATCAAAGTTGTGGTCTACTATCTCCAGCAAACGTCAAAAAATTGAAATAAAGTTTCATTCCACAACCCTCAAAAATGCATACGGAAATCTTCAACAAAAAATCCTTCCCTAACAAATACTCCCATTCTCGATTTTTGTTTAAGGTTAGAACAGAAGCGCTTAGGGAATCACCTTGTAAATTATTGCATTTTCCCCCTTTATAGATCCCAAGCGAATTTAACTGAAATATTGGATTCTGGGGACTTTGATGTGCTTTTTTTTTTTCTCTGAAATCAGTTCTTCTCTAACCTGATTGCACTTTGATGCAAAGTGTGTCAGTAAAACATGTTTTATTTTTCTGAGACCAATTTTTCAAGGAAGGCGCATTTCTTTTGAAATTAATATATAAAAAAAATACCGGTAAAAGGACATAAAAGAAATATTTCGTCAACGGAATTTTAAAGTATTTAACCTAGTTTCGATAGGCTATGTACTGTCGTTATAACAAAATACTCTATAAGAGGGATATACTCGCAGGGAAACTTTCCAGGAAAATTTAAAGTATACTTTAGAACAAAGAATGCGAGGCGGAAGTTATGTCAGAGAAGTTGTTGTAAGTCTTTAAAGATTTTTCAACATTATACCTACTCTCTTAGACAAAAAGAAATATCAAAGAAAAGGTTTGCTCACAACACCTAATTGCAATCAATATAGTTTAATGGAAATTTATCTAGGAGAGAAAATTCAAAAATCCGTTTAGTGTTAATGATAACTTGGCGAAAAAATTACTATAAAGTCCAAGAGGGATGGGATAATAATAATAATAAGGAACAAATAATTGGAATAAAAATAGTATTGCAAGTTTGTTTCGTGTATCAAAATAGTGCAGATAATCCACCCCAATGGATTCAGATCCGGATACAATGCTGGCAATCTTTATTGTTACGAGTCTCGAATGGCCAATACCCTGGTTTTCAAATATGGCGAATTGGCTTTATGAAATGGTTCCCCATCTTATTGGAACCGCATTTCCTCACTTGTCCAATATTGTAATGGAACAATGTTATGCAGGGCAAAGGTGAGAAAATAATCAAATAAATTTTAAGATTATTTTTATTATCTGAGCTTAGGTACCATCTATATTCTAAGTATGAGAAAATCCCCTTAAATTGAGCCTCTTATACAACGGCAACTGTTGTAAATCCATCCGGTTTTTTTTTCTCAATATGTTCCTATAAATCGATGTAGGTATAATTTTTCTCTCTCATTCAGATTTGGAGAAATCGTTTTTTTGGCCAACACAAAAACCATTGTAACCGATGGCAACTTGTCCTTTTTGGGATTTTCTTGATAAAAAAAAAGGTTGTTTCCAAACAAAAATGAGATGCTGAAAAATTGCGTTGTATAGTATAGGTATCTGAAAAAGTTATTTAATCTTTATGCTTGAATAAACGAGAAAATTCACGAAATAGTCTCTTCAAGGGAGATATCTTCTTAAAGATATGTAGTACATAAAAACTGATAAGCTTTGTTGAAGGAGTTTTACATTTTCTTGACATTTTTTAGCGTTTTTATGGTCAGGACAATGAACTATAAACTACACGTACCTGGAATGGCCCTGTCTTGCCCTGTCGATCTATAAAATGAGGCAAATTGAGATGGAGAATGTGGGCGATACCCCTATCTCTATTTACCTTATGGACGAATTATAATAAAAAATATTATATTTGAGGTTAGGAATATACCAAACCTAACAGCAATGAACTAGAGAGAGAAAGGTATCCTCCACCACTATGTATGTAGCTATCTTTGGATACACTTAACACTGGTATACATAGTTAATCGCCAGCGAATCGTCAGAGAGTCGCCGTATTTGGTCCAGCACACGGCGACTCGCTGGCGATTGACTATGAATACCAGTGTAAAAGGGAGACAAAATGCCATAACCAACAACGATCGGTGTCATTCCAGGTACCTACATCCCACATTGTAAGGAAAATATTCATATGCCATGCATATCCTATTACCGTTCATTAAAGCGCATGCGTTTTGGTATATTCCATGAATATCCGTTTCATGTTCGTCAGCCATATGCAGAAAAGGTACATTGAAGTACATCTGTTATATACCTTTGAATATTCGAATATGCGTTCCATATTCGAATAAAAATTATGATTATTTCTAAGAACCCGCATAATATCTGTTAGAGTTAAGGATTTATTTCATTTAGGTATTTGTATTAGTATCATATTATTAGATATGGCAACACGGCTAAAGCCCTGAAAACTTGGCGCGACCGCGCTTGTCATATGTCACTCGGCGTAGGAATATTGGAGCTGAAGGGCGGAGCTTGGAGCGGTTGCCGAGGGCCGTTACTAGTAAATAGTCAGCCATTCTGCCTCGTAAAATTGTACTGTTCTGCAAGCATTTATTTTCTCGTAATTAAAAATGTAAAGTTGAACAAGTGGGTTCTTATTTCTACAAAATATTACCTGTCGAAGGAACCCAGCAACATGGTCCTTCGAACCCGATAGAATTAGTGCAAGTGCTTGTAGAAAATCGAAGAAAAAATCGAAGGAAACAAATACGGTTGCCTCCGAACCGCTCGTCATATGCTCGCCATCACGAAACACAACAGGTTAGGTCGTTCCTTTTAATTTTTATTACTATTTCAACCGTGAAACAAATAACCTTATGCACCGCGTGGAGTTAAAAATTGTTTAACTTAAATATCACGAAATAAACAACAAAAATAATCTCGATTCTCGTTTCAATTAGAAACTTAGTTCACAAAATCACGAAAAATCAAATATTAAAAACGTTATTAACACGAAAACGCGGTGTTTGCACGATTAACAAGGTTAAATGTATCACAGTATCACGTATTTTGCATGCATTTTGTTCTGCACGACATTATTAGTTTTTGAACGAAAGGATATCCACCCTGAGAACGTATTTGTATAAATAGTTGTAGCTTAATTAATTTCACTGTTGATTACCCTATTTGCTCCTCGATTTGCCCTATTATTTTTTTAATTTTCACGCCAAGCAACTAACAAGGCGATAAGCTTATTCCAGTGCCGTCTTCTGAAATAATATTTTTTGTGAATAATTAATTATTCAAAATTTAATCAAAATTAACTAAATTTTTAACTATTTTATTTACTTAAAACAAAAACGAAATGTCTGAAAACGGTGACGCGAACCATATTGGGCTTGACCCAAAAATCGAACTGGAAGGTTTTAAAAATAATCGAACCAACATAAAACGAGAAATGACTCGATTTCAAACATTTCTCGATAAATATGAAAGTTCAAAATTCGAACAACTTCAAATTCGTTTAAAAGACGCGAAAACAATATTAAATCGATTTCGAGAAGTTCAAACTGAGATCGAAGAACTAATCTTGAGTAAAATTCCGGAGAATTACGATGAACAGCAATTCGAAGACGAACGCGAAACATTTGAAAACAAATATTTTGACGTAATCGGTGAGGCAGAAAAAATAATAAGTTTTCATTTGAAGACAGCGGCGCCGGCGCCGGTAGCTCCTGGCTCAGGCATCAGTTCTTCCTCCGGCTTGTTTGTGGCTGGAGCCGCTCCTGGGGCCCCAGGAGGTAGCGGTGCGCAATTTCTTCCATCTTTTTCACCATTTAACGTTTCGGCGATCGGACAGCCGCCGGCATTGCCAAATGTTGCATCTCAGCTGGGATTTTTGAAGGTTCCTAAATTCACGGGCGATTATGCCGAGTGGCAACGGTTTAGCGACATTTTTACAGCTATCGTGCATAGTGCAAACATACCGGATGTAGCAAAGTTTTGTTATTTAGAAGAAGCGTTAGTTGGAGAGCCGAAAAAATTAATTGCATCATTAACAGCTACAGACGAAAATTATAAAATCGCTTGGGATTTGATAAAAAATCGTTACGATAATAAAAAAATAATAATCAATTCGCACTTAAAAGAAATCATGGAAATTCCATCAGTGAATCGGGATTCTCACATTCAGTTAAGAAGCTTATCAAATACTTTCTTTAAAGCTTATAGGTCACTCGAAGCAATGGGTGAAAACGTAAATGATTGGGATAGGATATTAATTTACATTTTAGTCTCGAAGCTGGATTTTAATAGCAAAAAGGAGTGGGAGATATATTGTAAAAATTTTCAAAACCCCACCACCGAAGAGTTCAATAAATTTGTATCGCAGCGTTGTCAAATTTTAGAAACTTTAGACAGCAAATCTTATAACTCAAACACGAACGTGAATAAAAAATACGAATCTAAATCTTTTTATACTAACACAGAAAATACATTCAAGCCAAAATGCCCATATTGTAAAGAGCAACACTTTATTTATTTCTGCGACAAATTTAAGCAACTCTCAATACCGGATCGTATCGAACAAGTTAAAAAACTATCGTTATGCACTAATTGTCTGCGTTTTGGCCATAAAATTATGGAGTGTAAGTCTGCAGGCTGTAAAATCTGCGGAATGAGACATGCCACATTATTACACAAGGACAATCGTGCGCAGAATAATCTTCATAAATTTCATGTCAATTCGCGAAAATCGGATGGGAATACTACGTCACATATGGTGACTGAAAACGAATACCTTCGCGATAACCGTATTGAAAACTCGGATGATAGCCACAAATCTTACGAAAATATCGAAAATTCGGAAACTACTTTAGCTAATTCGTGTCAAGATGTAAAAGACTCTTTCAATTTGTTATCGACCGCAATCGTAAACGTTTTTGATAATAATCGGAAAGTTGTATCATGCAGAGTCTTACTGGATTCTGGCTCGCAGTCTAATTTCATCTCGAAATCTTTTGTCAAAAAACTAAAGCTGAATACAGAAAAAATTGATATTTCGGTGATAGGCATAAGTCAAACAAAAACCACGATAACTGAAAAAACTGAAATCGAGCTCTTTTCGCGACATACAAACTATAAAACAAAATTGAAATTTTTCGTAGCACCATCAGTATGTGGGTTTCTACCTCAGAGATATTTTGATCCTTCAAAGTTGCATATTCCTTCAGAATTGCTTCTAGCAGATCCAGGATTCAATGTACCTTCGGAAATCGACATGCTGATGGGTTGCGAAGTATTTTTTGAATTGATTACGATGGGACAGTTTCGATTGGGTAAAGGTTTCCCTATTCTTCAAAAAACGCTTTTAGGCTGGATAATATCGGGTCCGTTGCCCTGTGGCGAAGCAAAAGGCAAACTGGACGTTACTTTGACAAGTTCTTATCACAGTCAAACTCAAGATACATTAGAGCAAAGCCTAGAGAGGTTCTGGTCTGTAGAAGAAATAGAAAACCCTTTACCACGAGCGTCACTGTCTCAGGAAGAACTCGAATGCGAGGAACATTTCATTAAAAACACGACGCGAGATCAATGCGGCAGGTTTGTCGTTAAGCTCCCGTTAAAAGGTAATTTCATTGACTTAGGAGAATCAGAAAAAATCGCGTTAAATCGTTTGTATTCTATGGAAAGACGTTTATCAAAAAACCCGAAATTAGAGAAACAATACAAGGACTTTATGCTTGAATATCAGGACCTCGGTCATATGTCTGAGATATCTCGCGATCTCGAATCGAAAATCCCAATCGTTTACATACCTCATCATTCTGTAGAGAAGCCTGGTAGTCTAACTACAAAATTACGAGTAGTTTTTGACGCTGCTTGTAAAACGTCTACAAATTTGTCGTTAAATAATGTTTTGAAGGTAGGCCCTACGATACAGAATGATTTGTTTTCAATTCTGGTGCGTTTCAGAAAACATAACGTGGTTTTGGTAGGAGACTTAGCCAAAATGTACCGACAAATTTTGGTACACGAAGATGAGCGCAATTTACAGCGCATCGTTTGGCGCAATTCACCGGAGGAGGAAGTCAAGCATTTTCAACTTAATACGATAACCTATGGCACAGCTTCGGCTTCTTTCTTATCAACACGGTGCTTGCAACAAATAGCCATAGATAATGACAAAACTTATCAAATCGAAAGTAATATAATCCGATCCGATTTTTATGTCGATGATTTATTGACAGGTTCCACTAGTTACGAAGACTTGGACAAGCTTAGAAAAAATCTCGGTCAGATTTTATCAGAATACGGATTCGAACTTAGAAAATTTCAATCTAACGACTCAACATTAATTTCTAATATCAATCAAAACATTCGTGAAGGCCAGAATTACGTAATTTCGGATGATTCTTCTGTTAAAACTCTTGGTGTTTCTTGGGTGCCACATTTAGACAAATTCGAATATAACTCTCCGAGCGTCTATAGAGAAATTCAGAACATAACTAAAAGATCGATTTTATCGTTCGTCGCGAAAATTTTCGATCCTTTAGGAATATTAGGGCCGTTATCAATTCGTGCCAAATTAATAATACAGAAACTTTGGAAACTTCATATAGATTGGGACGATACGAACATACCCGATGATTTAATTTCTGAATGGCTTACATTAAAATTCGAAGTATCACGAGTTGGTTTAATGCAGGTCCCACGCCACGTGTTAGTTAAATATCCAAGAGTTATTGAAATCCACGGGTTCTCGGATGCGAGCGAATGCGCTTATGCAGGTTGCATCTTTATGATCTTTATTCGTTCTATAGACCACGACGGGCACATCGAAAGTCATCTTCTCTGCGCTAAATCTCGAATAAGTCCAATTAAATGTC
This sequence comes from Ceutorhynchus assimilis, assembly GCA_917834065.1. Lineage (NCBI taxonomy): Eukaryota > Metazoa > Arthropoda > Insecta > Coleoptera > Curculionidae > Ceutorhynchus > Ceutorhynchus assimilis. The sequence goes on along the minus strand of OU892284.1, from coordinate 25,239,883 downwards.
AAAGTATACCTAGACTCGAACTTTTAGGTGCGTTACTTCTAGTTAGGCTTTTAGTAAAATGCGTCGAAGCATTGAAAATAAGTTTCTCTCGCACATATTTTTGGACAGACTCCACTATTGTGTTGAACTGGATTGCAAAAGAACCAAAAACATGGAAAACATTTATCGCGAACCGCGTAGCAGAAATTCAACAATACACCCGAACTCAAGACTGGAATTATATAGCTTCAGTAGAAAATCCTGCTGACATCCTTAGTAGAGGAGCAAGTTTGAAACAAATCATCAATTCTGAATTATGGTTACACGGACCTAAGTTTCTTACAAATCCTGAACAATGGCCCGAAAACTCGAATATTTCTTTTCATGTAAATTCATTGTTAGACGTTCCTGAAGTCAAACCTATATCATTGCTCGTTCAAAATAATCGAAGTAATATTTTTGAATTATTTTCTGATCTGAAAACCCTAATTCACGTTGTCGCATATTGCTTAAGGTTTTGTCACAATTCAAAATTACCAAAAGAAGGTCGGAGAAGGGAAAAGCGTCTATCAATTAGTGAAATTGAAATGTCCGAGATCACACTCATAAAATTAGTACAAAGTGAAAGCTTCACTAAAGACTTTGATTCTTTGAAAAGATCTCATCAAATACCTCAAAAAAGTAAGTTAAAAATGCTTTGCCCTTTTCTTGACGAAAACGGAATAATCAGAATTGGCGGCAAACTTAAAAATTCAGGACTTAACTATGACACTAAACATCCGATAGTATTACCAACAAATCATAAATTTACTCAATTAATTATAATATACGAACATAAACGTACTTTACATTCAGGCACACAATGCACACTGTCACACGTCAGACAAAAGTACTGGCCTCTCAATGGCAAAAATGCCGTGAGGTATCAAGTTCGCAAATGTGTTGAATGTTTCAGAGCCAATCCACATCCCAATATTTATCCCAAAATGGGAGATTTACCTCAACAGCGTGTTAGTCCGTCAAGACCATTCTTATCAATTTCGGTTGATTATGCTGGTCCTTACGAATTACGAGCTAGCAAACTACGCTCAAATAAATTAGTTAAAGGTTATATATACGTATTTGTGTGCTGTTCAACTAAAGCAGTTCATATTGAACTTATTACAGATTTAACTAGTGACGGCTTTCTGAATTTGCTTAAACGATTCGTATCACGTAGAGGCCTTTGCAAGGATATTTTTTCAGACAACGGCACTAATTTTGTTGGCGCAAATAACATAATCATTTCGGTGCAAGATTTAGTTGAAAAAGGTAACTTTCAGGGTTACATCAATCATTCAAAAATTAAGTGGCACTCCTTGCCAGCACGTTCGCCTCATTTTGGAGGTCTCCACGAAGCCGCAGTTAAATCCTGCAAACACCACCTAAAACGTGTTCTCAAAGGCGTTCATTTAACCTACGAAGAATTTTATTCTTTAACCTGTCAAATCGAGGCAATTTTAAACTCCAGGCCTTTAATCCCTGTTTCAATCGATCCTCACGACCTAGAAGTTATAACACCAGGGCATTTTATAATCGGAGAGCAACTCACAGCAGTTCCAGAACATTGTCTGACAGATCAAAAGGTTAATCATGTGAAACGCTATCTTCACATACAACAAATAAAACAGCACTTCTGGACTCGTTGGAGCAAGGAATATCTCCATTTGCTACAAGTCAGGAACAAATGGCAGTTTGATAAACCTCCCGAATTCCACCTTAATTCAGTAGTTTTGATTAACGAGGAAAATGTTCCTCCAATGTGTTGGCCTTTAGGCCGAATCGTTGAAATCCATCCCGGCAGTGACAATATCACCAGAGTGGTCAGTGTGAAGACTAGAAATGGTGTTGTTAAGCGTGCGGTAAATAAGTTGTCTTTATTGCCAATTGCTAATTAAAGTGCTAAAGTGAAATCGCCAGTGTGAAAATAAGCAATTATGCTTTTAAAGGCGATTGAATGACTTGAAACGGATTTTCATAAATTTTAATTCGATTGAATCTAAAATATTTGTTATTCGAGTAGTTTCAGAATTGTATTAGGATAGAATTAAGAAATGTTATAGACATAGCTTAAGTTTTTCTTTAGGATTTAGTTATTAAGTTACTCTGAATCTTTGTTTTTATAAATTACTGATGTGTAACTTAATATTAACTGATTAGATAATCTATTTTGAAAGCCGCAGCCTTTCAAGAGGGGCGGTTATGTTAGAGTTAAGGATTTATTTCATTTATTTGTATTAGTATCATATTATTAGATATGGCAACACGGCTAAAGCCCTGAAAACTTGGCGCGACCGCGCTTGTCATATGTCACTCGGCGTAGGAATATTGGAGCTGAAGGGCGGAGCTTGGAGCGGTTGCCGAGGGCCGTTACTAGTAAATAGTCAGCCATTCTGCCTCGTAAAATTGTACTGTTCTGCAAGCATTTATTTTCTCGTAATTAAAAATGTAAAGTTGAACAAGTGGGTTCTTATTTCTGCAAAATATTACCTGTCGAAGGAACCCAGCAACAATATCGAAAAACTAAAGTTCGGATTGTAGCAGATAATCGAATAAAGAATTCTTTATGCCAACTTTGAGCCAATTCGGATGTGATTTTTTTTTTCTTTGCCAACGGATTTTGAGAAATCAACCAAAGCGAGGTACCTAGTGAAAATGAAATATATTTCTATCTGTTTTTTTAACGGGTTGAGAGAAAGAGATGGAAATACACTCAGTGCGTATTAAATTGCAATGAATTGCATATTTTGGCAACGTCGCCAAAAGCATCAACATCAACATATTTTCTTCGCCAAAAAAATCGCAAATAAACCTGTAAAACAGGCAAGAAAATCTAAAGAAGACGTCTCAACAGCTCTGCCAGATTCTACGAATGATAAAAAGAGTAAATACTCTAGTGAATATAGTTTTTCCAGCAGAATAAGGTGTTTTTCCGAAAATCTTGCCGGCGGAACACATAACCTCATATTGAATTAGACAGGGGCAAACTAAAAACAATCAACGCTAACCATACGACGTTAAAATACAACGGCAACCAACGACCAACGCAAAAGTCTACTTAGATCAGCTGTTCCAGAAAACGACCTTCAACGTTATTTTCAACGTCCAAAAAAAAATCAACTGGAAATCTGTGGTGTGATTTTTAAATCAGCTGATATCAGGAAAATTGTCAAGGAATTTGGAGGTTGAAAATGCCATAAACAACAGGAATTAAAACTAAAGGCTGTCCCAGCCGAGAGTGATCCATTTTAAATGCTTATAACTTTCAAACCAGGTGTGCTAGCTACCTGAGGTTTGTGCCATTCGATTTCTCTTGGCCTAAAGTTTTTTTTAGAAGGTTGCAAATTTTTTTGAAACTCATACAGGGCGAGAAAAAAAAATCCGTTTTCCAACATCGAAATTCTCCACTATTTCTAAATGAAACACCTGTATATCACAACTTTAAAAAAAGATTCATGTTGAAGGTATCCATGTACCAATGGACAACTCACGAAATTTTGGGAATTAGAAGAGTTGCCAGAAATAAATAAATATATATCAGAAGATGACGAAATCTGCGAAAAATTTTACGATGAGACTACCTATCAAGATGAAAAAGGAAGATTTATAGTCAGAATTCCTTTCAAACAGGGCACGCAAGTTTTATAGGATAAACAAAACCTAGAGCGGGTGCCCGTTAAGAAGCCTGGAAAACCGGTTTTTGAGACAACCTTGCCTTAAAGAACAATACGATGCATTCATGGATGAATATTTGAAATTATGGCACATGAAAAAAGTATCATTACAAGATCATCATTAAGGCAGATACTACATACCACACCAAGCAGTATTTAAAATGGACAGTACAACCATAAAACTACGAGTTGTTTTTGATGCTTCCAGTAAATTAACATCCAATGTTAGCCTAAATGATCTGATGCTTACTGGTCCAAGACTCCAACAGAATCTATCTGAAATCCTGTTAAGATGGAGGCAGCATAAAGTAGTTTTTACAGCCGATATAGAAAAAATGTATCGACATCAAGAAGATCAACCTTTACCAGAGAATTATATGACGATCTGGCAGCGGACACCGAATGATTGAATACGAGCTAACCACTGTCACATATGGAACAGCATCTGCTCCATACCTATAGCCATTAAGACCTTACAAACATTGGAAAAATCTGAAGAAACGAAGTATCCTATTGCAAGCAAAATCAGCTTACGAGACTGTTGCATATAGATGATGTCCTGTCAGGAGCCAATGACTTAGAATCGGCAATAGAAATTCAAGAACACTTACTCAAGATGATGCAATCTGCTGGTTTTAATCTCAGAAAATGGACCAGTAACAATCCAGCCCTGCTTCAAGCCCTTCCCAAATCGCAACAAAACCAAACCGTCCAAGAATTATCCGAAGATGACATCCATAAATCACTTGGTGTATTTTGGTCGCCTTATGATGACAACTTCATGTTCAAAGTTACCACATCAACAGAGAATCTAATAACATCAAGGCACATCCTATCAGAGATATCAAAAATTTTCGATACTTTAGTATGATTATCACCTATAGTCATCAAATCAAAAGTACTCATACAAGACTTATGGCTAGAAAGATTAGGATGGGATGAGAAAATAGAAGGTGAACTAGTAGACAGATGGATAACCTTTAGAAAGGGCATGAATAAAGTCGAAGATATCAGAATTCCAAGATGGATGCAATTTAGCCATGGAAACCTAATTGAACTCCACGAATTCTGTGACGCCTCTGAAAAGGCCTATGGAGCTGTGATCTACAGCCAAACAATGACGACTGAAGAGAACATAGTTGTCACACTTCTCTGGGCAAAATCAAAAGTAGCCCCAGTGAAACTAAGAACAACGTTACCGAGACTTGAACTCTGTGCAGCACACTTATTAGCGAAAATGAAAAATCAAACTATACACTAGAGATAGAAAATATAGAATCTTTCACATGGAGTGACTCCATGATAACATTAGGCTGGATAAAAGGCTAGCCCAATCGATGGAAAACATTTGTTGCCAATCGCGTGAGTGATATAAATAGATACGTAGACAGCAGTCACTGGAACCACGTAAGAACATCTGAAAATCCAGCAGACGTTATATCCAGAGGATCTAATCTAGAACAATTAGGAAACAATCTCCTGTGGTGGAATGGACCAGCATGGCATACCCGAAACGGACCAAGAAGCTAAGAAAACCATAAAATATTTCAAGGTTAAAACACAAATCACAGAAAACATAATCGAACGATTCTTAACCAGAATGATAAGAATATTAAGCCATTTGTCGAAGACGTTTTCCACAGGTCCAACGAATTAATATTATTTGTCGAAGAAACAAAAAAAACCTTCCAAGAAGTTATCAAAGTGATCCAAAACTGCGAATTTCCATCTGAGATATCGTCCATTAACACAAAGAAAAACGTGGAGAAATCGAGCAAAATATGCAACCTAAGCCCATTTATTGACGGGGAACAAATCCTACGAGTTGGCAGAAGATTACAAAATTCAGAGCTACCATACAGTCAGAAACATCCTATAATACTACCAAGTCAAAATCATTTGAGCAAACTAATAATTATGGACGCACATCACAAAACCCAGCATGGCGGAAACCAAGCAACACTGGCTTACTTCAGAAGAAAATACTGGATTATTAATGGGAAGAAAATTGTAAGAAGCATCTTGAGTAAATGTATTACATGCATCAGGTACAAATCAAAAACCTCAGAACAGCAAATGGGCCAATTACCTGCCACGAGGGTCACACCATCCCCACCGTTCATTAATAGTGGACTAGACTATGCCGGCCCTATCAAAATCAGAGCTACTAAAGGAAGAGGTCACAAGTCATATAAAGGCTATATCTCAGTTTTTGTATGTCTTTCCACTAAAGCAATACACCTAGAAGTGGTAAGCGATATGACGACCGATTCGTTGTAAGCAGCCTTCCGTAGATTTACTGCGAGAAGAGGTCACTGCGAAAATATTTACAGCGACAAATTAACTCAACACCAATCCCTGCAAAATACAATGATCAACCTTGGCACTAACTGGCACTTCATCCCACCGGCGGCACCTCATTTTGATGGACTGTGGGAGGCTGGAGTCAAGTCAATGAAACATCACCTCAAACGAGTAATTGGAGAAACAACCCTCACGTATGAAGAACTTACAACTTTGTTACACCAAATCGAAGCAAGCCTCAATTTTAGGCCGTTATAGCCACCCTCTGACGAAGTAGACGATTATTTTATCCTAACTCCTGGTCATTTTTTAATTGGAACGGGAATATTGTCTCCAATTGACCCAATAGCGAGTAATATAAATTCCAGTTTGTCACAGAAATGGAGGCTGACCCAAAAAATGAAAAAGGACTTCTGGAAAGTTTGGAGCACAGAATATTTAGGAAGATTGCAACAAAAATATAAATGGCAAAATCAGGAAAGCAACCTTAAGAAAGGAACCATGGTAATTAGAAAAGAAAATACAATAAATCCCAGCCAATGGCCCTTAGCACGCGTAACAGATGTTCATCCTGGAAGAGATGGCATAGTAAGAGTAGTTACACTCAAGAAAGCAGACAGAGCTACATTGAAACGACCGATACATACATTGATCCCACGTCCATTAGAAGAAATGGGAAAAGAAACACTGACCATTCCCACTCAGGTTACAGCAAATATGGCCATAACCTCAAGCAGTCACAATATCAAAAGAGAATGCACTGTGAAGCAGCATGTGTGAAAACCGAGAAATCAAAAGTATCTCATTTTCAAATCATTCAACTATTTATGTTATGGTTCAGCTTGATGCTTCTCCCAAAATGTCAAAGCAGCTATATTATAAAATATCCCGAAGGGGGTATTTACATCGAACATTTTGGAACGGCACAATTAAATAGAGGAAGATTTAGAATGGAAGTCACTTATAACAGAACAAAAATCAAGGAAGACATCCAGAATGTAACTAGCGTCGTAACCAATTTTGAGATGCTGTGTAACAAGAAAAGAAAACTATCGGAAGAAACGCACTGTGAAATATTGGACCATCATCTAAAAGAGCAACAACAACATTTTAGCTGGATATTTAAGACCCTGCAAGAGATATAACTTCGTCCAAAAAGAGTTTTATTGGGAAAATTTCTAACGTCCGTTTTTGGCGTCAACGATGAGGTCTACGAGGATATAAATAATATAAATAAAAATCAAGAAATGTTGATAAAAGCTTCCAATCACCAGACACGATTCATGATCTCCGCATTATCAACATTCAATACTACCGAAGAAAAAAAAAATTAATAATCAACTTCGCAGACGGCAGAATGTCCATTTATCCAAATTGGAACATTTAATTCTATATTGTTACCACACTGTACATATTAGAGTTAATTAATTATAAGCAACCTACTTTTTATTATCGCAAATGACGATCATTCAAACTTATTGTTGTTTCTCTTATTTAAATTGTGCCCAAGTCACCATTGGCCTAGCAACGCTAGTAGAGTCGTCAGACTGCGCTCTATCAATTATTTTCGCTTTAGCCTTATTGTAGCAGGTGCTCTGTCTGGTTACATTCGGCCCTTCTTTAAAACCTGTAGCAAGTCTTTTGGTCTGGTTACAGGTTTTAATTTAACCCTTATAGCAAGTGCTTTGTCTGGTTGAGGTCTTCTTTCCAACTTACAACAAGTGCTTTAGTCTGGTTGTAAGTTACCTATCTTACGCCCTAGTGCAAGTGCCGTGACTTTAAGTCCTGTCTGGTACTAAGGCTCTTCTGCTCTTCTATCCTAAACCATCAGGATCAAGCAGAAAATACCATCCATAGAACCACAGTCTCCTGGAGCGTACACCAATCCCTTAAAGCAAACACCATCGAATGGTGTCGCTTCTAAAACTGCTGAGGGATCTGGAGCCGGAGTATTCGGACCACGGACCAGATACTCGGAGTCAATGGGGAAATCACCAAGCATATTTCAAGCAGAACCTCATGTGATCGGAAGACGCGTGGAGTTCAACCTGAACAGAAGTTATCGGAAACGAGGGATTGTAATAATGTCTGACAGCCAAGTAGCTCTTAAAGCATTGAGATCTCAGTCATCAATTCTAAGACAGTATGGGAATGTCTACAGAAACTAAATGAGCTGGGAAAACAAAATAAAGTAACCCTCCTCTGGGTGCCTGGACACATATGTGACGAGGAAACGAATGCGCAGACAGACTCGCAAGAACGGGAGCGTCTACTCCCTTCACTGGGCCAGAACCATTTTGTGGCGTCAGAAATGCGCACCTCAAAGATATCCTTAAAAAAAGAGAACCGGCTAAGGAACAAACAATGGCTAGAACAGTCAGGATTACAACAGGCCAAAGATCTATTAGGCAACTTCAACCAAAAAAGATCATAACTGCTGGTTAACCTTAGCAAGAAAAGTCCCAAGACTCTAAACTGGTTCCTCTCGTGACATTGCAGACTTAAGAAACACCTACAGAAGTTCGGGTTAGAAGAAGGTGGCACCTGCAGATTCTGTGAAAACGGAGAAGAGACACCTCACCATCTTCTACTGATCTGCGATGTCGTTAGTCGCTCAAGGATGAAGAACTTGGGAAGTGCCGTTATACAGTTGGAAGACATTCCAACCCTGGAACCGCTTGATATCCTAAAATTCCTAAAGGACCTAGGACTGGAGGGGCTGCTTTGAGCAGGAAACCAGAACTTAGCAGCAGAAGGAGGGGTACAATAGATCAACCTTGGTCGCGGTGCAACTGACACCTCCGATACACACATACACACAATGTACAAGCGAGGAATATTATGCTGCTTTATTTGAATTCAGGAATATAACAAAGGCGAAGAAAAAATTTCCTGAAATACTTTTATTTGGACGTTCTATGAAAACTTTAGTACCTACCTATTTATTACAAAGCGATGTTCCCAGAATGGAAAAGAGATGCGAACTAGCGTTATTTGAAAAGGCAGTAAAACGATCGAAGAAGATAATTGGGAAGTCAAAGATTTAGATCCAGTTCCAGTAGGAGTTAGTCAGATTGCCATAATTGAGACAACATACAAGCATAGACCTGAAGGGAAAGATTGAGGAGAAGAATAAAGAATATAAGGGGGAAATATTATGATAATGAGTAAGTATCTTTTTATATAACTTCACTTGAACTATTTTAAAATAGGTGAAATCTCGAATCATTGCACAAATTAACTGGACGTTGGACGATGACCAATACCAATCATCAGGCCTCGACATTATATTATTTTTTCTTGTCCATTGAAGTCTTGGCTTTTTTTTTGGTAATAGTTGAAACTGACAAATTATTATTTTCGTTATCATCCTTTGACTTGATTTCTTCAAATTCCACTTCGGTTCTCAATACTTTGAGTAGCTTGCATGATTTCCTTACAGAAAATAGGTACCCCTTGTTTTCGCGACTTCAAAACAACTAAATATTTCAATTTACCCTAAACAGACATACACAAACAAGTTTCCCCGAAAACTTCTTGTACATTTGTTGAAATTTATTACAGTTTCAAAAGTTGTTTACCTCGGCAAACTTTCCTAATTTACAAAATAAATCTTAAGTGCTTTTCATTTTGATTCTATTATTAAACTTCCTCGCAATATTTTCTCAATTATCCACATTATGCATAAACGCCTCAATTATAGGCCTAAGCTTCTTCACTCAACAACCTTCTAAACGTGATTTAAAATTCAAGTCTCTAATTTTCTTTCAGGTTTGATTTATTGAAGCGAAATGAGGCCCAAGCAACAAGCATATTCTAATTTCTTAAAAAAACCTACCTTGCAACTAAATGAGAAAAGTTTAAAATCTTATTAAAAATATTCCTCTTTTGTTGAAAAACCGAGAAGTTTTCTTCTGGTTATGGCATCAGTCTGACACGATTTATTGCATTTGGTGGTTTCTGGGTCATCGTGTCTGGGTTACATAGATTTAAGCGGGCGTTTTTACACATTTTATTTTGTCATAAAAACGTATCAGAGACTCATTCTTTTGTCACGTTTTAAAGTTTCTCTAACAACAAGAGTGTTTCAAAAGGGGTCTCATAGTATACAGCTGGAAAACTGTAATGATAGGGATCTTTTTTGATATGAGTTTGAGTCAAAGAATTGCATTTGTGCCATGAAAGAGAAAGGATGAGATTTCAAAAGACTAAAAGCAACTTTAATGAGAGGAATAAAAAACTACTATTCATGCGCATGAGTTTAAGGAAAAATAATTTTTTTCAACGAAATGACAATGCTGTTTTGATTTAACTGCAAATGAGAGGAGTCATTATGCAAATTCAAATGGTCCAAAAGTTTGAACACCAAAACACACACTTTTTAGAAGTTGAAAACACTCTTGAAACCTCTTGAAAAATCAGCATCATAAATTAGATTTTATTCCTCTAGTGAAGTGTATCAAAATATTACTTTGATCCGTGCACAAAACAGGAGGCAGTAATGCGAAATTAACAAATATGTGTTTGTCTGTTAAATTCAAATAGTTAAGGTACACCTTGGAAATGTCGGTCTGTTTGAATCTAATCAACTTGGGGTAATTACAGTTGTGCGAGTAAAATACAATTTCAAGCAGCGGGTGATTCGCAAGTTTGATATCAGGAGAGCATTTCTCAGAGATGTAATTTTAGTTCTTGGAAAATGCTCGAACGGATTTGTGTCAGGAAAATACTGAATGTTGATATCCATACTTGAACAACTATGTTGTCGGTATATTTGAATTAGTTTTACATCAATAGGTAGGTACCTATCTACTGTTTAATGTGAGGCTACAAAATATAGACTTACATAGCAATTACTTTCTATTTGATAGGATATATAATTATTTAGTGATTATTTCGATATTTTCCATTTTCATAATGAAATAAATTACAATAATCCCTATTTTTAATTCCATTAAAGAAATTATCGGCCGCTAGTTGTCTTCGCATTTCTGCTGTTGCTGTTGCTTCCGACTAGGGAAAATTAGCCAGACGACGTCTTTAAAAACTTGACTTTAAAGGATATAAAGTCTAGTGGCTATAAGTCAAAATTCCAGTATAGATATCTTATCCAATTCTCAAATAGAACACCATAGAATATTCTAGCAAATTACTCAGACAATTCAAATTAATTAATTATCCCTCGAAATTAGCTCAAACTAATCCACTAATTACTAATTAGTGGTTGGCATGAACATTTATACTTTTAGTTTGTAGTACACATTCATAAGTTCATTTAATTTTATAGCGGAATAGTGTGCCAAAAGTTCATTCTGGAACAACTCTGGCCTTGGAATTCTAACCTCAAATTTTTGTTGGTCATGTTCATCAACCTGATTCGGACAAACTCGAATTAATTTAACAAATTTATCCATAGTTTTTTCGCAATATATTACCACAGTTTAGAATAATGTCAGTTGTTGTGTCTTTGTTAAAACACTTTGAGTGCCACAATGGTAACAAAAAATTAGGGTCCTATGGCCACGTTAATAAACCAATTTTTATATGTTCTTATTTATAAATCCCCCAGTAAAAAAAAAAAAACATACACGTGGCACTCAACGTGTTAAATGACATACACATAATTTCAACTTTCTGTTACTTAAGTTAAGTAAGTAAGTTTTCATTTTTGGTCTCGTTGAACTATTCAGTTGGGTTTTTAATTTTTCCATTATAGACCCTGAGATAGGGCCTGTTTAGTGGAGTCATTTTTTTTTGTCTGGCATTTTGAGGGATGAATGTGACTAGTTAGCTGATGAGAATATAAGTGGTTTTAATGCCTGCCTCCTGTTCGAAATGTCCACAGAATGTTTCGTCGGAAAAATCGATTTCGAACTGTGATTACCGTCTGGCGATTTTTGGGAGTTATTTTCACAACAAAACCTTTCATTCTCTCGATTGGCAGACAAAAAGTAAACGTGGAAGGTTCTTTTCTTTTCTCTTGGAAGTTGACACCCATCCCCATTTTTTCAGCTATTGAAAAGCATCTGATATTTTTCATGGGTGAATTATTTATCAATGTCAATCTTTTATTTAAAAGCCAGAAAATTTGAGATCATTAAAAAAAAAAATCTTCATGTAAATCAATTTTTTTCTTCTGCAAATTTTCGAACGGGAGGCCGGCATTAAAATCACCCATATTCTCATCAGCTTAGTAGCCACATTCAGTCCTCAAAATGCCAGCTATCTCACAGTCTATTAGCAACACATTCTGTCCTTTTCATTATCAAAATTTCCGTAATGGTGAATTGAGTTGAATTCGTCCTTGGAACAATGACTGTGTTCGTTTTTGTCATCTTTTTCGTCGATTTGCTCCGAAATTTTGGCAGGCACGTGATATGTAAATTGAAACTGTCTTATCCAGTCACGTGCCTGTCAAAATTTCGGAGCAAATCGACGAAAAAGATGACAAAATAAAACACGGCTAATGTCGAATTATAATAAACATGAAAATCTTACGCTTCCTAATGTACATACTACAAATTTCCAAGCAAAAGTGGATGAAAAATGAAAATAAACAGTATAAGTGCAAAATAAAATTCGCATCACGTGTGGTCGTAGGCAAAGCAAAATCAGTGAGAACTACGCACTTAATGGTTCGTAACATTTCTATCTGCGGGAAAGATTGATTTAGCCTAAGACTTAATGGAAATCCATTAAAAATTTTGAAAGGAAACAGCAAAGTTTCTAGATTTCCACAGTTTCATTTAAATGAAACCGTAACATGTTCCAGCACACGGCACGGAGCCTTCTTCAGATGGAATAAATATAACCATATACCAATAGGAAACAATATTATCAGCATCTAATTGTTGATTCAATAATCCTGTTTGTTCAATGTTCACTTTTGGACATTCTTATAGGGATTTGGATAGTTCGTTCAATCTAGATTTGTTTTTGGTTAATGAGTTTACAAGTTGTTATCAGGTTATTAGATCTAAAGGCAGTCTTTATCTTTATTGATACAATAGTAAGGGCTCTCACAGGGAGGGTCAGGCAGGGTCACTCGACCCCCCCTGGAAATTTCTTGAATTTTAATTTTTTTTTTTTGAATAATAGTTATTTATACACCAAGTGAGTTAACTCACGTGATGTATACAAAATTTTATCCCATTTTGATGGACATTAAGAAATTAAGTACTAAATAGGGATCAAATTATAAAAAAAATTCATTCAGCGAGCGCTAATGTCTAATACCTATTGAAACTGAAAGTTGCTAGGGTATAACTAGTTGTTTGTTTGTATTTGTAGCAGGTTTTTGTACTGGCAGAGTGACTTAAAAGACCGAGAGTGAGTTAAAAATATTTTAAATCACTCAGGTGATAAACGTCTACTTACTTTGTTATTATGCGTTTGATAATGTCATTTTTAAACGTCAAAATGGAATAAAAAATATTGAAACTTCTGATATTAGTTGAACTATGATCGTGGACCGATTTTGCGACTTTATTTTTATTAAAATAGAAAACGTGAATGTATATCGGAATAGGAAAACGGAACGAAACGTACCCTAGCCACCAATGCCACCGCACTATATACGAACATATAGAGTGACAATTTGAAAAATAGCAATCGGGAATATCTCTTAAGACAAAAAATAATATAAAGATCTCAAATACGTATCGGGGGAATTGAGAGATTGGACGGGGAATTAAAATGAGGCACCCCGCCTCACCCCTTAGGGGGTAGCTTCCCTAACTTATTACTTTTTTTTTCAATACTAGCATACCTTGTGCTGCACATAGTTGGATAGCTCGTTGCTTTCCCTTTACAGTGTTATATCAAAATCTTAATCGTACGATTAGTTTTTGAGATATCAATGTTTAAAAGTAAGCACTTTTGAAAACTATTAATTTTGACTATCTCTTACTAAAAATAATTCTGTCATAAAAGTCTCAAATACACAGAGGAAACCAAATTAGTTTATTGCCTAACCCCCGCCCCGTTTGTCTGGGGGGCTAGCCGCCCGTAATAATTTTTCTACATATATTATTTTGTAGGTCCGATGATGCTCGTATGAGCGAAACGGGCATACTTGAATTCGGCCACAAACCAGGTAGCTGCAGTAATCCTACCTTTCAATTCGGCCAAATCATGAAACCCAACCTACTGCCCATAGAACTTACCTTATGATGTTAACAGATTTCACATTGCATTGAGTTAATAAATCTAAAAGAGTGTTAATATGTATTTTGTTGCGCAAAATAGAAAGATCTACCAAAATGACTATGGAAAGATTCACAGGCATCTGTTGTCTTATCCAGGTCTATCGAGGCATGTAACATGTGTCTATATAAAAGGTGGAAATGGCGATTCGTCTGATATATAATTGCCAATGGGATAATCTGAAAATTTAACTAGATCTTCGTGATTCGGCTGAATAGCTAACAACTCAAAAACAAAGAAATCGCTAACTTCTTGATTCTCCAAAAACATCATTCCGAAACAATTATGTAACGATTTAACGATTTCTGAATCTTTTTTTTATATTGGATGCTTGAGCCTAAGTTTTGGATCTTCCTCCACCATGCCTGAGATTTTAGCTATTTATAAGAAGTAAATAAGTTGATTTAATATCTATAACTCAGTGTACCGATTTGCATATTAATACTGATGGCCGATGGGTCATAAAATATCCACCTACCTGATAACCGATTGGGCCGAGTCCAACTATCGTAAAATTGTCACCCTTCTCCTTATTCCGGAACAGGTGAATTTTGTGGCCGAATTCAAGGATCCCGGAGTGAAACACATGTCACTTTTAAGTGAATAATGAATAAAATAATAAACAATCTGTGTGTTAATATGTGGCTTTTCAAATTATGTTTTTGCTTAAATTTTGCATTGCAAGTGTCACATTCAAATGGATAAATATCCGAATGTGTTAGTTTGTGAATCTTTAAATCGGCTTTCCGTTTAAATTTTGATTTGCAAGTCTCACATTCAAGAGGATAAATATCCGAGTGTGTTGAAATGTGCCTTTGTAAATTACCTTTTTGTTTAAATTTTGCCTTGCAAGTGTCCCATTCAAATAAATTAAATATCCAAGTGTATCAATATGTGTTCCTTCAAATCGCCTTTTCTTTTAAATTTTGCATTGCAAATGTTACATTGAAAATTCTTCTCATCCGAGTGTGTTAATATGTGGCTTTTCAAACTACGTTTGTGTTCAAATTTTGCATTGCATGTGTCACATTTAAAAGGATAAATATCAGAATGTGTTAGTTTGTGTCTCTTCAAACAGTCTTTTTCTTTAAATTTTGCTTTGCAAATGTCACATTCAAAAAGATAACTATCGAAGTGTGTTGATATGTGACTTTTCAAATTACCTCTCTGTTTAAATTTTGCTAATTTACATTTTTCTTTGAATTTTGCATTGCACATGTTGCATTTAAAATTTTTCTCATCCAAGTGTGTTAGTTTGTGTCTCTTCAAACTGCCTTTTCTTTTAAATTTTGCTTTGCAAATGTTGCATTTAAAATTCTTCTCATCCGAGTGTTTTAATATGTGTGCGTTCAAATCACCTTTTCCTTTAAATTTTTTTCTACCAGTGTTACATTTGAAAGGAAAAATTTCCCTAGAGTGTCGATATGTGACGCTGTAACTCATTTTTTACCGCTTTGTGACTGTTACATTCGAAAGGACGAATATCCAAATGTGTTATTAAATGATGTTTCAAATTTGATTTGGTTTTAAATGTAACATTGCAACTGTAACATTGAAACTTCCTAATAACATTTTGTCTTGATAAATTGATGTCACTCAAATTTTCTTTTTCCTTTATAAATATTCCTTTATTATATCCTACTGAACTATTATTACCATTTAATACCTTGATTACGATAATCATAAACAGGGTTATAACTCCCAAGGGAGTTAAGGATTTCCATAACTCCCGCGCGGGAGTTAAAGGCATCATAACTCCCAAGGAAGTTAAGGATTTTCATAACTCCCGCTTTTACCTTGAATAGGTAAAACTTTGAGAAAAAATAGAAACTTTGATTTATGGTTTATGCCTTTATAAAAATAGACAGAATACAGTAAATTCAGTAGGATATAAAATTATCTATGTACCACGGGAATTATCAGGTGTTAATACCCACGGGCAATTGGTGTCCCTCGGGCCAGAGGCCCTCGGGACACAAACGTTACCCTGGGGTATTAACAACCTCATAATTCCCTTGATACATAAATAACTATTATTTGGATCCAGCGTTGCCAGTTTAGTACAATTGTACTAGATCTAGTACCTTTTCAAAGAATCTGGTACGTTAGTACGTTTGACTTCAAATCTGGTACCTTTTTGTAAAAATTTCGACACATAAATTTTCAGATTTTTATCGTCGGTATCGATACCGTCTCGCACCCCATGTTTCGAGAGCGCGTTCACAATTACGGGCTATATTTGCCTCTCTTTTCTTTTCTTTTTTTCTGAACAAAGAACGAAAACATCTGCTATAACAACGCTCCCAAAACCGTGTTTATAAAAATGTGTGTATATTATTCCAAAATATACTATAGGTCTTTTCGGAAACACTCTTCTCTTCCGATAAATTTTTTGCAAAATATCCGTGAATAACAAGTTTTTATTCTGATGGACCCCAAGATCCCAATGTTTCGATACCAAGGGGGTAAAAGATCTAACAAATTATCATATTTTTGCAACAGTCTCTTTTCTGATACTTCAGCTACGAATCCACCGCGGCACATCTCCATGACACAATGTCACTTTGGCTAACATTTCCTACACATAGTTACATCCCATATAAGCTGACGACCATTTCTCCATTAACCATCCGGCCATTTTCCATCAATACGTGAGCAACCAGGTGGTTCCAACATCGATGGTATTCCTGCACTTCCTAAAGCCCTTTGCAAAACATTGTTTAACGAAGTGTGACGACCCGCAGTCATCTTTCTACATGATAAATCGTGGTATCCCCACTCATCCACCCTGGTTCCACAATGATAATAGTAGGGTTCACGAAGTTTTGTACTAAGTCGAAGACCAACAGCAATACGAAGGGTGTCGTTGTCCAAGAGTGTTCCTAGAGTGGCTGTTGGTAGAGTATATGAGAATGCCCCAGACGCAGCGGAATACCAGCCAATAAGCGTGCTTTTTGTATAGGATTATCTAGAGATAGTAGGACAACAAACTTTCATAACGTTTCAATAACACAGGACCCTATTCTTTTGGAACTTAAGTTTAATAAATTCAGGTACATCAATAGTGGCTTCATCTTTCCACAATTCCAAAGCTTCTGCTGAGTACGGAACTACATTGGAAGGTGCTATGTTTCTTTTTAGAACGCTGAGAAGATCAGCCGGGCAGGAACTGCTAGTTCTTTCGCGGAACGGATTCCCAAACCAGCCACCTTTACAGGTAGAGTAGCAGCATTCCACGTCCACTCCTACATTTGTAATCGTTTCAACAGCGAGTCTTGATTGATGATCGAAAGCTCGTAATGAATCTATCTGGCGAAAGAATGGATAAGTGCGAAATTTATAAATTAACTCTGGAATGCTATAACAATGGCGAAGTAGAAATAAGGCTTGCTGAGAAGGAATAGCGTTCAAACGATTATACAACTCACTGTACATTATTCCCATATGACACGAGAGGATTAAAAAGTGATAATCCTTCCCATATGACACGAGAGGCTTAAGAAGTGATAATCCTTTTGCACGGTAACTGGTGTTTTGACATTTTTTGACAAAAAATTTAAATTTTTGATTCATGAAATTATTAATTGAAAAAGAATTAAAGTTTAGTTCGTTGTATAACCTTTTGAATACCACTCGATGTTTCAGGCTTACCTAATACTTTTACCTGACACTCAACGCGTTACCAGCAACACCACTCCTCCTTCGGAGTCGTGGTGTTGCTGCGTAACGCGTTTCGTGACAGGTAAAAGTATTATCCGGTAATCCTGAAACCTCTTGTGGTATTACATTCGAGAAGTGATAAGAGCGAGTTCATCAATTTTCTTTGCAATAATGCAAGGTGCAGGAAACACTAATCTAGGGTCAGTTCGATCAGTACCAGCTGTCCAAGGATTAGTAAACTATCTAGGTGGAGCAAGTTTAGTTTCCGAGCGGATGGATCCGCAGATTAATCTTGCCAAATGACATCTCCCAACAATTCTAACCTCAAAAAACTATATTTTGATTTTCCGATTTTAATTTTAATCTCAAGTTCTCAAATTTTAATTTTCTTGGCTTCTTCTTGTTGAAGATGTCCGCCACATTTATTTTGAAGGCAAAACAATCAACAAACAGCTGAAAAGTTGGGTTAAGAAAAACAGCTGACAACTACCAATCCTATTTACCCCGCATTTTATCGGGTAAGTGAGATCCAAACACATGAACCGATCCGAACAGCCTGATCCTTCTTGTACAAGGGTGATCCAAAATTATATCTTTTTTTGGAACGCCCAGATCAGTAATCTTCGTGATCGAGTTAATCCGATCATAGTTTCCGTTAATATCATATCTGCCGAAAAACCTCCCAATAATTCTTCTTCGATAGGTACAACGAAAGAAAAACCACCGTAGATAAAAGCTTCGCATTTTCCCCAATCGAATTCTAAACCATATTCGACCTTTGCTGTAGCAATAGTTTGAATATTTTGAAGATCGGTATCTGGAACCCCACCACCTAATACAACATCGTTCAAATACCATAAAACCCGAGCATAATTTGAGCGTTGCGTTAAAGGTGCTATCGCAATGCAGAATCCTAGCAGTACAACTGGGTCAACTTGTTGGAATCCCCACGCAGAATCGATGATGATTTCAAGGTAAAATGTGTTTTTTTTTTAAAGATAAAAGTCAAAATGACATTATGTTGGCAATACAATGTAAAATTGTCAAGCTTTCAAATTTTTTATGTAGAAAAGGCTTGTGTTGCCAACATAGTTACTAAATTTTTGACTTGGGGAATTATCTTTAAAAAAAAAACAGACTTTAGGTATCTCAATTGAGAAGGGTAACGATATTGTTGCCAGAAAAATTGATAATACTCAGGAATAAATTCCTGTATACCATTTTCAGGAATTGAGGTCTGCTGACGCAGCGAAAATCTAGTTTCAGAAAAATACGACATTCTACTTCATCTTTCTCGTTTATTTTATTTTATTTTACTATGTCATTACGGGCGAACGCAATTAAAATGACAGGAATAACTGAGAGTTACATAAGGTAAGTTTACATTAAAGGCAGCATACAAGTAAAGGAAGTCTTAAGCACTAACAAGATATGTGTGCGTATTTTTCAGCCGTCTTAAATTAGTATTAAATATATCAATTGTTGGAGTATTATTACACAAGTTTCATACATTGTATAAAGTGGAAAGTACTTTAAAATATTTAATCTAGGCATTGGCAGGTAGAAAGTGGATAGTTGCCTCGATCCCGGTCGTGGGGTTATGAAGATTAGTTGGGCTGATAAGTCTGCACAGTCTATTTGCTTATTTAAAATTTGATGTAACGTTGCCTGAGATGCGTATTGTCTTCTGCTACTTAGAGATCGGAGAACGAATCTCGCGAGAAGATGGTTTTGGGGAATTTCAATTCCCTGAGCGAGGTAGGTTCCGTCTGCCTTGGAAGATAAAAATTTCAAGAAACGCCTTTGAATTCTCTCTATAGGCCTTCTATATGGTTAACTTGATGTGAGTTCCAGACAACAGATGCATACTCGCGCTTTGATCTGATATAAGCGAAGTAAAGACTTTTGAGAGCTGAGATGCTAGTTAATTCTTGTGAGATGCGAACAATGCAGTGGCGGTTCGCCCATATGGGCAAGGTAGGCACCGCCACCCTGGAGAGAAAATGGAAAAATAAAAAATACCTTTAATCAAAGAT
This sequence comes from Ceutorhynchus assimilis, assembly GCA_917834065.1. NCBI lineage: Eukaryota > Metazoa > Arthropoda > Insecta > Coleoptera > Curculionidae > Ceutorhynchus > Ceutorhynchus assimilis. The sequence continues at coordinate 25,219,986 of OU892284.1, read as the reverse complement.
AATCCTACTTCGGAGTAGGATTATCTTTGCTTTAATACAATATTTGAAAAGGCCGCGACCTTGAAAATCTAAAAAAAATTGCCCATGGCTGTTTTTTATTTTTGTCGCCCACCCTTACTTGGACACCACGAGCCGCTACTGGAACAATGAAACCGTAAATTCTCGATGCAGCTGATATAATGTCTTCAATGTGAAACGAGAATAATAATTTTTTATCAAAAATTACTCCAGGGTCGCGCATAGTTTCCGGCCTCTCAAGGATTTGATCATCTATAGCATAGTCATAAGTTAGATATGTGGTTTTATTTGTGTATATCATTACTTTGCATTCGGCAGTGTTAAGAGGTAGGCCGTTTTGAACGCACCAGTTCTGGATTGCATATAAATCATTTTGAAGGGCTAAACAGTCAGAAACGTCACCCACCACTGGATGAACTGAGCGCTTTGCCCATACCATCTAAAGATGTCAAAAAAAGTGGTCCCAGCACAGAGCCCTGCGGTACCCCAGAGGTGACAAGGTATTCAACAGACCTGACGCCATTCACATACACATATTGGCGTCTGTTCGTTATAGACCCTGAGATCGGGGATGTTTAGTGGTGAGGAAAACCACATTTTTAAAATATTATTTCTTTGAATCTTAACTTTTAAAAAAAGCGTTTACGGAATAAAAGTAAATTTTGAAACCATGTATGCGCCGGTAAGTTTAGGATTGAACGGGGCGCGCCACAGAAAATGAAGGTATTCATTATTCAATTATTTTTATTTTGAATTAAACTGATTGTTCAATCAAATTTGCGTGTGCGTCAAGGAGCGATTACAGGTCAGTTGAATAATTGTTATTTTGTTTTTGAGAGTTCAATTATTTATACAAGTATCTTTTTTTTCATTTTTATGTTTTTTTTTTTTATTGTTTATAACATTTTTTATAACATGTGCATTGTTCATGTATTCAACAAAAATCGTTTCATGCTGTAAACAACACAGATAAAGAGTAAATTAAAACCTAGAAACATTATGTGCTGGGATTTTGATTTTTGGATTTAGAGCGTACATTAGGGCCTTGTTGAATTTACTAACATTTTCCTACCCTGACGAGAGAATATCCTAGCAAATTGAAATAATCAATCTAGAGATATTGGCTCAAAAACAACTATAGCTGAGTAGCTTCCCGTATGGGACCTCAGTACCTGCTGAGAAACTGGCTAACCAAAAAACTCTTCAGTATTGAATATAGGTAGCCCAATAAACAATTTACGTTACTTATGGTAACGTCTAATTATATAAAGGGTATATAAGAGGAATGAATAGTGCTTTTAGTATATAAGGGTTTTATAATATCCCCCCCCAACCTCTAGGTATATAACTAGGTGACATAAATATTTCAATTACCAAGTTATAAAACCTAGAGTAACTATTACTTATAGGTATATAATGAAGTTTTATACATTTTGCGGTTACCTTTTTATATAACTTTACATTTCCTAGTTATAAAATGGTGATAATTTTTGCCTTTATAAAAATAGAAGTAATCGACGAGTCTTTCATAAATTTTTGTTGTTTCTGGATATGTAAGGATGCTTTATAATTTTATATAATTCACAGGGGGTATAATAATAAACAAATTGGGTGAGTGAAATAAATACCAGCGGCCAGCAGCATTACCAAACATCACATCAAGTCAAACACAAACAATAAACCTGTGCAGTCAACTGAAAAAAGTGAGGTTATTGTCGTCATTTTATGCTGATGTCGGTGCCCCACTGCAGGTATTTTGCGTAATCGTTCAACCCTTATTTACGTTACAATATCAATGCCATTAGAGAAATCGAAATCTTTGACCTAGTGGATGACTTTATAATTGTTTTTCCAAATCATCAATAAAAATTTTAGCCAATAATGGGACTCAAAGGATTACCCATTGTCAAACCCTCATCAGAAGCGTAAAAACTAAACTTAAATTCGAAAGAATGCTGATCCAAGTAAACCGAGAGAGAATCTAATATATTGTGTTCAATGATTATGTTAACTTTATTTTTCATTAACAGTTTGTTGATTAGTGATTAGTTAGTTCATTGGTCATACCACATATTACTGGTAACTACCTGACATCCTTCTTTCTCTAGAAATTATAGATAATATTGACAAAAATGAAAAGCACTAAACTATTATAAAAATAACAAAAACGTCTAAAAAAAAAATAAGTTCTTAAGAAACATAATCTCTAAAAAACTCTGGTTTTTTAATGATTCTACCAGACCTAGAAATACCAGCCTTTGGCATAACTCCAGTTTGGTCGAAACCTAAACTTGAGCGGTCAAGATTCTGATTTATAGTTTCTTTCGATTTTATAGATTGACCAGTATTATTGGCTGACAAGTTCAAGTTCTGCTCTTTCTCAGCTGTCCTTTGCGAATCTGAATCAGATCCAACCATCTCAAACTTCTGTCTAGACGAGGCTTTATAAATATTATACCTATTTCTCGTCACAATATTGCCTGTACCAGATAAGAACGTTGTGCATTACCCTCCTTGACTATTTTTGCTTCAGTCATATCATGAACATTATCTTTAATATGTACTACCTCCCCTTTATTGAAAAAATTGGGTTTAGCATGATTTCTTATGTCATGATAATGCTTATTCAAAACCTGCTTGAGTTCTAAATGTTTTTGAATAACCTTTTTGTTATTTACAATTTCCTCGCCATAACTTATATTTTGTGAAAAATTTACTGGTACTGGAAGAAAGGCATTCATATTACGTCCAAACATAATTTCACTGGGAGATTTATTTATGTCAGAATCTATACCCCTATAGATTCTGACATAAATAAATCTCCCAGTGAAATTATTCCTATATTCTAGCAAAACGATATACGGATCTTGTCCACTATGTTCCGCCTTTTTGAGCATTGTTTTAAAAATACCCACATGCCTTTCTGCCATACCATTAGAATAAGGATAGTATGGACTTGACATTATATTATGCCCAAAATTCCAAGTATTTGAAAAATTTTGAGATTTTAAAGAACATCTCACACTTCTTATGGATTTCGGCCACCGACAGATTTTGTTGAAATTTTAGTATATTATTTTAGAAGTCGAAATCAGCATTTTCTTTTATTGCGCCAACCTTGTAGCGATACAGGGTGAAAAATTAGGTCAAAGTTTTTTTGTTAAATAGTACCTATATTGTAATTTTACTCTGGTTATTAGAATCACGCATTTTTTTGAATAAAAACAATACATATTCCATAAAATTGATATTATTTTAATTTCTAGCATGTACAGGGTGTCCAAGATTCGATGGTTTTTGGGGGGTTTCGGGTATTTCTAAAGGAGTTGGAAAAGATCTGATTCCCACTTGCGAGCCTCGATTTTCAAGAGAAATTGATTGGTGAATACCGCATCACGATATGTCGAGTCATTTTTATGCTACGAGGTGTTTTTGAAAAGTTTGGAGTTTGGCAGGGGTCTATAACTTTTGGTAGCTTAAAAACAAATCAAGATATCAAGATGCGGTTTCACTAGTCAACTTCTCTTGAGAATCGAGGCTCGTAAGTGGGGGTCAGATTTTTTCCAACTCGTCCTGAAATACCCCGAAACCCGGCAAAACCATCGAATCTTGAACACCCTGTACAGGGTGGTCCAAATTAAACTCTTTTATGACGAAAAGCTTTATAACTTCCTAATTTATGAAAATGACGGATTTCCGTAAAAACTTTCTTGAAGTTTTTTTTTTAAGCAAAATCCAATGGCATTCTCAGCTTTTTTGGTATTTCGGCAGGACTTCGAGATATTGACCAGAGTTCGATATTTTTAAATACAACACCCTATATTCTAATAACTCACTGGATATCTCTACTTTTGCTAATTTCAATAATATAGAGTTCGATAGTTTTATGTTTAACAGTTTTTGAGAATGGAAATAAAATATATGTTTGTCATAAGAACCTTTGTATTAGAGGACTCTATATCTGTAAGGAAAATGAGAAAGGTCTCTTTGTAACACATTGTTTTCTATGACAAAAACAGATAAGAAAAAATTCTCATGAAAACTGTTGAAGATATATATTTACCTATCAAACTTTGTATCATTGAAATCAGCAAAAGCAGAGCTAGTCAATGAGTTATTAATATACAGGGTGTCTTATGTAAAAAACCGTATATTTGGGTCATAATATAAAAACTGTCACCTCCCAAACTGACTCCAACACTGGAATCTACTCAAGATGATCTATAGTAAACCGTTGTCACCTCTTCGACCAGATATGAGATAAACGAGATACAAGGGGTGTCCTAAAATGCATCCGAAAAACAAAAAGGCAGATGACAATTTTGCTGACGGCAGCTTTCGTTTAAAAAAAAAGTAGCCAAAGTTCGCTAAAACCGCATCCCCCCAACTCATATAGCAACCAAAATATCCTTTATGTATAACCAAAATGGGACACCCTGTATATGCTAGAAATTAAAAGAATATCACTTTCATGGAATATAAAAAAAATTGCCAGATTTTATCTTTCAAAGTGAAATAACAATATTTTACAGTAATAAAAAATGAAAATCTTTGACCTAATTTTTTGGTATCACCCTGTATCGCTGCAAGGTCGATGCAGTGGAAGAAAATGCATATTTCGACTTCCAAAATACTATACTAAACTTTCAACAATATCTGTCGGTGATCGAAACCCATAAGAAGTGTGAGATGTTCTTTGCAAACTGAGGTCCCCCATCAGAATAAACTAACAATGGGATACCATATCTGGCAAAATTGGATTTAAGAACAGTTATAACAGCCTCTGCCAACTCATTTTTCAATTCCATGATCTCTAAAAATTTGCTGAAATAATCAACAATCAAAATAAAAGTTTTTGTACGAAAATGAAATAAATCAACACCCAATACTTGCCAGGGGCCATCAGGAACTTCTCTCAGTTGCAATTCTTCATGAGTAGGAGTTCTTTGAAATCTTAAGCATGTTTCACAATTCTTAACCAGATCTTCTATTTCTTGAAGCATATGTGGCCAAAACAAAATCTTTTTAGCACGAGCTTTCACTTTTCTAGTCTAAAACAATTTATATGATTTAATTCCAGCATTTCTGAACGTAAACTGTTTGGAAGTACAGCTAGATTATTTTTAAAAAGAAGATTATCAATTACATACAATTCATCTTTGATTGAATGATAATACTTTAAATTAACTAGAAGTTTTTCATAAGATGGCCATTCAGTTTGGATATAGAAAATTAACAATGACAAATCAGGATCAAGAGATGTTTCCTTCTTGAACATTTCAAACTTGGTTTTTGTAATTGGTAAAGCAATAATTATCATACCAACATGTGTATTTAATTATTTATCTAAATCATCATTTTCAACAATATCAGTCTTTACAAAGTTCCTAGAAAGGGCATTAGCCAACAATAAATCTTTACTAGGTTTATAACGAACTACAATATTATATGGCTGTAAGCGCAACCTAAGCCTTTGCAATCTCAATGGTGTGTCATTCAATGACTTTTTAAATTGGTATATTTATTTGTCACTCATTTGTAAAACGTCACTTATTAAGTCAAAACATAAACAGCGAAAATTGATTTTTACAAACTACTTGCTCTACTGACTTGTAAAATTGACAGCTAAACTGTAATAGTTATTTTCCTAACAAGTGCGAAAAGTATCATTTTTCCGCACGCGATTGTCGTTAGCCGAACGACGCGAAGCGGAGTTCGGATAGCAATCGAGTGCGGAAAAATTACTTTCCGCAAGTGTTAGGAACACAATTTTTCCTACGAGCAGACAATAATAAGCAAATATGAATCTATATTGAGCAATTAACAACATTTTTTATTGACAACTTCAATGGTGAATGTACAGGGTGGCCCGTTTATTTTGTCCTATCTCGATATATGGAAATCTAGATATTTTATGACAAAAAGTTTTATACAAAAGTTGTAGGGCTTAAAGCATTAATTTGTTTTTTTGTATGTGCGCATATACAGGGGGTGTCAAAAAAGTGTGACACATCAGACTTAATTTTTTTTAATAGAACACCCTGTACATTTTTATATTTTTTGATGGCGCTTTCAACGACAAATATAAATATATGTAGTTCGATAGGGTTGTTATGAACGGTTTCGGATTTATTTACGGTTATCTTCGGGGAACGGCCAATTTTTAGATTATTGTAGAAACGTTAGACGTTGAAATAGCTATTTATGTACCAAGGGGATTATGTAGATTATAATCTTGAAATCCCCGTGGTGCATACAATGTTTTATTTTCTACTCAACACAATGTTTTTTCATCAATTTGTTATTAACAAAATCAGTTAAACTTGTGTGACAGAATATTGTTTTGTATTTTGACATGTACCTGTACCTGTGACCTGTACCTGTACCTGCGACCTGTACATAGAAACGAAATACATTAATATATCTATAAACATCTCATAAGGCAAGGCAACGGTGGTGGTCCTGTGGGTTAACGCGCTGGACTACATGGGAAACATTGATGGTAGACCGGGTTCGAATCCTGGCTAGACCGAAAATTATTTTCGGTCAGACATTTAGTGGCTGCCTAGGGTAAAGTGCAAATTAATAGAACAACAACAACAAAAACACCTTAAGGTATTATAAGCGGGCGTTATAGATCATAACGCCCGCAAAAGCGGGCGTTATGGATCAGGTTGTTATAGGTGTGTTAACGTATTTCGTTTCCTAGGTATTATGGATCTATAATAGTAAAGTAGAAAATAAATAAATATTTCAAAGTCGGACTTTGACCAAAGGGAATACAAAAAAAAACAAATTAATTATTCAAACCCTGCAACTTTTGTGTAAAATCTGTTTTTTTTTTTTAAGATAATTCCCCAAGTCAAAAATTTAGTAACTATGTTAGCAACACAAGCCTTTTCTACATGAAAAATTTGATAGCATTGACAATTTTACATTGTATTGCCAACCTAATGTCAGTTTGACTTTTATCTTTAAAAAAAAAGCACTTTAAAACTTTTTGTCATAAAATATCTAGATTTCCATATACCGAGATAGGACAAAATAAACGGGCCACCCTGTACAATTTTCAGCAGATTGTAAATTTATCGTTGATGCAAACTGACGATTAAGCACATGATGATGGTATTGACCATCAGATTCCTCCCCAAAGTTTCTACTGTCTACTTTTAGTGATTACTTCTAAGATAACGGGTCTTCACAAAAAAAAAAACAAATCAAAGATTGCTATGGTTTTTAAAACGTATGTCTTAGCAATATTTTTTCTTTAGGTTTAACATTTGCTTCGGCTAAATTTATGATCTGCTGAAAATTGTACATTCACCATTCACCATTGTTTGCATATCATATAGGTATTTCTTCATTCAGGACACGACGGCGTGCGGAAACATTTTTCCACACTAGTGCGGAAAAAGAGCTTTTTCCGCACGCTCATAGGAATAGTTATTTATGCAACAAGTGTGTAAAGTGAAACTTTTTTCACGAATGTGGGTTTTGACGCACGAGCCGAAGGCGAGTGCGACAATCGCATGAGTGAAAAAAGGTGCTTTACACACGAATTGCATACAAATTTTTTTCTACTACCAATCAAATATTTGTAAAGAAATAGATTTAGACAAATACTTTACGAACTAGTGCGTGAAGTATTTTCACTTTACGCACTAGTGCGTGTAGTAATTTACCAGAAAAATACTAAATTGACAGTGTCAACATCTGTCATTGACATTACTTTACGCACTAGTGTGTGAAGTGATTTACTTTATGCACTAGTGCGTGAAGTGGAATTTTACGTCTTCTCAATGGTGTGTAAAGTGAGTACTTTACGCACGGTAGTAGAAAAAAAACTTTTTACAAGTCAGTAGAATTATTTATTTCAAAAAAATCAGTTTTATCATAAGAATAATTGCTTCTAGGTACCTTCTGGAAGAGTAACAAATAAATTATTGTACATTATACGCCAGGTAGCAGTTTTTACTGGCTCTTGAAGGTGACAAGCTCGCCTGACGGCTCGCTATTCATTTCCTTCAATCGCCAGTAAAAACTGTTTTACCTGGCTAATAATGTAAAATACTATTTCCAAAGGCTTATGATCACTTTCAACCACCACTACCATAAACATATTGGTGGAATTTCTCACATCCGTACACTATTGCCAATAATTATTTTTCAATCTGAGCCTATACCTTCTGAGTAGCAGTCAATGCTCGAGTAGTTCTTTTTTGTTTTTTGGATTGTTCAATTGCAAAATAGTAGGTACTCACCTTGTCTTTATCAGGACGTACACCATTTTTTGTAAACACCCGAATTGACACTTGAGTCGATTGAAACGAACATTGGCACGTTTAGCTCTGTCTAACACTGCTTCCAGTCTTTTGGCGTGTTCTTCTTTATTCGCTGCCCAGACTATAACATCATCTATGTAAATTTCCACTCCTGGAAGTCCATCAAAAATATTCTTGAATGTACGATGAAAAACTTCCGGTGCAGAGCACAGTCCATAAGGCATTCTCCTATAATAATATCGCCCATAACACCCAGCATTAAATGTTGTATTTCACTTTCTTCATGCAACTTGATCTGATAAAAGCCCTTATTGCCGTCCAGTATTGAAAAAATATCTGCCCTTTCCATCTTGGATGCAATTTCCTCAAAAGTTGGAAGCTGATACCACTCATGGCTTTATTCAGATTTTGTGGGTCTAAAAAAATTCAAAGACTATTGTCTGGCTTTTATACATTGACCATAGAACTGCACAATTCAGTTGGTTCAGTCACTTTCTCAAAACGCCCATTTTCTCCATTTTATCTAGCTCACTTTTAACTGATTGCTGAAGGCTGATTGCAATTTTTCTTGGAGGTTCTACAACTGGCTCTACCTTTTTCTTCAACTGAATTTTATATGAATCTGTCAATTCACCAATGCTTTGAAAAGTATGGTCATATTTGTCTTCCCGTTCACCGATCCTTCTCTTTTTAGCAGATTAAACATCTCAATAAATGGAAGACCAATCATGCATGGAGCATTAAAGTTGACTACAATTAACACTACATTGTGTTTTTTATTATTAGTTTCACAGATAAGTGTAGTTTGTCGATAAACACCAATTAAAGAGCCTTCATAGTTCAATAGCTTTGTATTGGATGACTGAACTTCAGCATTAAGTTATTTAGCAGTTCTCAAGTTTAAAACAATAACATCAGCACCAGTGTCCATTTTGGAGCAAATTTCCTTATTATTGATCATTACTTTATGCATCCAGCCAACTAAACCTACTTGTCCTGCTTTCTGAACTGTACCTATAAACATTTCCTGCTCTTCATAATCAGCTTCTATTGAATATACATTTTGAGTCATGTTTCTTTTTTCACGACAGTACTTTTGAAAAGGACCAACCTTGTTACATGCTTTACTTTGTCTTCTATATGCGGGACATCTTGAACCATGAAAATATCCACAATTGCCACACTGTTTTTATCAACTCTTCTGAGTTTGTTCTAAAGCTATTTCCACTTTGATTTCGGTCTTCATATTGATCTTTTTGTGAAGTAAACTCTCTGTATTGTCCTGATTTTTGTACTTTCTTCACAATATTAACATTTGTCTCAATTTCTAGCTATTTTGATAAAGTTCAGCTAACTCCGACGCTCTACAGATATTCACACATTTTGCCAAATCTAATTGAGGCTCTCTTAGCAACCTATGTCTTACTTTAGTCACAGTTTATACCGTACCGATACAGTTGTTCAACTCCGTTGACAAACCATAGATTTTTTTGAAGCCAAATTCTGTCCCTATATTTCGCGCTTGCGCATTATTGATCGGAAACAACGAATCCTGGGCCGTGGACAGAGTCGGACTACGATTTTTTGTGGATTAACATTGAGAATATAACAGGATCATATAATAATAAACAAAGATTATGTGAATGTATAGAGTACTTACAGTCGTTCATCGTTCGGGAAACTAAAATATCCTAAGCCTGGGCTAGTTCTAATGTTGTTTTTACAGACAAAACAGGAAGCAACCATGATAATACACAATATATAAACGATAAAACAGTCAAGTACACAAAAATCGCGAATAACACGGAAAGCAAGACACTCTTAAGCCGAATTTCAAATTGATGAATTTTCCGGTTACTTTTCAATTTCCTGAATAATTTCAGTCAAAAAACTTGTCTTCTTTTTTTGTAATACAATCCTGTTGCGTGTCTCGTTTGACAGTTATTTCTTGCGGGTTCTCACCCAAGCTATCTCTATCTCTTTTTTGCGTGCAGGATTGGAAAGAGACATGTATATGCCGAACTGCTTTTTCAATTTGAGAGATTTGTTCACTCATTGAGCGCATGCGCAAGATATTGGACAAAATGCTCCTATTGGTTGGAGAATTTGGCCTCAAAAAATATGGAGAGTTGTACAACTGTATCGGTACGGTATAAACTGTGCTCTATTCCACATGCAATCCTATCTCTAACCAAACTATCTCGCAGATCTCCGAAATTACAATTTTGACTTAGTTTTCTTAAATCATTCACAAAGATATCAACACTTTCACCTTGTAACTGCTTTCTAGTATAAAATAGATGTCAATTAACCGTCTCATTTTCTTTTGGTTTGAAATGTACTTCAAAATGATGTAATAAATTTTGCAGTCTTTCTTATCATCATCAGGTATTTCTAAATGTGTCAAAGATTTTTAGTACTTCAGCTCCAATTGTATGTAACAAAATAGCAGCTCACCTTTGTATTATCGTTCAAATCAGAGGCATCCATATAAATGATGAATTGATGTTCCCATTTTTTAAAATTTGTGGGGATATCACCCTCAAGAGACATTTCTTTGGGTTGTCGTGAAGTCTCCATCTTATTTTAATTAGGGAACGTGGGGCTAAGAGCGAATTTGACTTAACTTTCTTTACGACGAAATACTCACGTTCTTATCTTCTCTTCACATCTTATCTTGTCCGCAGCGCCTAGTAAGATTCGGACATGTGGAATAAACGAAATATAGTTTCAAAGATTTATTTCAAGCTAAACTGAACTCATTCCGTCACTATATCTATCACCTCTGCTCTGTCATACCACATATTACTGGTAACTATACCTGACAATAGTCATCTTAGGCTGTGGTCCGAATATTACCAGGGTTGGGTTGTAGTTTCGCGGTCCGTCCAAAAGTAATCAAATTACTCTGGTGGTTACTTTTGGACCTCGGTTTCCTGAAATCTGGTTAACCAAATGTCAAAATAGTTACCGGTCATCGGATGTCGGTTCTGTTGGTTTTATCTGTAACCATAGATAAGGGATACAAAACTCTCTCGAACCTATATTATATATAGGCAACTCAATACAAACATTTTGTTCCTGAATACAGCGCCCCCTCGCGTGTGTAGTCAGCAACTTGAGAGCGCGAGAAGCGCTCCTTTATAAATTTATTTATTTTTTTTCTTCGGGATCCGTTTATCATTTTTTATTGCCACTAGCACTGAACAATTTAATATGTTTCTAGTGGAAATAAAGTTATGATAAACAGTCTCTTGGTCACATACCGAAGAGTTACGTATACTAATTAATCCATAAATTAAATACAAAAATAAGAATTTTGAATTACTTTATTAACTACAGTATGATATCAATCCAATCAATAATAGGCACTTACAATGAATAAGATTTTTTGATTGTAAACGTTTTGCAGGCATAAAATGAGGTAAATGAACACCCAAAAAGAAAGAAAGTTACAGTGGTAAAATTACAGGAGGTAAAATCCCGATTTCGGTACAATGCAGGGATTGAAACATACCTTTTCATCATTTTTCGGAATTCGATGAATTTTTATTCTGTTCCCTCGGCTTTCACACATTGCCACACAACAAGATAAAACTATTTTGCTTTGAACGGAGAAAATTTTCAATCTCTGATTCAAATTATTGAATAAAAATGGAATATGTCAAAATTTGTCAAAATATAATGAAAAAGTAAAAGTGAAGCGACGCTGCCACATGTCAAAAGCATGGGATATTTGTTTTGAAAAAGAAATGTAATTTCAAATGTACTACTAGCAATTATAATATGTTAGCGAGGTACACGACTTTTTTGCAGCTTTGATTGTTTTAAAGAGGGATTGATTTAGGCCGTGTTTATGTTGGAGCTGTGATAAATGATGAAAGCAACGATACTAATGATACTATACATTAGTATCGTTGCTTGTATCGTGTATCACAGCTCCAACATAAACACGACCTAAGCCGATATACTTGTTTAAAATTTCCACTATCAACAGACAATTCAAAGAAGGGACTAAATTTTTTGAACATGGTTGTAGTCAGTAACAGTTTCAAAATTTTAGTTTGGTAAATAATTTAGTTGAGAAAAAACGTTATCAAATGACAATTAACTTGGCCTATCCATCATCCAATAATGTATTCGACCGAAAATATAAATCTATTACATATACTATACTGTTTCCAAAAAGATTTCCCAAAAATTCTCCAAAAACAAGATAAAGACTGCTTTAAGAACGAACAAAAACTTAGGTAAACTCATTAAAAATAACAAATCTAGATCAAACAAACTATCCAAATCAGGAGTTTATTTATAAGAATGTGGTACTAGTCCAAAACAAGAATTAAAGAACATCAATCTAACTTCAGAAAAAAACAAGACTCTTTCACATTACGCATCACATCTGAATTCAGATCACTTTGCCTCAGACTTTGAAATTTTGCACAAGAAATCAAATTACCTTGAGATCATCGATAAATAAAAGGAAAAGGTTTCATTTAAATAACATTGTGGAAATCTAGAATCTTATTTGATTCCTTTCAAAATTTTCTATTCGTGCGTGATTTGCTTCTTACAACACTCTCTACCTAATGTAGGTAAGCAATAATTAATTAATCACAAATAAAAGTTTAAATTTGCCACGTAGGTACCTACACAATGCGTCTTTTACAAACATAATACTTGAACGAAAATATTTGTCCCCGTTTTTATTTTTAATAGTATATTACAATCCGAGACGGAAAATACTTCATTGCTGGTCGAGAGGTTATTATAGTTTATCGAGACGCGAAGCGTCGAGATAAACTCAACCTCGAGACAGAAATGAAGTTTTCCGTCGAGGTTTGTATACTTTTTTATTTTCAACCCTTAATTTTCTGATGCAAAAACTAAAGATTCTGTTATACGAAATTTTCATATAGTGTAAAACTGGCCTTAGAAAAAAATATTTCACTTTTTTTGTCAATGTCATCAATTTTGACGATCTCAAAGGCCCTGTAAAGGCCAAAACAAAAGACGAAACCACAGGAAACCGCAAAATCAACAACCATAGATAAGATCAACAACGCCTTAACGACGGTAGTTTTCGCTCAGTATTTTTGCGGAAATAATAGATTTTCACTAGATTTCTCCCCGTTCTCCCCAAAGAAATGATTTCGGAAAGTGAAGATGAAGCGATGGATTGTACCCCACCTGAATTAAAAGAAGCAGCAGACAGGATTGGAGAGAGTTTGCTTCCAGCAAAAAGCAAATTTCGGTACGAAAAGGCTTTTCAAATATTCGAAGCATGGTGTAGCCAGAAAGGAACGAGAAATACTGCCTCGGAGACCGTTTTGTTGGCGTATTTTGGCGAATTATCTAAGGAAAAGAAGCCTTCGACTTTATGGTCGACTTACAGTATGTTGAAAACCATGATTAAATTGAAAGAGAAAGTTGATATCTCCAATTACGCAAAACTTATAGCTTTTTTGAAGCGGCAAAATCTGGGCTTTCAGCCGAAAAAGTCGAGCGTTTTTTCCAGAGAAAACATTAACGAGTTCCTCACGAAGGCAGCTGAAGAATTCATTAGCATCAAGGTAGGTTTTCAAAAAATATACAAAGAAGATAAAAATGCGAAAATCAAAATGATTTTCTGTATGCTATAGCTAGGTTACCCATTTTATTTTTATCTGGTTTCAGGTAGCGCTAATTGTTGGTGTGTCGGGTGCATGTAGGAGCGATGAACTAGTCAAGATGAAAATGGAGCACGTCAACGTTTTGGAAGGAAAGATCGCTATAGAAATTCCACACACAAAAACTTACACAAGTCGATCGTTTATCATAAGCGATCCAGATTGGGTTGCTATTTTCCACAAATACCTCACTTTGCGGAAAAATTTGAAAAATGACAGGTTATTTGTTCAATGGCGAAATGGGAAATTACATAACCAAGCAATTGGCTATCATTCAATCTCAAAATTTCCACATAAAATAGCTGCTTTTTTGAAGCTTCCAAAAATTGAAACTTTTACAGGGCATGCTTTTCGTCGTACTTCCGCAACCTTATTGGTTGACAACGGGGCCGATCTATTGCAACTCAAAAGACTGGGAGGGTGGAAATCGAGCACGGTTGCTGAAGGCTACATAGAGGCATCTTTGGAGAACAAAAGTAAGACTGCTCTGATGCTATCCTCTACTTCCAAAGGTATTCAGTTGTCCAGTGCATCCACAAGTACATCACATGCGGAAACTCATCCGCAAGCGCAAGAGATAATAGTTCCAAACGAAACACAATTCCAACAGGATGGTCTCAAGATTTCCATTATAAACAACAATGCTAATTTAACAATTAATGTAAATAAGTGAATAGATTTAATTAGTTCCATGTAATACATGTGGTTTTATTATTATATGTGAGAGCTGTATGAAAATTATCAATTTGGAACGAGCAGGGAAATGGGGACGGAAAAGCATTTGCCGTCCCGGACGGAAAATGCTTTTCCGTCCTAGGCAGGCATATGCATTACCGTCCCGATAAATGTCAAAGTCCAGAAATGTGACACTTTCAAGATTTTGAAAAACCTGCAATGTCAACATTACATATGTGGTTGAAAATAAAATACAAAATCGTTTGGAATGGTGTCGCGTCAGTGTTTTATTGAATCTGTCGGATTGGAAAATTAATGTTGGAAAAATCGGTTGTTATTAACGGCGTATTAACTTTCGTGCCAATTCTATAGATGTACCTACATTCAACGATTTCTTGTAACTGGGATCAAATTAAGACCAAAGGCAATTTTCCAAATGCAACTGTGTTGTCCCTCATAATTTATTTTCTTGCTTTATCCCAGTTTTAATTGAATTTGAAATTGAAATTTAATTTACCGGTTACTTGCATCGAAATTAAATTTACGTAATTCCATTTGGGTTTTTACCTTTTAGATTTATTCAATCGAAAATAAGAAACAAAAGTGAATTTTCAATCTATATTTTATCAACCTTCAATAGAAGCAAAAGGCCGTTCGACATTTCGAAACGCAATTAGATTCATAAAGCTTTGAGCTACAACAAAAGGGGTTTTTGAAGCCTAGATTTCCATAGAAGGGATTCAGTAATAACGATATTGATTATGTTCTATGAGAATAGACCTGGAGGTGAATTGATTTTGAAACAAGCATATGATTTGGGTCTTTGCTCGTCTGTGAATACTCTATGTCGTGTCAGGCCTTTTACTTTTTAGGGACAAAATTGCAAAAACTGAATCATGGTTAAACTGAGCTTTCTTACGCATAATTTTTATTTCATTCGGCTTTTTGATTTCAAATAAATTTGGTTGACATTATGTTGGTAGTTTTTCTTGGGAAGCTGATGTTCAAGACAAAAGTTTTACCTATTTCCTTTAGAACTATTTTTTGGATTTTGATAATGATTAATGAATAAGTCAATAATTGGAATGGTATAACACTTAGGTATTTCCCTTAAATCGAAAGTAGTTTCTGAGTGCTGTGGATATAGGGTCATTGTAGCTTGGAATAGAGCTATCCAGTTGAAAAAAACCCTTGCGTCGTATTCGAAAAACTAAATGTTAATTTTTTCATAATCCAAAGAAATGTCGCTAATATACAAAACGTTCAAAGACTTCTTTAAATTTGCATCTCATTTACACTTCTCTATACAAAATTGAATTTACTTTCAAGAGTGAAGGTGAGAAAAGTCAAGGAAGCAGGAAGCGTTGCAAATTTTTTATATTTCCATTTTGCATATAGGTATCTACCCATCGACCAGTGTTTCCTGTTATTTTGTTATAAGAAAAAATAACAAAATAAATTTCATTGACAATAAAAAAGCTTCCCAACAGGGGGCGGGATGTTTATCTAGATTTTGAGTGATATTAACGATCTCTGAAATTATCACTTGTTTACTAAGTTTTTTGCAATAATTTAGTATGCATGGCATTTTTCTTTTTTGTTCCCTCAGGATTCGTAGAGTTCGAAAATGCGTAGGTCAGCTTTTCTTTATTCATGATGCACTTCATATTTTATTATTCATACAATTCAAAGATTCTTATAATTTATATACCTATTTATTTTTGATGTGGGTATTACATCTAGATATTGCTATTGCTCCTTATCCGATAAATGTCTCAAAAACTAACATTTTTAGGCATGTAGGTATATTCTTTCAAACCTCCAAAATATCTTGACCGAAACTTTTCCACCCAACACGAGGGGAAATAGACGATTTCAACAGCATCTTCAATCCAAGAATCAAGTATAATTATGTTATTTATATTGAAGTCCACAACGTCCGTCCATACAGATAGTACAGAAGAAATATACAATTGTACGTCCTTCCAGAATAAATAGTCTTCAAATTAATCCAGAGACTTATTAAACACTCCCATGGCAGAGAAGGAGGAATTTGACCGTCTCGCATGAGAACAAGAAAAATCAGGAATGCAAATGTTTCAGCTACTAGAAAAACCGAGGCCTGCGTCCAAAACACTTGACCAATTTGGATACGATACTACAACCAATGCAGAAAAACGAGGCTGCGATGATAAAAATAAAAGGACACACCAAACATCAATACTTAACAAAGCAATATGCGCAACACTTGTGTACCAAATTCGACAAATTAGAGACCTACTTTCCACCATGTCCAGAGGCCATACCATCACCAATCCAATCTGAACCTACCGCCGTCAGCATCCAAGAAAAACTGGTAAAAATGCAAAAGTTCAAGATACAGCAATTGGAAGACACCCTTACCCAAACGGCAAAAATCTATCAGAATGTCGTCGTTCCAACTTAACAAAGACTAGTGAGTCAACCACAAAAGAACCTGCAGCTACCGAAAGTGCAAATTTTCCATGGAAGGTACGAAAACTGGTCTACATTCTTCGATATTTTCAGAACAGTCATCCATGAAAACTTGCATTGTCCACCGGATTAATCACCAACGACACTCACCCCAAGGCGTGTGGATATTTCCAATTATTCATGTGATCCCCCATACTAGGTTTTGGACCTTCCCGATGATTACACCGCTGTCGATTACAACACTCAAACATACTTTCAACTCCATGAAAGCTACCTCCAACAGTGCATACGGCGCTACACACACCAGCTCATCTGTTCTCCAGTTTCTATTAGAAACATTGAATCTGATCCGTACTGCGTCATCGACGAAATTTATGAACGGCCACAACCCAAACATTGCCACATAGAACAACATAGACTAAAAGGCATCCTCTGGAAACGAATATGCACCAAGGAATACACGGATATTCATCGCCGGTTCCTCTACAAGAGTATCAGTTATATGCAATGGCAAGCGAGAATTCAGATTTCCCAAAAATGCACTATCAAGACAAAACAGAACATTTTATCGCCCAACAAAAGCGAAACAGTTCCAGTTCTAGACAGCTATGTGAAAGCTGTACCCTTAATCTTCAATATAGTTCCCTCTACAAACGCATTCTTTCACATCTAGCATCTAGCCACCGAGCTTGTGTTTAGAGAAACCGACAGTTTTGGAGAACTAGTAAGAGAAGTTCGACCACAGTGTGGCGCAGAATTCATCACCACGCAATAATAGTCATCATCATAATGGTAATGGTAGATTGGCAGGCAAATGTCACTTTAAGCGTTGGTTATCGTTAAACCTCCCCTAAAATGGTCGGTGCAAATAGCACCGGCGTATACAAGGGGGGTAATGGGGGTAATTACCCCCCCCCCCCCAAGATCGTTGGGATAAACGAAAAAAATGTACCCTACACCTTACAAATAAATCTATTTTTATTTTTCAACAACTGGCCCTAACTTATTTTCTAGTTTGCACAGTGTCCGCACTGCCCGCATGCCATTTATAGCGAATTCTATTGAAAAAGATAGTGCACACTGAGTGAATTCATGTATTTCTCTACTAACTTGCATAAGAAAGAGATAAAAATACATTTTTTGCATATTGGTTCTACCAATAGAATTCGCTATAATTAAAAAGTTTTTGGGGAATCTCAGAGTTCGGTTTCGTTATTTGTTGGTAGTACAGAATATATATTTACCTAACAAGTGCGGAAAATGAATTTTTCCACATGAGTCTGTCGTTCTCGTTCACTGAAAGACGCGTAGCGGAATTCGGTGAAGCAGCCGAGTGTGGAAAACGGATTTTCCGCAAGTGTTAGGTACAATTGTTTTTCTACAGTATAATAAATAAGTATACCTACCTATATAATTTGTAGTGATTTATTGAATTTGTTTTGACAGCCGTGCGGAAAAGGTTTTTTCGCACCGATATCCGTGCGGAAAAAATTTCGCCGCATCGCGCGAGAAAATCCGATTTGCAAATGCAATTTTCCTCGCTCTCGTAGAAAAAAAATTATTTGAAGGCTCAAAATAAACGTTTTTGGGCGTGGCTCCCGGAAAAAAAATTTCGCGGCTTGGGCTGATTACCCCCCCCCCCCCCCCCCAGACACATGGGCTGGATACGCCGGTGCTACCACGACCGTTCTAACAACCAACGACAACTGACTCTGCAGTGTTGTCAACCCGATACCACAGTGCAGGCAGGCAACTTGAATAGACAACATTTTCTCTCTTTCTTAAAAAAAAAGAACTATAAATCTATTCTAGCTGGTGCTTGACGCCGACGCACACTGCTCCTCAATATTGGAAAAGACTCTGAGCCATTCAAAGGTTTTATTGGATTCGTGAGGACAGGCCGAGATGGAGATTTTACATAATTTTCACTAACATCTAATTGCCCAGAATCTTGTATGCCAAGATAGGGCTCAGAAGTATTATCACAAGTAGGTGAATTTGCTATAACTGGGGATGGTGCAAATTCATGGGAATCTGGTGGGCAGAGTTGACAAACTGCTGGTTTGCTAATATGTGGGTTAAAATACATTAAGCCCGTATTACATCTGTGTATGTATCCGTGTATTTCTTTATGTAGTTCAGGGTGCCAACATTATTTTGTTTTTCATAATGCTGATTTATGTTGCGTTTGAAGTTTTTCGGTTGTCACCCAGAACTACATGAATAAATTCACAGAAAAATACACAGATGTCATACGGGCTTTAGGCAGTTGTTCTGTAACAAACTATCTCAAGACTGTTTGCATGTTTATGGATTGTCTTAGTTTTCACTCTGACTAACTATGTCACTGCACTTATAGATTATTTCACCTAGGTAGTTCCCATTTTTCATCACAACTGGGGCCCAATTTGCCTACCAACACTTTTTCTCACACGAAGGACAAGGGAAATTTACCTAAATTCATTGTAGGTATTTTTGATTAAAGTATTCTTATCTATCCTTGGCTTTATCAAATCTAGCCTTTTTCTTGGTTTAAGTTTGAAAATAAGCTCATTTGAGCTAACACCAGAACTAGTATGTGTATCCTGTGCCTTAATCAAAAATGTACAATAGGTACATTGTTCAATAGTTAGTGTCAAATCTTGCAAAAAATATTTTTTAAACTTATCCTTAACAACATCTACATACCGTTCAGCCTTACCAATAGATTGTGAATGATAAGAGGGTGATTTTAGTATCGTTATGCCATTTGCCTCACAAAATTTATAAAATCCGTTCGCATTAAGGGGGGTGGCATTATCTGATCAATTATTTCTAGCAATCCGATAACGGCAAATGACATCTTCAATTTTTCAATAGTTTGTGTTACATTGTTATATTATAACACATTTACTCATTATCACCTACATTTGCTATATCCACCAAAATTAGAAACCATGTATCATCCAACTTCAATCAATATGCATTAAAGCAAAAACATTTTTCATTTTTGGCCAAACCACTGAATTTTTTTCATGATTTCTTTGAATTAGTTGACAAGCAATACCAAGCCTGAATAAAAGCTTCAATATCTTGTTGCAAAGATGGCCACCATACAACTGACCTTGCTAACATTTTAACTCTAACTATACGTATGTGATCCTCATGAATCAGATCCAGAACATATCTCCGCAAGGAAGCTGGCATCACCAACTTAAAACTCTTCATCAAACAATTACCCCCAATGGATAAGTCATTCCTTTTCAAAAAATAAGGTTTAACATCGTCTTCAACTTTCTTTGGCCAGCCTGTCTTCAATAACCTTCAGTATCAATCGATCCTTACTAGAAACCTTGGCTATATTATCAATCCTACATGGGACCACGGGCTACAACCAAATTTAAAACACTGACCCACGGGTTAAAACAAATAACTGAAACTAAGCAAGAAAACACTACCAGACTAATTAACCTAATTATAATCAGCAAATATTGGATATAAAAGCCTCTGCCACACTATGGTAAATCAGTATTGTCTCAGCGCTTTTCTGTATCAGTAGGCGTTCAGACAGTAGACATGAGCTATCTGGCCGAATAGGGTTTGCTTATCGTATCCCTGTCCGAGCAGATTTCATCTGACGACTCAGACCCTGCTCTACAGTACAGGCTTCCTAGTTTCTATTGTAGTGTTGGCTTGGTTTTCTTAGTAACTGCAACTGCTGACCATAAAGATCAAGCTTGGGCTTATACCAAACGGATTCGCTCAGGTGCTCTTAGACCCTTTTCAGCCGGAAGGGACGTGCTTGCTCGGGATGCTAAGAATATGGTAAAACTTGGGTGTTTATATTTATCTAGACTTATTGTGGTGTTCCCTTTCCCTTCCCGTTCTGCTTTTTAGGGTGAATAGACGAAATTCAAAGCGGAGCGAGATAGGCTTCGTGACGATATAACTCGTGGCAATATCTTCAAATGAAATAGGTAACTCATCAGTAACATTAAACGACTTTATTGAGCTATCAATATTTGTAGGTTCATTTAATGGCAACCTCGACAGCATATCAGCCTCAAGGAGAAGTGACCCCTTTCTTTAGAAATCAATTTGATAACTATGCGAACCAAATAACATTCCATCGTAGAATTGTTGACGCAGACATTACAGGTATTATTGCTCTGACACGGTCAGATTTACGCAATACTCGGTGGTTTGGTTTTGCTTTATGAGACAATGGAGAAACCCGAATTCTCGTTCATTGGGTACTATCACTAATTGCAGACCGGTTTCGGGCTTGTTGTGCCCTTTTCAGTGCAATCTAAGTGAAATGCACACCAACTCGGAGAAACAGGTTTGCAAGAGATTCACACGCTATAGGTTAACCAAGTAAAGTGGAATAATCCAATGTGAGTATTAATAATTGTTGAATACTTTTGGAAATCAAGGCGAACTTTCAGTTGTTGATATGCTCCAGACCGATCTAACACAGTAAAGATGCGATGCCACCCACCAAACTTACAAAGATATCCTACACTTTTGGTAACGGATACTGGTCAATATCAATAGCCTTATTGATGTTTGTTGTGCTATTTTTGTGGCACTTCTAATATGGGTGAAGCCCATACTTCTACCATCTGACCGATTTTCGTTTCAACTTTTGGCTGTAAAACATAAGGCATATCACAAGATTTTTCAAAAATTGGGACTACCTCATCATTAACATTGAATTTTGCTTCAAAATTTTAAACAGGATTACACAAATTTTGGTCAAAAACATTTTGATATTTAAACTTAAACCTATCCAAGATATCTGATTTAACGACATTTATAGAATTAATATTAGGACCATCGACAAATTGTTGTTTCCACATGGGAAATACCGAATTCAAACAATTTCTGCCCAATAATGGAACAAACTCCTTTCCAGATTCTATAACTGTTAAAGAAAGTATATGCTTTTTATTTGCATTTTGAAGCACATATCCGGTTTAAGTTATACAAATCCTGATTGACTGCATCACATGTTACCGTATTCACATGATCAGTCTAGTTTGATATAGATGGCCCATCACTGTCTTCTTGCATAACATCCACCTTGGACTTAGAACGGCACAAGTCCCGCACATGACCAAATTGACCGCACTAACCCAAACAGCACTTCCAACGCTTTGCAGGATACCTATTTTCTGTATGAATACGTCCACAGTTGTTTTTGACCGTGTAGGGCTTCCACGATTTGTCTTTTTCCGACTGATGCCTTTCCACCGCGGTGCGACAGAGCAAAACAACCCCTTTTATTGTCGTTCTCATTACCATAGAAATTGCCTCATAAATGGACATTGAAAGCAGCTGTTAGGTCCCTTCGTATACACCGTGATTTACGTAGCCCGTGCATTATAAGCTGTCCAGTTTGCGGGTGGATTAGTAGAAATAGCATCTAATCCACCTGCAAACTAATGCACGAGCTACGTAAGCCACCGTGTATAGTTCATAGTTCATTCATACACAACAGTCTCAAGTCTGCCCAGTGCCAGAGCCTTCATTTGGGAAATTCCCTCTACGGGTATAAGTACGCAGCGAGTGAACTGACGGTCCTAAACCAAAGCAGTGTTGACGTGCAGCCTCCTATAAGGACTCTATACAGGGTGGCCAATTGAAAACGAAACAGAGGTGATTTCGGGCTCCCCAAGAAATTTAAGAAAAAACCCTCGTACCCGTCGATTTTTGATTTAAGGGGGAACCATTTTTTTGGTGTTTTCACCCCCTGGGGGGCAAAGCCCTAGCGGGGGTGACAAGGGCCCCCAAAATTTTAAATGGAATGAGGGGTCGAGTGATACCTTATTTTGAAGCTATTTTTATGTAGATTATAACCCCCGAGTCTCACATCGCTACTATCTACCTAGCCATTACAGGGGCTAATTAAAGTTACAAAAACATGTTGGAATATTTTTATTTAAAAAAATGCTTTAAAAACAAAATCAATCAAGTAAATGCTGAAAATGACCTCAGAAGAAAAAATCTAACGGGCTTGAATCTGGAGAACGCGGGGGCCACTCAATATTGACGAGTCACTGCAGCATAGTGGGATGACGCACAATCTTGTTGGAATATAAGTGTATGCATCTGTTATCATTCTCTAGTATCTCCACCAATTCTGGATGAATCGCAACTTCTAACCACTCTAGGTACATTTCTCCTGTTAAATTTATAGGTAAAAAAGGGGCCTATTATACGGCTATCAAAAATGCTAGCCCAAATACTCAAATAATCTATACATCTCCATAATGCCCTAGGACGTTATTTCGTACGTATTATACCTGGAAATATTGTATGTATACCTGGAAATATTGTATTAAATAAATATTGTATTGAATATAAAAAAATTGTATTAAATAATGGAGTATAATTAAATGGTATTTTAGTTGATGTGCTACTAACCCCCTTTTCCGTTTTATTTCCTCCTCCCTCATCATTGAAAAACTCATAACCCAATTATTTTTTTTTTCAAGAAATGGAGCAGCAGTTTGTATATTTCTCTGATGAATGCTCCTTTTTTCTTGAATGGTACGGTGAATCGTCTCAACTGCCGCTATTGGGCTAATTCAAATCCGAGAAAACATATTTCGTGAGGTATACACGCAACATCCCGAGAAATTGAGTGTTTAGGCTAGCATTTTTGGTAACCGTATAATAGACCCCTTCTTTACCTATAAATTTAACAGGAGCAATGTACCTAGAGTGATAAGAAGATGCGATTCATCCAGAATTGGTGGAGATACTAGAGAATGATAACGGATACATGGAAAACCGTCTAATATTCCAACAAAATGGTGCGCCACCCCACTATGCTGCAGTGATTCGTCAATATTTGGACCAAAGGTTTCCAGGACAATGGATTCGGAGAGGCCCCCGCGTTCTCTAGATTTAAGCCCGTTAGATTTTTTCTTCGGATTTCATTTTCAGCATTTACTTGATTGATTTTGTTTTTAAAGCATTTTTTTAAATAAAAATATTCTAACATGTTTTTGTAACTTTAATTAGCCCCTGTACTGGCTAGGTAGATAGTAGCGATGTAAGACTCGGGGGTTATAATCTACATAAAAATAGCTTCAAAATAAGGTATCACTCGACCCCTCATTCCATTTAAAATTTTGGGGGCCCTTGTCACCCCCGCTAGGGCTTTGCCCCCCAGGGGGTGAAACCACCAGAAAAATGGCTCCCCCTTAAATCAGAAATCGACGGGTACGAGGGTTTTTTCTTAAATGTCTTGGGGAGCCCAGAATCACCTCTGTTTCGTTTTCAATTGGCCACCCTGTATACATATTAGCGTTAGAAGGGTCAGGCATCCTATAGGGTTAGGATGTGGGGAAGGGCATATTGGGAAATATAAGTATATGCATATCTACTTTTATATTACGTGACCATTATTCCTTAAAACCCTCAGAGCTGCAACCCTCGTCTCACCTCTAGGCCCGTATTCTCGTAACCGGGAAACAGCGTTCTCAAGAGAATGATTGCTCTGTCTTTATCAGTATTATGGCAGTAACCATATAGGCGACTAAGACAGAGCAATCGTTCTCTTGAAAACGCGTGGCTAGCGTGTTCAGAGGTGCTTCCATGTCCGATTCTGGTAGTAGACTGACGCGTTCCAGACCGCAAGTTGTATTTATGTGTGAGTGGTTGTGGTGAAGGAGGGGCGCGGCACGCAGTACATGGCTAATCTAAACTTTCTCTGTACTCAATGGGATCTTTCTTGCATTTTTGAGGATCGGGTTCCACATTTGGTTAAGTTTTAGTGTTTCTTCTTTCCTGTTGAAGTTCTCCGTATGTTTGTGGATTTCTATAGCTTCACGTACAAGGCGATTGTGATATCCGGAAGTCGGTGCAAGAAGCTTGATCTCACCAAACAGTATTTCGTGATTCCCTTCACTAAGCGCATGTTCCGCTACTGCCTATTTTTCCGATTGTCCTAGACTGCAGTTTCTTTTGGGCTCATTGATCCTGGTTTCCATAGGTCTTTTTGTTGTTTCTATGTATACCTTACCACATGTGCATGGCATACGATAGACTCCAGCGCTTGACAGTGAATTTCTGCTCTTATCCTTGGCTAATCTGATTGATTCCTGTATTTTCCTTGTTGGCTTGAAGATCGTTTTATGTTGTGTTTCTTCAAGACTTTTCCTATCCTGTCTGTCACCCGAGAAATGAAACGCAGATATGCATTAGCCACCACTGGTTGTTCATCCATGTTTTGTCGTATGGCCGTTTTAGGTCGCATGGCCCTGTCGACTTCAAATGCATTGTATCCATTTGATAGAAGGGCGACATGAGGTGATCCAGCTCTTGCTCGAGATGTTGTGGCTTATAAATGTTCCCAGCACGTTCTGTTAACGTTCTTATAATTCCACGTTTTTTCCTTGGATGGTGGTTTGAGACTATATCCAGGTACCTGTTTGTGTGTGTGGGTTTTCGGTATACTGTGTGGCTTTATACCGATTCCATGATAAATTTTATGCTAGGATGTTGCGCGTTCAGGTGGCCTAGGAACTGCTTAAGCTTCTCTTCCCCATGACTCCAAGCCACAAAGGTATGATCTACATATCGAAGCCATACCGTTAGTTTGTGGTCAAAAGATTTGATAGATTTCCTTTCGCGACCGTTTGCTCGTAGAAATCGCCTTTCCACAGGAAGTAACTACCAGTGAGATGTCCGGAGAACCTCAACTATGTCATTGGGGAAGATACTTGATATCAAGTCAAGAGATTTCATGGCACTTATGTGAATAGAGACACGACATCAAAGCTGACCAGGATATCCTTGGAGAATAATAACCCTAATTTTCCGGACGGCGTGAGTGAAGTCCTTGACGTAAGAGGCGTAAGAGGTAGTTTTTCCTGCATGCGGTTGAAGAAGCGATACAAGATGTTTCGCTAGGTTGTACGTTACTGCTCCAGGTGCACTCACTATGGGTCTAAGAGGGACTTCAGGTTTGTGAATTTCGGTTAGGCCTTAGAGTCGTGGTGGAACCGCTTCCGTTTTTATGATGCCTTTCTTAGGGCGGGTATTATAAAATTGTTTTGACAGATAACTGAACTGAAACTGTTTACTATGGGAAGTTACGTCATTCCAGAAGTTAACTTTTAGTTATTCTGTCAAAATAGTTTTATAATACCCGCCCTTATTAACCGTATCTGTTAGGGTTGATGACCTAATCAGTTTGTTGGTGTTCCGGAGTATGGCTTGGGTGGGATCCTTCTTCAGCTTTAGGTAGGTAAATGAATCAAGGAATTCCTTAATTTTCCGGTTGTAGTCTTTAGTTCTTAACAGGACAGTTGCATTGCCCTTATCCGCAGGTAGGATGATCCGCTGAATTCAGGTTCTTAATTACCATTAATTCCTTCTTAGAGAGGTTACTGGTTGGTGGTCGAGTCTTTCGTAGAATGTTAGCCGTATCAATACGGATTTCTTCTGCTTCCACATCAGGTAGTGCTCTGACGGCTGCTTCAGTGCCGGGTATAATCTCCTCTATTGGCAGGTGTTGTGGAGTGATTGTGAAATTACCGCCTTTTGCCAAGACGGCTGTTACCTCTTCAGTAAGGACTCGATCCGTAAGATTGATGACCACTCTGAATTTGTCAGTTGCTAGGGAATTTCGAATTTGTTTCTTATAGAACTTCTCGTATTTTCGAATCTGGGCTTTTTTACTCCAATTTAGCTCATTATCCATGCTTGAGTATGAGACGGTGTCAATTCTGTTCCAATCTTTTGCCTGATACGTTATTGCTGAGCTTCAGATGTAGGTGAAATAGTTCTTTATCTACTTCAGCCAGATCCTTCCTTGTTTTGCGGATTCGGTCTTAGATGCACTCATAAAGAAATCTGGAGGAAAACTAAGCCACACAGTGTACCAAAAACTCACACACACACACAGACAGGTACCTGCATCCACTCTCAAACCACCATCCAAGGCAAAAACGTAGAATAACAACGTTAACAGAAAGTGCTCGGAACATCTGCGAGCCACAACATCTCGAGCAAGAACTGGATCACCTCAAGTAGGCCTTTCTATCAAATGGATACAATACATCTGAAATCGACAGGGCCATGCGACCCAAAACGGCCACACGACAAAACGTGGATGAACAACCAGTGGTGGCTAATGCATATTTGCCTTTCATTTCTCGGGTGACAGACAGTATAGGGAAACTCTTGAAGAAACACGACATAAGACCGATCTTCAAGCCAACAAAGAAAATACAGCAATCAATCAGATCAGCCAAGGATAAAAGGAACCCACCGTCAAGCACTGGAGTCTATCGTACACCATGCACATGTGGTAAGATACATAGGAACAACAAAAAGATCCATAGGAACCAGGATCAATGAGCACAAAAGAAACTGCAGACTAGGACAATCGGAAAAATTGGCAATAACGGAACATGCGCTTAGTGAAGGGAATCACGAAATACTATTTGGTGGGGTCATGCTTTTTGCACCGACTTCCGGATACCACAATGGTCTTGTACGTGAAGCTATAGAAATCCACAAACATACGATGAACTTCAACAGGAAAGAAGAAACACTAAAACTTAACCAAATTTGGAACCCGATCCTCAAAAATGCGAGGAAGATCCCATTGAGTACAGAGAAATTCAGATTAGCCACGTGCTGCGAAGCCCCGCCCTTCCCCCACGACAACCACTCACACATATATACAACTTGCGGTTGGGAACGCGTCAGTCTACTACCAAAATCAGACATGGAAGCACCTCTAAAGATGCTAGCCACTCGTGCTAGCGAGACGTCAGGAAGAAATTCCATTTTACGACGGTCATTAAGCCCGAATGAAAGCACTTTATCAATATTTTCCTTTGTTTTAATTGGAGTAGCATCGGAAAAAAAACACCAACGGAAGTTTGTTTTCTTCGATCCAACAGGTACAACAATACACAAGAAGAATATGGATACCTTTAAGACTTATTGTATCGTTTGTAGGGTCACCTTTGTATTCTCTAACTGATTTTCTGGCCTTTACGTTAAATAGTATGTTTGTCAAAAATGGAAGCTATGTTCGTAACTCTTTTGAGTTTTTTTCGAGTATCAGAGATGTTATATACTTCCATCGTGAAATCATCTCTTTGGACGTGGTTGCGTTGTTTACAAATATGTTCTGACAAATATAGAGGTAAACGGTACATAGTCAAGAAGAAATGGCATCTTGTAGAGAATAGTGTTGATTCCTTTGGGAAGATTTGTTGAACTGTTAATGTATGTTTTTGATAATTATTATCTCCAGTATTAAGACAACTTTTATAAACAAATATATGGTCTGGGAATGGGTAATTGCTTACCACCAGTTCGTTCGTTTAGTGATGCAAGAACTGCAAGGCCAATCTATTGAAAAACTTCCTCTTCAGTTAGCGTTTTATAAAAGATACGTGGATGACATAAATGCCATTCTCAAAAATCAAAAATCAAACAAACTGTACCAGACATATTTAATAGTTACTATCCCAGAATACAGTTTACAATGAAGAAAGAGATGAGGAACAAGGTTATTTTAATGACAAGGAAAGTTAATTTTAAAATATAAGTAGTAGGTAGGTAGTCATTATGTTCTTTATGTCCACCTGTTTATTATTTATTTATTTATTTAATTTTTGACGTCTATTGTAGTGTGCTAAGGATGCAAATAAATTTTACTAAACGTCGACAATTTAAAAAAAAAAAAATTGACAGTTCTAACAGCCAGTTAAATTTTTTTTTTTCTTGTCATGTGACACAAATCACCCAATCATGGCAAAATTATACTGAAACATGGGTTGTTTTCACTCTACGACATTGTCACGGACATTGCTGTCAAAAAGTTTTCTATTCGAATATCTCTCGAACATTGATAAATGCTCAAAAATTTTATAACAACTTCCTCAAGCTTGTTGCTTAAAGAAAACAGACCTCCGCTAGCGCGTCGGTCTGTTTTCAAGCAACAAGCTTTCGAAATCTGTTATAAATTTTTTTCGGACAATTATCAATGTCCTTGGGCTATAACTACTGAAAACAAACTTCCGTTGGTGTTTTTTTCCGATCCTACCCAATTAAAATAACGGAAAATACAAATTATTAAGTTTTAAAAGTTATGTTATCTAACTAATGATCACAAAATTAAATGTCTCTTGATAATATCTGGGAATTAATCAGCTGACATTACAAAGGTTTACAAACTTCCGATATTGCACATCTGGTTTCAAATTTCGGCCGCAAACTATCTAACTTTCCATATTCCCCTGATTACAACGTAATCTGCGCTCCTAGAACATATGCATCGCAATTTTAGAGGCCAAAACTGAAATAAAATTATGATACAACATTTGCCGTGGGAAAATGGCACGAAACAATACAAAGTTAAGGTAATGGAGTCGTTTTAAGTGGAAATTAACCTGGTAAATTGTCTCGAATTGTTTTGTTGTGATAATTCATAGTCCAATCAAACGCTTTAACTTTATACTAACTAATTTTATTCTACCGTAGAGCGGTGCAATAAAGTCAGCACAATTTGAGAGGTATTTACGAAATTCCAACTGAGGCGACCTCCAGTTTGTTCGCAAACTTTCGTAATGCTGCCTTTAGCTATACCCAAACTGACTAGTCTTATTTGGATAACAAAACAAACAGCAATTAGGGATCCTTCAATGACTGATTAAATTTCTACGGAGATCCGAGTTAGAGATTTTAAAGCAAAAGTTATCTATTGTACCTTGTTTGGAATCGAACATCGAGCGCGTTGCTCCATGAAAATCGGTATTTGAATGGCGGGCTGAAGAGAGTATTTGTAATTACTTTAAGTTCTCAAAGATTGTTGATTACAAGTAGGTACTTATTCCATTTAGGGGAGAGAAGTTAAAATTGAGACTAATTAATAAGAGATAAGATAAAATTAAGCAAAGTAAAAAATGATGCTTGTACTCCATACCGCTGCTGGAGATTCCACATAAGAAATTGTATATTTTTTCAGAACTTATCTGTAATCAACAAAATGCTTAATGAAACCAATGAAACCACTGTGGAAGTTGAACCATACAAGCTTTCCAAAATATTTTCGATAATTCCTGAATTTGAAGGAGATCAAATCTTCTTAGGAAACTTTATTAATGCATGCGATTGTCAGTGGCGTATTTACCATAAGGCCATGGGGGCCATGGCCCGGGGCGGTAGGACTGCAAGGGGCGGCATAATCCGGGTCCCCAGTGCTTAGGAATGCTATCAAATTACCAACAAAACAAAACAACTTATTATTTAATTGATAACATTACAAGAAATTGGGGAATTCGGCGACCGTCCGATCACCCGATAAAAGAATAAATAATTATCTTTGTTCCTGTATAAGCGAAGACCGGACAGGACAGTTCAGCCATTCTTGATATAGAGGCCACTAGACAAAATCCTTTAATTATGATGGTGTCAATAGGTCTGTTCTCACAAGAGTTTCTGACAGTTTGCCAACTGTGACAAGCACATCATCCATACCTACATGTTTTCAATGCCTTTGGTCCAAGATAAATTGGTAACTTAGCTGAGCGATTGTTTCTGACAGGTTGCAAAATGTCAGAGACTCTTGAGAGAACAGACTTATCATTGGACGAATTGGTCAACCAATTTGTGCATCGGAAAAAAATACATATAAAAATATTCAATAAATTTAATATGTAGCGTTTCTTTTTTCGTTTGATCTATCTTCATTATTATAAAAAAAAAATTGTTGAATTAGGGTGGCAAACCTTGAAGGCCCAGGGCGCCAAATTTTAAAATACGCCACTGGCGATTGTGCCTACAATATGGCAACCACGTAGCAATAGTATTTTACATTATTAGCCAGGTAAAACAGTTTTTACTGGTGATTGAAGGAAATGACTTGCGAGCCGTCAGGCGAGCTTGTCACCTTCAAGAGCCAGTCACAAAACATCCCCCCTTAGAAATGTAAGTCTTATGAGAGACGTCAGTCTAGTCGTTTCAGCTTTCCCCTCCAATCACTAGAGGCGCTTCAATCAACCTATTAAAGTTTTCTTTTTCCTGCCGGCCCGTTCGCCAAGATTTGAAGTTTATTTTGTCATTTCCAGTCGTCAAAATTTAAATTTTGAACTTCTCCCAACATTTAAAATTATCAATTACCTACCTATCAATTATCAATAATTATTATCTCAAAATGTCTTCTCCCAGTTTGTTAATTGAAAAGCATCAGAAATGCTGTGTTCCGGGGTGCGGTGACAAATACAGCAGCTATTTCCGGTTTCCAAAAGATGCCGAAAAAATGAAACAATGGCTAGAAAAAGTTCGCAATCCTTTACTAAATAGCCTCAGTGTCGAGAAGGCTTATAATAATTATAGAGTGTGAACAAGACATTTTCGTCGAGAATTTATTGTTGGCGATCCAAAAGGCAGACGAGGACTCACATGGAATGCTGCGCTTTTGCTGTATCTCCCTGAAGGTAAGTTAATACTAGATATATGTGAGAAAGACGTACTTACATTTTCACTTACTCCTCCCCATAGTTCTGATTAACAACAACGTGTTAGAATTCAGGTTTAAAGGGGCATAGGTCAGAAACATTAAAATTAATTTCAATTTTAGCCCCAATTATCAAAAACAGTGAGGAGTCGTTAATTGATAAACCACAATCACCAAAATGGCAAAAAGTGGAGATCGACACAGTTGAAACTCGTCGAAGAGTCCTAAGACGCCTTCAGAAATTAGTTTCGCAACTATGATTGACATAGGTAGGTAAACATAATAACTCTGTTCCAACACGTCAAAAAATCGTCCCATGAACGGTTTCGAAACCACTCAGTATAACAATTTTAGTTTCTGCGCAGAATCGTGACGGTACATTGTACGGTTTTCTGCTGTGTTGGAACAAAGCTAATATTATTCATTTCTTTTTTTTAAATGTTTATTCCTTTATCAGGAGACACAATAATTAAAATATTCCTGGTTACATACAGGTACACCATATTCTACAATGTGTGTATCCAAACTTTTTTGGTAGAATCATTGTTAACGAAATTTCTGTTTTAGATCAACCAGGCCCTTCATGTCGTCAATTTTTATCTACTGAAACTTCTGCAATTCGGGCAGACATTGCTACACCAAGTGGAACCATCACATCTACAAACATGAAAAAGTCAGCAACCAACTTTGTCTCTTAAAACTTTTATTGGTAGGTACCTAAGTGTTATTGCTTAATGAATAACCACCCAGTTGGGAGTAGGTGAATTTTAAAACATCCTAACTAGGACTACTACTATAAAAGACTACTAATTACTAAAACTTGCAGTGGAATGCTAGAAAAATTAGAAGCTAAATGTGCGAAAAGCTCGTCTCCAATCTTGATCTATTTTTTTTTTGCAGGTCATGAGAGACGATGCCAAATTTTAAAGAACATTAACGTCACTAGGCAAAAAATTCCTATCCCCAAGGGAAAAATATCTTTATTCCAAAGTTATAGAATCCAGCAATAAGTTAAGAAGAATCAGTAGAAGGTTGTCGTCATTTAAATCCAAAGTTTCTGCTGCTGAATTACTTGCATCATAAACCAAATTTCAAAGGCTCGTAGACCACGTCCATCCATTGATATACAGCTTTATTTTAAGCCAAGTCCGTACTCAAAACCAAAAGCCTAAAGCTAGACGATTTACATTGAACGAGAAGTTGTTGGCGTTGTCTTTGCTTAAAGCTAGTGGTAAAGGGTATAGACTATTATCAAAAATATTTATTCTATCATCCAGGCGAAATCATTTTCTTGAATGAGCTTTATATTATGTATAACTACATAAACTTTCTACCTAACACACGCGGAAAGTGTATTTTCTGGACTTAAAGGCTTGTCCGAACTCTGCTTTTTGTTGTCATTCTTGCAACTTCCATCACGTGCAGAAACACTTTCCTCACTTGTTAGGTTAACAACGATTTTGGATTGTGAGAAAAGGACCTCTTTTGTCATTTTATTTACGATTTAAGTTTTTCATCAAGCTATTGTTAAATGTACGTCATTACTTCTTGTAACTGTCCTTATTATCTTTAACTTAACTAGCATTACCTACCTATGTATGTATTTACATGAAAAAAAAAACTGTTTCGCATAAATTGTAATTAATTCCATATTCTTTAATATTTTCTGTTTCAAACTTTAATAAATATCTAAATTTGTTATCTTATTTCTTAGTCAATTTTACCTTGAAGGCGCTTCAACACTACCGATTTTATGAGTTTCTTCTTTTTGGCACAATTATTTTATGCCAAAAAATGGTAGAAACTTTAAAGTGGTGGTGTTGAATCGCTAGAATCAAACAATGGTGCAAACGATCCACCGGAACGAATAAGATACCGAACGAACCCTAATTGCGTTTTGCATTCGCCAATAAATCCAGAATTACAAAAGCTTACCCCCCCAGTCACTAGAGGCGCTGAAAACTTATAGACAGGTTCTCAACACGGCACTTACCTTTCTAAGGGGGGATGTTTTGTGGAGCCAGTAAAAACTGATATCTGGCGTATGATGTACAATAATTTATTTCTTACTCATTTGTAAACAATCTTAAATAATAAATAAAAAATTAATACATATAGGTAATACAATTTTAATAAATAATTCTCTGACCCTACTGACACAAAACATCCCCCCTTAGAAAGGTAAGTGCCGTGTTGAGAACCTGTCTATAAGTTTTCAGCGCCTCTAGTGACTGGGGGGGTAAGCTTTTGTAATTCTGGATTTATTGGCGAATGCAAAACGCAATTAGGGTTCGTTCGGTATCTTATTCGTTCCGGTGGATCGTTTGCACCATTGTTTGATTCTAGCGATTCAACACCACCACTTTAAAGTTTCTACCATTTTTTGGCATAAAATAATTGTGCCAAAAAGAAGAAACTCATAAAATCGGTAGTGTTGAAGCGCCTTCAAGGTAAAATTGACTAAGAATTAAGATAACAAATTTAGATATTTATTAAAGTTTGAAACAGAAAATATTAAAGAATATGGAATTAATTACAATTTATGCGAAACAGTTTTTTTTTCATGTAAATACATACATAGGTAGGTAATGCTAGTTAAGTTAAAGATAATAAGGACAGTTACAAGAAGTAATGACGTACATTTAACAATAGCTTGATAAAAACTTAAATCGTAAATAAAATGACAAAAGAGGTCCTTTTCTCACAATCCAAAATCGTTGTTAACCTAACAAGTGAGGAAAGTGTTTCTGCACGTGATGGAAGTTGCACGAATGACAACAAAAAGCAGAGTTCGGACAAGCCTTTAAGTCCAGAAAATACACTTTCCGCGTGTGTTAGGTAGAAAGTTTATGTAGTTATACATAATATAAAGCTCATTCAAGAAAATGATTTCGCCTGGATGATAGAATAAATATTTTTGATAATAGTCTATACCCTTTACCACTAGCTTTAAGCAAAGACAACGCCAACAACTTCTCGTTCAATGTAAATCGTCTAGCTTTAGGCTTTTGGTTTTGAGTACGGACTTGGCTTAAAATAAAGCTGTATATCAATGGATTGACGTGGTCTACGAGCCTTTGAAATTTGGTTTATGATGCAAGTTATTCAGCAGCAGAAACTTTGGATTTAAATGACGACAACCTTCTACTGATTCTTCTTAACTTATTGCTGGATTCTATAACTTTGGAATAAAGATATTTTTCCCTTGGGGATAGGAATTTTTTGCCTAGTGACGTTAATGTTCTTTAAAATTTGGCATCGTCTCTCATGACCTGCAAAAAAAAAATAGATCAAGATTGGAGACGAGCTTTTCGCACATTTAGCTTCTAATTTTTCTAGAATTCGACTGCAAGTTTTAGTAATTAGTAGTCTTTTATAGTAGTAGTCCTAGTTAGGATGTTTTAAAATTCACCTACTCCCAACTGGGTGGTTATTCATTAAGCAATAACACTTAGGTACCTACCAATAAAAGTTTTAAGAGACAAAGTTGGTTGCTGACTTTTTCATGTTTGCAGATGTGATGGTTCCACTTGGTGTAGCAATGTCTGCCCGAATTGCAGAAGTTTCAGTAGATAAAAATTGACGACATGAAGGGCCTGGTTGATCTAAAACAGAAATTTCAATGATTCTACCAAAAAAGTTTGGATACACGCATTGTAGAATATGGTGTACCTGTATGTAACCAGGAATATTTTAATTATTGTGTCTCCTGATAAAGGAATAAACATTTAAAAAAAAGAAATGAATAATATTAGCTTTGTTCCAACACAGCAGAAAACCGTACAATGTACCGTCACGATTCTGCGCAGAAACTAAAATTGTTATACTGAGTGGTTTCGAAACCGTTCATGGGACGATTTTTTGACGTGTTGGAACAGAGTTATTATGTTTACCTACCTATGTCAATCATAGTTGCGAAACTAATTTCTGAAGGCGTCTTAGGACTCTTCAACGAGTTTCAACTGTGTCGATCTCCACTTTTTGCCATTTTGGTGATTGTGGTTTATCAATTAACGACTCCTCACTGTTTTTGATAATTGGGGCTAAAATTGAAATTAATTTTAATGTTTCTGACCTATGCTCCTTTAAACCTGAATTCTAACACGTTGTCGTTAATCAGAACTATGGGGAGAAGTAAGTGAAAATGTAAGTACGTCTTTCTCACATATATCTAGTATTAACTTACCTTCAGGGAGATACAGCAAAAGCGCAGCATTCCATGTGAGTCCTCGTCTGCCTTTTGGATCGCCAACAATAAATTCTCGACGAAAATGTCTTGTTCACACTCTATAATTATTATAAGCCTTCTCGACACTGAGGCTATTTAGTAAAGGATTGCGAACTTTTTCTAGCCATTGTTTCATTTTTTCGGCATCTTTTGGAAACCGGAAATAGCTGCTGTATTTGTCGCCGCACCCCGGAACACAGCATTTCTGATGCTTTTCAATTAACAAACTGGGAGAAGACATTTTGAGATAATAATTATTGATAATTGATAGGTAATTGATAATTCTAAATGTTGGGAGAAGATCAAAATTTAAATTTTGACGACTGGAAATGACAAAATAAACTTCAAATTTTGGCGCACGGTCCGGCAGGAAAAAGAAAACTTTAATAGGTTGATTGAAGCGCCTCTAGTGATTGGAGGGGAAAGCTGAAACGACTAGACTGACGTCTCTCATAAGACTTACATTTCTAAGGGGGGATGTTTTGTGCCTACTGACTTGTAAAAAGTTTTTACAGTTTAGCTGTCAATTTTACAAGTCAGTAGAACCATTAACTGGTAAAAATCAATTTTCGTTGTTTATATTTTGACTTGATAAATGACGTTTTACAAATGAGTGACAAATAAAAGGTTTTACTCATTATTCACATAAATAATAAGCTCAAAGGTATAGCAGGTCAACTGATAAGTTCTCGAAACCCCAATTCCTATTTGGAGATCAAACAACTTCTGAATTTACACTTTAGAGATTCTCACTGAAAAAACAGCTCCCCTTACCTCAAGGTATTCAGTGATCTTGAAATAAATTATCTTATATGAAGAGTTAATCTATTGCATGAAGAAAAATTACTTTGTGTCGAGAATTTCGTGGTTCTTGATATTTTTTAAAATTACTCTTGAATTACATTTCTTTTAGGTGAAATTATATTCTCTTATACCAAGAATAATGTTTTATTGCATAATTGTTAAGCTCCTTGTTATTTGGGCCAAGAATCTTGTTTTTTGATGGAATATTCCAAAATCTTATTCAAAATTCAAGTTTCTGCCGATGCCTTCCAACCCAGTTGTGTAGTGCCTAGCAGTATAGTGTAACGTGCTGCCTACGACCTACTCGGACGTGTGACTACATTTCAATTTGAACAGTTATATCCCGTTTCCTATGGGTGTTGCCCAGGATATCACTGCGTCAATGTCAGGGGACCAAAATTATCTTTCAAATCCTGTTTGGAAAATACTTGTGATGGCCCCAATACAAGAATTTTTGGAGGCAAACAAGTTGTCCCACTACTCCCACTTGTTGGAAAAGTTTGAAGGTATATAATATAATGTAAATTTTACAAGTAGTAGGTATACCTAATATTTATGTTTCCAATTTAGCAGTTTTATTTATTTATATCGTAATAATATAATGATTTTTTAGTCAGTGGGCCACTATTTTGTAAAAATTGTTTGAATTTTTAGGCTAATAAATATTTTCAAAAATAAACAAAATCTGATATTTCTTTATGACTAATAATCCTATCATCAAATACCTATGGATTTTAGGCAAAAAATTCTCATCTTCACTCAAGCGCTGATGACCTCTAGTGAAAAAATTGAGATCTTCAGCTAAGTACTTTGATCTTCAATGGAATCGAATAAATTTCTTGGAACAAGAAATTGGAAAATTAAGTACCTTGGGACAAGGAAATTGTGTTCAATACATTGGGATAGTGTTCTTGAGACAAGAACTTATTTCTTTCCAGTAAAGTATTCGAACAATCCTATGACAAGAAAACATTTAACTTTTTTGAAGAGAATATTCACTTGGCCATATCCAAAGTCGCAATTTCATTGAATGAAGTGCGTATTACTTTGAATTGAGGAATCCTTTTTTTCAATGTATAGCCCTCTCAGCTCTTATCCATGACCTCCGACAACTCAAATAATTACCTGGCGAGTCTCCCCTTACTTTCTACAACAGACTCCAAGTACTGAATGCAAAAATACATTCTTCTATCCAAAAGTCACCACACCTTAAAACAGTAGAACAAAAAAAAAAGCACAGTCCTCCCTTGTGGAATCTATGGCCCTAAACACTCTTCTTACAGGCCTAGAACCTCGCCTTAACCAGATTATCAGAGCTGGAAGCCCACACACTCTTTTAGATGCTCAATGTAGAATCAGGAGAGAAATCCAACTTTCCTATTTTGAGAATCACAAGACTCCAAAAACTTCTGTTCAAAAAGATTTGATCAACAAACCACAATCAGTCATAAAATGCTTTTCTTGCGGAAAAATTGGACACACAGCCAATCAATGTGGACAACAAGCTTCCAGTCGTCCAAACTTCACTCAATTCTCAAATCAAAATTTCCACAAAACGACAACAGCTAACTACTCAGGCACCGCAAACCAACAAACAACAACCATTGTTCCGCAAAATAGCACCCAAAATGCATCTATTTCGAAACAATTCGTACCAAGATACGCTTCAACCAGTGGCGCACCCAGGGGGGGGGCCATCGGGCCAGGGCCCCCCCCCAGGCCGCCCCTGCAAAACTTTATTTTTACGTAGGTATAAAAAAGTGTGGCAATTTCAGGGCGTGGTACCCTGACGCCTCAATTTTTTTTTTAGATTTTCCGTCACAAGCCACAACCTATGTAGGGCCCCCTCCCCCCAAACATATTTTCTGGGTGCACTACTGTTCCTGAAAAAAAAAAAAAAAATCAGGCCATAATCTGTATTGTCAAAATATCACTTAGTGTCTCTTACGGATTAAAAAATCGTAGCTCCGCTATCTTTGGTTTTTTTCCAATCAAATTTTGGTATGTTAAAGGTAAAAAGCTTCTGGATATATAAAAAAATTCTTCATTCTCCAAAGTATCCTAGATTTCTAAGAAAAAATTTAAAATCAGGTCATAGTCTGTATTGTAAAAATATCACAGTCTCTCTGGCATTAAAAAATTCGTAACTCCGCTATCTTTAGTTTGTTTTCAATAAAATTTTAGTACGTTAAAGCTCAAAAGCTTCTGGATATTTCAAAAAAAAATCTTTATTTTCTAAAGTTTCCCATATTTCCTGGACAGTGAAGAATTCAGGGGGGAACCATCGGGCCAGAACCCCCTCCCAGGCCGCCCCTCCAAATCTGTATTTCTACGTATAAAAAAATGTGGCAAATTTTGGGCGTGGCACCCTGACACCTCAATTTTCAGTCAGAAGCCACAACCTATGTAGGGCCCCCCCCCAAACATATTTTCTGGGTACGCCACTGGCTTCAACTACCCCTCAAAGAAACCTCAATTTTTACCCTAACCAGCAAAAAACTTATCTTTTAAATGGTTCCTCTAATGAAACATATGCCAATGAATTTGAGTACGCTGAAAGCCCTCATTATGAACAAGATGCCAGTTATGAAGAAAACGAATATGCTGAACAGTTCACTACTGATCCGAACGCTGAAAATTATCAGGATTTTCTGGTACCTTTTACCAATCACCATCCGCCAGAGAATACCCCTCAAGATCACACTTCGAATATCGAGACTCAAATAAAACTTCTGAATCTAGACAACATGAATCCAAACCTCAATTTTCCGGGGCAAGAATTTCTTTAAATCCACTTCTTACTGTTAATTCGAAAAATCTGTACTACATTTATAATGCTTCCAATAAATTCAGATTACTTATTGATACAGGTGCAGGCATTTCAATTTTTAAAGAAAATACTGCCCATAAATTCCCCTATCGTTCACTCAAACAATTCTTCACAAAATATCTATAGAAGCTAGAAGTGAAAAGATCTTTAAACTCAAGTGTAATCTATCCAACACAGATGCTTTACTCTTTTCTCAAGAAAAAGAAAAAGTCAAATTACCTAATGCTTTAGTAAAAGTCAATAAACAAGGTGAATCTTCAACCTCAATTCTAAATATTAACGCTATAGAAAAAACCGTGGAGTTTTCGAACTTGTCTATCGAACCATTTGTCTCAGAAAATGAAACTCAAAAAACCATTCTAATTTAACAACTCTAACCTCGACTATGACGATACTTATGATAGGCAAATGTCCATACAAAATAAACTTCGTACTGAACATTTAAGCGACGAAGAAAAAGAACTAATTACCAACTTATGTCTGAACTTTTCCGACATTTTCTACCTGGAAGGTGACAGGCTCACATTTACTAGTGAGATTATAGTTATTAATGATACTAGTTCGATATGAACACCATAATGAAACGCGTGTAACGTTAAACCACGAGGCGTTAGCCGAGTGGTTTAGTTACACAAGTCTCATTAATGAAGTTCATATCGAACGTGTATCATTCAAAATTTAATCTACGATGGTCCAAATAGATTTGATTTGCCTTGAAACAGCAAAAACTTTTCAAATTAAAATTCCAAATTTAGCAGGTGCCCGTACTAGTCGGGAACCTGCTTGTTGATTTTTAGAATTTTGACTTTGGCAGCTTCAATATTGGAGTCAATTTTTGTGTCATAAATTCAGTTTTATAGTGGAAAATAATGTTAATATTGGCGATTCTGAGTTCGAAAGTGTCCCTTCGAATATCTAGACAGCATCAATGAAAAGGTTCTTCTGGTAACTAGCTTTCTTCTTGTATATTTTTCATTTCATAATTTGGGTGTTTTTATGAATTCTTAAACGCACTAGTGCTAATATGAAGGACCTTATGACATTCAAATGACAATGCTAAATGTCTCATAATGACACCGATGTTGATTAAATACTCTATTGACACCAATAATGCAAAGCCTGTGTATACCAAATCATACAGGTACCCCCAAATCCACAAAAAAAGTCAAATCTCAAGTTACCAAAATGCTAGACCAAGGCAAAATTCGCCATTTTGTATCTCCATGATCTTCTCCCGTCTGGGTCGTTCCTAAGAAACTTGATGCTTCTGGCAAACCCAAGGGCGCGTCGTAATCGACTACCGTAAAGTCAACGAACTTATTGTAGACGACAAATACCCGCTGCCTAATATTTCCGATCATCTGGATCAATTAAGAAAATGTCAATATTTCACCAACCTTGACCTAGGTCAAGGCTAGCCTCAGGTTTTCACCAAATAGAAGTAGTCCAAGGATGTTTCGAAAACCGCTTTTTCCGTAGAAAATAGCCACTACGAATTCGTACGTATGCCCTTTGGATTGAAAAATGCCCCGTCCACATTCCAAAGAGTCATGGACAATATTCTCCTCGGCATTCAAAACGAAAGATGCTTAGTCTACATGGACGATATTATCGTTTACTCTCCTACCATCCACGAACATATTTCAAGGCTAACCGAAGTTTTTAAACGCCTCCGTAAGGCTAACTTAAAAATCAAGCCGGACAAATGTGAGTTTCTTCGAAAAGAAGTAGCTTACCTGGGACACCTTATCACTCAAGACGGTGTAAAACCAAACCCTGCAAAAACTAGTTGTGTTCAGAACTTCCCCACACCCAGAAATCCAAAAGACATCAAATCCTTCCTAGGATAAGCAGAATATTATCGTCGATTTATCCCCAATTTTGCTAAAACATCAAAGCCCTTGACAAAACTATTCCAGAAAGATGTTCCATTTCACTTTTACCCAGAATTCATATCCACATTCAACGAATTGAAAAATGCACTAGTTTCTGACTCGATTCTGATCTATCCCCATTTCGAAGAGACATTTCTATTATCCACCGACACAAGCGCTTTTGCCATCGGTGCAGTTTTGTCACAAGGCCCTATAGGAAAAGATCTCCAAATAGCATATGCCTCTCGAACGCTGTGCAATGCTGAAACTAAATACTCTACCATAGAGAGAGAATTACTGGCCATGGTATGGGCAGTTAAGCATTTTAGACCTCACCTCTTTGGTCGAAAATTTGTCCTTATCATAGACCATCGCCCTTTAATAACTTGGCTTTTCTCAATTAAAGACCCTGGAAGTCGTTTAGCTCGCTGGCACTTGAAACTCGAAGAATACGACTATCGAATCGAGTATAAACCTGGGAAAATCAATAAGAACGCTCATGCCCTATCTTGAATAAAAGTAAACCACTTTAAAGATTGTTCAAATTTAAGCTCCAAAATTCACATACTCGCTTCTAACAAAGAAGAATCTGATATTGACGACATAAGAAACCGCCACTCTACAAGTCAACAACAATAAGAAATTCCAATAGTCGAAATTGAAAACAATGATGAAACAACCCTAATTGAGGAAGAATACAACTCTTTCGTAAATCTCTACAAAACCAGATCAATTATTGACTACTCAAAGATAGAGATTTCCAACCTACAATTTCTGGAGAAGTCTCACAAAAATATTGTAACGTTCTTTTGGCAAACCAAACTAACAGACTTACATTACAAAATTATAGATGATAGATGATTCTCATTCCTTGCAAAAATGAGAAACTCTCTTTTACGCGCTTTTGAAGTGTCAAAACGAATTTGACCCTGAAAAAACCTTTTGCATAGAAAACAATCTGGAATTACCTATTCTTGGAATATTTTCCTTTATGTTTGCCGAAAAAGATATTAAGCTTAAGATATGCCAAAATATCGTCAAAATTCCAGATCAAGACCAAATCCCAATTATCCTGGACCAGGGCCGTAGCCAGGGGGGGGCATTGGGGGGCAATGCCCTATCTTTTAAAGGATGATGCCCTACCTTTGAAAATCAACATACATTAAGGTTTCTTTAAAAAAATTAAGAGTAGATGAGATGATGCCTAAAGTAGATAGGTCTGAAATCGATTAAGCGAGGATGAATGTTTCCAAAAATGCCTAAATCCTAAATCTAATGAACAATGTTTGACGTTTGCACAGTGGAAGTTTTTTTTTGATTTGAAAGATTGCGAATGGCCCAGGCGGCTGGCGCGGAAATACGCGCCATTTTGTTTACTTGCCAGAGATGTTATTTATTGCAAGGTTGTTTGATAAAGGCGAGAGAGGTAGGATGCCTGGGCTGGAACTCTGTAACGAATAGAGATATTTTCTCTATCCCTATTGAGGACCCCTCTCTATTGATTTCGAGAAGAGAGAAGAAGACAGCAAGTGCCATAGCGATAGGGATTACGATCTCTATACGTTACAGACTCCCAGCCCTGGCAACTTTATGACGTCATCTGGGGTGCCTCAACATAATGCAAATCTCTATAAGGTATCCCAGATCAGAGACGTCATCAAGTTACCCATTACCCAAGAATCGTAAACTCTACAGGATTGCTCAATCCCATAAGACATACGTTCATAAAAATATCGAACATGGAGTAATGCAAGTGACGTCACGCAGTCCTTGATCGGTTTGTTTTTTATTATGACAGTGTGCATTCTCAAACGTGAAAAATTGTTATTTTTGAGTTTATTTTCTTTGAAAACTGTGTTTTTTAAATTTAACAGACTTCAAAAGTTTGTATGCTTGAGTCGTTAGCTAATTACGAAGACGAGTTTGTTTGTTCTCTGCTTATCAGCAAGGTAATTTCAAAATACTCACACTCACATAAATATTATATCAAAATGTGCATGCATTTTTTTTACCTTTTTTTAGGGGCAACGGCAACAAGAAGCAAGAAGGTACATTTATAAAATAGATTATGCCTGGAATGAGATGTGCTGTGTATGGGTGTTATAACAACTATTTTGATCAAAAAGCAAGCAGTCAAAAATGTAAATTTCATCGCTTTCTTAAAGGAAAAGATCTTGTATCTAAAACTATTCAAAACGAGTGGATAGTTTTTTGTAAAAGAAAGGACAAACTGAATGCAGATACATTTTTTATCGACATTCAAAGCTTATCTCACAAAGCCAAATAGTGATACCTAATTTATATTTTCTTAATCAGAATCCAGAAAAACACTAAACACTGCAAGTTTTCCATAGTAAACGCGCCAGTAAAGGAATTTATTTACATATTTATTCATTTATTTACTCTTCACAAACACTAATTTCTAGTAAGAGTAAGTAATTACATGCAAAGGAAACTTACAACTACACGGGCTACAACCAAATTTAAAACACTGACCCACGGGTTAAAACAAATAACTGAAACTAAGCAAGAAAACACTACCAGACTAATTAACCTAATTATAATCAGCAAATATTGGATATAAAAGCCTCTGCCACACTATGGTAAATCAGTATTGTCTCAGCGCTTTTCTGTATCAGTAGGCGTTCAGACAGTAGACATGAGCTATCTGGCCGAATAGGGTTTGCTTATCGTATCCCTGTCCGAGCAGATTTCATCTGACAACCCAGACCCTGCTCTACAGTACAGGCTTCCTAGTTTCTATTGTAGTGTTGGCTTGGTTTTCTTAGTAACTGCAACTGCTGACCATAAAGATCAAGCTTGGGCTTATACCAAACGGATTCGCTCAGGTGCTCTTAGACCCTTTTAAGCCGGAAGGGACGTGCTTGCTCGGGATGCTAACAATATGGTAATACTTGGGTGTTTATATTTATCTAGACTTATTCTGGTGTTCCCTTTCCCTTCCCGTTCTGCTTTTTAGGGTGAATAGTCGAAATTCAAA
Organism: Ceutorhynchus assimilis; assembly: GCA_917834065.1. Classification (NCBI taxonomy): domain Eukaryota; kingdom Metazoa; phylum Arthropoda; class Insecta; order Coleoptera; family Curculionidae; genus Ceutorhynchus; species Ceutorhynchus assimilis. Next base: position 25,175,678 of record OU892284.1, on the reverse strand, counting down.
GCGGAGCGAGATAGGCTTCGTGACGATATAACTCGTGGCAATATCTTCAAATGAAATAGGTAACTCATCAGTAACATTAAACGACTTTATTGAGCTATCAATATTTGTAGGTTCATTTAATGGCAACCTCGACAGCATATCAGCCTCAAGGAGAAGTGACCCCTTTCTTTAGAAATCAATTTGATGACTATGCGGACCAAATAACATTCCATCGTATAATTCTTGACGCAGACATTACAGGTATTATTGCTCTGACACGGTCAGATTTACGCAATACTCGGTGGTTTGGTTTTGCTTTATGAGACAATGGAGAAACCCGAATTCTCGTTCATTGGGTACTATCACTAATTGCAGACCGGTTTCGGGCTTCCCAAGCAGCAAGGGGTAGTTGAATCAACGTTGATTAAAGATTGATTGATGTCGTAGGCGTTGATATACCAAAAATCAGCGTTGAATGGCCATTATGAAAACAACGTATTCGTCAACGTATTCTAAGCAAAGTCTATTCAACGTTGAATATAGGTTGCACGAGATATTGCAATTTTGAAAAAATAATTCGAACCCATTGGTACCAAAGTATTTATCAATCTAGACTAGGTATAGCAACTTCGAATAGTTATAACACTGGTTTTTTTCTGTTTGATTTAGCCCATCACTAGACTTTGAATAAACGTTGAATGGAGGTGTAGAATGTTTTTTGAAATAAATATACGTTATTAGTAAAATTTAAGATATCAATGAAAAACCAGATTTTTATTATTATATATCTTAATGGATGCAGGTTTAATGTTTAAAGTTGCAACATTCGACATGAAACAATATTATATAAATAGATAAAGTGGTATCTCCATGCAAATTAATTCAAACTTCCCGCTAAGGTGCATCGCGTTCCGCCATTTGCCGCCAGCGCCCTCTGCACCCAGCCCATCATTGCGTTGCCGTCTGGCCGCTGGCGTCATCACGTTCATCGCGTCATCCTTCCTATGCACGCACGTTTTTGTTAATTTTGTGTAAATTTAAAATTATTGAAGGTGTAAAAGGTGTTATTATTTTTGTTATTGTGTGCCTATTAATGTGTCCAGCCTGGATTTAACTTCGCTTGGTGGAAAATGGTGGTAGGCGTATGTATACTTCTCAATTCCTATCTAAGAGCAAGATAGTTGACTTTTGACTTTTACCAATCCTCCAAATCATGTTTTATTTTGATCAAATGTGTGCCCCTTTACTGTTTCGATATATTAAATTTTATGTCAAAGATTTTGTGTTTGTTTAAAAAAGTTGTGGAATAAAGTACCATTAACCTCAAACATTTTGATGAGTTTATTTTATTTTAAAACTGTTCTGCCTGACTCAGCTATAGAACAAGTTTCATAAGACGCAATTTGATATAAAATGTCTTATGAAGCATGTTCTTTGTACTATTTTTTCTGTTTCAAGTTGTAGAAAAAAATAAAGGTTGAGCTCAACCTCAGGCTCAACGTGAAATCTGACGTCTTAATTACAACTGATCAACGTTGTGATAAGGGTTGAGTTCAACGTGAAATCTGACGCCTCGAATACATCTGATCAACGTTGTTATAGGATTGAGGCCAACGTAAAAAACGACGTTAAATCAACGATCACATTCAACGTTGTCTCAATTATGACATTGTGCCGTTCTGTCAACGTACATTCAACTGTTGTTACAACGTAATGCAACGTTGGGAAGTATCGTACTTTCAACGCTGTATCGACCAAACCTTGCTGCATGGGTTGTTGTGCCCTCTTCAGTGCAATCTAAGTGAAAAGCACACCAACTCGGAGAAACAGGTTTGCAAGAGATTCACACGCTATAGGTTAACCAAGTAAAGTGGAATAATCCAATGTGAGCATTAATAATTGTTGAATACTTTTGGAAATCAAGGTGAACTTTCAGTTGTTGATATGCTCCAGACCGATCTAACACAGTAAAGATGCGATGCCACCCACCAAACTTACAAATATATCCTACACTTTTGGTAACGGATACTGGTCAATATCAATAGCCTTATTGATGTTTGTTGTGCTATTTTTGTGGCACTTCTAATATGGGTGAAGCCCATACTTCTACCATCTGACCGATTTTCGTTTCAACTTTTGGCTGTAAAACATAAGGCATATCACAAGATTTTTCAAAAATTGGGACTACCTCATCATTAACATTGAATTTTGCTTCAAAATTTTAAACAGGATTACACACATTTTGGTCAAAAACATTTTGATATTTAAACTTAAACCTATCCAAGATATCTGATTTAACGACATTTATAGAATTAATATTAGGACCATCGACAAATTGTTGTTTCCACATGGGAAATACCGAATTCAAACAATTTCTGCCCAATAATGGAACAAACTCCTTTCCAGATTCTATAACTGTTAAAGAAAGTATATGCTTTTTATTTGCATTTTGAAGCACATATCCGGTTTAAGTTATACAAATCCTGATTGACTGCATCACATGTTACCGTATTCACATGATCAGTCTAGTTTGATATAGATGGCCCATCACTGTCTTCTTGCATAACATCCACCTTGGACTTAGAACGGCACAAGTCCCGCACATGACCAAATTGACCGCACTAACCCAAACAGCACTTCCAACGCTTTGCAGGATACCTATTTTCTGTATGAATATGTCCACAGTTGTTTTTGACCGTGTAGGGCTTCCACGATTTGTCCTTTTCCGACTCATGCCTTTCCACCGCGGTGCAACAGAGCAAAACAACCCCTTTTATTGTCGTTCTCATTACCATAGAAATTGCCTCATAAATGGACATTGAAAGCAGCTGTTAGGTCCCTTCGTATACACCGTGATTTACGTAGCCCGTGCATTATAAGCTGTCCAGTTTGCGGGTGGATTAGTAGAAATAGCATCTTATCCACCTGCAAACTAATGCACGAGCTACGTAAGCCACCGTGTATAGTTCATAGTTCATTCATACACAACAGTCTCAAGTCTGCCCAGTGCCAGAGCCTTCATTTGGGAAATTCCCTCTACGGGTATAAGTACGCAGCGAGTGAACTGACGGTCCTAAACCAAAGCAGTGTTGACGTGCAGCCTCCTATAAGGACTCTATACTATACATATTAGCGTTAGAAGGGTCAGGCATCCTATAGGGTTAGGATGTGGGGAAGGGCATATTGGGAAATATAAGTATATGCATATCTACTTTTATATTACGTGACCATTATTCCTTAAAACCCTCAGAGCTGCAACCCTCGTCTCACCTCTAGGCCCGTATTCTCGTAACCGGGAAACAGCGTTCTCAAGAGAATGATTGCTCTGTCTTTATCAGTATTATGGCAGTAACCATATAGGCGACTAAGACAGAGCAATCGTTCTCTTGAAAACGCGTGGCTAGCGTGTTCAGAGGTGCTTCCAAATCCGATTCTGGTAGTAGACTGACGCGTTCCAGACCGCAAGTTGTATTTATGTGTGAGTGGTTGTGGTGAAGGAGGGGCGCGGCACGCAGTACATGGCTAATCTAAACATTCTCTGTACTCAATGGGATCTTTCTTGCATTTTTGAGGATCGGGTTCCACATTTGGTTAAGTTTTCGTGTTTCTTCTTTCCTGTTGAAGTTCTCCGTATGTTTGTGGATTTCTATAGCTTCACGTACAAGGCGATTGTGATATCCGGAAGTCGGTGCAAGAAGCTTGATCTCACCAAACAGTATTTCGTGATTCCCTTCACTAAGCGCATGTTCCGCTACTGCCTATTTTTCCGATTGTCCTAGACTGCAGTTTCTTTTGGGCTTATTGATCCTGGTTTCCATAGGTCTTTTTGTTGTTTCTATGTATACCTTACCACATGTGCATGGCATACGATAGACTCCAGCGCTTGACAGTGAATTTCTGCTCTTATCCTTGGCTAATCTGATTGATTCCTGTATTTTCCTTGTTGGCTTGAAGATCGTTTTATGTTGTGTTTCTTCAAGACTTTTCCTATCCTGTCTGTCACCCGAGAAATGAAACGCAGATATGCATTAGCCACCACTGGTTGTTCATCCATGTTTTGTCGTGTGGCCGTTTTAGGTCGCATGGCCCTGTCGACTTCAAATCCATTTGATAGAAGGACGACATGAGGTGATCCAGCTCTTGCTCGAGATGTTGTGGCTTATAAATGTTCCCAGCACGTTCTGTTAACGTTCTTTTAATTCCACGTTTTTTCCTTGGATGGTGGTTTGAGACTATATCCAGGTACCTGTTTGTGTGTGTGGGTTTTCGGTATACTGTGTGGCTTTATACCGATTCCATGATAAATTTTATGCTAGGATGTTGCGCGTTCAGGTGGCCTAGGAACTGCTTAAGCTTCTCTTCCCCATGACTCCAAGCCACAAAGGTATGATCTACATATCGAAGCCATACCGTTAGTTTGTGGACAAAAGATTTGATAGATTTCCTTTCGCGACCGTTTGCTCGTAGAAATCGCCTTTCCACAGGAAGTAACTACCAGTGAGATGTCCGGAGAACCTCAACTATGTCATTGGGGAAGCTACTTGATATCAAGTCAAGAGATTTCATGGCACTTATGTGAATAGAGACACGACATCAAAGCTGACCAGGATATCCTTGGAGAATAATAACCCTAATTTTCCGGACGTCGTGAGTGAAGTCCTTGACGTAAGAGGCGTAAGAGGTAGTTTTTCCTGCATGCGGTTGAAGAAGCGATGCAAGATGTTTCGCTAGGTTGTACGTTACTGCTCCAGGTGCACTCACTATGGGTCTAAGAGGGACTTCAGGTTTGTGAATTTCGGTTAGGCCTTAGAGTCGTGGTGGAACCGCTTCCGTTTTTATGATGCCTTTCTTAGGGCGCGTATTATAAAATTGTTTTGACAGATAACTGAACTGAAACTGTTTACTATGGGAAGTTACGTCATTCCAGAAGTTAACTTTTAGTTATTCTGTCAAAATAGTTTTATAATACCCGCCCTTATTAACCGTATCTGTTAGGGTTGATGACCTAATCAGTTTGTTGGTGTTCCGGAGTATGGCTTGGGTGGGATCCTTCTTCAGCTTTAGGTAGGTAAATGAATCAAGGAATTCCTTAATTTTCCGGTTTTAGTCTTTAGTTCTTAACAGGACAGTTGCATTGCCCTTATCCGCAGGTAGGATGATCCGCTGAATTCAGCTTCTTAATTACCATTAATTCCTTCTTAGAGAGGTTACTGGTTGGTGGTCGAGTCTTTCGTAGAATGTTAGCCGTATCAATACGGATTTCTTCTGCTTCCACATCAGGTAGTGCTCTGACGGCTGCTTCAGTGCCGGGTATAATCTCCTCTATTGGCAGGTGTTGTGGAGTGATTGTGAAATTACCGCCTTTTGCCAAGACGGCTGTTACCTCTTCAGTAAGGACTCGATCCGTAAGATTGATGACCACTCTGAATTTGTCAGTTGCTAGGGAATTTCGAATTTGTTTCTTATAGAACTTCTCGTATTTTCGAATCTGGGCTTTTTTACTCCAATTTAGCTCATTATCCATGCTTGAGTATGAGACGGTGTCAATTCTGTTCCAATCTTTTGCCTGATACGTTATTGCTGAGCTTCAGATGTAGGTGAAGTAGTTCTTTATCTACTTCAGCCAGATCCTTCCTTGTTTTGCGGATTCGGTCTTAGATGCACTCATAAAGAAATCTGGAGGAAAACTAAGCCACACAGTGTACCAAAAACTCACACACACACAGACAGGTACCTGCATCCACTCTCAAACCACCATCCAAGGCAAAAACGTAGAATAACAACGTTAACAGAAAGTGCTCGGAACATCTGCGAGCCACAACATCTCGAGCAAGAACTGGATCACCTCAAGTAGGCCTTTCTATCAAATGGATACAATACATCTGAAATCGACAGGGCCATGCGACCCAAAACGGCCACACGACAAAACGTGGATGAACAACCAGTGGTGGCTAATGCATATTTGCCTTTCATTTCTCGGGTGACAGACAGTATAGGGAAACTCTTGAAGAAACACGACATAAGACCGATCTTCAAGCCAACAAAGAAAATACAGCAATCAATCAGATCAGCCAAGGATAAAAGGAACCCACCGTCAAGCACTGGAGTCTATCGTATACCATGCACATGTGGTAAGATACATAGGAACAACAAAAAGATCCATAGGAACCAGGATCAATGAGCACAAAAGAAACTGCAGACTAGGACAATCGGAAAAATTGGCAATAACGGAACATGCGCTTAGTGAAGGGAATCACGAAATACTATTTGGTGGGGTCATGCTTTTTGCACCGACTTCCGGATACCACAATGGTCTTGTACGTGAAGCTATAGAAATCCACAAACATACGATGAACTTCAACAGGAAAGAAGAAACACTAAAACTTAACCAAATTTGGAACCCGATCCTCAAAAATGCGAGGAAGATCCCATTGAGTACAGAGAAATTCAGATTAGCCACGTGCTGCGAAGCCCCGCCCTTCCCCCACGACAACCACTCACACATATATACAACTTGCGGTTGGGAACGCGTCAGTCTACTACCAAAATCAGACATGGAAGCACCTCTAAAGATGCTAGCCACTCGTGCTAGCGAGACGTCAGGAAGAAATTCCATTTTACGACGGTCATTAAGCCCGAATGAAAGCACTTTATCAATATTTTCCTTTGTTTTAATTGGAGTAGCATCGGAAAAAAAACACCAACGGAAGTTTGTTTTTTTCGATCCAACAGGTAGAACAATACACAAGAAGAATATGAATACCTTTAAGACTTATTGTATCGTTTGTAGGGTCGCCTTTGTATTCTCTAACTGATTTTCAGGCCTTTATGTTAAATAGTATGTTTGTCAAAAATGGAAGCTATGTTCGTAACTCTTTTGAGTTTTTTTCGAGTATCAGAGATGTTATATACTTCCATCGTGAAATCATCTCTTTGGACGTGGTTGCGTTGTTTACAAATATGTTCTGACAAATATAGAGGTAAACGGTACATAGTCAAGAAGAAATGGCATCTAGTAGAGAATAGTGTTAAGATTCCTTTGGGAAGATTTGTTGAACTGTTAATAATGGGTAATTGCTTACCACCAGTTCGTTCGTTTAGTGATGCAAGAACTGCAAGGCCAATCTATTGAAAAACTTCCTCTTCAGTTAGCGTTTTATGAAAGATACGTGGATTACATAAATGCAATTCCCAAAAATCAAGAACAAACTGTACCAGACATATTTAATAGTTACCATCCCAGAATACAGTTTACAATGAAGAAAGAGATGAGGAACAAGGTTATTTCAATGACAAGGAAAGTTAATTTTAAAATATAAGTAATAGGTAGGTAGTCATTATGTTCTTTATGTCCACCTGTTTATTATTTATTTTATTTTTGACGTCTATTGTAGTGTGCTAAGGATGCAAATAAATTTTGCGAAACGTCGACAATTTAAAAAAAAAAAAATTGACAGTTCTAACAGCCAGTTAAATTTTGTTTTTTCTTGTCATGTGACACAAATCACCCAATCATGGCAAAATTATACTGAAAACAGCCCATGGGTTGTTTTCACTCTACGACATTGTCACGGACATTGCTGTCAAAAAGTTTTCTATTCGAATAACTCTCGAACATTGATAAATGCTCAAAAATTTTATAACAACTTCCTCAAGCTTGTTGCTTAAAGAAAACAGACCTCCGCTAGCGCGTCGGTCTGTTTTCAAGCAACAAGCTTTCGAAATCTGTTATAAATTTTTTTCGGACAATTATCAATGTCCTTGGGCTATAACTACTGAAAACAAACTTCCGTTGGTGTTTTTTTCCGATCCTACCCAATTAAAATAACGGAAAATACAAATTATTAAGTTTTAAAAGTTATGTTATCTAACTAATGATCACAAAATTAAATGTCTCTTGATAATATCTGGGAATTAATCAGCTGACATTACAAAGGTTTACAAACTTCCGATATTGCACATCTGGTTTCAAATTTCGGCCGCAAACTATCTAACTTTCCATATTCCCCTGATTACAACGTAATCTGCGCTCCTAGAACATATGCATCGCAATTTTAGAGGCCAAAACTGAAATAAAATTATGATACAACATTTGCCGTGGGAAAATTGCACGAAACAATACAAAGTTAAGGTAATGGAGTCGTTTTAAGTGGAAATTAACCTGGTAAATTGTCTCGAATTGTTTTGTTGTGATAATTCATATTCCAATCAAACGCTTTAACTTTATACTAACTAATTTTATTCTACCGTAGAGCGGTGCAATAAAGTCAGCACAATTTGAGAGGTATTTACGAAATTCCAACTGAGGCGACCTCCAGTTTGTTCGCAAACTTTCCTAATGCTGCCTTTAGCTATACCCAAACTGACTAGTCTTATTTGGATAACAAAACAAACAGCAATTAGGGATCCTTCAATGACTGATTAAATTTCTACGGAGATCCGTGTTAGAGATTTTAAAGCAAAAGTTATCTATTGTACCTTGTTTGGAATCGAACATCGAGCGCGTTGCTCCATGAAAATCGGTATTTGAATGGCGGGCTGAAGAGAGTATTTGTAATTACTTTAAGTTCTCAAAGATTGTTGATTACAAGTAGGTACTTATTCCATTTAGGGGAGAGAAGTTAAAATTGAGACTAATTAATAAGAGATAAGATAAAATTAAGCAAAGTAAAAAATGATGCTTGTACTCCATACCGCTGCTGGAGATTCCACATAAGAAATTGTATATTTTTTCAGAACTTATCTGTGATCAACAAAATGCTTAATGAAACCAATGAAACCACTGTGGAAGTTGAACCATACAAGCTTTCCAAAATATTTTCGATAATTCCTGAATTTGAAGGAGATCAAATCTTCTTAGGAAACTTTATTAATGCATGCGATTGTCAGTGGCGTATTTACCATAAGGCCATGGGGGCCATGGCCCGGGGCGGTAGGACTGCAAGGGGCGGCATAATCCGGGTCCCCAGTGCTTAGGAATGCTATCAAATTACCAACAAAACAAAACAACTTATTATTTAATTGATAACATTACAAGAAATTGGGGAATTCGGCGACCGTCCGATCACCCGATAAAAGAATAAATAATTATCTTTGTTCCTGTATAAGCGAAGACCGGACAGGACAGTTCAGCCATTCTTGATATAGAGGCCACTAGACAAAATCCTTTAATTATGATGTTGTCAATAGGTCTGTTCTCACAAGAGTTTCTGACAGTTTGCCAACTGTGACAAGCACATCATCCATACCTACATGTTTTCAATGCCTTTGGTCCAAGATAAATTGGTAACTTAGCTGAGCGATTGTTTCTGACAGGTTGCAAAATGTCAGAGACTCTTGAGAGAACAGACTTATCATTGGACGAATTGGTCAACCAATTTGTGCATCGGAAAAAAATACATATAAAAATATTCAATAAATTTAATATGTAGCGTTTCTTTTTTCGTTTGATCTATCTTCATTATTATAAAAAAAAAATTGTTGAATTAGGGCGGCAAACCTTGAAGGCCCAGGGCGCCAAATTTTAAAATACGCCACTGGCGATTGTGCCTACAATATGGCAACCACGTAGCAAAAGGTTTTACTCGTTATTCACATAAGTAATAAGCTCAAAGGTATAGCAGGTCAACTGATAAGTTCTCGAAACCCCAATTCCTATTTGGAGATCAAACAACTTCTGAATTTACACTTTAGAGATTCTCACTGAAAAAACAGCTCCCCTTACCTCAAGGTATTCAGTGATCATGAAATAAATTATCTTATATGAAGAGTTAATCTATTGCATGAAGAAAAATTACTTTGTGTCGAGAATTTCGTGGTTCTTGATATTTTTTAAAATTACTCTTGAATTACATTTCTTTCAGGCGAAATTATATTCTCTTATACCAAGAATAATGTTTTATTGCATAATTGTTAAGCTCCTTGTTATTTGGGCCAAGAATCTTGTTTTTTGATGGAATATTCCAAAATCTTATTCAAAATTCAAGTTTCTGCCGATGCCTTCCAACCCAGTTGTGTAGTGCCTAGCAGTATAGTGTAACGTGCTGCCTACGACCTACTCGGACGTGTGACTACATTTCAATTTGAACAGTTATATCCCGTTTCCTATGGGTGTTGCCCAGGATATCACTGCGTCAATGTCAGGGGACCAAAATTATCTTTCAAATCCTGTTTGGAAAATACTTGTGATGGCCCCAATACAAGAACTTTTGGAGGCAAACAAGTTGTCCCACTACTCCCACTTGTTGGAAAAGTTTGAAGGTATATAATATAATGTAAATTTTACAAGTAGTAGGTATACCTAATATTTATGTTTCCAATTTAGCAGTTTTATTTATTTATATCATAATAATATAATGATTTTTTAGTCAGTGGGCCACTATTTTGTAAAAATTGTTTGAATTTTTAGGCTAATAAATATTTTCAAAAATAAATAAAATCTGATATTTCTTTATGACTAATAATCCTATCATCAAATACCTATGGATTTTAGGCAAAAAATTCTCATCTTCACTCAAGCGCTGATGACCTCTAGTGAAAAAATTGAGATCTTCAGCTAAGTACTTTGATCTTCAATGGAATCGAATAAATTTGTTGGAACAAGAAATTGGAAACTTAAGTACCTTGGGACAAGGAAATTGTGTTCAATACATTGGGATAGTGTTCTTGAGACAAGAACTTATTTCTTTCCAGTAAAGTATTCGAACAATCCTATGACAAGGAAACATTTAACTTTTTTGAAGAGAATATTCACTTGGCCATATCCAAAGTCGCAATTTCATTGAATGAAGTGCGTATTACTTTGAATTGAGGAATCCTTTTTTTCAATGTATAGCCCTCTCAGCTCTTATCCATGACCTCCGACGACTCAAATAATTACCTGGCGAGTCTCCCCTTACTTTCTACAACAGACTCCAAGTACTGAATGCAAAAATACATTCTTCTATCCAAAAGTCACCACACCTTAAAACAGTAGAACAAAAAAAAAGCACAGTCCTCCCTTGTGGAATCTATGGCCCTAAACACTCTTCTTACAGGCCTAGAACCTCGCCTTAACCAGATTATCAGAGCTGGAAGCCCACACACTCTCTTAGATGCTCAATGTAGAATCAGGAGAGAAATCCAACTTTCCTATTTTGAGAATCACAAGACTCCAAAAACTTCTGTTCAAAAAGATTTGATCAACAAACCACAATCAGTCATAAAATGCTTTTCTTGCGGAAAAATTGGACACACAGCCAATCAATGTGGACAACAAGCTTCCAGTCGTCCACACTTCACTCAATTCTCAAATCAAAATTTCCACAAAACGACAACAGCTAACTACTCAGGCACCGCAAACCAACAAACAACAACCAATGTTCCGCAAAATAGAACCCAAAATGCATCTATTTCGAAACAATTCGTACCAAGATACGCTTCAACTACCCCTCAAAGAAACCTCAATTTTTACCCTAACCAGCAAAAAACTTATCTTTTAAATGGTTCCTCTAATGAAACATATGCCAATGAATTTGAGTACGCTGAAAGCCCTCATTATGAACAAGATGCCAGTTATGAAGAAAACGAATATGCTGAACAGTTCACTACTGATCCGAACGCTGAAAATTATCAGGATTTTCTGGTACCATTTACCAATCACCATCCGCCAGAGAATACCCCTCAAGATCACACTTCGAATATCGAGACTCAAATAAAACTTCTGAATCTAGACAACATGAATCCGAACCTCAATTTTCCGGAGCAAGAATTTCTTTAAATCCACTTCTTGCTGTTAATTCGAAAAATCTGTACTACATTTATAATGCTTCCAATAAATTCAGATTACTTATTGATACAGGTGCAGGCATTTCAATTTTTAAAGAAAATACTGCCCATAAATTCCCCTATCGTTCACTCAAACAATTCTTCACAAAATATCTATAGAAGCTAGAAGTGAAAAGATCTTTAAACTCAAGTGTAATCTATCCAACACAGATGCTTTACTCTTTTCTCAAGAAAAAGAAAAAGTCAAATTACCTAATGCTTTAGTAAAAGTCAATAAACAAGGTGAATCTTCAACCTCAATTCTAAATATTAACGTTATAGAAAAAACCGTGGAGTTTTCGAACTTGTCTATCGAACCATTTGTCTCAGAAAATGAAACTCAAAAAACCATTCTAATTTAACAACTCTAACCTCGACTATGACGATACTTATGATAGGCAAATGTCCATACAAAATAAACTTCGTACTGAACATTTAAGCGACGAAGAAAAAGAACTAATTACCAACTTATGTCTGAACTTTTCCGACATTTTCTACCTGGAAGGTGACAGGCTCACATTTACTAGTGAGATTATAGTTATTAATGATACTAGTTCGATATGAACACCATAATGAAACGCGTGTAACGTTAAACCACGAGGCGTTAGCCGAGTGGTTTAGTTACACAAGTCTCATTAATGAAGTTCATATCGAACGTGTATCATTCAAAATTTAATCTACGATGGTCCAAATAGATTTGATTTGCCTTGAAACAGCAAAAACTTTTCAAATTAAAATTCCAAATTTAGCAGGTGCCCGTACTAGTCGGGAACCTGCTTGTTGATTTTTAGAATTTTGACTTTGGCAGCTTCAATATTGGAGTCAATTTTTGTGTCATAAATTCAGTTTTATAGTGGAAAATAATGTTAATATTGGCGATTCTGAGTTCGAAAGTGTCCCTTCGAATATCTAGACAGCATCAATGAAAAGGTTCTTCTGGTAACTAGCTTTCTTCTTGTATATTTTTCATTTCATAATTTGGGTGTTTTTATGAATTCTTAAACGCACTAGTGCTATTATGAAGGACCTTATGACATTCAAATGACAATGCTAAATGTCTCATAATGACACCGATGTTGATTAAATACTCTATTGACACCAATAATGCAAAGCCTGTGTATACCAAATCATACAGGTACCCCCAAATCCACAAAAAAAGTCAAATCTCAAGTTACCAAAATGCTAGACCAAGGCAAAATTCGCCATTTTGTATCTCCATGATCTTCTCCCGTCTGGGTCGTTCCTAAGAAACTTGATGCTTCTGGCAAACCCAAGGGCGCGTCGTAATCGACTACCGTAAAGTCAACGAACTTATTGTAGACGACAAATACCCGCTGCCTAATATTTCCGATCATCTGGATCAATTAAGAAAATGTCAATATTTCACCAACCTTGACCTAGGTCAAGGCTAGCCTCAGGTTTTCACCAAATAGAAGTAGTCCAAGGATGTTTCGAAAACCGCTTTTTCCGTAGAAAATAGCCACTACGAATTCGTACGTATGCCCTTTGGATTGAAAAATGCCCCGTCCACATTCCAAAGAGTCATGGACAATATTCTCCTCGGCATTCAAAACGAAAGATGCTTAGTCTACATGGACGATATTATCGTTTACTCTCCTACCATCCACGAACATATTTCAAGGCTAACAGAAGTTTTTAAACGCCTCCGTAAGGCTAACTTAAAAATCAAGCCGGACAAATGTGAGTTTCTTCGAAAAGAAGTAGCTTACCTGGGACACCTTATCGCTCAAGACGGTGTAAAACCGAACCCTGCAAAAACTAGTTGTGTTCAGAACTTCCCCACACCCAGAAATCCAAAAGACATTAAATCCTTCCTAGGATAAGCAGAATATTATCGTCGATTTATCCCCAATTTTGCTAAAACATCAAAGCCCTTGACAAAACTATTCCAGAAAGATGTTCCATTTCACTTTTACCCAGAATTCATATCCACATTCAACGAATTGAAAAATGCACTAGTTTCTGACTCGATTCTGATCTATCCCCATTTCGAAGAGACATTTCTATTATCCACCGACACAAGCGCTTTTGCCATCGGTGCAGTTTTGTCACAAGGCCCTATAGGAAAAGATCTCCAAATAGCATATGCCTCTCGAACGCTGTGCAATGCTGAAACTAAATACTCTACCATAGAGAGAGAATTACTGGCCATGGTATGGGCAGTTAAGCATTTTAGACCTCACCTCTTTGGTCGAAAATTTGTCCTTATCATAGACCATCGCCCTTTAACTTGGCTTTTCTCAATTAAAGACCCTGGAAGTCGTTTAGCTCGCTGGCACTTGAAACTCGAAGAATACGACTATCGAATCGAGTATAAACCTGGGAAAATCAATAAGAACGCTCATGCCCTATCTTGAATAAAAGTAAACCACTTTAAAGATTGTTCAAATTTAAGCTCCAAAATTCACATACTCGCTTCTAACAAAGAAGAATCTGATATTGACGACATAAGAAACCGACACTCTACAAGTCAACAACAATAAGAAATTCCAATCGTCGAAATTGAAAACAATGATGAAACAACCCTAATTGAGGAAGAATACAACTCTTTCGTAAATCTCTACAAAACCAGATCAATTATTGACTACTCAAAGATAGAGATTTCCAACCTACAATTTCTGGAGAAGTCTCACAAAAATATTGTAACGTTCTTTTGGCAAACCAAACTAACAGACTTACATTACAAAATTATAGATGATAGATGATTCTCATTCCTTGCAAAAATGAGAAACTCTCTTTTACGCGCTTTTGAAGTGTCAAAACGAATTTGACCCTGAAAAAACCTTTTGCATAGAAAACAATCTGGAATTACCTATTCTTGGAATATTTTCCTTTATGTTTGCCGAAAAAGACATTAAGCTTAAGATATGCCAAAATTCCAGATCAAGACCAAATCCCAATTATCCTGGACCAGGGCCGTAGCCAGGGGGGGGCATTGGAGGGCAATGCCCTATCTTTTAAAGGATGATGCCCTACCTTTGAAAATCAACATACATTAAGGTTTCTTTAAAAAAATTAAGAGTAGATGAGATGATGCCTAAAGTAGATAGGTCTGAAATGAAATCGATTAAGCGAGGATGAATGTTTCCAAAAATGCCTAAATCCTAAATCTAATGAACAATGTTTGACGTTTGCACAGTGGAAGTTTTTTTTTGATTTGAAAGATTGCGAATGACCCAGGCGGCTGGCGCGGAAATACGCGCCATTTTGTTTACTTGCCAGAGATGTTATTTATTGCAAGGTTGTTTGATAAAGGCGAGAGAGGTAGGATGCCTGGGCTGGAACTCTGTAACGAATAGAGATATTTTCTCTATCCCTATTGAGGACCCCTCTCTATTGATTTCGAGAAGAGAGAAGAAGACAGCAAGTGCCATAGCGATAGGGATTACGATCTCTATACGTTACAGAGTCCCAGCCCTGGCAACTTTATGACGTCATCTGGGGTGCCTCAACATAATGCAAATCTCTATAAGGTATCCCAGATCAGAGACGTCATCAAGTTACCCATTACCCAAGAATCGTAAACTCTACAGGATTGCTCAATCCCATAAGACATACGTTCATAAAAATATCGAACATGGAGTAATGCAAGTGACGTCACGGAGTCCTTGATCGGTTTGTTTTTTATTATGACAGTGTGCATTCTCAAACGTGAAAAATTGTTATTTTTGAGTTTATTTTCTTTGAAAACTGTGTTTTTTAAATTTAACAGACTTCAAAAGTTTGTATGCTTGAGTCGTTAGCTAATTACGAAGACGAGTTTGTTTGTTCTCTGCTTATCAGCAAGGTAATTTCAAAATACTCACACTCACATAAATATTATATCAAAATGTGCATGCATTTTTTTTACCTTTTTTTAGGGGCAACGGCAACAAGAAGCAAGAAGGTACATTTATAAAATAGATTATGCCTGGAATGAGATGTGCTGTGTATGGGTGTTATAACAACTATTTTGATCAAAAAGCAAGCAGTCAAAAATGTAAATTTCATCGCTTTCTTAAAGGAAAAGATCTTGTATCTAAAACTATTCAAAACGAGTGGATAGTTTTTGTAAAAGAAAGGACAAACTGAATGCAGATACATTTTTTATCGACATTCAAAGCTTATCTCACAAAGCCAAATAGTGATACCTAATTTATATTTTCATAATCAGAATCCAGAAAAACACTAAACACTGCAAGTTTTCCATAGTAAACGCGCCAGTAAAGGAATTTATTTACATATTTATTCATTTATTTACTCTTCACAAACACTAATTTCTAGTAAGAGTAAGTAATTACGTGCAAAGGAAACTTACAACTAAGTAGTTATTTGATTTACAAAAAAAAAAAACAATACAAATAATTAGGTACTTGACTAGGAAATACTAGCAGTAGAAAACTAAGCAATACACACGAATTAAAGAAAGCTATGTCCTGATGCAACAAATCCAGTATTACAAAACCACTAAAACCAGAAAATGTTTGGGGTTTCCGCGATTATTTCCAGCCATGAGTCTTTTATGCTTACACACATCAAATGAAATTTTAAATTACACTTATAACATTTGATAAACTTCGAATTTACGATAAAATAATTCTCAGCGCAAACTCAACTATCATTTGTATCGGCGGCCATCTTGAAAGTCAGGTATGCATTCTGGAATTTTCCGCGCGCTCCAATCTCGTATTTCGATAATTAAAACTCGGTTATTGAATAAAAATGCTTCGTTTATTAAAATACTCGTTGAGGGGGTACACTTAGTTAAAATGTTGAGAGGCAACCCGACTGTTCAAAGTGGAGCTTGAAATCTGAATGTGATGTTTTCAGCGTGAAGATGGAAGTCTGAATGTGATGTTTTCAGCGTGAAGATGGAAGTCTGAATGTCCTTCTCTCCAACTATCTTCCACCTAGGAAGTTAGGAAGACCAGTTTGGAGCTTTCGAAAGAAGGGTATTTTACAATTTCCTAAAACTACCTAATCCTTTTTACAAAGTTTATGAATGTGCTAAAATCTATCTATTAGGTACTATATTACTTAGAAAGTTTGTACAAGTGTGGACCATGACGTAACCTAAGGGACTAAGGGTCCGGACAATAAAAAAAAGGTCGGTATGATAATATTGGGCCGACAAAGACATCGTCGGCCTCTCTGTAAAATAGATTGGTTACAATAAAA
This sequence comes from Ceutorhynchus assimilis, assembly GCA_917834065.1. Lineage (NCBI taxonomy): Eukaryota > Metazoa > Arthropoda > Insecta > Coleoptera > Curculionidae > Ceutorhynchus > Ceutorhynchus assimilis. Next base: position 25,158,716 of record OU892284.1, on the reverse strand, counting down.
CAAATTAGAAATATAAGAATAATCAAATGTTAATACAATTATTGCTGTGCTATAATATTGGGGTTACAACACTGTGAAATCTGCCAAAAAGTCAAAATCTGTAGGAAAAACCTTAGTTCTCCTCTCGTTATCACTGAGATTCCCAAAACTCAATTTGAAAGGATAAACATTGACCTTTTTGAATTTCCAGTTCGTAACTACGCCCTTACAGTTAGGGATGAACTTACCAAATTCACTCAAGCTTACCCAATCTCAGACAAAAAGACGTCCATAATTGTTAACACCCTACTAGTATTTTTCCAACATTACGGTACACCTTTAAGAATTCACTGTGATTGTGGAGGTGAATTCAACCACGCCTTACTCAAAGACCTCTGTCAACTCTACGACATAAAATTGACATTTTCAAGTGTAAGCCACCCACAATCCAACGGATCGCTGGAAAGATTCCATGCAACTTTAATGGAGATGATCCGCGTTCATAAAGCGGAACATCCAGATGAACACCCATTCAACATTCTCCCGTACGCAGTTATCTGTTATAATAATACCAAAAATAAGACACACGGATTCACGCCTTTCGAATTAATCTTTGGCCATACGTCGAATCGACCCCCTGAGACTCTTTATAATCAAAAACAGCTAATCTCCAAATACATACGAGACCTCAACAACAGAATGGAATATTATTATAGAATGGCTCGAGCCAGAACCGATATCCAGAAAGAAAAGTCGAAAGTAAGGTTCGACAAGACAGTCTCACAAAATCAAAGAAACTCAAATAAAAGACAAAGCTCAAAATCTTTTTAACGGACCTTTCGAAATAATTGAAGTTTATAGAATCTCAGCGAAAGTGAAAAACCTCAAAACAAATCAATTTTCGAAATTTAACTTTGATAGACTAAAGCCGTTCTATGACTAGTCTATTCTTTTCCAGACTCGTCGGGCGGATTCCAGTCGTCACCCCTCAATTCCTTCTAATTCCATTTAACAACACAGTTGGGATATTCTATCACGAAGAAGGTAGTCTTAGAGTCTCAAATGAGAAATTGGACCCTTTTAGTTTACAAAGAAATAGCATCATTCAGAGAAACTATGCAGAACAATTAAAAGATTTTCACTAGCCTGACCAAAATAATTGATGACCCTTCTCCTCGAAGAACAGCCTTCAAAGTTGAAGTTCAAACTCATTTCAGCCTTTTAACTCAAGTTGCTTATTCAGTCAACCAGAAACTTAATGAAATCACTGGCGATACAAACTATAGAAACAAACGTGGACTAATTAACGGAATAGGAAGTATCTTTGAATCAATCACCGGAAACTTAGACTCTACCGATGGTGAGTACTTCAATAAATGTATTGACAAAATTAATACAGTCGAACGAGAACTTGAAAGTTTACTTAAAAACCAAATTTCTGTAACCACCTCAGTGATAAAGAAATTTAATTCTACTTTTCAGGAACTCCAAATCGATGAAGAAACATTCAACATCGATATAGCAGAAATCAAAGAGTCCATATCTGACATATCTAACGATTTAAAGTTTTACGAAGCCCAAACCAGAACTCTATACCTCTGTGAATCATTAATGGAAAGCTACGTCCTTCTGGAAAATTCCCTATATGACATTCTAGAAGCAATAACGTTCACATGTTTAAAGATCTTACATACCTCAGTTATAACTCCTAGAGACTTGGTCGCTTCCTTACAAGAAATATCACGCTGTTTATCCAAAAATAACCTTCCTTTACCTACATATCTTCCATATGTAGCACGATACCTGGATATAATTGATTTAGAAGCTTATCAATCAGAAGGTAAAATTGTCTTTATTCTTAGAATACCGCTTATCGAACCTGAGATATACATTCTTTATAATATCTACCCTATCCCGATTTTGGATAATCAAACAGGTTTTCATCATATTTTACCAATAACTGAATAATATATGGCGAGAGATGACAATTCTTTATTGTACATATTACTCGAAATATACAAATAGTACAAAACGTCGAGGTATTGAACAGATTTAATACTGGAAGTGACCATCGTCTGGTGAGGGCAAGGATAAGCATAAACCAAAAACTAGAGCGTTGCAAAAAAATCAAAAAGTCGATACACAAACAGATTGACAGAGAGAAACTCCAACACGACCCAAATAAATTCCAAATATACCTAGAAAACAGATTCAAAGAGCAGAGACCGAGTACCCATGACACATTACAGTCTAACATGAGTTTTAATTTTCATTACAACAAAATTGTGAAAAAAGCGTACAAAATGTTGGGATTTTTATTCAGAAATAGTAAAGAGCTCAAGAATGTTGCCACATTAATAAAACTATACAATGCTCTTGTCAGACCACACTTAGAATATGCTTCAGTAATTTGGTCACCGACAGCTGAAAGCAACATTGATTTAATAGAGAGAGTTCAAAAAAAATTCTTAAGGTACCTATATTTTAAACAAGTTTCAATCTATCCAGTTTTTCCTTTATTAATATCTTATAAAAGTATGCTTGAAACTTTCAATATGCAAAGCTTGAGCAATAGAAGAAGCAGTCTGTCCTTTTTACATATTGTATTCTGAATAATGTAAAATATAAGGATTCTTGTTTAATAAACTTTATTAAGTTCCATGTTCCTAAGATTAACTTAAGGCCAAGGGAATATAAATTATTTACAACCAGTCCTAGAACTTGCTCTCCTTTTAACAGGATGTTATCGGATTGCAATCGTATTTTAGCAGGGCAAAGCATTGATATGTTCAACACATCCATAAATCAAATTAAAAAAGTCTGTTTTTATGGGACTTAGTTTTTATTTATATATTATGTGGATGTATTGTATTGTTCATTTTTACTTTTATGTTGAACCCATGTACCTTGCTGGAAAAACTGATTTGAAAATATGCTTTAATGTTTTATATTAAATTTTATTGTGTAGTTTGTAGGTATTTAAGTTGTTGTCTTAGTCTTAGCCCCTTACATGTAATCACTACTTTGGTGTTTGTAAGGTGTACCTAATAAATTAATAAATAAATAAATAAATAAACGAAGCAAACAAAACGATCACTAGAACCCTAAACCAAGCAGCAGAAGCGTACACAGAAACAAAAACTAAAAAGAAAAATAAACTAAGCGCGTAAACACTAAACATGCTAAATAAAAGACGACAACTTATAACAAAAGATCATCAGCAGAAGACGCTGTAACAAATAAAATCGCCAGAAAGATGGCAAAGGAGGACATCAGAAAACACAATGAGCAAATCGCGCAGAAATTACTGGAACAACACAAAGGAACGAAAGTGTTCAGAAGACTAACGACGAACACGAAGAAAGAAATTGTCAGAATCAAAGACAAAACAGGACAAAGAATCGAGGGAAGACACGAAATTATAAGGACGGTACAAGAATTCTATGCAGACCTATACGAGACGAAAGTAACTAGCGACATATCCGAACAAGACCAGGAAGTGAAAGTCATGAACGTCAACTCTGAAGACATACCTGAGATTACAAAAGACGAAATCAGACTAGCATTACATCATAGGAAAAACGGGAAAGCAGCAGGCGAAGACGGCATACGAACGGAGATGTTAAAGCAAGGCGGAGATATACTAGAGGCAGAAATGCTGTTAAACAATTGCCTGGAAAAGGAGGACATACCACAAGACTAGACAAGCGCCCTCGCGACAATCATTCACAAAAAGGGAGACACCGAGAACCTAGAAAATTACAGACCGATCAGCCTGCTACCACAAATATATAAATTATTCACGAAAATAATAACCAACCGTCTCACACCAAAGTTAGACTACTACCAGCCAAAAGAGCAGGCTGGATTTAGGAAGGGTTACAGTACTACAGAACACCTGCAAACGATGAGAACACTAATCGAGAAGACGGTGGAATACAATATACCTTTATGGCTAGCATTCATTGATTTTAGAAAGGCTTTCGGCACGGTGGAAATATGGGCACCACAGCAAGCCCTGAAACACGCCAGAATAGACCACAGATACGCAAACCTAATCAACAACATTTACCGTAACGCGACTCTACAAATCCAGCTACACGAAAAGTCCGACAAAGTGGCAATTAACAGGGGAGTGCGCCAAGGAGACCCTATGTCACCCAAGCTCTTCACACTAGTTCTGGAAGACGCACTAAAAACAATCGACCTCCAAAACAGAGGCATTAATATCAATGGGGAAAAATTCAACCACCTTATGTTTGCCGACGACATAGTAGTGATAGCCGGAAGTAAAGAAGAACTGGCCACACTTATCGAGGACATCTACAGGGCCACGAAGCGCATAGGCCTAGAAATCAACTTTGACAAAACGAAGTACATGACATCAAACGTAGAGGACGAACGAGAAATTACCGTAGGAGACAACAGAATCGAAAAAGTAACTACATACAAAATACCTAGGACAAACACTAACTACAGACAAGGCTAACCAATAACTCGAAATAAACGAGAGAATACGGCAAACCTGGGCGGCATATGCCAAAACAAAAGACATCTTAAATATGGACATACCCCTAAACCTCAAAACCGAATTATACAATCAGTGTATCCTACCAGTAACGACTTACGGGTCACAAACTTGGACCTTTACGAAAGCTATACTTGACAAACTTAGAGTAAACCAGAGAGCTATTGAGAGGAGAATATTTGGGATATCAAGGGATAGGAAAACAAATGAATGGATCAGGAGAAAAGCAAAGGTGCACGATGTCGTGCAACGTACCGCCGCTCATCAGAAATGGGACTGGGCAGGACACGTCGCAAGAGACCAGGATAAGTGGAGTGGTAAACTAATTCGATGGAGACCATGGAGCAACAGAAGGAGCACAAGAAGACCGCAAATGAGATGGAGCGACGATTTGAAACGAGCGGCAGGACTGAACTGGTGAAAAAAAAAAATTACTCCAAAGCCTGGATCACTGCAAACCTCTTGATTATAACACAAGGATATGTTCTGAACTTCTACAATCAGGGTGTCCTGAGATAAACTGACACATTTTGCCGGTAAATATCTCGAAAACGAGAAAAGGTAACGAGATGCGGTTTGTTCTGGGAGAGTCAGTAGATGAGTGTTTGAGTACTCATTTTGTAGGTAATTTCAAGTACTTCGAAATGGTATCGAAGCAGTATGCGAAAAAACCTACCGGTTTCACGGTATTCACGAAAAACCATCAAAAACTACCCCCCACTTTTGACCTTTGACCGGCCATTGTGATTCACCTAATCGTCCTATGACCTTGATTTTATTATCATTAGATGGATAATTTTATTTTCCACAAATTTGATCTGTCGGACTTGACGGTACGGGCAATAGCACCGAAGATAAGGAATTAAAACGAACTCAACCCTACATAAAGAGGGGGTAGTATCTTCCCCCACCCCCTCGAATACGAAAACTCAGTTTTAGACTCAGGACATACCCCCGAACACACCCTCAAAATTTCAGCCATTAAGTATTTTTTTTTAGTAAATGCGATTTATTTGTCTCTATTTACTGTACTATGTACTCGTTTTTCGAAACAAGGTTCCGGAATCTTTTGAAAAGTTTGTATTTTATACGCCTTAAGATTAAGAGTTTTCAGTAGTTGGTGCAGGGCCGTCTTAAGGCATGGGCCCGCTGGGCCCGGGCCCAGGGCCTCGGCGCCAAAGGGGCCTCATCGCTAAGTCCACGCTCAATTTAAAATAAATTTTATAGAAAAAAAAGGAAAAAAAAATATAGGCGGGTAGCGATAGAATGCATAACTTGAATGTCACAATTTACTTTGACTTTGTTCAAAACCTCTAACCTCTACAATTTCTTTTCCTCGTCAATGCACCGTTGGGAAATGAATTCAAATTTAAAAGCTTATCAAAAACACGTTGGTCTGCACGTGAAGATGCAGTTACAGCTTTAAATTGTGGATACAGAAATCTAAATGAGCCTTGATACCTTAAGAATGACAAATTGCAATCAGCAGATACACGTCTTACTGCAAAAACATTAAACAGCAGATGGATGACTTAGAAAAAACTGAAATTTGTCTACAACTGTAATAGCTATTTACCTAACAAGTGCGGAAAATGATTTTTTCCGCACGCGGCTGCCGTTCACCGAACGACGCGTAGCGGAGTTCGGTGAAGCAGCCGAGTGCGGAAAAATATTTTCCGCAAGTGTTAGGTACAATATTTTTCCTACAGGCGTAAAAATGTAAAATTTTTCTTTTTCTTTTTGACAGATCAGTGCGGTAAAACTTTTTCCGCACTGACAGCCGTGCGGCAAAACTTTTTCCGCACTGATATGCGTGCGGTAAAATTTTTACCGCACCGTGCGGGAAAACTCATTTTCCGCACGCATATCAGTGCGGAAAATCGATTTTTCCGCACGGCTGTAGGAAAAACTTTTTACCTATGAGCGTGCGGTAAAGTGCACTTTACCGCACGTATTTGCAAATGAAAAGTATCACTTTACCGCACACTATGCGGTAAAGTGCACTTTACCGCAAGTGCACTTTACCGCATAGTGTGCGGTAAAGTTATTTTTACAGCATAGTATGCGGTAAAGTAGAATACAAAGTGTGCGGTAAAGTAGAATTTGATATTTATTATAAAAAATCCTCTCTCTTTCAGAAAATGGATTTTTGATCATTTCTAAATCTTATCTAATTTCATTAATTAATCTGATTCATTAATTAATTTTATCAATGCCTTTTTTTGGAGATGTAGATGCTGATAGGTAAAATTTTGTACCTAACACATGCGGAAAGTGCCTTCACCGCACTTGACGGCTTGAGAAATAACTATTACCTACGAGCGTGCGGTAAAGTGCACTTTTCCGCCCTTATTTGCAAATGGAAAGAAGCACTTTACCGCATAGTATGCGGTAAAGTGGACTGCAAAGTGTGCGGTAAAGTTAACTTTGCCTTGTTTTGGAGATGTAGATGCTCATAGGTAAAATTTTGTACCTGAACACATGCGGAAAGTGTCTTTACCGCCCTTAAAGGCTTGACCGATCAACTGCCGTTGCGTGCGGTAAAGTATCACTTTCCGCAATCGTTAGGTAAATAACTATTGAATCATTTATGGCATATAGGTATAAGAGAAAAAGAGACGGTTTTGATTTTTATAAATCAAAATCCAGTGAAAAATCTGTTTTAATGGAGTACCGCGATATTAGGAAACGAGTGAAAAGACAAAGTAACTTTCCTTAAAGGTAACGGTAACAAAATATTTGAAAGGTTTGGTTTTTGTGAAAAAGTTTCTGACCTGACTGAAATTGAAATTTCAAGAGAAGCGGTAAAACTGTCACAATTTTATGACAAAGAAATCGATGAATTAATTTTGGAATGTGACCATTTCAAATTCTATATTGAAATTGATATTGAAAAACTAAAAAAACAGGACGTAGAAATGGGGAGAAAACATGGAATTGGTATAAGAATGTTTTTATCCATGATTGGTTGAGTATTGAAAGCGAAATTTTACAAACCATTGATTTTGAAGACATAATTCACGATTTTGCCTCAGTAAAATCTAGAAAACGACCTTTGTAATTTGTTATTTTCTTTCCACAATATATACATTACATTTCTACATATTCATATCGTATGCCCTAGAGCACCCCCTCCCCCCGTAGGTAAGGGGCCTCCTTTGACATATAGGCCCAGGGCCTCAAGAAGTCTTAAGACGTCCCTGAGTTGGTGAACTTTGCTTTTCGACATTTCTGCCATGCTTGCAATTTTTCGTACAGAAATCTGGTTATTATTCCTGTTCAAACATTCTTCGACCAGAAGTAAGTCATCTACACCTTTTCCATAAGTATTTCAGAATGTATCACTTGTATTTCAGATTCATCAATTCTAATTCAGAATGCGTCAATTGTATTTCAGTTGTGTAAGTTCAATTTCAGAAAGTGTTATTTGTATTTCAACTTTGTCAGTTGTAGTTCAGAAAACATCATTTGTGTTTCAGATTCGTCAGGTGTATTTCAGAAAAAGTCATTTGTATTTCAGTTTGGTCACTTGTATTTCAGAAATCGTCATTTGTGTTTCAGATTATTTATTTGTAGATCAGAAATTGTAAATTGTATTTCAGAATTCGTCAAATGTATTTCAGATATTATCAATGTAGTGTATTAAATAAAATTTATAATGAGTCACCTATACACCTATCTTGTGTTGATTTGGGGAAATCTGCGTAGATACCTACTAATTTCCGAACTACATCTGACAATTTCTGAAATACAATTCACGTTTTCTGAACTACAATCAACTAATCTGAAATACAATTGATGCTTTCCGATATAAAATTAACTAATCTGAAATACAATTGACACTTTCTGAAATAAAATAAACTAATCTGAAATACAATTGATTCTTTCCCAGATAAAATTATTTATTCTGAAATACAATTGACGCTTTCCGAAATACAATTTACTAATCTGAATTTCAATTGACGCATTCTGAAATTAAACTGACGATCTCTGAAATACATATGGAAAAGGTGTAGACTATGGAGATGCGCATCTAATCTAGGTTTTCGTTTGAATGACCCGTTTTGATTGAATTTTGCACCCACGACAAAATCGTATTTCGAGAAGGTGGGATTTTATGAAAATTCGCCACAAATTGTCTTCTGGTTCTCGTTATAGATTTGCACTCCATGTATAGAGTTACTGCGCGTATTTTTTCTTGTAGAAAGGACTAGATTTAAGTGTGCTTTACATCTGTGCATTTTTCCTCGCCCTGCGGGAATAATATATGGCATTATACTGCCAAAATCACAAATAGAATACTTACATTATATGTCAGTCGGTAATAAACCTTACATTATATGTCAGTCGTAAATAAAAATATAAGGGACCCTGTCTCTTTAGTTAGGTTGTCATTATTCGTCGCCGTGAGCGTACAAAAAAATACTTTTTTTGTACGCTCACGGAACGCGCGGACAAAAAAGTAACCAAAAAAATGACGTCTGTGGAGTCAAACTTCAACATTAAGGTTAATTGAGGTTAAAAAAGTCGTCATTTTTTGACGTTTGCGGAAAATAGTAGGTATATTGTTTTATTAGGAGTAAAAGTGATACATTTTGTGGCGAGACTAAATGTTTGACGGCCGAACGTAGTGAGGTCGACAATTTTAGACGAGCCACAAAAAGTTCTTTTCTCTGAATAAAACATACGATTTTTTCCGCAAACGGTGTTCAAAGCGATGGAATCTAGGAAATTTCTGTGACGTCACTTTTTTGTCCGGCCGTGAGCGTACAAAATAGTTATTTATGTATCTAGTGTGCGAAATGATACTTTGGTGCTTGAGACTGACTGTTTTTTGTCGAGGCGTAAGCCGAGACAAAAAATCAGTCGAAAGCACCAAAGAAATTTCGCACACGAGTTGCATACAACGTTTTTTCTACAGGCGGAATAAAAATCATTTCGGGTAATACCAAATTAAATAAATAACACAAGAAAATTCTATTTGATCACAGCCTCTTTGTTTGGTTGCTACGGAAAAAAAAATTAATACATATTGACACTACTTGTCAAGGTTTTTGTCAAGTTTTATGTCCAGAGTTTTACTGAAGCGGCATATATTCCCAAACAATATTGTTCTAAAATGGAAATTCCAGAAGAATTTGTTCCTCGTGATATCATAAATGCAGCTAAATCTACAGTTGCAAACCTTTTGCCAGAAAAATCCAAAACACAGTATGAAAATGCTTATAAGCAGTTCAAGGATTGGTATTCACACAAAAATGTAAAGCAAGTGAGTGAAATAGTAATGTTAGCCTATTTCGAGGAAAAATCGAAAAAGTTAAGTCCCCTACCTTGTGGGCATTGTATTCGATGTTAAAATCAACATTGAGCATTAAAGAAACAGTGTGGATAATGTTACGGAACTTCCGGTCGATTTTTTTTTTTTTTATTAACCCGGAATTTCCGAATTATTATTTTATTATTATTCGTCCGGAAAATAATACACCATGTACCCCTTCAATGACACAATCATTACTCCCCATACCCCAGGCCCCATTGCGCTGGCGCTGGCGCCGCGCCGCCAATTTCGAGTTTGAATTTTCTATTGTGTGTCGGATTCCCCCATTTTTTTTCTGATCAAAATCGAAATTTCCTTTTTTATTTTTTTTCGGCCTTAAGATGTACCGCAGCGAGGAGGGTCAGATTTACTTTTTGACGTATTTTTTGCTCCTCTATCCGATAGAATTTTTTATTTTTTTTGAAATTCGATATTTGAATTTTTTCGACAATGCAAGGACTAGTACGCATTACGTGGACGGGTTAGTTTGCATATTTTTGATTAGTTTCGTTGCAGTTCATTTAATACTGGTTATAAGTGTACTGGACTACTAGTTAATAACAAAGCGCGCTGTCTTTTTCTAAATTATGAAGGACTAATACGCATTACGTGGACGGGTTAGTTCGGGCTAGTTTGCATATTTTTGGCTAGTTTCATTACAGTTCATTTAATACTGGATATAAGTGTACTGGACTACTGGTTAATAACAAAGCGCGCGATGGGCGCTCTTGTTTTTCTAAATTCGATACATGCAAGGACTGGTACGCATTACGTGGACGGGTTAGTTTGGGCTAGTTTGCATATTTTTGGTTAGTTTCGTTGCAGTTCATTTAATACTGGTTATAAGTGTACTGAACTACTAGTTAATAACAAAGCGCGCAAATCGCGCTGTTTTTCTTTCTAAATCCAATACATGCAAGGACTAATACGCATTACGTGGACGGGTTAGTTTGGGCTAGTTTGCATATTTTTGGTTAGTTTCATTACAATTCATTTAATACTGGATTTAAGTGTACCTACTGGACTACTGGTAAATTGGTACACAAGTAAAAAAACAATCCGGACGAATAATGATATAATAATAATCCGGAAATTCCGGGCTAATAAAAAAAAATATTCAACCGGAAGATCCGGGTGATTAGGGACACCCTTAAAGAAAACATTGATTTGAAAAAAAATTTGAAGATAGTCCCATATTTAAAAAAAAAATCTGTAGGACATCAGAGAGAAATCTAAAGTCTTAACAGGGGAAAATGTGAACCAATTTATCACAGAAGCCGACGATGAAGCTTATTTATTAATGAAGGTGATTTTATCTGTTAGATATTATTTATTTGAAATTATATCAGCCTTGTTTTCTAGGTTTTGCTGATTAGTGGCATTTCAGGGGCCTGTCGTCGTCGAGACGAATTGATTAAAATGACCATAAATGACGTAGAGGATTCCGGCAGAGTATTAATAGTTAAAATACCTGACACCAAAACGAATGTTCCACGAACATTTACAGTGACAGATTCCAATTACATCCAGCATTATCGGAACTATCTGGCCTTACGCCCTATTGTTCATCGATTTTAATCTGATACTCGGACGGAATCTGAGCTGGTGTCTCCCTACATTAGAACGCCAATGGTTTCCTGACGTAAAACCTGTTTTTGCCATATGAAACACCCCCTCGCTCCTCATACCGCAAGTATCAGTTAAAAATCGACGGACAATACTCATGCTTCAAGTAATCGTCTGTTTCTAAAATACCATAAACGCAAATGTGTCAACCAAGTTGTTGGAATAAACACCATTGGGTCAGTTCCATCCATTATCGCAAAGTACCTTCAGCTTCCAAATGCCATGTCCTATACCGGCCATTGCTTCAGAAGAACTTCTGCAACGCTCCTCGCAGATGCAGGAGCGAATATGACTTGCCTTAAGCGCCATGGAGGATAGAAGTCTTCCAGTGTTGCTGAAGGATATATTGAAGACTCTCTAGAGAATAAAATTAAGATTTCTAATAAAATTTCGAATTATTGTGAAGCTGAAATGCCATCTACGTCTGCTTCTTCTAGTACAGCACAATCTACTGTGACGAAGAATATCAGTGATTCAACAGAAAACAAAATTTTAAACAAAACTCTGGATATTTCTACCCGAGGAATAAATATCGGAACATGCAGTGGTTGTACCATTAATTTTACTATCAGTAGCAATAATTAGTTTACCAATTATTTGTTTTAATTTTTTTAATAAATTGGGTTGTTTAATTTTCTTCCATTTTTTTTTAAATATTACCACTCTTGGCGTGCACGAAGTATTTCGTGCCCTAGTGCGCGAAATATTTCGTGCACGTCGTCAAGATAAATAAAACCAATGTGACATTTTTCGAACGGAAATGAGTGTGAAAATGTCATAATTTTTTGACGTCTGTAGAAAATAGTATATTAAGCAACAAGTTTAGTAAAGTGAGGTTTTACCAATTGAGTGTGGCCAGTTTTGTGTACGAGCGAGCGAAGCGAGCGAGTGCTCTAAGGCCTCACGATATTGGTAAAACCCTTTGCAAATGCGTTGCTTATACTATTTTATCGCATTTTGTCTTCAAATAATTGAGAAATGTTCTTATTTTTGACAAGACAACATAATTTTTGAAATCCTAACAGACCTGTGCCTGGTGGCCCATGCCACAGTTTATACCGTACCGATACAGTTGTTCAACTCCGTTGACATACCACAGCATATACAAAAACAATCAGCAGGCTAACTCTCACGCGCATCTTTTATGCGCACGCCGCCATTAGGGGATACCATTTTGTCATAACGCTGTCATTGAACGGCAGGAGCGCCGAAATTTTATTTTATTTGTTTATTTCTGACGGAGGTCATAGGCGTGCGGTGTAGAGCGGAATTTTAGCTATGATTTTCAAAATGATTTTGATATATTCGTGTTGTCATTTATGGTGTTATCTGTTATCATTCTTGTATATTCAATAAAAATAATAAATTAGTAATTATTAACATTATTATATGTAAGTAATAATAAATTAGTTTATTTAAAGCCAATACGACTCTGTCACAGGAAAGAAAAAACCTAAATTATCGTTAATCAGGCCCTGTTTCGTATCCCATAATGGCCGCTAGTGACATTTTGACGATGAATTCCTTCATTACACGGGCTGTCACTCAAGTTAGCCTGCTGATTGTTTTTGTATATGCTGTGGACATACCATAGATTTTGTTGAAGCCAAATTCTATGTCCCTATATTTCGCGCTTGCGCATTATTGATCGGAAACAACGAATCCTGGGCCGTGGACAGAGTCGGACTAGGATTTTTTGTGGATTAACATTGAGAATATAACGGGATCATATAATAATAAACAAAGATTATGTGAATGTATAGAGTAAACCTAATATGAAATATGTAAATATAAATACTTACAGTCGTTCATCGTTCGGGAAACTAAAATATCCTAAGCCTGGGCTAGTTCTAGTGTTGTTTTAACAGACAAAACAGGAAGCAACCATGATAATACACAATATATAAACGATAAAACAGTCAAGTACACAAAAATCGCGAATAACACGGAAAGCAAGACACTCTTAAGCCGAATTTCAAATTGATGAATTTTCCGGTTACTTTTCAATTTCCTGAAGAATTTCAGTCAAAAAACTTCTCTTCTTTTTTTGTAATACAATCCAGCGTTGCTTGTCTCGTTTGACAGTTATTTCTCGCGGATTCTCACCCAAGCTATCTCTATCTCTTTTTTGCGTGCAGGATTGGAAAGAGACATGTATATGCCGAACTGCTTTTTCTATTTGAGAGATTTGTTCACTCATTGAGCGCATGCGCAAGATATGGGACAAAATGCTCCTATTGGTTGGAGAATTTGGCCTCAAAAAATATGGAGAGTTGTACAACTGTATCGGTACGGTATAAACTGTGCCCATGCCTGGCTGGTTTTTCTTTTCGGTAACTTAGAAACCAGTGACATTATTCAAACAAAAAATCACAAAGAATTTTCGGAACCGCGTCCAGTCTATGGCGTCCAGTGAAATGAAATTAATCCGAAGATTTTGGAAGCAGCTCGTGCTGCTACAGCAAGGCTGCTGCCTGAGAAATCAAAATCAAAGTATGAGAAAGAATATGACCAATTCCGTCAATGGAAATTAATGAATAACGTGGAAGAAGTGCCAAATGAGGACCTCATGTTGGCTTTTTTTTGTGAAAAGGTAAATCAATTAAATATAACTGTTTCAAATCCTGTGTTCATAAGATATTTTTTCCTAAATTTTGATAGAAATTTGAAATACAAAAGGCGTATTTTAGCGAGAGTTTTAACCCAGTAGTATGTTGTATTTACTTGGGATACTACATTTTAGCGAGCATGGCTAACATACTATGACGTCACAACATAAAACACAACATAAAACTCGGCTGTAAACATGTAAACATCCTAGGAGGGATAGTTACTGGTTGTAGTATGTCAGTGCATCTTTTTCTAATACACGAAAATGAGCATATGGGCAAAATATCAGCTGATTACGCTACGATTATCGACACAGTTCTTTCCATTATAAATAGAGGATTGTTTTTCCTCATTTTGCCATGGTTTTCTGTGATATTATTTTAGAGGTTTTTTGCAAAAAAATAAAAAATCTTCACTTGTGCACAAAAGTGTAATTTTATTTTTTTTTGGCATAGGGTACCCATAAAATTCAAAAATACCACAATCTATCGAAAATATTCGAAAATCTTCACTGGAGAAATAATATTGAAACTTGAAAACGCTAAATTTTACAAAATTCAACAAATCCAAATAAACAACGATCATGGCGTCCTCTCTTAGACCCTTTGTCAAATACACTCCACCTGTTATTTGGGTAACTATGACGTCATGAATCGTAGTATGTGTAGTATGATGTTTACCTGTCGCTAAAATACGCCTAAATTTAGTTTTCATGACATTGACATTGTCAAGGTTTAAGGTTCTTCTACACTTTAAAGAACGTTCGCTTTTTATTGTTTCAGGCGGGGTTGTCCTGGATCAACATTCCGATTCGTCTATCCGGCAAACGCAAAAAATAGAAGTTAATAATTATATTATCAATTATTATAATAACCAGAAATAAAATAACTATTTCCTATTTTTAATTTATTTGATTGGCGTGAAATTGCGAAATGCTGCAATTTCGCACACTGTGAATAAGGCTTAACAAATGAAAATTGATTTACAAAATGGTTGCTATCAATGACGTTGCTATGTGGTAAAGTGTTGCTATCGAGGTAAAGTGGCACTTTACCACTCAATTTTGAATGCAGTTATGTATCACATTACTGTCAAAAATGCGATAATAGTATATTGTTGTATTAGGAGTAGAAGCTTTACTTTTTCGTGCTGAAGCGGTAGGTTTGCGAGCCGAACGTAGTGAGGCTTGCAATACTGCTGAAGCACAAAAAAGTGCTTCTACTCCGTATGCAACACGCTATTTTTTCTCCAAACGAATGAGGTAAACACGGGGGCAAGTGGATGGTTGAGCGGCAGTAAAAGTACGAGCGGCACTAAAAGTACTTCTACTGCCGCTCCAGCGGCACTAAAAGTACTTTTGCTGTCGCTGGGGTTGCCAAGCAGCATAGAAATTAAATTTCTACCACCTCGACAGGTGTTAACCCGCTGGATTTGCCTAGCAGCATAGAAATCAAATTTCTGACATCTTGACAGGGGTTAACAAAGTGACGTTTTTCTGACGTTTGGAGAAAAAAGTACTTTTTTGTACGCTCACGGAACGCGCGGACAAAAAAGTAACCAAAAAAATGACGTCTGTGAAGTCAAACTTCAATATTAAAAATTGAGGTTAAAAAAGGTCGTCATTTTTTGACGTTTGCGGAAAAACGTATTTTTTACAACTTGTCCAAACTCGTCGGATTTTGCGCGTTTAGAGCAGCTCCGAGCAGAGGCCGCAAAAGTTTTCTGTCCCTGTCTGATTCATGGTGTCAGGGGTAATATCGATTCGGGGTTGCAACACGCGGCAGTGCCGAACAAACCACCGGGCAGATGTCAATGCGACAGGTCGAACGACAAGTACGAAACGGCGGAAAAGTAGAATTTTCGGGAATCACGTTTTGTTGATTAATCGAGCAAGATTTCCGGTTCCCATCTTGTATTGTTTTTCCGAAACGTCCAATTAATTAGTATTTTTTTATATATTAAGATTTTGTGACTGGACTTGTGCCCTTTAGCAAAGTTTACCCTTAAAGAGTTGATATTTCTTTTTTTGGCTACTGAAAAGTGTACTGCGTTGCATTAGTTAGTGGAATCTTGTGTTGTAGAGCCAATTTACGTTAAGGGTGACAAATAAAGTGTTTTTTCAGTCCAGAACTCAGTATAAGTTTGTTTCCTTTGCTAAGCCTTTTATCCAAATCAGCAAAATAATACAGTCCATTATGGTAAGAATTAGGCACATTCAGGGAACAGAGTTAATAATAGGCACTAACACAGAACATATCACCTCTAGAAAAGTATCTGCAATGTTATGTACCGGTTATGAATTACAGCGCCATCGTTGACTGAAAACCCAACTAATCGAGCATTCTTGACAAAAAGGCGAATTGATTTTTTTCATATATTCTTCTTATTTTTAAATAATTTTTAATGTTCAACTGCATTTGGCTTGCTGACTCCTTTTAGCTCTTTTCGCCTCATTTTTTTGAAAACTATGACTGGCAGGAAGTTTCCGATGTCGAACATAGTGCAAAAAGAGTTAGTAAGTTAGCAAGAGAGACGCAGCTATAGGTAGATCGCAAAGTAAATACGAATTATAAATACAAATACGAACGAAACGAAACAAACGAGTAAATACAAAAAAATACGAACAAAAATTAGGGTTTTTTTCAACCAAAACTTTTTGAATTTTCACTTTAACGCGCGTGGGGACCATGGTTCATAGTTCACAACAACACAATTTAAAAATTCAAATTTTGACTTTTAAAATGACAAAATAAATGACAAAACCAACCAACACAAATCACTGTCCACACCACAGATACCTGTAAATTTCTCTTATCTCCCGACAGTGTCGCCATCGTTGAATGAAAACCTAACTAAAAACCTTCGTCGCGATTCTCCCATTTGAGATATTTTTCTATATAGTTCATACCAAATAAACTTGTTGTTGTGACATCGATGACGCCATTTTTAAAATCGATATCGCCAACCGTGAAAATATTCGGCGTCGGATTGACTTAATTGGAATTTGAATTTCCCGCTGGCCATTCAGTTGGTAACACCATGTCAAAAAATGTAACGTTGCCAAATTAAATTCTTGACATTTTGATTGCATTTTGGCAGTTTACGAGTTTTTGGTTTGTGCTGTTAATTGTGACCTTGTTTTTTGAAATCAGCTTGTAGTGCGAAGTGTACAAGATGCCGAAGCAGCTTAACAGCCGTTGCAAAGAACTAATCGCATCCTTTTTACAATATTTCGAACGAGAACGCGATAATAATGGCCCTTAATGTCCCTTAAATGCTGTTAGGAAGGTGAGTTTATAAGTCGTTGATGTCGTGTGACCAAATACGAATTTTTAATTTGAACTTTCTCTCATTTTTAGCAAGTAGCAGAGTCTTTGAACTTAAGTATGTCCACTGTTTGTGCTATTTCGACGGCAGTAAAAAATAATGAAGATTTGGAATCGCCTTCTAAGAAACGATGCACTTCGAATAAGAGAGTCTGTGATGTTTCAAAGCTCGATAGCAGTGCTATACATAACACTATTTACGATATGTGTATAAAAAGTAAATCGTTTGAGACAAAGGTACATATAGATATCTATGAATCGCCTTTTTTCTTCTTGTAGAACAACATGTAACATTATCCTGTATATGGGAGCAATTGAAAGACAAACAATTATTTGATGGCAGTAGCATGCCATTGAGTAGAATCTTAAAAGAAATAGGCTTCAAATGGAAAAAAGATGACCAAAGACGAGGGTTCATGGAACTTCCTGGGACTTTATTCTCGAAACAGGGGAGCAGCGTTCTCATGAGAACGAAGGCTCTGTCTTCGTCGTCCGTATTCATATTTCCATAACACTGACAATGACAAAGCAATCGTTCTCATGAGAACGCTGTTCCTCGGTTTCAAGAATAAAGTCTCTGATATTGCTGTTAAACGCATATCATTTTTAAGGTCTTATCTAAGACTGAAACAGGAGGCTTTGTACCAGTTTGTTTTCTTGAACGAGACTTGGATTTTTCAAAATGGTACTATTAATCGTGGGAAGACAACAACAAGCGAAGTGTTAAAACTACCAAAGTTGATGGTATAGGTAAATTTAAACATGAACACAGAGAGCAGTGTATTATATGTACAAAGAAATGCTTTTTCTAGATATATCATACCTACTTCATGCTGGCACTGAAAATGGATTCATTGAAGGTACATCGCTTGTATATTCATCGAAAACTCAACTTAACGACTATCATGAAGAAATTAATCAGCAAAACTTTTTATGTTGGTTCGAAAATCAGCTGTTGAAGAACTTGAGTGAACCATCTGTCATTGTTATAGACAATGCTCATATGGCATAAGCTCTTCCACTTCAATAGCATACATCCTTTCACTTATCAATATTGATGAAGACTCTAGCGATTTCAGCGATTTCAGTGATCCAGAATAATTGAAAATCATCTTGATGGATCAAATATTCATAATATTTAATAAGATATTTATAGTATTTAGAGTGGCTGTAAATAAAATAGGTACTGAGTGTTATTATTATATTTTATGTGATGATTGAAAATTGAGTTGTTATTAAATATCTATAAAACCAAGCTTTGAAGCAATGTTTATAATTTAAGTAATAAATGTTTGCATTATATTATAATACAATCCATTATTGTTTCTGAAAATATTTTGACCAAAGGAAAATATGGAAGAGACGGCAACGCTGTGCCGGCCGAGCTTGACAACCCGACTATAAGTTTATTTGGTATGAACTATAGGTGATATGTTCTGTGGGCACTAATAGCGCTAGGCAATATTTTGACGTTTTTGAGACGCGCGCGTTGTGGCTGTACTGTTAATTTTTAGTGCCGCCACTAATAAAGTTTGTGCCTTCCACTATTTGTGGAAAATAAAAACAGGCACAGTCACGTCCCTATGTCTCATTTTTTTTTTTAAGTTGACGTCCGTCAAGGCTTATTCGAATGTTGACCTCACTTTTTTTATTAATTTACATTTATTGGTTTGTTCAGATTTAGTTCAGAATCAGTTCTGAACTGAACTGCGCTTGCGCATTGGTTTACATATGTTCGATACAATAAACTATAACCAAAAACTGGAATGCGAACACATAAGGACAAACGTGAGGCCTAGTGCGGCTGCTGCGGAGGGGATACCTGTTTTTGTCGCACTCATTATGTTAAATGGCGGAAATTGCTTCCAACACGTATTCCAATTGAGGAAACCTGTGAAGGTAAATATGACAAAACTTTCCAAAACGTCATATGTCAGCGAGCAACAGAAAAGAACAATATTCCCCTTTGTGGCATCTGTCTTTCATGGCTACATTTTTTTGGCAGATATGGCAATGTGTGCACATTCCAGTTTTTAGCTATAGTTCATTGGTTCGATATGAATAAATGCGCAAGCGCAGTTCAATTCAGAACTGATTTTAAACGAAGTCCGACCAAACCTATTTCTTTAATTTCCAGTGCCAGGTTAGTGGCTTCTTAGCGGTGTTTGGTGTTGTGTTTTTATAGGTTTTTTTACCGATTTGCCTGTTCTGTTCATTGCATGTGTTGGATTTTTTTATTAGAATGGGCTCCTATGAAGAGAAAGTCAGTTTAAAGTCACAAATACTTCGTTTCAATGACCACGGGGCCTTTCATCATTCTTGTCCCTTGGTGCCTAGAAATGTGGTCTAGAGTCTAGAATGACGTATCCCACATTGTCATCATCCCCATCCCCATCCCCTAATAATACGGCCTCCAATATCTTCCATTATAAAATATAGATGAAATAACAAAACAAATTCAACAAAAAACTACAAGAAGAACCACTAGAAGAACACCAAACACGTATTTACATTTTGCAATTTTAGGTTAGGAATATGAAAATAAAACATGACATGCCACTGCCAAAGTTCACTACTGCCGACTTCGTGTCATTCAATAATTCGTTTTGTGAGCCAAAATAGCGCCCGCCACAGTCAATTTTGGGTCGGCACTAAAGCGGCACAGTCAACTGCGGCCGTATTTCAATAATTCCCTAATGTCCAATATAATTGTAACTTGTATTTTAAAATAAATTAGTGTTTTTTTTTTTAAAGTGATTTATAGAAAATTCCAGGTTTTTTTCCGGACATTAAAAGTGCCGTAATTTCAGGGCTTCTAGGCAGAGTTGATTCTTTTAGATAATTGCACAGAAAAAATTAGATTTGCTTGGGGGCTTATTGCGAATTGTTCTAGTTTGCTGTCAATACCACAATTATACATACCTTTGGAGTTTATGGCGCACATCTATTTATAAAAGTATAGGAGAGTACAGGATCTACTTTTGATTTCACCGTACGAATTTTTGACACTGCCTCAATAAATCAGCAATAGCTCGACTGACATTGAACCAACTTCCTTGCGTAACATTTTATTTTATGAGCTTGCAGATAATCATAATTAAATAGATACGATAGCTTCTTCAATATTAAAAATATAGGTCGCCAAAGTTGATAATCTTAGAACGTGGATTTTGTAAAGATTTTGTAGAAATAAACTTCAAACCAACTGAAAACTTACATTGTCATGCTAGGTCCGAAGGCGGAAATAGGGGACGATAATATTTTTGTAATCATAGTATTACACTACATTAAACCCTAGCTTAAATCTGTCTGAATAGTAGCACATATTTCACATACCAAATTCATAAAGCACAATCGAATATAATTCTGACTCCCACTTTAAATCAGCTTATCTCGAATACAAATTGCCAGGATTTGATATTCCATGTAGGTGCAGTCAATTCATTTTGTACTTATAGCAATCCTCGTTTAAATATTACCTGTAGAGCGTCATGCTAATAGTTATTTGAATATTAATCATTAATTCTAAAAATTGTGCCAACGAATTTGTTTGCACGATCTGCCTTGTTTTTCTTGTTCATTTTCTTACTTTAGTAGATTGAAGTTTGCTTTTTCTTTCTGGTTCCTGATCCAACTAACACATTCTTACGTTGGTATTTATTTGTCTCATTTAGTAAAATTCAAATTATTCTTCCATCTTCTCCACTCCGACCTATTTTCCATTTCAAATTTTTGTAACTTCTTTCTAATGCTTTTTATCTTTTATTAATTTATATCAGCATTATCAATGCAATGATCTTATCAATGATTTTAAAGTCAATATGGCTTAATTGCTTAATTATATTCATTGAGTCCTAAAGTAATTATTTTGGGGGAATCTTCCGGTATATAATTAAATGTTTCCGTGAATAATTCCGGAGGCCAGAATTCACGCCGCAGCCTCACAATGCGGGTGTATGTATTGTGCGAAAATAATTAAATCAAGCATTTCTCTTTTGCTATGTTCTGTATTATTTACCGTATAATGTGTTTTCATTAGTTTCGGGTTTGTTTAAGCCTGTTTTTTCTCGCTTATTTTGCATTGGTTTATGATATTTGTATTGTAAAAAAGGGTGCTTTCACGATGTTAAACATAAAAAATAATTCCAGGATTGCTAAATGGAAAAAAAAATACATTCTTTATTGAAAGGTTTAAAATCCCTACAGCAGCGTTGGTTTTAATGTTCAGTCCAGCTGCCAGATATGTATCAATGAAAAAAAAAAAAGTTCGAGGTGTTACTTTACCACAGAAAGCTTATACGAATGTAATTGCAAAAATCTCTCTGAACGAAAAGAAATTTTTCAATACCCAAAGACAGCAGAAGCAAATAGGTATTAATTAAAATGTGCTTATTGCAAAAATTAAGGACATATCATAGAAGATTGTAGAAAACTGTTTTAGAATGGGAAGAAAAAGATGGGAAATCAGAGGATCTCCAGGACAACAATATTGTGCCAACATGGGATATTTCTTCTTTCCAACTGGTTTTACTTGTTATTCTTCCTAAGGTCCAACTTTTTCCACGAACTTCAATATCGATAGTCGATGCTTATAGCGCCCTGATATAATAATGATGATTATATGTATGTACATAGCGGCAGATAGGGCAAGGCAGGTAGTGAAACTTCAATTCAGTTTCCCCAACGTTTCGTTGTTTATCAAAACTTTATCAAGGGTCTGTGAAGACGAAATTAAACGATAAACTTCCTGTTGATTACGAATCTAATAATGTCATCTATGGTATCCCATGTAAGGATTGTGATAACAAGTTTTACATAAGTCAAACCAGACAATTGCTAGTAAACGACTGAAACAACATAGATGATTGTGATAGACCTAATAGAACGGACTCAACAGCCCTTTGTCTTCATCATCACACTACCAGCCATGAATTTCACTTCTTTCATTCAACAATTTTCGATAAGGAGTCTAATTGCATAAAGAGGAATATCAGTGAAATGATCCATATCAATGTTAATGACTCAATTAATTTTAGGACTGATACTAATAATTTAAGCTCTTGGTATAGCGGCATTTTGAATAAATACAAAGATAGTGTTAAATAAGTGATAGGGATGTTAAATGCATCAGACAACAATATCTATGAATTCATATCGGTTCTGACCTTTAGTGCAAATTATTGATTTATACAGTTGACATCCTATATTTTGTATATTGACTTTGTGTGTGATGTTATTAATCATAGAGGTGTTTCATATTACAATTCACTAATGCATTTTATGTTATATAATGGCTACTTTAACATCCCTGCTGTAACTCTTTGAGATTGGTAAGTGAGAAAAAAGAATTATATAAATCAAAATCGTGGCTCTTGATAATAATTCATGGTTTCTATCGGTCAAAATTGCATACCGTTGGGTTTGAATAAATTAACAACGTATAGACACCTATTGCTTCGGTTGTCATGTTGTAGATATTACATTAAATGAACATGGAGTAAAGCTGTTTGATGATGATGTCCCAATTTCAGCAGAAAGATATTCAAATATTAGTTGGATAAACTTCTGAGAAACGGAAGCTGGCAAGGGAATTTTGGCTCCACAGCTTGGGGAGCTAAACATAGACTGAAAGCTTATAAAATTCTGCGCCACCCTGTATGTACAATATTCTGTACACAGATCTGATAGGGATAAGAAAGCATTCATTTGCCCATTTCGAAGTTTTCGTTATACAAGGA
This sequence comes from Ceutorhynchus assimilis, assembly GCA_917834065.1. Classification (NCBI taxonomy): domain Eukaryota; kingdom Metazoa; phylum Arthropoda; class Insecta; order Coleoptera; family Curculionidae; genus Ceutorhynchus; species Ceutorhynchus assimilis. Next base: position 25,135,592 of record OU892284.1, on the reverse strand, counting down.
TGCCATTCGGAACGAAGAATGCGCCATCTAAGGTTTATTTCACGAAGGTTTGTACTTATGACATCGATAATGTCATAACTTGAAAAAAAAGGTTTATCGTAGAATAATTCATATAAATAGCGTTCAAATTTTGTATTGTATTAAATGATTTCTGGTTTAAAAACCGACGAACGTTTTTGACGTCATTAATTTGTTTCAGTCAATTTTTATTTGTTAAAAAATGAAGGCTAAAGTACAAACCCTCGTGAAACAAACAGTACATTCCAAATGCTTATTGATCTATTCAGAGAGACACTCCAAGAATTGACCATATTAGCATATCTGCATGATTTGATCTTTTTGTTTTTTTGTTTTTATATCAATGATCTTTTTCACCTGAGTATATCTGGAATGTTTAGTGCTTCCGCGGATTATGCTACTGTGGTATGGAGGAAGACCCTGATGATCTGGTTCAGAAAATTTTACGTCAGATTGTTGTTTATACTTGAAAAAAAAGAAATACTGGGATTCCGTTTAAATATCAATGAAATAGATTGCGGAAACTGTTCCATAAGTTCTGAGAGCACGAGGTTTCTTGGGCTACTTCTGGACGTCAATCCCAAATTCGAGGGTCACAGAATTAAATTGAACAGACTTGTATCTGGTTGCTACTGTGTTCCTCTTCCGATCACCCATTCTGCTTTGATGCAAAATTCAATAATTTATATTAACGTAAAGATCTATATTCAGCTACCTTTAAATTTCTGGTAAAGCCAGCTTTCTATTCGCTTGATGACTATTTCAATTTCTCCTTCAACCACTGAATAGTTGTCCCTTATCGGTCAACAGTTGCCTAAGTTTAAACTCATCCTTTTGTGGATATTTTATTTTTATATTTTTCTGTACTTATTGTTTTTATCTCTGTTTTTACGTAGCATTCGCAAATTGTGTATTTTTGTATTGTTTCACTTTTTACCTATTTATATTTATTTCAATTTGACTGACATACTGGGTTTAAGATTTTTTTTTTGTTGTGTTCTCTACACTATTTCAACCTCAATTTCGGAAAAAGTAACTTTTATTTAGGAAAATGTAAAGACATTTTCGGAAAAAGTCAAATCAATTTCAGAAAAAGTAAATTTAAATTCGGAAAAAGTAAATTCAAATTCGGAAAAAGTAAATTCAAATTCGGAAAAAATACATTCAATTACGGAGAAAGTAATGTTATTTTTTAGGATAATTCGAATTGATAAAAAGTAAATTTAGCAGTGACTATAAACCTCCAGTCGAACCCGTACCCTGACGGGTTCGACTCCAATCATTGTACTTTAATTTGGTTCTACATTTATCTCTGTTCTACATATATTGGTTCTAATATTATTTTGTAGGTCTGATGATGTTCATATGAGCGAAAACCTATTAACTACCTACGATACTTATAGTGAAATTAATTAAACAGTGTATGCACGTGATCAAAATTAATGACATAAGCACGTCGCAATGTTGCCGATATTTACTTTCGTTTTACTTTGACATACCATGTCTAATAAAATTTGTTATCACTAAAAAGCAAACAAACATCGATTTTTATATGTATAGATAGTGTATTATGAACACAATCTAAAAAAACTACTCACTTTTCGTCGTAAATTTGATTGCGAATAGAGCTAACATCAAGGTGATCTTGATTCGTAACCCGCTTCTTATGTGGACGTTTTTTCTTTGGTGAATTTAACGCTAAATTATCCCTAACTTTTTGAGAGATTTTACATTGGATTTTACGCACAGTGGTTGTACCAATATTCAGTGCAGCTGCAACACGCTGAAAACATATTCCCAATTAAAGCCCCAGAAGATTTATATTTGATAGTATCAATATACTTCACCTCTCTAACACTATTTAATGGCAAAAAGGGGCCCTCATTATCTCGTTCCTGTTCAAAGAAACTAATTAGAGACGCAACGAGTTTCTCACTCTGACTATTCAATGACTTTGGCATTTTATAGATACACAAATAGAAATAATTTCAAATTATGAAAATCAGTAACCGCAGATTTGCAGCAATATTTGGCAACATAACCCATGAGTGCCAACCTAAATGTCATTTTATTGGCCAATTCGGTTAAATGCCAATAGTGTTCTGTCTTTTTTTAACTAAGGTTAAATAAAAAGGAGAATGAGCTCTCAGCTTGAAACGAATTTTAATTTCTTACATACTGCAATTGGCAATAATTTCGACGTCATTGATCACGTGCATACACTATTTAAATAATTTCACTATATATACTTATTTGTTCTTGTTCTCTGTTCCTTGCAAGTTGCACAGGTAGCTGCAAGAATGAGTATAAATTTATTTTTAGAAAACTGTATTATCTAGTACTGTATTCTGTTGGTAAAAACCGTGCTGCCCCAGTTTTACACTAACACTGAATCAGTTTAAGTTTAGTACATTGCCAGAAGAATATGGATCTGGCCATAAACACCATTCTGTTATTTTTTTTATCGATCTGCGTTCGGCTTACGTACTTGTTCAGAGCTCACTCTGCCTATGACGTCACGATATTCATCGTGGAGTGCAAAGCCGAACGAACTCATCCATTATAAGGTTGGTAGATTTTTAGTAATGTGTCATCTGTCAATTGTCAAAAATAGTATAAAACTAAAGACGATTTCGCCTCATTTTGGTACCTCAGTTTGGTCCCTCAAACAGGTACCAATCAATTTTTGATGGGAGAATGATGCCGTCACAACAACTTTGGTATAGGCGCTTTGGTCTGTCAAATGCTATGACGCGATTGACTGCGGTTCGTGACTGACTAGTCTTTCTGTCTCATGTCTTAATAAACATGTCAAAAATGTGCCAAACGCCTTACCCACTGAATTCGGATGAGAATGTTGAGCTACTCACGGATCACGTACCATTTTCCCATTGTGTTGTATTGTGTAAATCGACCTTTTTTATCACCTCAACAATGACAAAAAAAGTCGGTGTCATATTTAAACCAGTCATACCATAAAAACATATGATGTGTTTTATGATCTCTGGTTTTATGTCAGGTCAAGTTCTGGAAAAGAAATGAGCTTGAAATTTTCCTCTGGACCTCCCCCTAACTTTACCCCCACCTCCCCCTATAATCGTACCCCCCCCCCCCCCAGAAATGTAAAGTATCTACGCCCTTGCTAACGAAACAAAGTGAAACTTATGAAATTTGAGAAAAATTCAAAATATCGGACTTCTTCAAAAATTACCTATTTTGGATATGAAAAGTTGATTGATATTCGATATTACAAACAGTTCAATATTCCACTTAGCTTTCAACCGATTGATTTTTCCTGTCAAGGTCTTAAAATATTCGCAAAATAATGAACTTTTAGAATTCAATAAAAAAAGTTATACAGGGGCTCACAAAAAAGTTCCAGCGTTATCCAAAATTGAGTAATTTATGAAAAAGTCCACCATTTTGAATTTTTTTCAAATGTGAAAAGTTCCACTTTGATTCGTTAGCCTGTTCAATTCTCTTTCAAACAACCCAAAACAATAACATAAAAAAGTAACAGCTCAAAAACGAAATTCCGGTTTTTTAAGCCCACCAATCCAAAGTTTGAATTAGGACCTGCAAGAAAAATATCCTTTGCCATACAACACCATGAGGGTGTTATTGTTGCACTCGTCCACCATTTGGAATCTGTTCAGAACCAGAGGTATTTCAAAAAATAATGCTTATTACCAAATATTCCCAACACTCAACACTGCTCAATGGACGATATTCTTATTTATTCTGACTCCCAGGAAAGTGTAGGAAAAATTACTAACCAATGGAAACTTCTGGATTGAATCTAAATAGGGGAAAAAACATTTTCAAAGTTAAAAAAATTAAGTTTCTTGGCCATATCTTATCGGAAAAAGATATTGAAATTGATGATGCCAAGCTGGAAGCTATTAGAAACTTGATGAGACACCAAAAAATATAACAGAATTTACAAAGGTTGTTAGACATGATAACATAATTGATAATGATAATTGAATAAATTCATACCAAATATATCTGAACTTACAGATCCTTTGCGAAAGCTTTAAAAAAGAAAGTTATGAATTTATTTGGGACATAGAACAGCACACAAGTACAGTTGACTAGTGCTCCTGTGCTGTAATTTTAAGATGTAAACAAAGATCATCATCATCAGTAGCTCTTGTTCAAAAAATTCAGAAGCTATCTTAAAGCAAAAAATCAACTTCTTGCATAATATGCTACTGAATCACTAACATCGTCACAACAAAATTGGCCTCAAACTGAGAACGGAGCGTTTGCAATAAAATTTGAATTTGATAAATTTCATCAATATACAGTAGCAAGAAACTCACAGTAGTAATAAACCATATGCCCCTAGAAGCTATTTTCGAAAAACCCATTCACTTTGCTACAAGGAATATATTTGGAAGTATCACAGTATTCGCTCCAAACGATGTACGAAAAAGGTAAAGAATAACTGATTAGCAGTTATTTTAGGTACGGATTGTGAAGAAACTGAAGAAAATCTAGAAAACGAGGAATAATTAGAAATTCAAATTGTCCTCTCTATGATCAAGAATCTTAGGGAAGAATTAGTAAAAGCTACAAAATTGGCCGAAGTCTGCGCTGCAACTACCAAAGTTCATATTAACAGAGGCGTGGAAATCAAAATTCATTTACAGACCTTCACAAATTGATGTTCAATTCCAAATTTCGACCACTTCTCAGTAAAATGGAGATAGGTTCATAACGAGTAGCCCACCAACAATAAATTTCCAAAATTTCGGATCATAAAATGGTGGATTAATGGAAATTAAAAGTTTTGCCGAAAGTTTATAATAAGTTAGTAACTGAAAATACATGAATTGTCAGTTACCGTTTATAACACGGTTACAATTAATTATTCAAAATCTGCCAAACAAGGAGGTGATTGCTGTCATTTTCAGCAGAGACTCAAACCAAACGTGTGTTCAGCACTTGTCTTAGATGTCGCTGAGTTCAGAAAGCGTAACGGCTCGCTAATCACTTCTTTCAAACGCCAGTGAAAACTGCTTTACCTAGCCAATAATGTGTAATATTATTATTTCATTTGCATCTGAATAAAATTATTTAGTCCACTGTATAAAACTGTGTAAACGAATTAATATTGAAGATGTCGCCATCCACTTGTGCGTAATTAAAAAATATTCAATGTATGTCATAAAGCCCAAAAGATGGCGCACTGGCTCTTATTTGACGCCACTCTTAAATGGATTTCCAAATTCAGATGATGAGCTCCAAAAATATTAAGCACTAGGTATGTAACTTTTAGAGACGAACTTGCAGTTCACAAAAAACACGTTCAAGGGCGAAAAAATAATTGTTCCAAGATCCCCGACACTTAAATGGTAAGAAATATTCATGAAGGCCATGTTAGTTACTTTAAACAAGGAAGAGAACTACGAACTACTTTACTGGAGAGGAATATATCACAAGATATTCTTAGTTATGTTCAAGAATTTAGGGTTTGTGAAAAATATCAGAGAGCTAATCAAAATGAATCAATTTCACGGAAGCCACTACCAGAATTACTATGACAAATAGTCGGCTTTGATTTGTTTAGTGTACATAAAAATTTCTATATTACTATTTACGACAGTTGCTCTGCTTTTTTGGACTAGAAAAACTGGGAAATCAGACATCTTTGGAAGTAATGGGCTATCTAAAGGAATAGTTTGCATTTCACGGTGTTCGTGGAAAACTAGAAATTGATAATATGACACAATATACTACCACTAGAGAATTTAGAGACTTCTCTGGAAAATTGTGTTTACAGCATACAACTAAGTCCATATCACATCAGAAACAATGGTTTATCGGAAAGAGGTGCTCAAATTGAGAAAAATCTGTTAAAAAAATGTACAGACGGCAAATCAGATATACAGATTGGTCAACTACAGAAATCCATCTAAAAATGCATCACTGGGTTCACCTAATCAAAGACTTTTTGGCAGAGTTACCAGGACATTACTTCCAGCAAACAGTGAAAAGTTGAAATCAAATATTCTAAAAGATGTCAAAAATTAATTAAAAAGAAAAAGACTATACAGACAGACATGCCACTCAAACACAGAACTGTAGGAGATTCTGTTAGAGCACAACTTCCATACAATGGGCTGGCGCAACTAAATATAACAAAAGTTGATAATCGAATAAAAAGGTAAGCATTATTACGAACAATCCATAAAATCAGGAGCATAATCAACCAGTAGCAGAGAAAATTTTTAATCGTCAACCAGAAATTTCAGAAGACCAACCGATCGAAGAAATAAGACGAACTTCCCAAAGTTATTCCGAACAAAGACGGACAAAGTCTGAAAGAATAATCAAACCTGTACTTAGACTAAATTTGTGAATTAATTTCATTCAAATTTGTTAAGGGGAGATGTTAATTATATTATATTTTAAGTCCTCCTGTATTTAATAAATTGCTAACCAGTTTTCATCTCGATTTCAAATTTTGCTGTCATCATCTTGTAAAATTAGAACAATAAATTATTTTATAAAAGTATAATTTATCCTTACAACCTAGCTAGATTGTGATTCCAACCACATATTATGACGTTGATTCTATATGTGTACTAGCTGAAGATCTCAAGTTAGCTCTTACTCCTTATATGAGCGAAGAAGTGAGACATATATTGGTACTCGTGGAAGACCCACGATATTTTCCAATTAACCAACCAACATGAACGAAATTTGACTTTGGTAAATTCTCATCGAAATGAAAACAAAAGTTGGCACTGAAACACTTTTCTTATTAGAAATCATCCTTGTTTTGGACCGAGCGAAATAAATTATTATAAACCCGACCGAAAATATCTATTATATTGGTGACAAACGATTATCAAAAATAGCTACGACAAAATGTAAGGTGAAGGTTCACTATACCGACAATGATGAAACAAAACGACGAAAATAACAATTTATATGATTTTCGCGAAAGGCGTGTGACATCTGTGAAAAATATTTCACATTAACTTTTTACTGATGAATTTCCTTGAGATGTAAATTGCCAATTAGGCAAAGCGATTTTTAAACTAGCAAATATTACTAGGGAATAATAATTAAACATAGATTATAATTTTATAGAACAGATATCATTTGACTTTGGCAAGTTGGAGGAACTTTAGCTGAACAAAGTATATCCACCAAAGCAAAAATCAACCAATATTATTTTTAGTGAATTATGATTACATTCTACCTGGGTATATGCAAAACTTCCTGTCGGGCACAAAAATAAAACATTACACCTTAAAATAAAACAGTTAAATATAGAAATAGCAGCGCCCAGTTATATTTTATTCGCCTGTCAACGTTAATTTTTTTTCTGCGTGTTTCAAAATAAATTTTTTGGATTATTTTCGTAAAAACGACACAAAGTATTCGTGACTTAATTTAATTGGCATAATAATCGATCATCGGTTTAATTTCTTTTTAATTTGCGTTGCGACAAAAAGTCATCCTGAATTCGAATTGGTCTTATTATCTAGACGTATTTTAACTGCAATGAGAAGGTTATTATAAAAGTACTAAAACGAGTCCTGAAGCAACTGGCAATCTTGACAGACTGAGTTGCTCACCAGTAATATTTAAAATAATAATAATCAATTCTGACATCTTTTCTTTAAACAAAAACAAATACTTATTCTATTGAACATGATCATTGAGATGTACTGGTCTTTTGAGGTGTCTTCCCTTACACATGTCATGTACATTATCTCTAATTCTAACTACCTCCCCTTTCTCAAATTCTAAAAGCTTGAAATTATTTCTTTCATCATGAAAATGTTCAAATTTTTTCTGTCTATCTTCTAAAAATGTCTTAACTTTAAAATTATTGTCATTATCATGAAAATCTTCGAATGATGGAAGAAAGGCACTCAGGCGAATCGGTTGGACTGTTACGATACTCCAGCAAAGCTATAAAAGGATCTGTACCTAAATAATCAGCTTTTGCTTGCACGTTTAAATGTAAGGTCCGTTTCACCAGGGTTCATAATTGACCTTGAAACTTGAAAAAAAAGGGTTGTCGTAGATTAATTCATATGACACATTCAATTTTTTTGACAAATTAAAATGATTTAAGAACCGACGAACGTTTTTGACGTCATTGATTTGTTTCAGTCAATTTTTATTTGTTGAACAAGGAAGGCAAATGCTGGTGGCAAGTACAAACCCTGGCGAAACAAACTTTACCTTTCCGCCATACCATTTGATCTAGGGTAGTGTGCACTTGAAGTTTCTTGTTGAAACTGCCATATGTCGGAGAAATTTTTAAATTTAAAACACGAAAACTGTGGTCCATTATCACTGTATAAAATTCGAGGTTTACCATTCCTGGCAAAATTTTCTTCAAGTCCAGTTATAACGCATGATCTGCAGTTTCAGCATGCAATTTTTTAACCTCAAAGAATTTGCTAAAATAATCCACGACCAATAAAAATGCTTGATTTTTATAATAAAAAATATCAGCTCCTACCATCTCCCAAGAACTATTTGGGACTTCCCTTAACAATAAAGATTCATGTCCATGTTTTTTCTGAAACTTACAAGTACTACAGTTTTTTACTACATCCTCAATTTCCTTGAACATGAAAGGCCAGAACAAAACATTTTTTACTCTTGATTTACATTTGTCAATGCCAAAATGATTACAATGTATAGGCTTTAACATTTCACATCTTAAATTTCTGGGCACAAGAACAGCTTGATTTCTAAAAATTAATCCATTAACAAAGAATAATTCATCTTTAATGGAATGGCACAATTTCGATTGATCTGGGATTTCATCATATTTTGGCCAACCATTTTGAATATAACGACTTATCAAAGCCAAATCAGGATCATTACTTGTGTTTTTAATAAAAATATCTCTTTTTGAGTCACTAAATGACAAGGTATTTACTATCAAACACAAATGAGCATTAATTTTATAATCTATTTCGGTTAAACCTTCTTCATACTTTAAATAAGAGCGAGACAAAGCATCAGCCAATAACAGCTCTTTACCCGGTTTATATTGCACAATTAAATCATACATTTGTAGCCTCAAACGTTGCAATCTTAAAGGAGTATCAGCTAAAGGCTTTTTAAAAATTTATTCCAAGGGCTTATGATCTGCCTCAACATTAATTATTTTACCATAAACGTATTGATGAAACCTCTCGCAGCCATGCACAATTGCCAGTAACTCTTTTTCAATTTGTGCCCATGACTGCTGAGCAGGTGTCAAGGCGTTGGATGCGTATGCAATAGGTTAGTTATCTTGCAATAATACAGCACCCAAACCCTTGCTACTACTGTCAACTGATAAGACAACTTTTTTATTGTTATCAAAAAATTTTAAAACCGGTGCCTTAGTTAACAAGCTTTTCATTTTCTTGAAATTAGAAGTATGTTTATTTGTCCAAGCAAAATCCACCTAACTTTTTAAAAAGTTGTCTCATTGAATAAGTTAAATCTGATAACTTAGGTACAAATTTACTTACATAAGTAACCATTCCCAATATCGTCTGTAATTCTTTCTTGTCCTTAGGTGCATCCATGTTAATTATTGCACTTATCTTTCTACTATCAGGATTTCTTAAACCTTCAGCACTAAAAACATGACCCACATAAGTCACTTCCGAGACAACAAACTGACACTTTTTTTTGTTGAATCTTATATTACTCTGCTTGGGTCTTTCCAATACTGCTTCCAATTTTCTGTTGTGATCTCCTTTGTCTGTTCCCCATATTACGTCGTCTATATAAACCTCAACACCCTCAAAGCTCAAAAATATTCTTAAATTTTTTGTGGAATACTTCAGGCGCCGAACGAAGCCCAAAAGGAACCCTTTTATAAGCATATCTACCAAAACTACCAGCGTGAAAAGTTGTTAAAAGTTTACTGTCTTTATGTAATTTAATTTAGTAAAAATCTTTGTTTGCGTCCAAGGTAGAAAAAATCTAAGCTCCTGGCATCCTTGACGCTAACTCTTCAGACAGTGGTAATTGATGCCGTTTCCTCACTATAAGATCATTTAAAGGCTTGTGGTCCAAACATAGACGAAGTGATCCATCAAGTTTTTTAAAAATTACCATTGAGCTACACCATTTAGTAGTCCTATGATACATCCAAATTTACTATCTAAAAGTCCAAGCTGTGCTTAATTCCATTTATTTCACACATTATTGTGGTTTCTCCAGACACATTAATTTTTGAACCATCATATCCTTTAAGCTTCACAAGAGAAGGTCTTAACTGTATATCCAAATCTCTGGATGTCTTCATATATAGGACATTTAACGTCCACTTTACACACAACCTCCTTTCCGTTTATTTTAATTTTCTGTAGCCATTCCTTGATACTAGCTACATATTTTGTTTCACTGGTAATTGCCCTTACAAAGAAATCATCATTTTCACTCTCCGAGTCATTCTCAACTTCATTGTTACTGTCTTGACTTTTTAACACACGTACATTTCTTTTTTTTGACACATTTTTTCAAAATTGTTGTAATCATTGCAATTTCTACACTTTTTTCGGTACGCCGAGCATTTGATACCATGAATCCAACCACATGACTCACATTTTTCTTTGAATTCTTTTTGATCACCTTGTTTTTCCCATTTTTAGTCTTCTTTTTTTGTTTTCTTTCTGTTTATTTGTCTACGGACAACATTAACTTCCGTAAACGTTACTTGATTCAACTGCTTTGATCGCATTCCAGCTAATTTAGCAGCCTTGTAAATGGAGATACACTTGGTCAAATCTAAACTTGCCTCACGTAGTAAGGATCTTTCACTCTGTTGTCTGAAATTCCACATACTACTCTGTCTCTTATAAGACTGTCTCGGAGATCTCCAAAGTTGCAATTCATGCTTAACTTTTTCAAATCAGTGATAAACATATCAACCGATTCACTCTCTGGTCTCAGGCAATGCAACAAAATAGCAACTTTCCTTTCGCTTGTCATTTTCGTATTGTCCAGGACTCCACTGGCCAAAAAACAAATTTCAAATTGTTGTTTTCACTTTTGAAAATTATTAGCCACATCCCCTTCAGTACATAACATATTCGGAGACTTGGAGTTGGTTCATTTTTGGCTCTGTTCTATACAAAATACCAGAAAAATTCCAACAATTCAATTTTCAAAATCCTTCACACAATTTGTCAAAAATATCGGGTCTTCAAAAAAAAAAACAATCAAAGATTGCTATGGATTTTCTAACGTATGTCTTAGCAATATTTTTCTTTAATTTTGTCAATGAACTTTAGAGTCAAAATGTCATGTCAAAAATCCTTACCAATAAAAAAACAGTAATGCGACGTACGTTTTCGTAATCAAAGCAATCTTCGATTGTTTTTTTTTTTGAAGACCCGATATGTCAACCTAGATATTAACACTTTAAACCTTCTTTTTGGCCCCCGCCGTTCCGCGACTGAATTCAGCAACACGGTTACACGAGAGTCACGTTACAATACTAAACGAAATATACCTACTGCCAGTTTTTTCAAGTCCAAACAGATGCAAAATCACTTTAGAGTTTTTACAGCCAAATACTCAATTTTCATCACAAACTTTTACCGCAGCGCCATGTCAAGTATATCTAGTATAAATGAAACGATTCAATAATAAACTATACGTTTTTTAACTGTAATTAAAAGGCCATAGATGACAGATATCCATTACCTAATATAGCGGATATTAGATAAGCTTGGAACATCACAATATTTTACATTAGATTTAGCGAGCGGATTCCACCAAATCGAAATGGATCCCAAAAGCATACCTAAAACAGCGTTTAATATAGAGCAGGGACATTACGAATTCTTAAGAATTCCCTTCGGCTTAAAAAATGCTCCTTCCACATTTCAAAGAGCTAGAGAAAATGTATTAAAAGAATTACTTGGTAAAATATGTTTAGTCTACATGGACGACATAATCATATACTCTACACCACTTTAACAACACCTTAATTCTTCACGACAAGTACTTGAACGACTTATCCAATTCAATTTGAAGATTCAACTAGATAAGTGTGAATTTCTCCACAAAACTGTTAAATTCCTTGGACATACAATAACCTCAGATGGTATAAAACCAAATGAAATGAAAGTAGAAGCAATAAAGAGATATAAAATTCTAAAAACACCAAAAGAAATAAAATATTTTCTCGGACTTGTAGGATACTACAGGAAATTCATTAAAAACTTTGCTAAAATCACCAAACCTTTAACTCAATGTTTAAAGAAAAATGTTAAGATAATTCATGACAAACAATTTATCGATGCATTTAATCTTTGTATGTATGACTCAATATTAAAATATCCTGACTTCTCAAAACCATTTGTCTTTACAACAGATGCTTCAAACTACGCAATAGGCGCAGTTCTTTCTCAGGGTCCTATTGGAACTGATCTACCCATAGCTTATGCAAGTAGAACCCTCAATCAAGCAGAATGTAACTATTCTACAATAGAAAAAGAACTTTTTGCAATTATATGGGCGACAAAGTAAAAAAAAAAAAAAAGTTCGTTTCACCAGGGTTCATACTTGACCTTGAAACTTAAAAAAAAGGGTTGTCGTAGATTATTTCATATGACACATTCAATTTTTTTGACAAATTAAAATGAATGACTTCTGGTTTAAGAACCGACGAACATTTTTGACGTTATTGTTTCGTTTCAGTCAATTTCTATTTGTTAAACAAGGAAGGCAAATGCTGGTGGCAAATACAAACCCTGGTGAAACAAACTTTACTTTCGACCCTACTTATTTGCCATTTGGTCAAAAATTCACTATCGTGACTGATGACAAACCTCTCCAATGGCTCTTTTCAGTAAAAAACCCAGATTCAAAGTTAGTCCGATGGAGACTAAAACTCCAAGAATATGATTATATACTATTCAATACATAAAGGGAACAAAAAATTGAAATGCTGACGCTCTTTCGCGTCCACCCTTAGATACACTTCCTATTAGCATAAATAAACCACCATCATCACATATGTCAGCTGTTGACGAAGACCAATATTCACGGAGAGAAAAAGTCAAACATTTATTCGACCCACCAAAGAAAATTATTCCAAAAAAAGTTGAAAAAGCTAAGAAAAGCTCAAAAATTAAAATAATATCAGATATTCAAATCAAACCTGATGGTAAGAAGGTAATTCTTGTAAATAAAAATGAATCGCCTACCAGGAACATCTAAAGAAAATAAATCGCCTAAACCAGGACCATCTAAAGAAAATAAGAATAAATCACCTAAACCAGGACCATCCAATGAACATAAAAGATCGCCTAATCGAAATAAAAAATTATCAATAGTAATATAACTAGTGCAATGGAAATTATTGATAATTTTTGGGAAATTTGCCCGAATGCATTTTTAGTTGAAAAAGAGCACGAGTGCACGTAGTGCACGAGTGCCTTTTTCAGTTTAAAACGCATAAGTGCAAATTTGTCGAAAATTATAAATATATTTCCATTGCACGAGTTGTATTTAATGAGAGAATTTCATAAATCAAAAATTTAAATTTTTTGTCAAAAAATGTCAAAACACCAGTTTTCGCACCAGTTAGTATGCAATTATCTGATAATTTGCACTAGTGCAAATTATCGCGTAATTACAATCTGATTGGTTCAAATCAACAATCAAAACATGTCAATTTATTGTTGGAATACCAGTTTTGACAGATGTATGAAATTCTCAGAAAAAAACTGGATCTGAAACAGAAACAGTTCATTCAGCTACTGAAAATCCTATCTTAGGAGCACCCTATGTGGAAGAAAGTGTGAATACTCACAAATATCAAATAATTTTTAAATGGACTACCAAGGAAAAGCCGTATCTGACAACGAAGAAATTGATCGATATCCTTACAAGGTTTTATATAAGCCTACCCCAACAGGTTCAAAACCTTTTGAGCATATTTATATAGATACGTACTCAGTATCTGGTCAAAAATATTTAACAATAATAGATAATTTCTCAAAATTTGCAACAGCGTATCCTATTAACGTAAACGCAATTGAGATTTGCCAAAACCTAATTAAATTCTTCTCACACCTAGTAAAATTACTACGGATAATAGTCCAGCATTTAAAAGTAATTTAATCCAAGATCTTTGTAAGACTTACAAGATTGTATTTTTTTGTTTTGTACATTTTGTTACACCTTATAATCCCAATTCGGATTCACCAATTGAAAGATTCCATTCAACATTAAAGGAAAGCCTTGTAGCTCTTAGGAATAAACATCGTTCCAAAACTATCCAAGAATTGATTGATATTGCTATATTAAATTATAATAAATTTGGAGAAAAATTTTAATCAAATACAGATTATATATAAAATCTGTTTTTTTTTTAAAGATAATTCCCCAAGTCAAAAATTTAGTAACTATGTTGGCAACACAAGCCTTTTCTACATGAAAAATTTGAAAGCATTGACAATTTTACATTGTATTGCCAACCTAATGTCAGTTTGACTTTTATCTTTAAAAAAAAAACGCACTTTACGAATTAGCAGAAACTTCAAAGCAACTTAATAAAACTATCCACTTAAAACTAAAATGCAAAGAAAGCCAACGTTTTAAGTAAATTAAACGAAAAACGGGAAAATGATCTAAAGATCCCTGAAGCTACTACACAGTTATTAGCTACACCTCAAAAATTAACACAAAAACTTGAACCCAGGTTCAAACATTTGAAAGTCAAAGACACCCTAAAGATGTCAAAAGACGTTTATAATTTTCAGAAAAATGAAGATCATCCCCGTGGGAATCATCTTTGTACTTCCAATGCTCAACGCGCAGTACCAGATTGAAAAACTGATAAATCCATTATTGCCGATTTATCAAGGAACCAGTTATATAATAACTAGTCACCGTCATGTATATTATCATATTAACCTTACTAATATAAGGAATTGTTTAGATTTGACACAAAGAACACTTTTACAAGTAAACAGAACTCTAGAAAAACTAGACATACCCTTATATCATCTTTTACTTACACGAGTATATGACCTTATTGACCAAACACAATCAATTGAATCATTTCTGAATCATTATACGACACCTCAGAAACGAATTAAAAGAGGATTATTTAATTTCATAGGAAAAGTACATAATAGTTATCCCATTTTGACGTTTAAAAATGACATTATTGAACGCATAACAATAAAGGTAAGTAGACGTTTATTCTCAGTGATTTAAAGATTTTTTAACTCATTCTTGGCATTTTAAGTCACTCTGCCTAATTAAAAGTCTTACACCTCAGTGATTTAATAGATATTTATATTCCGGCGTGTCATAATGACATTATTATAGACTTCATTTGTAGTGTCATAATGACATACTTTATTGGATTGAGTACTATAATGATTTCATTATAGTCCTGAGTACTATAATGAAAAAAAATATATAGGTAAAGCATTCCTAGGTTTTTTCATACACGCTTCTAGACTTTTCAGGCATTAGGCCAGCAACTACATTATCAGCCAAATTTTCCATTTTTGGGGGTAATCCATCATGGAATTATTCATTTTTTAATGTTTGATGAACATTTCAGTGAATTCAACATTCACAATATGACAATACAAACAAACAATTCCGTTGTTACCAGTTGTCAAGCACATTACTGAAATTAGCCTTTTTCAATCATTTCCGATAAACTCAAATGCGACAGAAAAATGTATTGACTATAATCGCCGGAATATAAAATATTGTATGAAATTCGGATCATAAACGATCATTATGGCACACGCCGCGCCGTGTTATCAGACTCGGCTGACGCCTCGTCTGAATATTCACGGCTAGTACCATAATGATCGTCATTATGATCCTTATAACATAAATATCTATTTTCTACTGACATTTCATAATACGCTATTAAACGATTAAAATCTGTATCATAATGAACTTCATTACGATACAGATTTTCATTATAATACTCATTTTTAATATTATACAATGTTGATAGATGGCAGCACTAGTTGAGATATTGAACATTTTTAACGTTAATTTTGCGTAAAACAATTATTTTGATAACTATAGATAAGACTTCGAATTGTTTAAAAGTTACCTGAAGTTTGGGACGAAGAATAATTATTATAGAAATAATGAGTGATAAGGAAGAATTTTTACTTTTTTAATTATTATACATTGTCAATAGATGGCGCCACCAGTTAAGAAATTTTTTTATTTTTTTTTGAATGATGACAGCACTCTGTTTATAGCTTTTCCATGATAATTTAGCGGAAAACAATAATTCCATGAAAAAAATACTTCGAATTGTTATTAAAAGTTACCTACCTAATGTTTGAGATAAGGCATTATTATGGAAATATTGAGTGATAGCGAAGAATTTTCACTAACACCCCCAGAAATTACAGAAAAGGCGACAAATGCAGGTAATAATATACTACCGGACAAGTCCAAGAAAATTTACGAAATATTATATGGACAATGTATGGATTGGAAACACCAAAAACACATCGTCCTTCTCAGAAAATGTTTTGATAGTATATTTTGAAGAACAACAAAAAATGAAACCTTCAACTGTATGGATTACTCAATTATGAAATCTCTATTCAAAGTTAAGCATAATGTTGACATATCTAAATATCATAAGTTTTATCAATGACAGTAGAAAAAATAGTGTATGCAACTCTCATGTAATGGCCATTAATACACTCGCATGTTATAAACGAAAATGGCTATCATTACATGATCATTGCATAATATACTAATTATGTTATATAAATCATAATGACGATCATTATGGTACTAGGCGTGAATGTTACCAGACGAGGCGCCAGCCGAGTCTGATAACACGGCATGTGCCATAATGATTGTTTATGATCCGAATTTCATACAATATTTTATATTCTGGCGATTATAGTCAATACATTTTTCTGTTGCATTTGAATTTGTCGGAAATAATTGAAGAAGGCTAATTTTAGTAATATACTTGACAACGGGTAACAACGGAATTGTTTGTTTGTATTGTCATATTCTGTGGCTATGTTCTGTGGTCATATTGTCATTGTCAAAGTTAAATTCAGTTAAATTCACTGAAAAGTTTATCAAATAGTGAAAAATTGATGATTTTATGATAGATATACCCCCAGAAATTGAACATTTGGCTGATAATGTAGTTGCTGGCCTAATGCCTGAAAAGTCTAGAAGCGTATATGAAAAAATTTATGCCAGTTATGAAAGTTGGTGTAACAAGAAAAATGTCGAAAATATTGCGCACGAGAAGGTACTTTTAGCTTATTTCAAGGAACAATCAATGACTAAAAAATCTTCAAGTTTATGGAGCTATTACTCAATAGGGTACTTACATGGAAAATTAAATTGATTATTGTTTATTGCAAACTGTAGGAAATCGAAAAAAAATCGTTACTTGTTTTTAATTTCGCTCAAATATGATTATTCCGGAAGTAATACAAATATTAAGTTTTGTATATATAGATATACTGAGCATATGCAACGTGACTAATTTATATGATAAGTGACGTCATAGGCATATTTCATAGCGTTGTATCTCCGTCAA
Source organism: Ceutorhynchus assimilis (assembly GCA_917834065.1). NCBI lineage: Eukaryota > Metazoa > Arthropoda > Insecta > Coleoptera > Curculionidae > Ceutorhynchus > Ceutorhynchus assimilis. The sequence goes on along the minus strand of OU892284.1, from coordinate 25,118,011 downwards.
TTTTTGACTAAGAAGAAAAAGAAAAAACACGTGTTGACTTATTTTTTATAGACTAACGAAATCAGCAATAAAAAAAATTGATGCAAGTACCCTATTATAAGAAGTATGTTATTAATAAAAAGAAACGGTGACATAAGTCTATCCTGTTCACAATCCGATGACCACGGGTGCAGGTAAAGGACCCCGCAATATTTAAACGGAAATTGGTTACCCTTGATATTTGGATGAAATTTAAATATGTTATTGGGGATGGCGTAAGCAACATTTTTTACCATGGGCGCAACCTTGTATATATGACAGGTAAGGCGGTATCGGCTGTCAAGTATCGATTCCTACTAAGTCGACCAAGGTAAATCGAAAAATATCAACCATTTTGACATCTGTCAAAACCCTGCTAAATGGCAGCACTCATATTTTCCAGTTTTCAATATTTCATGATGTGTCAGTTGACAATTTCAACCTATGTAAATTCTGAGTTTAAAAATTGAAAAAAAAAAATTACAGAACTGTCAAAACCTGTCATTTGTTTTAGTAAAAAAAAAATCCAATTTGGCTCTTTTTCGTTTAAATCTAGTTTATTGGTGATAAAACATTAAACAAAGCTCGAAGACATCAAATTTTGACAGCTGTCAAAATCTGACATTAGCTTTAATTGAAAAAAAAAAAACTGAACTCTAGTTCTGTTCTAATTATTTAAGTTATGCTTATTTATTATGAAGCATAAAAAGATTTATACACAGGTTTCAGATTTTGACAGCTGTCAAAATTTGATGTCGATGAGCTTTGCTTGATGTTTTATTACCAATAGACTACCTTACAACAAGAAAGAATCAGAGATGAATATTTTTTCCTACTAGAATAAATGACAGGTTTTGACAGTTCTGTAATTTTTTCTCCAATTTTTAACTCAGAACTTACTTAAGCTAAAACTGTCAAATGACACATCATGAAATATTGAAAACTGAAAAATATGAGTGCTGCCGTTTGGCAGGGTTTTGATAGATGTCAAAATGGTTGACATTTTGCGATTAACCTTGGCCGACTTAGTAGGAATCGATACTTGTTTCATCGAAATCTGCGATAATTACCCTGCTTTTGAATAATAAATTCCAATATTTGACAGCCGATACCGCCGCACTTGTCATATATACAAGGTTGCGCCCATGGTAAAAAATGTTGCTTACGGCATCCCCAATAACATATTTAAATTTCATCCAAATATCACGGGTAACCAATTTCCGTTTAAATATTGCGGGGTCCATTTATCACCTTTTCCCTATCAAATAGCATTAAAAGGTGATAAATTTTACCGGTACCAGTGGACATCGGATTGTGAACGGATAATAAGTTCGTTCACCTGATTGCTTTTTCAAAACGGAAGTAACGGAACTCCGACTCTTACACATCCAAGAAGTCTAGAATTATCACCAAGGAAAATATTGTGAAGTTTTTACAAGAGGCGGAGTATGAAACATTTTTGCTATTAAAAGTGGCAATGGTAATGGTTATAAGTGGAGCATGCAGAAGAGAGGAGTTGAAAACTTGAGAAGGGAAGATGTGCACGATGAAGGAACTGTTTTCAGAGTTGTGATACCTACTTCAAAAACAAATTTAATGTTTCCCGAAAATTTTTCCTTACGCCTGGCGAAGGCGGAGGAATCAATATGGTGGTTTATTCTATCTTTTAGGAATAATAAATGTACAAAGCAGCCAGTGGGTATTCATACCTTCGGAAATATGCCTGAAAGGACTGCTTCCTTTTTAAAGCTACCCCATTCCGCCGAATATACTGGTCACTGTTTCCGAAGGTCTTCGGTCTCATTGCTGGCTGATTCCGGAGTCGACCTCCACACTATTAAACGCCATGGTGGATAGAAAAGTGACACAGTAGCTGAAGGATACTTACATAGAGAACTCACACGAAAATGAAAAAAGAATTTCTGCAGCCATTCTTGGAAAAAAATCATCATCGGGTTCCCCATCGATTGTTTTCTTCCCACAAGAAACCGAAAACTTACAAATAAATAACCAGAATAATGCGACAATTTCGACACCGATGTCCAAGATCAGTTTATCAAATTGTGAAGATTTTGTAATTGATTTTAATCGTTAAATTTTGTTGTTTTCATTAAATTTTTCAAATTTTTGCCAGCTATACCTATATTATTTTTTTTTTCATTATAGTACTTAATATACTATAATGAAATCATTATAGTACTCAGGACTATAATGAAATTATTATAGTACTCAATCCAATAAAATACGTCATTTTGACACTACAAGTCCATAATAATGTCATTTTGACACGCCGGAATATAAAATATTATTAACTCACTCACGGCATTTTTCCTTGTACTTTACTTTTTGAATTTTCACAAAATGGGATAAAATTTTGTATACATCACGTGAGTTAACATGTTTATTCATTCGAAGAAAATTAACCCACTCGCTAGGGCTCGTGGGTTAAACTTTCTTCTCATGAATATATATACAGGGCGTCCCACGGTGGATGGCGTATTAGACGTTTATGGAGAACTAAAAAGCGGATCATTTTGAAAATTTGGCAACCGGGATAAACGACCATGATCTACACTTTAAAAATATTTTTGACAATGCGGTGTTGCCGCTTCTACTCTAAACTAGTGGCAACATCACTATTTTAAATGAAACACCCCGTATTAAATTGCATATTTGGATTCTACGTAAAATTCTAAGCAGATTTCATGTTATATAACCCTATACCTAAGTTCAACTGTTTTGGAAATATTGACAGTTGAAAATTGACTTTTTGCAACTTTGACAGGCTGTAGAACCTGAACGGTTAATTTTAGAGGAAAACCGATTTTACATTCCTATCTTAGATTTTTATAAACTATCATTTGACACCAACTTAGAATTAAATCCATGATTAAAAATTTCAGTTAAATTTAATCTCTGGTTAAGTTCAAAGTTGGTGTTAAATGATAGTTTATCAAAATCTAAGATAGGAATGTGAAATCGGTTTTCCTCTAAAATTAACCAATTAGGTTTTACAGCCTGTCAAAGTTGCAAAAAGTCAATTTTCAACTGTCAATATTTCCAAAACAGTTGAACTTAGGTATAGGGTATATCACATGAAATCTGCTCAGAATTTTACGTAGAATCCAAATATGCAATTAAATATGGGGTGTTCCATTTAAAATAGTGATGTTGCCACTAGTTTTAGAGTAGAAGCGGCAACACCGCATGGTCAAAAATATTTTTAAAGTGTAGATCATGGTCGTTTATCCCGGTTGCCAAATTTTCAAAATGATTCTCTTTTTAGTTCTCCATAAACGTCTAATACGCCATCCACCGTGGGACACCCTGTATATATTCATTTAACTCACTTGGTGTATAATAGTTATTTATTCCATTTTGACGTTTAAAAATGACATTATTGAACGCATAACAATAAAGATAAGTAGACGTTTATCACCTAAGTGATTTAAAAACATTTTAACTCACTCTCGGCATTTTAAGTCACTCTGCCCAACTAAAAATCTGAAACCTCAGTGATTTAAAATATTTGTAACTCACTCCCGGCATTTTTCCTTGTACTTTATTTTTTAAATTTTCACAAAATGGGATAAAATTTTGTATACATCACGTGAGTTAACATGTTTATTCATTCGAAGAAAATTAACCCACTCGCTAGGGCTCGTGGGTTAAACTTTCTTCTCATGAATAAACATTCATTTAACTCACTTGGTGTATAAAAATCTTTATGGTACCCTAGATTTTGACGACGTAAAACTTTACGATAATTATATCCGAACTCTGCAAAGTAATCAAGAAACATTACATCAATATTTGTCATCCACACAGACAATTCTCAAACAATTAACAATAGACATTGATATTCAGTTGACTAATGTCGGGACAAATCAACAGAAAATTATTAATCATATAAATGACCTCACAGGAATGACTCAATCAATGTCTACTACTATGTACTATATTATGTTACTAGATAACCTAGAAAACAATATACGTGTCATCAATGAGATTCGCACAAATGCTCAAGTTGCAATTAATTTTGCTAAGATAAATATTATGCATCATAGCATTCTTGAATATCAAGAACTTCAAAGAATAATTTTAAAATTAAATTCAAAAACGCGAATTCCATTTGATAACATAATCAAATATTACGAAGTCACACATGCTGACGTGACAATAAAGAAAGATCTTATAATTTTCTATATTGCCATTCCCTTAATCTTTGACAAACCATATATACTCTATCGTGTCTATCCTATTCCAATCAATTGGAAAATAACACCTATTAATAGTCCTTATTTATTGAAATTAAATAATGACTTTTCAATTTACGAGAAAACTGTCAAAAAATAGAAGATCTATTTTTATGTCCAAGCAGGCTTCTAAATAAAAATGAGCCTTATTGCATATCAGAAGCCACAAATTTGACAAATCATTGTTTACTGATAACCAGTAAAGTATCAAGAAACTTCTGTAACTCAATTAAATGACAATTCTATCATTATTATTCCGAAAAATCAAGAAAAGATTGATTTTCAATGTCCCAATCAGAATACGATAGAATGAGTAGATAAACCTGTACTGATTCTACCAATGGATTGTAAACTTAGCATAAGGAATTATGAGTATTATGATTCGCAAAAAGCTTATACAATTAATCTCAGATTAAAGTTGCCATCAATGAATATCAATGAAACTCTTGTTCAAAATGTTGAACCTTTGGAATTAAGAGAAATCGATTTAAATAATATTCATGAAGATATGAAAAATGTTAAAACACTAACTGTACATCCATCAAGGAAATTTGATGTAAACACTAGTGTATCGGTAACTGTAATTATTATAATCATTATTATTATCGCAGTGCTTTTATTATATTATTATTGCAAGAAGAAGAAATCTAAAAACAATGTTAAGGTGAACATAAAATTGAAACCAATCACCAATTATAATGCAAGCTTTATTTTTGGGATTCTAAAATCTCATCTAGAGTTAGAATAAATGTTTGTATTTGGTTTTGTGTTGTTCTGTAGATTCCATATAGGTTTAGTTTTTGGCTTAGTAGGTATATGGAGGCGATGTTATAATCTTCCATTTTTTTTTTCTGATGTGGTATTTACATAATCTATATGCCATCTCTTATATAAATCGCAGTGCCACCCCCACGTGTTGTTCTGCAGTTGTGGATAGCAGTGTATGAGGACAAATTTGAATATTCAACTTCATTAGGATAGATCCATGTTTCACTGAGAATAATTATTCTAGGTATAGTTTCTTGTTGGCCTTGTATTATATCATTAAGGTCCTCTATTTTGTTTCTTAGACTTCTTATGTTGATGGTTAGTATATTTATAGTTGATTTATAATCCATTTTAAATGTATGTAGTTTGTTTAATCAAATTGAGTATGTTTTACTAATGAAGTTAATTTGTTCTCTGTCTCAGCTTATACCCTTTGCGTGTGATCACTCTCACTTCTAACTCTCATTGGTTCTGTGTTTTCACCTTTCTTTGAATAAATCCGTCCATGTATTACATAGACTGATTTATATTTGTGGAATTGTTTATGTTCTCTAGCTTTTTTGAACAAATATTGATTCTTTTTGGTGAGATCATCATTAAAGTATATATTTTTGTTCTCTCCCACTAATCCACATTCATTTACCTTAATTCCTTTAAGCTGCTTGATCCTAATTTGTATTTTTTGTTTCGATATCTGGTTCCTGAACTTGATAACAATAGGTGCGTTTTCTTTTTTTGAAACATAGTATGTTTCCAATATTTCTTCCTCGTTCACTTCTGTTTGCATTGCACTTAGCACTTTCTTTACAATTTTTCTGGGTTCGTATGTCTGTTTAGGTATTCCAGATATGATTAGGCTATTTTCCTTTTACTGTTGTTCAGAAAAGTTTATTCTGTCTTCCATTTCTTGCACCTTTTTTTCTAGTTTTTGATTTTGGTTCCTAAGGCTCTTAACTTCATCCAATAGTTTATTTATGGTTTCCTTCTGCTAGTCAAATCCATCTGATACAAAATTGGAGGGACTTTTCAATTTCCTCCAGGTCACTTTGCACAGATTTTTTAAAAGGTGTAAGATACTCATTTAGTAAGTCCTTCAAAACAGTTCTTATCTTTTTTTCATCCATGTTGTTGCCTTTGGATGAGTTTTCTTGTTCATTAACCGCAATTTTTTTCGATTTCACGCAGCAAAACACCTTGTTTTCTGGACTTAACACTTTTGCTTAGCCAGCACAGCTAGGATGGTAGCCTGATCCACACTTTATGCAGTCCCATGGAGAAGCCACATTTTTTCACAATGGGCACAGGTTTTTTTTAATAATTCTGGAGGGTTACTATTTGTTGTATGTTTGCGTTCGACATGACCTCACAATAATCTGATATTAATTTCTAAATACCTAAGCTAAATTTGAGGAGTGGGAATTTTTGTAAATCTATAATTTTGCTTTGGTTTGGGGTAATTATGCGTTATAGCTAATTATCATAATTGTTTCCTATTTATTCCCGTACGTTGTTTAAATTTATCAGAATATTATATTTTTCTTTTATGTCACAACTTCATTGGATTTCAAATATTTTTTTCCAACCCACAAGAAAAAATCGTCCAATGTTCAATATAGGGTTATTTGCAATTGCTCTTATAAATTTTGAAATAGACAATGGATTGTTCTGAAATGTTAATTGGGTGGTCTCGAAAAGACTGAACCCTCGCAGGATTTTCTTATTGGTTGGAGTGAATGCCTAAAAGGGTCAAATTTTTTATTGAACCTCAAACTGGGAACGATTTAAATCCAACCCTCAAAATTAATGCATAATTAAACTATCTGTGAAACTATAAGCTTTCCATTCCAGATAAACACTACTACGTTTGTATAGGCCTCTTTTAACTAATAAACTCCTCCAAAATTTAACCGTTCTTGACAAAGGACGAATATTAAATAGCCATCAAAGGATTTCAAAGTTTGAATGGCCTTGATCTAAAAATGTTGTTGTTTCCGTTAAATAGAGTAACTTTGGACGAATAAATTTACACTGCGGAAAGTGGAAATTTCCGGAGGGGTTTATTAGTAGCATCAAGGAAAGCCGGCATATTTTGACCCTAGATAATGTGTCACCTTGGTCCTACTTAGAGACCGTTTAACTCGATCTATGCCAAGTCGAAATAAATAATGTATTTCAAGACAAAGAGCTAAATGCAGCCTAAAACGTTTTAGATGTCTCTTTTCGCTCGCTAAAACAGCTATAATAAATCCCAGTCTAAGCTGCGACTGACATAATACACAAAATTTGTAAAAGTAAAACACCGACGCATACGACAATTTCTCATACATAAAGTACATGTGTGCGTGTAATATAAACGATTATAATGACAAATTGTGGTTAAGCAAAGTTTCTGTTTTTAGTGGGTCAAGCTTTAATTTGTCAGTAAATTATCCGAGATTTGATAAAGGTGTTCATAAAAGAAGAAACTGTTGTTTTGAACGATCCAAATACTCAAATATGGAACAAAATAAATTATTTAGGCATTAGGGGTAGGAGGAACAACTTACAACCACGATAAGAAGGAACTAGCCTCCATCTTTCCCAGATGATAGTTACCTATAAGGGCTTCCTTTTGCCAGTATACCGGCGAAGAAGCTGCTGCCTTGTGCTGGATTTTGGCTAGAGGAAGACAACCTCGACCACAAATTACCTGGCCTTCTGGTAGAGGATAGCCTGGGAATAAATGTAAATGGAACGTTCAAGGAATCTGCAGGCAAATAAATTACCTACGTGATATCAGAGATCAAACATCAAAAAATATACGTGATTTACGCCTTAGAGACCATTTCTTCAGCGGGTTTCAAAAAGTATTAAGAGCATAGAAAGAAGTATCGATTATTGTTCATAGAAAATTGGGAAAACATAGAAAAGCGCATGAACATTTATCCAAGTGACCTAGCCTCTGGATGTGCAAAATACTCATTGACTGTGTAATAGGCCCTTGTGTTTAGGAAATTTTTAAGTTTTGTTTCTATCAGCTTTTGGGGTAGGTTTCTAAAAGCAACAAGTAGTTTATTCCAGATCTTCAGGATACTGTACTTGACACTCCTCTGAATGATGTAAAGCGTGCAATGTTTGATGTAAGGTATTGTATATTCCTTGTTGAGTAAGTAGTTATTATTTATTTTTGAGTTCTCAAATAGATCTTGCTTTTTAAGAATAAATAATACGCCTTCCAAGATGTATAGATTATAGATAGTGTGTACATTATTATTTTTAAAGTGTTCCCAGTAACTGTCCCTGTTTTTTAGTTTAAGTACGACTCTTAGGCATATTTTTTGTAGTTTTAAAATCCTTGCAACATCACTTGAGTTTCCCCAGAAAACAATCCCATGCCGTATTCTGGACTGCACAAAAGCATGGCAAGATGAGAACGACACAGCCGAGCCAACATTATCTCTCAGCATTCTAAGAGCATAGAGTAGAAATCAAACGAGAAGATGCCACACGCGTTATCGTTTGTCTCATTTTAAATGGGAGGGACCCAGTGAAAAGGAAATTTGCTTTCTTTGTCAGCGCTAACGACAGTGGCTTCTTCTCGTTTGATTTTTACTCTACACAAATCTGCTCAATGATTCAGACAATTTTACAATGTGCTCTGTCCAGTTTAGCTTCTCATCTAGCACCATACCCAGATATTCCACATAATCCTGTGATACTAGGTCCTCCCCTCCATATCCTACACACAAATTTTCTTGCTTTGGTTTGAAATGTATTAGTTGAGACTTTTTGACAATAAGGAGCAAATTATTATCTTTATACCATTCTTCAAGTGTTGAGATACTTCTCCTGGGTGTGTCACTGTCCAGGAAATCTGGGAAAATTTGGAAAATGAAGAATTTTTTGAAATATCCAGAAGTTTTTGAGCTTTAACATACTGAAATTAAAATTTGATTGGAAAAAAGTAAGAATAGCGAAGTTACAATATTTTTAATCTAAAAGACAGTGATATTTTTGCCTTAGTCTATGGCCTGAATATTTAATTTTTTTTCTGGAAATTCGGGAAACTTTGGAAAATTATTATTTTTTAAATATCCGTAAGCATTTTAGCTTTAATATACTTAAATTTGATCTAGAAAAAAACCAAAGATAACAGCTGAGTTACGATTTTTTTAATTCCAAAGAGACACTAACTGATATTTTTACAATACAGTCTATGGCCTCATTTTTGATTTTTTTCCTAGAAATCTGGGAAAATGTGGAGAATGAAGATTTTTTTCATGTATCCAGAAGCCTTTTACTTTTAACATACCAAAATTTGATTGGACAAAAACCAAAGTTAGCGGAGCTACGATTTTTTAATCCTTAAGGCCAGGATTATGTTGGAGCTGTGATAAACGATAAAAGCAACGATACTAATGTAAAGCATCATTAGTATCGTTGCTTTTATCGCTTATCACAGCTCCAACATAATTACGGCCAATGTCTAATAAAAGATGAGGGATGAGCTTATGTATTTTTGAAAATATACCATAAGATATAATCAAATAAAGGTACCAATAAAAAGTGTCCACCCAGTACATTTGTAACAGTTTCAGTCTAACGGCTACATGTAAGTATATTCTAAACAATTATGTTTAATAATTCTGCCTTAGAATGGTTTGTTTTTGTGTTTTAAAGTAAAACTTTTCAAGGCGACGTTTGCAATCGGACTCTTATTCGCACGCCTATGGACGGCCCTAGCTCCGGAACGGCTCGTGGACCCCCCCAATTTTTTTGCCAAAATTCGATCTACATACATAGAGAGAGACATTTTGACCGAAACCTATTTTCAATGGTCCAAGTGCGGGGTCCTTTCAATTTAAATTGTCTTTGCAAGACACTCACTTTTTGACAGAATTCAGGGATTTAATATTCCAAATATTGGTGAACCTAAAACTACCTTATTTTTTTCTGGGTACCTACTCTACATAAAGATCACTGTTTGAAGTCTGGATCAGCTGGAGTGACGTCACCCCAGCAATCTATCCTCTTCCTGGATACAGGAAACAACACGAAGAGCTCCAGTTCACGAAAGTGAAACCCCAACACCCATTGAAGAATTCCGGATTGGAAAAGTATATGGTATCAGATTTACCGGAAAAACCAAGATGTCAACACTGAAATTTTACAGTAAAATTTACTGTTACTCTATGTTACATATAACATTGTTATATATCAAATAAAATTATTGTTTGTTGGATTTTGAGTGGTTTCATTTGCACATAAAGGGACTACATGTTATCTTAATTTTTTGACTTCCACGACCCTAGGTTATCTTGTCTTAAAGTTCGAATAATTAAATTAATTTGTAACAAGTTTGAATGAGAACAATGCCTCTACATAGTTGAATCAAATCCAAGCAACAGTAATGTTATTAAATAACCTAAATTGTAAACAAACACTAGCTGGTAATCCAGTCTCCCTATTGGTTGAAACGCCCTACCAGGACCAGTGGGCATGCACGGAAGACATTTGATAGGTTGGAATGAAAATGACCCGTTCACTACCGCTTGGATTTGATTTAACTATAGTTCTAAATCTTCTGATAAATCCGCATAGTTTCCCCACTACTTCCACTTAAATTTGTTTAAATATCGAGCTGCATCTGGAACTCATCTTTTCCTATTTTCTATGGTAATAAAGAAATACTCATTTTGATAAATCAAAATAATTTAGAAATATACCGTGAAAATATAACAATATTTCTAGATCTTGCTTCTGGTTCCTTGCAAGAGTTAGTTTTCACTTTTTTCTACGAAAGGTTTTTCTGGCTTCAAAATGTTTGACATATATTTGTAGACCTTGATGGGCTATTTCTATTTAGAAAACCTCTCCAGATTGAATTTATCGATAACAGAAAGAAAAAACAAGAAGACAAACTAAAATCTCTAGAATATCAAAGCATAAAGGGGTTATACGTTATACATGAAAAGATTGGACCAAGAACCAAAAATCACAGATGAGTATTCTGAACTGAACCGAAACCTTGAAATGCCTTACCAACAAATCAATGAAATTATTCACAGTGCAGCATTTGAAGCCAATTCAATTCGATTTAATTTAAAACAAGCTTCATTGTCAAAGAATTAAATAATAATAATGAAAATACTGAAATTAATATTGAAACTAAGTCAGTAAAATAATTGAACATTAACGTTGTAGGCACAACAAACCAGAAAAAAATCCTAAGATTTGGAAAAAATGAAAAAAGACAATAAACTTTCACTAACGCAATTTGAGGACAAAGTTAATCATAGCTGGGGAATTTTTGTACAGCAACTGTAATAGAAGCAGGAAGGTTGCAATTTTATATGGAGACATTTAGAAAGTCATCAACTGTGTCAAAGGCATGTTAAACCAAAATGCTTTTCAAATGGCTGCGAAACCTTAAAATATCTAAGATGCTTCTGATAGTTGGAGGAAGGTGACTATAGAGTTTCACGCTGCTGTAAATGATTCAATTTTTCACAAGAGTAGAGTGCGGAATGGGAAGCGTTATATCATGCGTTTGTCGTGTGGAAAAGGCAGTTAAGTGTAAAGGGAACGAAGATATGTGTTTATATTTTAGACTAACCGATTCAACGATAAAAAGACAAGACAATGTTAAGATATTATCTTTTTTAAATAAGGGTTTGCAGTGTTCCACTGAAGAAGCAGCGATAAAGCGCACTGCTGGCTTATGGAGTTTAAATACTGATTGCAACGGGTATTGGCGACAACAGCCCCAAAAAGGTAGTCTATAGGAAAGGTGAGATTGTATTGTTGCAAAATACACTGATTTTCCTATGGTTGCGTCCAAATTTGTGGCGATAGCTCAGACACAGTAGCAACCAGAAGCAAGTTTCTTGTTAAGTGCAGTGATATGCGACTGGAAGTTGAGATCAACGTCAAGTTGAAGTCCAAGAAATTATTGGTATTTACAGTGGATTTGATGCAAAACTCATCACAATCAATATCATCCACATTGCATCAGAACCCAAGCACCCGAGTCTTACTAAAGTCAAAAAGCAGTTTATTTGCATCGCACCAACACTTTATAGCCATGATGTTATCAGAAATTACCTGTACCAGCTCATCCCGAATCGCTCTGTGGCACACAACCGTTGAATTATCCGCGAAAGCAGCGGAAACTCCTGGGCCCGTATTCTCGTAACCGGGGAACATCGTTCTCGAGACAACGATTGCTCTTTGTCTTTGTCAGTGTTTACGCAATAGTATTTGAAATTTTGTAAACTGGAATGCGACTGGATAATCGCGCAAACAAATAGAAATAGAAATGAAATTGATACCATAGGGTTGTCGAAACACACACAAGTTATTACCACTCACCTGGGTTTTCTTATAAGCTGTGCGTATATACGGGGATCCCCTGGAAAACGTTTCTCCACAACCACCAAGGTATCACCATCGACTTAAGGTACTCAAGGTCCCTTTTTAACGGCACAAGACATATAGAATTTTTGAGCGTAAAACACGGAACCGGTAAAAATGCAACGTGCATATCAAGTACCATTGATCTAGTGTGTGTAAATCCAAATCTTCAATGGCTGTCTCGATCGGCGCAGGGTCGTAGAAAATACACTCCTTTATGTTTTACGCGAAATTGACATTTAAGTAATTCTTTAATAAGAATGAGAAGAAACCAAATTTATAAATAATGTTGCGTTAACAGTCCAGTATTATGGAAATGACAGTATGGGCGACTGAGACAGAGCAATTCGTTCTCTTGAGAACTATGTTCCTCGGGCTACGAGAATACGGGCCCTGCTGATATATCAAGGTCAAGAGAAGATGATGGTTCCAAGACTGATCCTTGTGGAACCCTATGGACGATTGGTTGATCAGAAGAACATTTTCCATCCAGGATGACACGCTAACTGCGATGTGAAAGATATAATTCGAACCACTTTACGCTCTCACCCCGAAAGCCGTAGACAACTAGCTTCCTCAGCAATACTCTGTGACTCACACAGTAAAAGACCTTTAAGAAGTCACAGAACACCCCTACGGTATCAAACTCGTTGATGTAATGCTCAAGGAGTCTTTCTAGCATGCGAAACTTTGCATCTTGGGTACCCTTCTTAGGAAGGAATCCAAATTGGGAGAAGTTAAAAACGTTATGTTTCAATAGGAAGTCTATCATACGTTTTTCAAAAAGTTTTCGTACAACTTTGGATTTTGTCGACAGCAATGATATTGGGTGATAGTTTGATGGATCTTTTGTATCCCCGCCTTTATGTATCGGTAAATATGACCAATGCGTCCTTGAGACTAGGTGGAAAAATGCCTGATGAAAAGGACAGGTTGATTGCTTCCGATAGAACATCAAAGGTCTGGTCAATATGGTCGAAATGAAGGTTCTTTCAAATTTCCAATACCAAAGAGTACTCTCACTAAACAATCTGTGATATATGAGAGCCTTAAGATTTACAATCATCTACCATTGTCATGTAGGAGTATAGAGAATACTGAGAAATTTAGGCAGAAGGTGAAATTGTTATTGCAAGCTAAGCATATTATAGTATTTTAATGTACTTTAATGACAATATTACTGGAGTTGGAGTGCTGTAGTAATGATCTTGCCTGATGTCAGTGTTTTGTATTGTTTCATTTTTTTTTTGTGTTGTTTGTAATTTAATGGCTCTTTGATAGAGCCAAATTTTTGTTTTATACATGTTCTTATTTGTATTTTTTTTTTCTTTTTTTTTATTATTTTATTAACTAAGTATTTTCCAAGAATTCCTGTGTAACTTATAGATGTCCGCTTTGTAAGCGAGAATTTTATTCTTTCTTTCTCCACAATAAAGCATATATTGATTGATTGGTCCAGAAGTGTCAGTGGTTCCCTCAAGATTTTTGTGGATATACCATCTGAACCGGCTGTGGACTGGCAAAGGAAATTGAAAGAGCATAAAAACCATATTGGTGGGATGAAGAAATCGAGAAAAACGTAGCAGACAAAAGGAAGAAATACTAACAGTATCTTAATTCAAATAAAACAGGACACAGAGAGGTATAATAAAGAAGCACAAGCAACAAGTAGGCATGGAATAGAATAGTACAGAAAAAAAAAACGAGTCATAGGAGAGAAATTATGAAAGTTGGAGGATACTGAAAAACATTGGCAACAAAAACTAAAGATATCATTACCACAGTGACACCCCAGAATAGATTCATTAGTTCTTTAGCATAAAAACAAAAACACGTATTCAAGGCCCATATTTTAACTCGAATTATGAACCAGAGGCTTCTTGTATGTAATAATCAGGTTATCACTTTTATAGAGACAAATTTGTTCATTCTCTAATAATATTTTTCTAAATATGAAAAACCATCAGCAACTTAGTTCTCTGATAGTCTCACATTCGGGACTATTCTCAATTCCACTTCCTTTTGGCCCTAATTTTGAAGCTATCTTTATGGTTTTTCGTGATTCGTGCCCGAGACCATTGTATAAATGATTTGACCTGAAATTATTTGCTTGTTGCGTCACAGGTTTTTGTATTAAAGTATAAGTGTTTTGGGTCATGCCCTAATAGTAATTAGAATCCGATGCTTATTTTTTATGATTCTAATCAGATCATTATCAAATTATGGTATTATCATCGACTTAATTGATTTTTTTATGGGATATTACTTACAAGCAAATTCATCTGTTGCTTGGATGTCTCATTTCAAATTCATTGATGACTCAATGGTGAATAGCAATCCAAGAAAAATGTGCTTAGTAATAATCTTTTTGGAATTATTTATTACTGTCTGCACCTGAATTTAGCACCAAATTACATACCGTATATGACAAAGGTAATTACGTACTGATGATGTGTTCGCAACGGCACGCTGATTAGATAGAAATTGTAATTTTGAATGATTTGATTGATTAAAAAGTCCCATAGGTGCCAAGTACATGCACGGAATATATAAATGCCAACAAATATCCGCATCAATGAAACATTTCTATAAAATATAAGTAAAATGTATAGGAAATAAACTGTTGCGTGCTCGTAGGCAACTGACCTTTCCACCCTTAGCCCTATCAAAGCCAATTCCTGACGTATGTCGAAAATAGATCTCAAGATAATTACTTATTTGACCAGTTAACGCACACTATATTGTAGTTTAGCATTTTGTTGACGTCAAAGGGAAATAAAAATTCTATTTTTATTGTTCATACTATTATGTTACAAGCAATAAAAAACTGGTACTTAGGTCAAACTTTGCTTAGGTACTAAGAAAAGCGCATCAAAACTAATTTATCCTGGAACCTACATGAAAAATAAATGAATAAAATGGTATCAAATAAAAAAATACCTTAATTGACTCTTATGTTTAACCAACTTAATTTTTTTTGAGTTTGTTCAAAACTTTCTCATTTGTCAATTATCTTTTATAGTCTAGGAAAATTGTCAATTTTCAAAAAAAAAAAATTTCTACCCATATGAACTTTTCAGGGATGATAGGGGGAGGGTGGGTGATCATAAAACCGAAAATATCAAACATTCACCCCTCTGGCGTTTTGCGCTATAGGGGTTGAAAGTGCGCCATTGGCGATTACTTGGTACCTATTGATTTTACAAAAAAATGTTTCAAATAAAAGATGTGCAACATTATTTGATCTAAAATGTTTATCTAAAGACTTTTTTGATTAGGGGCCGTCTGTGGTCATAAGGGCCGTTTGAAATTTTTTAATGAAAATGAAAAATTTTAACCAACGTGAAAAAATTTTCTACAACTCATACAACATTTTTGCTTTATGAAGTTTTTACTCACCCCCTGCCGTTTTTTAATAGGGGTAGTTTAAAGTTTTTTTATTTACGACTAATGTATAATGTGCGTATTATATTTGTGATTTTGGCAGTATAATGACATATGTTATTCCTCCAGGGATTAATGACGAGTAGCGGGATTAATGGTCATTATTCCACAAAAGTGTCAGTGTCAAATGTGTAGTGCTTGTGGATTTGTATTGAAAATTATGAGACGGATGAAATTTGTTCATTGTAAATCTCAAATAAATTAATTTGTCGTAAATAAAGTAGAGTATACTACTCGTAATAATGGCTATTATTCCCTCGCTAACGCGGCTCAGTTCGTAATAATCCTCGGGAATAATAGCTATCATTACTCGTGGTATAATCTACTATTATTTTTTTACAAAAAAATTTTCTTAATAAAAGTTTTATAAGATGACATTTCCTATAATTTTTCCTAATCAACTTTTTTTGTAACGCACCCCCATTCAGCGGGGGGACACTTTCCTCGGGGAAATTCTAGTTTTTAGGGGTATATATTATTTTTTTTTTCTTTTCTCGCCTTTAGTGCATATAAAAAGTTGCAATTAACATTGTATTAAAAGGATTTCTTTTTTCCACCACCTTTTTGTTTTTAGAGGTAGTTCGCCTATTTTCAACTTTACAAAAAAAAATTATTAAGAAAACTTGTTCATTTTATTATTTTGAGCAACTTTTCTCTATAACTTTTTTTTGTAAAGTTAAAAATAGGCGAACTACCCCTAAAAACAAAAAGGTGGTGGAAAAAAAATCCTTTTAATACAATGTTAATTGCACCTTTTCATATGCACTAAAGGCGAGAAAAGAAAAAAAAAATTATTATATACCCCTAAAAACTTAAATTTCCCTAAGGAAGTGTCCCCCCGCTGAATGGGGGTGATCCGAGTTACAAAAAAAAGTTGATTGGGAAAAATTGTAGGAAATGTAATCTTATAAAACTTTCATAAGGATTTTTTTTGTGAAAAAATAAATAAACTTTAAACTACCCCTATTGAAAAACGGCAGGGGGTGAATAAAAACTTCATAAAGCAAAAATGTTGTATGTGTTATAGAAAAAAATTTCACGTTGGTTAAAATTTTTCATTTTCATTCTAAAATTTCAAACGGCCCTTATGACCACAGACGGCTCTTAATCAAAAAAGTCTTTAGATAAACATTGTAGATCAAATAATGTTGCACATCTTTTATTTGAAACATTTTTTTGTAAAATCAATAGGAACCAAGTAATAGCCAATGGCGCACTTTCAACCCCTATAGCGCAAAACGCCGGAGGGGTGAATGTTTGATATTTTCGGTTTTATGATCACTCACCCGCCCTCTATCATCCCTGAAAAGTTCATTTGGGTAGTATTTTTTTTTTGCAATACATGTATTTTTCGACTATTTTCCTAGACTATTAGGCGAGAAAACTAGGGAACCTTTTTTATTGTTGGCCGTATGGTTAAACAGCCTTTACTCATATTGAAATGGTAGAAATAGATTTTTAAATGCTCCAAAAAATCTATATCTAAAAAAGGCATGTTACTTTCGTTTTTTTTTTTTCCAACCAACTCACCAAACTTCTAAACCTTGCTTGAACACAAGTTTTCGGTCAGAAAAAATCTAATATCAAATCTTCTGCCTACAAGCAGTTGGGTAAACAATCGAAAGTTTCGTTTACCCATGAAGCATTTCCATAGAATTCCAAAGTAGTGATTTATCGCATGTGTACCTAGCTCTCGTTTTCTAGAGAAAAGGTTCAACGTTTGATTTTTAAAGGATTCATTTTAATTATCAATCGTAAAATTTCACGGAAATATAAATTTATCAGAAACACAAACACAGGGGCAACGATTTGTGTGAGTGCAGTTACCTAAAATTAATTAATTTAAACCCGATTTACAAGCAAATTGCTTTTATGTAAATTACCCTCTCAGCACGATATTCCATGCCATTTTCCCAATATGGCTTAGATTTTTACACGCGTGTTTGAAGCTTGACCTTAACAAGTTCCGATTAACAATTTATTAATAATACTTCCAGGAAGTTGTTGCAGATAAATAAGTCTATTTTATAATTCAATCATGATAGAATAAAATAAGTGAGTCGTGTTTGAACCAGGTTTCGGAAGGCGGAGTAAAATTTCAATATTTAATTAATAATTGACGTCCAAAATCTAGTCTATAGCTGAGCATCAGCTGCGAGAAAAGTGGACTGTATTTTGCTGTTTAAAAATTACGTGTGCAATTGAGATCTTACCTAATCCAGTTACAGCTGCGAGTTGCGGATAATATCGCTGCATTAAAGAACTTCAGATTGCCGTCTAACCATTGGGATTTCATCCTATTTCAAATGCTGCTCAAGCGTATTCATGTTTCAGTAGCAACCAAGTTTGAGTTGCAGCATGACCCTACAAAGTTTCCAAAATTTTCTGAATTAATGGGCTACTCAAATAATCATGGCGCTGCCTTAGAAAATGTGTCAATTTCCAGAAAAGAAAAGAAAATTTTTAAAGCTCCAAACTTGATCAAGTCATCTGCTTCTTTAAACAGTAGCTCTAACAATTTGCCAACCAATCCAAGTCAATATTTATGTTGTTTATGCAAAAGTAATCATCTCGTTTACAAATGCCCCGACCTCTTGTCAAAATCTCCTCCAGAGCGTTATCAGTTAATAAAAACAAATAATCTCCGCATAAATTGTCTAAGTCGTGCTCACACAGCAAAAAAATTTCAATTCACATATTGTTGTCATAAATGTAAACAAAGACATCACACTTTGTTGCATTTTGAAAAGCATCAGGCAAGTAACACTGACTAACAATCACCCAATAATAGTGCTGCTGAAGTCAGGAATGCATTTTTGTCCCAGACTAATTCTCAACAATCAAGCGTATTGCTTTCCACTGCGGTCGCAGAGATCATGGATGGCTATGGAAATTTTCAAAAAATTAGAATTTTACCAGACTCAGGCTCCCAATCTCATTTTATTCCTCAGTCCTGTGTCAAATGTCTAGCTTTGCGATCCTATAATTTAAATTTCTCAGTCCAAAGTCTAGGACAAATTGAAACTTTCAACAGTTCTTCAGGCGTTAGCACTCAACTTCGTCCTTGGAACAAGATTTCTCCTGTGTTTGATTTTGAAGCAGTCGTTATTCCTAAAATATGTGGAAATTTGCCTTCCTTTTCTATTTCTACTGCTTCTTGCCAACTGCAACCTTGCTGATCCTGGTTTTAATCACCCAGGACCAATTGATCTTTTGTTAGGGGCTGACTTGTTTCCTCATATTCTCCAGAAAGGTCGTTTGATGGGAGACCTCAATGACCATTGTGTTTTCAAATCAACCAATCCTACCTCGAAATTACGGGTTGTATTTAATGGATCTGCGAAGTTGCCAGGTCAACCTTCCTTGAACGAGTGTCTTTTGCCTGGGCCCAACCTTCAAAGGGACATTTTTGGACTATTGTTATTATTCCGACTTCACCGCGTAGTATTTACTGCTGACATTCGCCAAATGTTTCGTCAAATCAGAATTTTCCCACCGCACGCCGACTATCAACGTATTTTGTGGCGTTTTTCCACTAGTGAACCAATTTCTGAGTACAGACTTTTAACCGTCACATACGGTCTAACCAGTGCTTCTTATTTAGCAATAAAATCTCTTTTAACATTGACCGAGATTGAAAAGTCAGATTTTCCTCATGCCGCTTCTGTAGTTTCCGATAATTCTTACGTGGATGATATTTTTTCCGGAGCTTCATCGATTTCCGAAGCAAAAAAGCTACAACAGGATCTAATTTCAGTGTTACAAAAAGAAGGTTTTGAGTTACGCGAGTGGTGCAGCAACGAGCCTAGTTTATTGGCCGATTTGCCCAGTTCTCATATTTCCAATGAGAATATTTCATTCAATTCTGTCTCAGATTCGCCTCTCAAGATCCTAGGTTTACAATGGTTACCTGCTTCTGATTGTTTTTCATTTTCTGTAAAACACATCAATATTTACTTCATGTACAAAACGCAATTTGCTGTCTAATATGGCACACATTTTTGACCCGCTTGGTATTTTGTCCCCAGTCACCTTTTTCATTAAGAACCTCATTCAAAGACTCTGGTCCTTGAAACTCGGTTGGGATCAAACACCTCTAAATGAGATTATTCGTACATGGAATAAATACACATCAGAAATTTCTTGTTTGTTTTTGCGTAAACTTTCACGTTTGCTTATTCCCACTGATATTGATTCTTGTGAAATGATGCAGGCCTTCTGTGACAATTCCGAAAAGGGTTTTGCCGCAGTGGTATATTTCGTTTTTGTTCACAATAATGGTGACATAACCACTCATTTCGTTTGTGGAAAATCAAAAGTTGCCCCACTGCAAGTTCAATCCATTCCATGGTTGGAGCTTTGTACAACCGTTCTGCTTCCACGTCTCGTGAAATTTGTCTCTAATGTCTATAAGGACAAACTCCCCCTTGAATTTTCCATTTTTGCATGGTCTGATTCCACCATTATACTTTCGTGGATCAAGTCCTCCCCACACCGGTGGAAAACTTTTGTCAGCAACAGAGTAAGCTTCATCCACGAAAGAGTGATGCCTTCCTGTTGGCACCATGTCTCATCTGCCGACAACCCAGCTGACTTTGGTTTCAGAGGCCTCCTACCCTCAGAATTGTTAGCAAGTTCCCTATGGTGGGCGAGTCCTTCCTTTTTGAAAGATCGATCCCATCCCTGCAATCAAATTTCCGATAATTCCTTATCAGCTGACGCATTGAAAGAAGAGCGCGTTGTAGTCCTGACAACCATGTCAGACGATAAAACCCCTCATATATTGGATAAACTTTTGTCCAATTTCTCTTCTTTTTCCCGTCTACACCGTTCTTTCACATATGTATTACGTTTCATCCATAATCTTCGAGCACACCGCGGAAACTTACCTTCTTATCGTCTTTAGAAAAGCACGAGGCCCTCTTGGTTTTAGTTAGACGTGTTCAGTCTTGAGTCTTTCCTGATGGGATTTCTCAAATCAAGGGTAAAAACCTTTGCCCAAAATATCTTAAAAACCTCAGCCCCCTTTCTTGACAGTAAGGGAGTTCTCAGAGTTGGTGGCAGGATTCGCCATGCTCCAATTCCATTTGACCGCAAGTTTCCTGTTATTTTGCCTATAGTAAGCACCATCTCACTAATTTAATTATCGAACATTATCACCTCAACTATTTTCATGCAGGCGCTCAAACTGTTCAATTCTTGCTCTCACAACAGTTCTGGATTTTATATTCAAAGAGAGTTGTTCGCAAGATTTTAAATAAATGTCTTAGTTGTTGGAAGCTAAAACCTCAACCGTTGCAACCTCCTATCGGTGATCTACCCTTGTCACGCTTAAGTCAAGTTAAAGCTTTCTTGCACACCGAGGTTGATTTTGCTGGCCCTTTTAATGTTACCATAACTAGACTACGTGGAAGTAAGTACACCAAGGCATATCTTTGTTTATTTGTTTGCTTTTCCACAAAGGCTCTTTACCTGGAGCTTGTATCTAATTTATCGGCCGACGCTTTTTTAGCCGCACTCCGTCGGTTCATAGCTCGCCGTGGTCGCTGTCAGCATTTGTATAGAGATTGTGGCACTAATTTCGTAAGTTCCCGCAGACAACTGGACAGCTACGTCCAGCAAGCTGTTTCGCAGGAAGCCGTCATTTGGCATTTTAATCCCCCCTCAGCTCCTCATTTTGGAGGTTTGTGGGAGGCTGTGGTTAAATCTGTCAAAACTCACTTGTATCGTGTCATAGGAGCTCAAATAATGACCTACGAAGAATTGAATACCATATTTATTCAGATTGAAGCCTTTTTGAATTCAAGGCCCATCACCCTCATCAGTAACGACCCAAATGACTCAACTGCCCTCACTCCTGGTAATTTTTTAACCATAGAGCCTTTAGCTTCTCTGCCTGAACCTGACGTTACTTCTGTCCCAATATCACGTTTAAATCGTTGGCAACTTCTTCAAAGGATCCATCAAAACTTTTGGTCCAGATGGTCGCAGGAGTATCTTCATACTGTACATCAACGAACTAAATGGCATAAAGTGACCGCTTCCTTGGAAGTTGGAACGTTAGTTTTAATTAAAGATTAGTTAGCGCCGCCAATGAAATGGCATTTGGCCAGAGTGATGCAGGTACATCCCAGGGTTAGACGGGGTTGTCAAGGTTGGCCACCGTGCAAACTTCTAACGGATTGCTCAAGCGTCCGGTGGTAAAGCTTTGTCCTTTGCCACTTTTTTAATTAAAAATTGCATTGCAATTTTGGTAGGCGGAATGTTTCGTCCACTCAATAGATTTAAGTTATTTGTATTAAATTGCTGAGATTGTCCTTCATTGAATTACTTTTGTTTTGTACATTTTGCCAATTATTATTTATTGAAGTAGTTAAATATTTGAGGCCTTTATCTACTTAACGCATTGCCCTCATATATGCGTGAAAGAATCCTACAACAATTCGACGTGAAGCGTTGGAAATTAAAAACCAGTGTGTTTTTGGGAATGTTCGCGATTAGAAGTCCTTTGTTTTCGTATATATTGGTGTATATGACGGTTGTTCTTAGGGGTAGTACCTCTAGGGGGTACCGATCACTTCCGATTGCGGATAGGCATCGACCTATTGGTCCTCAAGAGAACCACAACTCTTACCAGTGGCTCCAAGAAGGTTTTCTGCATTGCATTGGCCATACACTGGTAAACCGCTTTGATCGGCGGGCTAAACCTGGTAGAAGGGGACCCAGAAGACAATTGCTGGGTCTGGAGTAGTACCTCCTACTCAAAGTGCACGAAGACTGTTGTGGTATGGATCCAGGTCGATAGGCACAGGAAACTGGCGGACATAGCGTAGTAGCAAAGCCTCGTCTCAGGCTTTTAAGGGCGCCAATAGAGATTCTAAATATTGATGGTCAGAGGCAACAAAGTTGCATTTACCACCTAATGAAGAGCTCATCATCGCAGATCATCTGTGCCATGGGCAAGGCCCTTCATTGCTACCAAAGCTGGAATAGCGACGTACTAGTTTTGGCTATATACACACGCAGCTAACAAAAAGATGGATTGTTTTAGCGGAACAAAATCATCCGGAGTCAAAATACCTCCTCACTCGGATCGCCGGGAGGGAATGTCTGCTCAAACAAGTCATCATCAGAAACAGAAACGTCAGATGCAAGAAACATTTACTTGTGCTGCATGGAACATTCGCACACTTTTAGATTCCGACGCATCGCACCGACCATTACTGCTCTAGAGTTAGAACGCCTAAACATATATCTGGTAGCACTTAGCGAGACTCGCTTTCTCGAGGAAGGAAGTTTAGTGGACGGTGATTACACTTTCTTCTGGAAGGGGCATCCCAAAGGATCAACATAAATCCATGGCGTTGGCTTTGCTATTAAAACCAGCCTTATGCCTAGACTGACTGAACTGCCCCATGGTATATCAGAACGTTTAATGACGCTAAAGTATCAGTTGCAAGACCAAAACTTTGTTCACATAATCAGTGCTTACGCATCAACTTTAGATTCTGAGTAACAAACTAAAGAAACCTTTCACGAACAGCTTGAACATGTGCTCAGACACATTCCAAAAAGCCACCGAATAATCTTGTTGTGTGACTTTAATGCATTCTGATATCTGGCCTAATGCAATTGGTACGCACGGAATAGATAATATTAATAGCAACGGTGAGCTTCTACTAACAAAATGCGTTGAGCATGATTTGACAATAACCAACACGCAATCCAGACAGAGAAACGAATACAAGGGTACTTGGCGCCATCCAAGATCTGGATACTGGCACATGATTGATTACGTTATAGTCAAGAGAAAGCACTTAAAAGAAATAAAAATCACAAAAACTGTAACAAACATTGAGTGCTGGACCGATCATCGTCTCGTAATCTCAAAAATGCAGACAAACCTAAAACCTCCATACAGCAAGAAAAAACAAGCAAAAACCAGAAAAAGAATTCTTACTGAAGGACTTAAATCTCCAGAAATAGGGAAAAGGCTACGCCAAGACATAGAGTCAAGACTAAGTAATGTACCTATTAACGACTTTGATGACATAGAACATTCTGGGCAGGTCTAAAAGATTCGCTTTATGAATGAAGTGCAGGAGTTACAGTGAACAAAAAACAAGAAGATTGGTTCTCAGAAAATTTGCAGCAAATAAAGAACATATTGGACACAAAACACAATGCGTTTCAGTCACTCCAAAACAATCCCAACAATATTAACGTGCAAAGAAAATATGAAGATGTGAAACAGTCAACTCAAAAAGAGATTAGGCAAATTAAAAACAAATGGTGGACTGACAAGGCAAAACAAATCCAAGGATATGCTGATCACCACGACCAAAATAACTTCTTTGAATCTGTCAAGAAAGTTTACGGTGTTAGGCACCGAAAAGCTTCCCCACGTAACACGTTCTCTGCCAACGTGTTTTGAGAGATTTGGCATCCTGCACCAAGAGGTTTTTTTGATCCAAAAGATGTATTAGAAATGAAAGAAACATGTTTCAACATTTTATGTTATCAAAAATAAAAGACCGAATGGCAACTTAATTAAAGACCGAAACCAAATGAAAGATAAATTGAAAAAACATTATACAGCCGTTCTAAATCAACACTCTACAACTGATGACACAGCCATTAACTCAATACCGCAGTATGAGCCAACAATGCCAATGGATTATGATATATCTAAGGAAGAAATTCAAAAAGCAATTAACAGCCTAGAAAACAACAAAGCTCCAGGTGCCGGCCAAATACCAGCGGAGATATATAAAGCTATCGTGAACCAAAACCAAACAATGGAAAACCTAAAATCCTTTTTCAATTTAATTTGGACTAAAGGCGAAATCCCTCAAGATTACCGAGACGCATTTATAGTTAATCTATTCAAGAATAAAGGCAGTGCTGCTGACTGTGGAAACTGCAGAGGTATTTCGTTGCTCTCTATTGGCGGAAAAATTCTCACAAGGGTTATGGCAGCCAGATTGTCAAAATATGTAGACCTAGCCTATCAGAGACACAATGTGGGTTTAGACCAAACAGAGGTACCACAGATCTGCTGCCCTTGGACAGCTCCAGGAAAAAGCCAAAGAACAGCAGTCACAATTATGTACCTATGGCATTTATAGATTTGGCAAAAGCCTTTGATTCTATTAACAGGGAAGCATTATGGAAAATCATGGCGCGCTTTAGCGTACCTCCAAGGTTCTTGAAGGTATGCAAGAGTGTCCATGAGAAGAACTGGGCAAGAGTTTTAATAGATGGGGAACCCACTGACTCATTCCTAACACAGATAGGAGTCAGGCAAGGGTGTGTACTTGCCTCAGTTTTTTTCAATATTTTTGTCACTGCGCTAGCCATAAGGGTAGACACCAAGCTAGAAGTACGAGGTATAGCAATTTAAGTACCGATTTGACGGAAGCCTCTTTAATCTCAAAAGGCTCAGAGCCAAGACTACATCGAAAAATGTCACCGATTTACAGGATGCTGACGATTGCGGTTTGCAGCTGCAAATAATTCTCGAAACCTACACGTGGGCTTACGAACCTTTGGGTCTGGAAATAAATATTAACAAAACCAGTGCCAAGAAAACGCAATAATCTATATTCAAGGAAACGCGTTGGAGAACGTAGATCACTTCAACTATCTTGGTAGCATAGTAAACAGTAAAGGACAAACAATAAGGAAATCCAACATCGCATTAATACCGCCACTGCAGCTTTTTGGAGACTTAAAAACAGAGTTTTTGACAATCATGACCTATATCCACTAAGGTCGCTGTGTATAGAGTGATTGTTATTCCAGCATTAACATATAGCTGTGAGACCTGGGTGCCATACAGAAGACACATCAAAGCTCTAGAGAGTCTTCAACAGAGACAGCTACGTCAGATTATACACATCTCACATAACAAAATCGCATCCTTAGAATGAATGAGAATGTTCTTTTTTTAGGAGGAATGTGCCTAGAATGTTCGCCAAGACCATTGCGAATATCCTGATAATGTTCTGAGAAAAGATTATAGAAATACTGTTTGCAATACTTAAGAACTTCCTGGGAAATACATTAGGATATTCCTAGAATATACCTATGAGATTCTCAGTACATCCTGAAAGGAATATTCCTGTTTGATTCTGAAAATATGCTCGAAACGTATATACTCACATTCAAAGAATGTTTATATGACATTATAGTTATGTTCTCGAAAGAATATTATACCAATATGCTTGAAATATTCTTAGAATATATCTACATATATCATTATCAATATGCATCCTAGACATAAAATTCTTGTTTGATTCTAGGGATATACTTGGAATGTTAATTTTCGCTTTCAAATAATGCTCCTTTAAGTTCTTTCATATTAAAGGCAGTGAAAGAGTTGTTGGAAAACTTCTCTGGAAAACACAAGTGTTTAACCAAAGCTCCGGTTTCGAGCTTGTTAGGCTCTCGTCGCGGTAAGCACGCCAACTGAGAGAAACAGGTTCCAAGGTGATTCAAACGCTAGGCAAGACGTGGATCTTTATTAGCGCGTGGCTCCCTCTCTTGGAAGTCCTACAAAACAAAAGAAAAAGAATATACCTATAATATTCTTAGTAGGTTCTGATAGAGCATTATTGTTTAATTTTTCAATTAAGATTTTTGAGTAGGTACTTTAGATAATTAGGTGAACAATATGAAAATATTCTTACATGGCTACCTACCTACATAAACTTCTCAGCACAACTTGGTAGGTATATTCTTAATACTTGATAGAGATATTAGCCGAAAGAACATTTTTTAGGGTACATTATAATAATGTTCGTATGACAATATTAATATTATGTTATATAAAGTAGTTTCTTAGCACAATCTTTCAGGTAGCTGCATAGCAGCAACATCCCTAGTACATAAATAGAACGTTCAAAAATGAATATTTCAATCGAAACAATCTTGGAATATTCATTAGACATTCCTAAAAGAACATTCTAAAAAGCACTTTGAGGGAATATTCTGAGAATATGAATGTTCTTTCACTGTTATGTAGGATACAATGGTTTCATAAAATATCAAACCTAGAAGACTCCAGAGAGCTAAGTGTAAAAACATCTCAGACATTGTTGGACAAGGCCGTCTCAGGTGGGCAGGTCACGTGGCTCGCATGCCCGAAAATCGTCTACCCAAATGTGTAGACGACTATGGCGAGCTTGCGGAAGGCCGACGCAAACAGGGTGGTCAATTGAAGCGTTTCAAGGATGTCTTCCACAACAATCTGAAATCTATTAACATTCAAGGTAATTGGGATCTTGCGCAGGACCGTAACTAATGGAGGAGAGTTGTTGCTACATTCACAGAAGACAGACCAGATAGGCTGCCTCGGAATATTCCACGAGAAAATTTTGAATGTCCGGAATGTGGAAGAATAATATCTTCTAGAATTGGCTTGTTTAGCCACAGGCGTACACACAGAAGATAACAAAGACTTTAATCTGTGGTTGTTAGCACTATCTTTTTGTTCATATATTCGGTAATCGAATAAAGCTATATTTGTTCTCGACCAATTTTGACTCTCACTCAACCACACCGCATCTTACTTGTCGGCCGGCCGTCGTGGTATTCGCGAACCATGATCGAGCAACTTCAACCGCAACTCGCAGCTGTAACTGGATTAGGTAAGATCTCAATTGTACACGTAATTTTGAAACCGCAAAATACAGTCCACTTTTCTCGCAGCTGATGCTCAGTTATAGACTAGGAAGTCAATTATCAATTAAATATTGAAATTTTACTCCGCCTTCCAGAACCTGGTTCAAACATGACAAGTCAGAAGCCGATTTTTTTTTCAGAATTTGATTTTCTACATGGTTAACATTTTGAGAATCTCCATGAGGTGAGTTTTCACAGGTGAATTAAACCAAATCAAATGCCACTTGTGATTTAAAAAAAAAAAAACACTTGTGAAATTATAAAATACCTATCTGCATTTAAAAATATACTTAATACTGAAAAATCTAGAGGATCAAAGATTCAAAAATCTTAAAAAATTCAATTTATCCTATAAAAAAAAATCATTCCGGGCATTCGAACTACATTTTATGAATCTTTTCAGTATAAGTTCTCCAGCGTCTCCTCAATTTACACTCAAACGACATTTGATGGGTTCTTTGGCTTCCTGCCGAACTCTAATTGGCGAAAAAATATCTCCGAATGAAAAATTCATGATGGGGGGACACAAATTTTTAAAGTGGTCGCATCTGGACCATTCCGGAACGTAACCGCCGCGATTTTATAAATTTAATACCCTTTAGAGAGTTTTGCGGAAATGGTCAATTCAATTAAGCTTTTGTAAATTTCTATTTGAACAAACTCATTAATGCAACTTCCGTGTTATCGCTGTTGTTGTTATCCCTTAATGAGCAAAATATACATGCATGGCTACTTATCATGTAATTAAATTTCAAAGGATTAATGTTTTACAAAGAATAAATAATTGCTTGTCATAAATTTATAAAACTACTAAGTAACAATTTCAAATAGAAAATAATTCGTTTTTTTCTAAATGCTCATCTATATAGGCTCTAATATTATCTTTTGAGGCAAATTAGTATAAAGCGTGCTACGAGGACATTAGGAACTCGTTATACTGGCTGAAAGAGGTGCCTAATCTCTATATAAACATTGAAAAGACAAAACTATAATGAACTTTTGCGTCAATGTTATCAAAAAAAGTAACCTTCAAAAACTAAAACCCTAATCCATATAATAGTATAATTTGTATAAACAAATTCCTAAGCCTTGTACATAATAGCATTATCCTAGGTTTCAATCATTTAATCCCGAAAGTTCCCAATCAATTATCCATGCAGCCCTTGTCCAGCAAGCCTCTATACCCAATATTGTTGATGTTTGAATGTAATCCGATGCCCATTCGCCCATAATGCTCTTTAACGGCCAAAGTTACAATAAATGTTCCCAATGTAAATCCAGCTCTATATCCTAAATCCTAGCAATAAAGCGATATAAATGATGCAGTGTTCTTGATACCTTGTGTGCATCAACAGGGAGTCATGAATTACATGGATCATTCTCGGAACTATTGTACCCTAAACACACAAGGGAACGTTTTCGAAAAGAATTTACACAAGGTGTCGACATGTTGTTGTCTCATGTAATATGAATGGAAGTGTTTTGAAGCTCTATTTTTGAAGTGAGGTCTGGGTTAATATTTTATGGCGTGAGAAGTAGGTATAGACGATGGAAAGGTGTTTTTTTATATAAAGTATTTTCGTTTCATGGATTATACATAAGAGTAAATGATTCTCGTGCGACGATAGTTGCCTATTAGCTTTTTTAATAAAATTCAATTTGAATGGGTGAATTGGTAAATCCGAGAACTTTCAGGCATAAAAATGAATTTAAATTCAGGCAATAATTTGGATTTTGAAGCAGTAAGGTATCATCGATCGTATGTCCTCAAGGGACGCTGCAGAGAGCAATAAGGAATCGGAAAATATTCTGTTTCCGATAAAGCTGGAAACACACGTCACCTTAAAAATCAAGGAGGTCAAACAATTTCGAGCGAAGGAAAAAAGATAGCGTTGCTGCCAATATACTAAAATAGGCCAACTGGGGTTTCCTTTTGACGAAAGCGAAATTTTATCGGTCCAAAAGCTATGCGGGCCGACAAGGAAAAAATACAAATTTTGATCGATAGGAATAAAGGGTTAACAGAAAGAGTAGCTCAAACTATTAAAGGAATTCGAGTAAAGATATTAATTGTAAATTGCACTGAGAGTTCTTTTATATACAGGCATTTATGATTGTCATCTTCGTCAGAAGTTTTATTCATTAGTTCTTATCCTTAGTCTTCCGTCGTTCTTCATTTTTGACTTCATCTTCAGGATCAGTTAGGCTGTAGAATTTCAATGCACCCAACTGCTTTTGAAGTATAATTTTTCCTTGAGATATCTTTATTGAGTCCCTCTTCATTCACTCTGGGTTAAAATAGCATTAACGATATTTAAATACATTTTCTGAACTCGTATCCACCATCAGTTTATATAAACGCGTATTTTATTCCGGAATTCAACTGGTATTTGATAGTGTCTACTTCTCCTATTGAGAATATGTACAACTTCATTCCTGCTAAAAACTGATGGTTTTTAATTTTTTAAGTTATTTTATTTGGACCCGCATGTATTCATGAACAATCTTGAATCTAGTCTTTACAATCATAAGAACCTATCGTTTGTTGAATTAAAATCTATAAATCCCTGTTCTTCTTCTGACATCAGTTATAGTTTCTATTCTACATTTTGTATAGTACATCCCAAGTATATTCAATTTTGGACAAATAAATCATCGTTCTCGTGCAACAATGTCATTAATTTTTCCTTTACGCGCCAATTTGAGCATTTTCTTTGCTTGTTTTTGAGGTCTCACTTGGGTTCACATCTAGCATTTCCGTTTTCACTCTGGGCTTCTATTTTTTTCTCTTTTCGAACTCTCATTTTCTTTCTGTTTATGTAGTACATATTTGCATGCGTTTAGGGTTCTTTCACCACCCAGTCGTTTCAGTTTTGGAGTCACCATTGAAAAATTCAATGTTCTATGCCAAATCTGGCATTACCTGATTACTTTCTTCTCTTTCTGAAGTTTCTGTGTTTGATGTAAATGAAATTCTGTCAAAAACACCATAAGCGAGGTCTCTTCGGTGGTTATTAAGTATCATTTGCAGTATTTTATCAAAATTTGCATTATGATCTGTTATTAATTTTTTTATAGTTCAGTCATCCAAGGTTCAGAAACGGCGTTTCCAGGAGAAAAACGTAGAAGTTTTTTTCCCTCCGGTTCTCTGTGTTTTTTGGGGTGCTGAATCCGAATCTGAGGTTTGCCAACACGCCAGGCGTCGGCTTCACGAAAATTGCAAAAAACCCTAAATTTTCGGCACTTTTTCCAGGATTTTAACAATACCTCGAAAACTAAGCCTTTTTTAATAATAACTATGATATACCAAATTAAAGTAGACAAAAGATCCTACAAGTAGGTATAATTACTCTAAACTCTCGACAATCCATAACGTCGTTAGATCGTGTTGAAAAAATGATATTTCTTTACTTTGCTCTAAAAAAGTTGAAAAGGTTATTATACTGGGGAAGTGATTCATCTACTGTTATTCATTAATCCCATAGCAACTATTGGAACATAATTAAAATACCAGAATATTGAGTTTTGTGTCCTGTAAACCGGTCGAAAATGTTGACTTTTCTGGTGAATCGTATTTGAAATCAATTATTTCTATGTTTACCTGGTATGTCCAGGTTAATTTTAGGAATTTGTTACACGTTCCATATAGTCAACGTCCTGTTGATGATAAAACGAGTTTTATTATTCCGCTTAAAATATTTCGCGAGTGTATCATGTGACGGATCGTTAGATGATGGTAAAATAGTTTTGTTAATAGATGTAAGATTGCTAAAGAAGTTGAGGTACACGAAAAATGTAGGAAGACATACACTAATGAGAGAATGTTTTATGCTGCTTATAAAAGGAATACAAAAAATAGTAATTTATCTGCACTTCACTCAAATTTTCCTGAAATTCTCATCTAAAACCCACTTTTTTATATGTGGGGAGTATCACCAGATTATTTCAACAAACAAATTGAAAAGCCACCAAAGCGCCGCAATTTTGTGTACCCTGAGACTCAATATTCTGTAGGAAAAAACATAAAAACCTGCTGAAAGATCGAAATGATGAAGCTGGAAATGCTATTTTACATCGTATTGAGGAAAACCACCTATTCAAAATATTATTTCTTCGAATATTAATTTTTTAAAAAACGTTTACTGAATAAAAATAAATGTTGCAATCTTGTATGCGCCGTGAAGCGTACTGAAAGGGTACCGAACCGAACGGGAAGTAGAGAAGAGGCGATTAGGCATTAGAGAGACTGGAGAATAAGCTGGGCTGGTCCTTTAGACGCATGTCTATAATTATTCATTATTCAATTTTCATTTTTATTTTGCATTAAAATTGATTTTTCAATCCAATTTGTTATTAGTGTGTGTGTAAGGAGCGTTCACAGGTTAGTTGATTAAATGTTATTCTGTTTTTGAGAGTTCAATTTATGCAAGTACCTATTATTTTGTTCATTTTTATGAATTTTTTTGTTTGTTTATAATATTTTTTATAACATGTGCGTTGTTTATGTATTTAACAAAAATCGTTTCATGATGTAAACAACACAGATAAAGAAGTAAATTAAAACCTAAGAAATTATGTGCTGTTTTTTTGTGCTGAGATTTCGATTTTGTGTATTCAGAGCGTGTATTAGGGCCTTGTTGAATTTACTAACATTTTCCTACCCTGACGAGAGAATATCCTAACAAATTAAAATAATCAATCTAGAGATTAGAGATATTGGCTCAAAAACAACTATAGCTGTGAGAGCTGTGAGTTACCGTTACCAGGGACCTCAGTACCTGCCACAGATGGGCTAACTAACCAAAAACTCTTCAGTATTAAATATAGGTAGTGTTGATTGAATGTAGTGTGTGTTATTGAAATTTTAGCACAAGAACAGGGGCGGTACCTAATTTAAACTTTTATTGACTTAAATTATTGGATTAATGACTCACAATTAATAGGTCTGTTTCAGCAGAAATCACAAACCAGTCAGATCGAATTTCATTGGTTGAAAACAGTCAGAAATAGTCAAAAAACCAGTTTCAACCAATGAAATTCACTCTGACTGGTTTGTGATTTCTGCAGAAACAGACCTATTATCAAAAGGACACAGTATGTTTTGATTTTTGAGGAATGTAGATCGAGGGTTTCTCTGCCGTGCTCTTTTCCCTCGTTAGTTCCAGGATGAGAACGGTACGATTTACTTTAATAATAAAGTAGACGTTTCACAAATTTTTCATTTCTTTTACATATCACAACTTCCCTTGAACTTCCCTAATATTTGCTATGTCGGGCGCATATCCAGTAAGTAAAATTGAGTAAGCTTCCACAACATAGATCCTATTGGTTATCATTTCGTTTTTCAGAAGATTTGTTGTTTAAAGGTAATAAAAATTCACATCGTTCAATCTTACTGAACGAACCCGGGTATGTTATACTACAGTATACTTTCAATCCATGATTTGCCAGCTGCTGATGCTCAATACCATTTTTTATGCATGCAAGAGCTATACCTTCCCAAACGCCAAACAAAAACACAAGGTAGACCTAGAAGTGACGTGGATGGAGAAATGCAATATATTTTCAAATATCTTGAAAACAGTTCTGAAGAATGCCAGTTTACAATCAACGAACTAATAAATGAGATATAAGGTGTCTGCCATCCTCACCCAAGAACAGTAAAACAGCGCCTTCTTGAAAAGTATGGCAATGATATATTTATAACAGCCAATATGCTTTATATTGTATGTTTCAAAGGTACAGGTCACATGATTATTACTGATACTTGGTATCAGGAGAGGTTGTCAGAGAAGGCACAGAGAAAGGATTGTTAAAACAGCAGCTGCTATTATGGTTGAAGATGCACGCTCTCAAGTGTACAATTTCACACAGTACCCTCCACCAGATACCTTTATAGATAATGTTGACGATCTAATCCCAGAATCTCTCCGAGTCTTTCTAGATGCTGTAGTAATGAGCAAGAAAAAAGAAAATTTTGAAGCATGGAAGAAGAAATCACTTGCGATAGCCGATTGCTTACTTACCGCCATAAGGCAAAGTCGTATATTATTATATCTCCTCTTCAAGTGGGCGTTACAACATTTTTGTACAAGAAGTATGGTTCACGAAGGTTAATCGATGTGCTGAGTTCATTTGGATTTTGTTCATCATACACAGAGTCGTACGTTTTGAAATGTCTTCTATGTTGTGGCCACCTATAATTCTTCTTAGTAAACGACCACTCTCTCAATTGGTCTACAATAACGCTGATTTCAACATCTGAAATATTGACGGTCACAACACATTCCATTCTATGGGTGGCATCATTTGTGTCACTCCAAAGTCGGCTGTTGTTCCGAGTCCCCACATCTATCGGTTAAAGGATATACCTTCAGCAGAAACTATTGGACGTGTCGGAACTGTTTCGGTGAAAGTTTTTGAAATGACAGGGCCAGACTTAGCTGTCGTTGAAATCAATCCTTTAATTCTGAATTTCTTGCACAAAAGCGTAGTTACCCCCTCTACACCACACTTGTTGTGGCTATTCGGAACACATATGGATCTCTTGGGCATTGGTGGGTGGAATGGGTTTATGGAAGACGTAACAAGGAACAAGCCACACGAAATCACATAGGTATATTGATTGCCAGTCATTCATCAGCTCACCACCAAGTGACTACAACACAGTCTACACTGTTTCACTGAGCAGTGTTGAAATATCAAAATCATTAAACCAACAAACCACTTTCGTCACATTCGATCAACCACTGTACCTGAAGGAACGGGAGGTAATCGCAGACGTCAGGAAGACCCCGAACTGCAACATGTGATTGTACGGCTGGGTGGATTTCATTTATTAATGTCATTCATGGGAAATGTGGGTTTCATAATGGAAGGTGATGAATTATCGGAACTTTTGAACCTTATTTACGCTGCTGTTAACACCGAAAAATTGATGACAGGTCACGCTTATGCAAGGGCGGTCAGAGCACACATGCTAGCTCACAGGACTCTGGCCTGGCATCAATAATACTCAATAATTTCTGCCTCATTTCGATTCAAAATTGAACAAATTTTGTACAACTCTGACCGATCAAAAATTCTGAACGCACATGAGATGGATTGTGAGGGAAGTCGATTAGGGAAATCGGTGAAAGAAATCGAAGAGGGAAGTGACACAAGTAAAGTGACACTTCCAAATTTTTAAAAAGTCAGTAATGTCAAGATTACATAGGTAGGTATATGGTCGCAAATAAAGTAAATTACCAGTTAGTGTTAACTTACAGTTACGTAACAAATGGTTAGGGTGCTTATTAGTGGATAGGGGCATTATACTCCTGATAAAATAAATATCTATCATTATCTGAGACACAACTGATGATTTCTAAACTACATCTGACAAATTCTAAAATACAATTCAAGTTTTCTGAAATAGAATCAACTACCTAATCTAAAATACAATTGACGCTTTCCGAAATAAAATTAACTAATCCTAAATACAATTGACGCTCTCCGAAATACAATTCACTAATCTAAATCGCAATTGACGCTTTCTGAAATTAAACTGACGGCCTTGGAAATACATATGGAAGAGGTGTAAAGTATGTAAAACGAGTGATTTTGAAAGCTGTGATTTTGATCTGTAGGACAATGAAATGAGGCGAAACGATACTATTTTTTATCCAATGTGATGCAACATCTTAAAAATCTTACAAATCACAATAAAAAAATTTAAAAAAAACACCTGAAACTCGGGCAAAGTTCTTCTAATAAGAATATTTGTCTGAAGGAAAAACAAAGTTCACCAGTTGAGTGAAAATTAGTTGAAAGTTAGCTCTACTCCTCTTTCAATAGTATGGGCATCAGAAAATCATAGTTTCATTTCAGAGAAGGGAACATGTGAAGTCTGTTTTTTTTTAAAGATAAAAGTCAAAATGACATTATGTTGGCAAAACAATGTAAAATTGTCAATGCTTTCAAATTTTTTATGTAGAAAAAGATTGTGTTGCCAACATAGTTACTAAATTTTTGACTTGGGGAATTATCTTTAAAAAAACACAGACTTTACACTTGGCCAAACATAAAACTGGTACAGGCAATATATATTTTCTGAATCTGCCTTGTGTGAGTAGGGCTTATCAACAAAAAGTCTCTTCAAGTCTCTTCTGAAAAACTTAGGTCAGACAGTTTTTGTCAACGTCAAAGTTAAATATGACTCTTTTTCTACTGACGTTTTATAATACGCCTAAAACATAGAGAAATATAATAGTAGTAAACTACGAGAGAAGTCATTCCCCTGGCCCTGTACTTAACTGGCACAATGTTGACGTTAGCGCCTCTGGTGGCTACGGACAGCAATAAAAGAGTGAACATTGTTTGAATGCAGGTTTCTTCTTTACCGACAGTGAAAAGGCGGCTTTTTTGAATAATTAAATTATTAACTTTGATTTTATTTAAGATTTATTAAAAATAAAGTACTGTAAACGCTGAAAACAGTTAATTGCAAAGCAATACATTTGTTGAAAAAACTTGCTAAAATTTACCGAGCAACTGTTTAGAACGATAACAGAACTTATTTTTAAAAAATCCAAATTAGATGCAATGAGATTCCTTAAGGGGGTCAAGGAGGTAATTGAACAATACAAAAATTGAGATATCTTCAAACAAACTTATTTTTTTATTCCAATTTTATAAATATACAATAACTAAAAATGTTTGTATTATAAGCTTTGTGTTTACCTTTTTACTGCATCTCGCATCATCGCAAATTCGAAAACACACTAATATTGGTGTCGGTTTTGTCTAATTAATTATTATTTATGATCACAGAATGTTTTCTCATTTCTCTAATATAAATAATAGATGATAATAGAAGAAATTTTACGTTATGATTGTAAGCATCCAGTTTTTGATTGATGGTCTTTGGATTCAATCATTTGTCAAATTTTGTATTTTATATGTGTTAAAAAAAGATAGAACATTTTCGGGCAAGTTGCTGACAAAGACAAATTAAACCAAGTTGTCAGAAACAATCGAAGTAACTAGTTCAATAATCTGCCACACCATGCGAAATACGCTACGGGTATGTGCACAAACACACTTCCAGATTGTTACATTAAACAAACGTCTCTCGTAGTTTACTACTATTATATTTCTCTATGGCCTAAAATCTGTTTCATAATGAACATCATTATGATACAGATTTTTCAGCCACTGGAATCGAGTATTTCGAACATGAACAATGTTTACATAAAAATAACAGACTTGCTTTGGAATTTTGGATTGTTCCTATTAGTATTTACCAGAAGAAACAACAAAAAATTAATAAATCGGGTGCGGAATTTGTTCCCAAATGACGTCTAGATCTTAATTTTTGAAATTGTCTAGTTGTCATCAATTGTCACCAGTTGAGAAGTTTACTATTCTTATAATAGTATATTTCATACCGAGTAGGGAAGTGTTTCATTACTGTCGAGAGATTCAAGCGTCGAGATTGACTATTAATCTCGAGACAGAAATGAAAACTTTCCTCCGAGGTTTGTATACTATTTTTTTTACTACTAACCTGAGAAATTGTCATTATTCAATCTATTTTTCTAGGAAAAAATTGAATTTCTCTCCCTAGGTGAATAATGAAAATAATGAAAAAATACCTAGGTTAATAATGAAAATGACGTCATGACGCAAGGATATTGTCATGTTTCTATTGGTTCAATTTCATTTCCATACGTCAATTTGAAAAAAAATACAGGTTTCTGTAGGTACATAGGAAGTTATCATAAGCTGGTGATAGAGGGCAGCACTTTCAAGAGGGCGTTCAAAAAAAATAATTGGAGCACAGATTTTAAACAAATTTTTCATTTTCTACTAGCAGTAGTAAAAAAAATTCTATATATTCCTCGGTAGAGAAAGTCATTATATACCTCGCTCATTATAAACCTCGGCTCGAGCGCCTCGGTTTATAAAAGCGCTCGGTATATAAGGACCAACTTCTCTACCTAGTTATATAATATACTATTATTTGCAAGCACACCATTAATTATGCTTAGTCATTTCATTTTTTTAATAATAAAAAAATAAAACAAACATGGCAAAATGTGTCATTCACTGGTTTGACGTTTTTACCTGACATGCTCTCATTGTTGCTAGCAAAGGTAAATACATTAGAGTGAGGGAGGAAATCGGTGAGGGAAGTCGAATAGGGAAATCGGTGAGGGAAATCGAAGAGGGAAGTGACACAGGTAAAGTGACACTTCCAAATTTTTAAAAAGTCAGTAATGTCACGCACAGATTAACTCGTCCTAAAGATAGGAAACTTCCATGTAAAATGTTCGTTCGGAGCTGTCTAAAAAATTACACGTATGAGAGTTTCATGACTGCCAAAGCTATGCGGCGCTAGTATAGCAAAGCCCATAGAGAAATATAATAAACCAAGGTAAGAGTTACCGATTCATATGCGTGAAGTGGCAACGTATTTCTAGTTGTTTCTTGTAGCACATGGTGTCGCTAGCATAGCTTGGAACTATCTGACAATAATTCTGACATCACCTTTCATTCTCATATCTATCTCTTTTTAACAGATGCGATAATAAAGGAAAAGAGGACAAAGGATTTTTTAATTATTGTACAATGACATGTTCAAAACTGACAAAAAAATTTTGGACACAAATTAGTCAACCTTAAATCTCAATTTATTAGTTGATTTAAAAATGCATGATTCTGGTTAGATTTACGAGATATACAATGTGAAAATGGCTCAGTTTATACATAAGTAATGATAATTATTCAATAGTAACCTATTATTAGTAGAAAGTGAGATGTTTTGGCTGTTTTTGCTTTTTTTTGTTGTTATCTTGCGGTATAAGTATAATTTAATTTTTATTATTTCTTTATTTACGTTGTTTATGTATATTTATTTTATTTGTATATGTATGTTCTTTGTTAATTTCGAAAGATGAAAATATATGAGCCAATTTTAAGCGATTAACCGTATTTATTTTTGTTTCCAGGCCAGCGTTTCTCCGCAATTTTTTTTCTGTCGACCGCGGAAAAACGCTGGGTTAAATTTCTACCTTCAGAAATAACAAAACTATAATTTAAAAGTTCAAAAAGCCCGCCAAATGTTATTTAAGTTGGTCTTGTAGTGTACGGTGGCGCTAGTATCGATCTGACGTCATCGCGTTGCCAGTGTCGTACCACAGAATCGGTAACTCTCACCTTGGTTTATTATATTTCTCTATGGCAAAGCCACAAGCAAATGTCATCTGTGAAAGAATGTAATTTGTCATTGTATTTGCCATTAGCCGTATTCTATGGTCAGCCAGCCGTTTGATGTGTGTTATAGTGTTCTTCTTATTCTATGGTGTTCTTTATTCTATTTTCTATCAATTTTTGGTAAAACTTTGACTTCTTAATATGTTTTTAACCAAAGAGACTTTATGTTACATGTAAACATTGTGCAAATGGTTTTAGTGATGGTATTTATTTGCAATTTTTGAAAAAGTTATTTGTGCACTAGACCCTTAAACTTTTTAGTGTTTTTTTTTTCCAATACGGTTTTCTGTTGTTGTGTTAAAGGCTGTTCTGTTAAAGAAGGAGATAGTACTGAAATGTTGTTGTTTTATTGCCAAAAAATAGGGTTTAATAATGACATGAAATTGATTAGACAAATTATTTGAAAGAAGACGGGAATCACGTGACTACTGCCACAATACTGGACACACCGAAGTGCACACTAGCGCCACCATGCTGTGGCAGTCATGCAACTCGCTGCATGAGTAAGACAAGGATAAGGAAAAAGGCCTGAGTTTCCTATCTTTAGGACGGGTTAATCTGTGATGTCACGATTACATATATGGTTGCAAATAAATATGTTTTTTCTACAGACGTCAAAAAATGATGACATTTTCACACTCATTTCCGTTCGAAAAATGCCACATTGGTTTTATTTACTTAGCGACGTGCACGAAATATTTCGCGCACTAGGGCACGAAATATTTCGCGCACTAGGGCACGACATATTTCGCGCACTAGGGCACGAAATACTTCGTGCACGCTCAGTGGCGATATTTCAAAAATACCTTAATGGATGAAAATTTAACTCATATTTTCTGGGGTACCTATTCACTTAACTTGAATAAGAGCAGGATATTGAACTTCTTCGATTCACCCTCAAAATACATTAGAATTACGGTTTCACTCACTTTTTTGACGGTTTGGTGCGAACATCATTATTTTTTGATTTTTCGGTCAAAAGGTTTGCTGCAATTGCAAAACTAGCTGTATTATTATATTGGGAACTACAAATTCTTCTACAATTTCTATTTCTAATTAACATTTTTTGCCGAAATGATGCCGCGTCGGTCAGACCTTGGGAAAAAAATTTGACAAGCAGTATGTCATAGTGCATGGTGTGTCATTATTTATTTAAAAAAATTGCCGTAGCAACCATTTAACAGGCTGTTCTGAAATAGAATTTCCTTGAATTATTTGATTTTGATATTATCCAAAATTAGTTCAAATTCTGTCTGTAGAAAAAACGTTGTTTGCAACTCGTGCGCGAAATGTTTTTGATGAACTCGAACGATTTTTTGACTCCGCTGCGCGTCGTCAAAAAACTTTCGTTCTGGCATTTCGCGCACTAGATGCTAAAATAACTATTTCGTTTATCAATGCAAGTAGAAAAATAGTGTATGCAACTCTCATGTAATGGACATTAATACACTCGCATGTTATATACGAAACACGCCTGCGGCTCGTTTCTTATCCTACAACTCGTGTAATAATGGCTATCATTACATGATCATTGCATAATATACTATTTTGTCATTGTTGAGGTGATTAAAAAGGTCGATTTACACAATAGAACACAGTAGGAAAATGCGTACCACTTTTATGATTGTCCAAGTGTATTTCAGAATATTAACTTGTAATTCAGAAAAAAATAATAATAATTTAAGAATCGTAAATTCAATTTCAGAATAGGGAAAATGAAATTCAGATTAGTTGCAATTCAGAAACGGAAAATTGTTATTCATAATTGAAATTCAGAAATTGTCAATTATAATTTAGAAAAAAGAAAATTATTGTATATTCCAGAAGGTATGTAATTCAGAATTCAGTATATGTAATTCAGAATAGTATAATCTGCACCTAATGATGAGCTATGTAAAAAGTGTGTTATTTTTGATCAATTCACTGAACGTATATAATTTTTTCAAGTTTATTGGTACCTACTGAATAAAAACATAATTTAATAATAGGATAAAAATTAAAAAAGCACTCATATAGATATTTATTGGTTCTGAATTACATGTTACCAATTCTGAATTACAATTTCTATTTTCTGAAATTTAATTTTCTTTTTCTGAAATACATATTCCTATTCTGAATTAGAAATTCCCACTTCTGAATATTATGTTCATCCATTGAAATTTAAATTTTATATTCTGATTAATAACTTCCCATTCTAAATTACAATTTAATTTCCCTTTCTCAAATGCATTTTCCGCTTTCCGAATTACAATTGAAAAGGGAATATCTATGGAAAGTTCTTCCTAGCGTCGTCTAAAACAGAAATGTAAGTAAGCCTAAATTGATTTATAAGGATTGTATTGTGATTGTATCGGGACTTCAAAAAAAAAAAAAAACATTCAAAGAGTTTTTTGATAACGAAAACGTACGTCGCATTATTGTTTCTTTATTGGTCAGGATTTTTGACATAACATGACAAAATTAAAGGAAAATATTCCTAAGACATACGTTTAAGGAAGCATAGCAATCTTTGATTGGTTTTTTTTTGAAAACCCGATATAGTTTTCTAGTACCTACAATTCATATGATAGGTATTTTCAAAATGTTTTGATAATGCTGGACCCTTTTGGAATTGTAGGTATAAAAGTAGTTGAATTCAGTACTTAATTTCCAGAATTCTTGTAGGATGGTCGTGTAATAAAATAAATAAACTAACAATTACATCTGTGTAATATCAAAATAGGTATTCTACAGTGTGTCCCGCTTAAGGACTGACCACCCTTCTAAAATTTTTATTTTTTTACCGATTAAATTTTTTGTTTTTGTCTTATACTCGAATTTGGCACTTATTAGGGTCATAATTTTATTTCTGCGGCTGTACACAGGGTGTCCGCATTTATATAGGCTG
Organism: Ceutorhynchus assimilis; assembly: GCA_917834065.1. Lineage (NCBI taxonomy): Eukaryota > Metazoa > Arthropoda > Insecta > Coleoptera > Curculionidae > Ceutorhynchus > Ceutorhynchus assimilis. The sequence continues at coordinate 25,076,305 of OU892284.1, read as the reverse complement.
AAATTTCAATAAGTACCATTAGGGATTTTTTTAGAAAAAATCTGATAGAAAATTTTTGTTAAGAATTGTCTAAAACCCCAGTGTACTAATTTTTGTTTCAATACGATACAGGGTGATCACAACAAATTTTCAAAATTTAATGGACCAAACCGCAAAAATGTCATATTTTGAGGCTTTGAGAACAACAAAACTTGATAAAACATAGTTTTGAGAACATCCCTAACACCTTAACCAAAACTTGTAAAGTCTGTTTTTTTTTTTAAAGATAATTCCCCAAGTCAAAAATTTTGTAACTATGTTGCCAACACAAGCCTTTTCTACATAAAAAGTTTGATAGCATTGACAATTTTACATGGTATTGCCAACATAATGTCATTTTGACTTTTATCTTTAAATAAAAAACAGATTTTAGTAAGATTGTCCCAAAATATGACATTTTTGAGGTTTTGAATCATTAAATTTTGAAAATTTGTTGTGATTGTATCGTATTGAAACAAAAATGTGTACATTTGGGTTTTAGACCATCGTAAACAAGAATTTGCTATCAGATTTTTTCTAAAAAAATCCCTAATAGTACTTTATGAAATTTAAGCCTATAAATATGGACACCCTGTATACTAGTACAGCCGCAGAAATTAAATTATGAGCTTTATAAGTGCCAAATTCGAGTAGATATAAGACAAAACAAAAATAAATAAATTGAATATGTTCAATATTCAATTATCATTAAGCATTTCTCTTTATATGGATGGTATTCCTATGTAAATAAATTATTTGGATAGGAATTTCTCAGCCTTCAATATTTGATTAATTATAATAATTATTGACTTATAAACATTTTAAATACCTATTTAATTGCTGTCCACCAATTTAAGTTTTTTTCTTGTGTGCAACAAGTAAGTTAAAATTTCCCAAAAGGCAAGTTTCATAAATTATTCCAAGCTGGCGATTTTTAAATTAGCTTCATACCTACTTTAATTAGTTTTGGTGCGGAAAAAGAAATTTGAGAATTTGAACACGGGTTGGTAAGATTAAAAGCCAGTTTATTAGGTTCAGACCAGATATTTTCTTTTAAAATTCTCTAAAAAAAAACTAAAGTTCAAACATTTGGATTACAGAAAAAGCACTTTTTCGCGTTTGATTTTTTTTAGGAAAGTATAGAGCTTTTCAAGTTTTCAAGTCGAGTAGAAATTTGTCTTGATTTTAAAACTTTTGTCATAGTTTATTGCCTCAATTTCACTAACATTTTTCAAATTTATTCCTGAAAGAGGAACAAAACCACATGGAGTTTGTTGAAATTATATTAAAAATACTGGACGATTTAAGTGCTCCTTAGTTCTTTTGAGGGCTGCTCTGGCAATCTCGCGATTTCCACGAAAAAGTTATTTTCGACTTTATCAAACTAATATTTTTATATATTTTTTTTCCAATAACATGTATACATTTAACTACTGCAATGACATGAATGACATTAATCTAAATGTAAATTTATTGGCTCAGCACCTAGGTATATGACTTAGCATTTGAATGTGTCTAATGGAATTCAAAATGTGTATGAATTTATTTATTATTGCAATTAAATCTTCACATTCAAGAAAAATACTTATTTTGTCATTGATAAACATTGACCCAATATTGCAATTTTTCTTTCAATTTGTTATTCAAGCCTTTCTTTCTAGGTCCTGATTAACTTTTTTTTTGTACGTGCATGCATACTGTATATCGATTTTGAGACATTTTTCTATTCTAAAAAAAAAAATCAAAATGCATGCATCTTACCTTATTTTGTAATAAAATTAAAAGTTTTATTCAGCACACTTTTTTTTGAAAAAAAAAATCAATCCCACAAGTTTTTATTCACAATCCAAAACCACCAGAGTCAAATAATCCGCTAACACCTCGAATGTTGTAATAATAATTATCAAATTCCGTGTCACAAGATCGCAAGAAAAAAAATTTCGTAAATTTTCATAAATTCGCGTCTTGGCAAACTATGAAAACGCGCTCTCGGAAAATTTGAAAAGCGCGTCGCGATGCGTCCCGCAAATAAGTTTTCCCCGTTGCGGCGCTAGAAGCTGCCGAAGTGCGACTGAAGATTGGACACTGAAAAGTCCAATAATTGCTGCTGCCTCTGCCCGATACTTTTCGCGTTGGCGAATAATCAAAAAAAGGCCGACGGTTTTTATTGTTACAGGATTTTTTTTGTAGTTTTCACAAAGCAAATAGTAGCAGATGATATAAGGGACATCATACAAATAACACAAAAATACCTGAAGAACTACAAGGAGAAATTAGTGAACGTGAAATAAAGAAAGCACTTGAAAAAATGAGAAATCGCATATCGCCTGGAAAATGGAACAACTGTTGAAATGTTAAAGGATGGAGGAAAAACTACAATCATAGTCCCATTTAGACTTTGGTCCCATATTCCTAATGAGTAAAAAGTTATTAACACGAAAATGATACTGAATAACTGGGAAATAGGAGACAAAAACAATCTGAAGAAATGTAGACCAATAACTCTGCTCAATGTAATGTTGGGTACAAAAATTCTATCAAGCAAATTGACATCCAATAAATTAAACCACTATCAGGTAAAAAACGAGCAGGATTAAGAAATGGCTTTATTTAATAATTAAAAAAGCCAACAATTACCAACTCCAGTTATATATTGGATTTGCAGATCATTATAAAACCTTGATTCAATCAATTACAAATATTATGGATCTTTAACATATATTTACGGCAACAACAACTTAAACTAATAGAATCAACTAAGCCTAATAAAATAAAACTTGATAAAACGATGAGTCAGACAGGCAGATACATATCAACTAAGCTATTCGTAATGTTATTTACAATGAAACAGAATAGTTATTCAATTAAATTTAACCGGAGAATTCTATCAGTTGATATCATAATATTCAAAATGCGAAGGTACCCTAATTATATTTTCGAAGACTTAAACTTATGATTACATATGTGTTTAAATAAGAGTGTTCAAAAGACAATTCTTTTAGATTATGAACTCTTATTTGTTTCGTCGTCTTGAAGGCTTCTTCTAAGTCTTCTTGGTTGATTTCTTGAAGTTCCAATGTTGTTGCGTTCTCTGGAAGTTCAGGGATGTCTATTCTTTAGTTCAAAATTGAAGTTCTCGCTGGTTTTTGAAAATGTTTGATTTTGTATTTTCACAAAGCATTTTTCAAACGAAACTTGCGTTGGATTTGTTATTATTTCCATATGGTTTGTCTTGTCACATTGAATAACTATGGTCAGGCTTTTCTTAGGAATGACTAATAGTTGTCCATTCGGGAGTTGTCTCACTGTTGGTTTTTCATATTTCACTTTAGTGAAAGGACATTGTTGTGGTAGGTCAGTAATCAGGTCATAGACACATGATTCTTCTTGCTTCAGCTCTTCTTGGTTACAAAGGTACACACTTTCGACTTTCGGGCATTCCCATAACGTATTGTAGTAAATGTCCGTAGTAAGTAATAGGTAAGGGTACTTATTCCTAATGGTAAGTTCTTGGATAGGAATTGGATAGATTTTATACAATATAAAGGGCTTGGGATCAATCATTGGTGTGTGTATAACAAATATAATTAACTCATTTTGGATTTTTACTTGACTTTTCATTGTCTCGTAATACTTGATTTTATTATCAAAAGGTATTTGCTGACTTTTGGGTATATTTGTTAATATTTGATTTAATTCATTATGCTGTAAAATAGTATAATGCATTATTCCCAATTGTGCAAAATTTATTGCTAATTGCACATGATCAATAAGATTCCTTATTTTATTACTTTGAATATTGATATTGTTCAATATTAGATTAAAGGTTAACATTGAGTGGAAATTTTGGTTTTCCAAGGAAATATTTTGTAATTTTCCTGTGATAACCTTTTGGTTAGATTCAATAGTTAAAAATTGATCGTGAAATGTTTTTGTAACTTGTTTCAATACTTGAGCTTGTGTTTTTAGATCTTCATTGAGAGTTTTTTGATTATCTTTGAGCGTCTGGATATAAGAATCATATCTTGCGCCGTCTTCAGCATCTAGGGTTCCGTAGAGCCATTTTTGTGCTGTGCCCATGAAATTTAATAGACCTCTTTTATTACGTTTTCGGTCTTGATAGGTTCTGATTACTTGTTTCATAATCTTAATTTGAGAATGACTGTTTTCAATATTTGTTTGAAACAGTGCAACAAATTGGTTCGACCATGTTGTTTTGTTAAGAGTGTCCAGTTTCCAGTTGATGGATACTTTGTATGATAATTGTCGTGTTTATGTGATAATAGGCCGTGTTATGTTGAGTTGTTACGTAAGTAGTTCCTAAAGAGATTGGTAAAATAGGATTTTCTACCGTCATCAATGTATACGCTTGGGTGACTCCAACGAGAGTTAGGAATACTAAAGGATTCATCTCAGAGTACCTGAAATAAATTATTGTCGTTTAACATTTTGTTTAGCAAAGCGATTCTGTGTTTTGCTATCATAACGCGGACTTATTTTGTCTCTATTAAATTGTTTTACAAAGATTGGATCTTGTAATTCTGGTTCAGGTTCACGATTTTTATTACGTGATTCTAAAGACTTTGTTTGTTTCGCTAATAATTTTTCTTGAATTTCTTTATTCAAATTCGCAAGGGATTCTGCCAAACTTGTTATATAGTCAGTTGTTAGTTTATTTTCCGTTTATTCAATCGGTATGGCATAATTCAAATCTCCTTTAATCACTTAAAAAGGGGTGTGATTCATTGTACTATGAGTACTGTTGTTATAATTCAATAGAGCGATTGTCATTAGATCAATAATACTCTTATTCGGGTTTTGGAGTTTTAAACTCGTTATACTTTCACGTAGTGTCGAATGGAAACGTTCGATTGGACTATTAGAGTTCGGGTTTCTTGGAGTTGTGTAGTGGAGCTCAATTTTGTATAATGTACAAAGATCTGTCATTATAGCATTTTTGAACTCTGCTCCATTATCTGATGTGATTTTTTGAGGTATTCCATGATCACTAAAATATTTCAATAACTGTGATGATATCTCAACAGCTGTTTTCGTATTTACAGGAGAGGCTTGACCAAATTTTGAAAAGCTATCAATAATGGTCAGAAATTTCTGGTTATTGATTATATACGTGTCAATATAAATATGTTCAAAGGGTGTTGGTTTGAATATGATTTTGTACGATTGACGTTCATACTTGGTTTTATTGCATATCTCGCATACTTTGACATAAATCTGTACGTCTTTCGCGATATTGGGCCAATAGAATCTTTTCTTTAAGGCTGCAATATTTTCAGTGATTCCTCTATGAGAGGTTTTAGTCTCATGGTATTGCTGAATTTTCTCTTGTTGAAGATCAACTTCTGTGATGTCTTCTAATAAAGAGTTCGAGATGTACAAAGTAAATGAATTCGAATTAAACGATTCTTGTAATGCTCGTATCACAATAGGTTCTAAAGTTTATTTAGGAAATGAAGGCAATAAATACCAGGTGGCATGTATTCCTTTACTAAATCAGTAATTTGTGATGTTGTTGGATTATTCGGTAAGAAGAATATTATTCTCTTTTTATTACCAAATAGTTTGATTATCTCTTTTCTAATTGTGTTATTATTGGAATATCGAAATACAATTTGATTTCCAAATACATTTACATGTTTCTTAGTATATGGAGCTCCTAATATTGGATTTTCCATAGACGTATGTATTGTTTGGTCATTTTCAGACAAGGCTGAAATTGTTGAAGAACGATTAGTTGGTGTTATTTGTCTGTTACTTTTTTGAGTTTTCGAAGATTCTCCTATTTCTATGGGAATTTCTTTTTTCTCTTTTCTTGGAGGTATTATTAGTTGTGATAATATCTTTATTTTGGGTTTCACTTTCTTAGGTTCTTCTTCAGGTCCTTTTTCTGATGCTGTTTTTGTTGATTGAGATGATTCAGACATTGTTATCTCTTTTTCTTTAGCTATCTCGCTTTGTTTGGGAAGATATACTCTAGAATCTGTAAAGTATTTTGCTATGATTTCATCATTACATAATGGTGTATCTTTCAGCATTAATCCTAATTTTTTATGAAATTCTTCATCTGAAGATGTTAATCTGGCATCTGGATCTGATTTTTGAATGGCATCAAGTTGTATTGCAGGTATTCTTGATAGTGCGTCTGCGTTCATGTTTAATGTTCCTTTTTTGTATTTGATCTCATAATCAAATTCAGATAGTTTTAGTCGCCATCTGACTAGTTTAGAACTTGGTTCTTTAACATTAAATAGCCATTGTAGAGGTTTGTGATCTGACAAGATTGTGAATTTTCTACCAAAAAGATAAGGTCGAAAATATTTTGTTGCCCATACGATTGCTAAAAGTTCTTTTTTCTACTGACGTTTCATAATAGCATAGACTTAAATACTACGAATAGACGTCCAGTGGAAATAGCAGCACAAAAAATGCCTCAATAATTCATAAGATGGCGCCACTCGTATTAAAAATTCAAAGAAAACTGTGCTAGCACCCTTGTGTACGAGCAGCGTGTCATTGTTTCCAGGACAACCGCATTCCGCCTTTTTTCTGATGTTTCGGTGTTGTCAAATTTATACGGACAAAAAACTAGACAAGAATTCTCTTTGCTATTTGCGACTTTCGAAGAAATAAATTATTGCTTGGATTTCAAAGAACTAATTTTCAAAATCCATTTAAAAAAAAAATCCATTTCAGCTTTCACTAGAAATAGAAAACTTAACAATTTACAAAATAAGTGAAATTTATTTATATTAAAAAAAAATCTTAACATTAACAATTTATTAATTTGCGTATAATATTTAGTATAAGATGCAGTAATAAAAAAAATTGGTGTCTTAATGTATGGTTTGGCCTATTTAATGATTTTGGACTAGTTATTTTAGAACTATTGGCAACAGCGTAACGCGCGAATTTGAATTATGACAGAAATGCGCGCCATCTCGTATCTAGCATCTAAAATACCAAAGCCTGAATTGAATTTGGAGGCTCGCTTTCGATAGCGAGCCTCCAAATAGCGTCGCAGATTTTTACCATTTGACTGGACGTCTATTCGTAGTATTTAAGTCTATGATAATAGCAACTTTTCGATTGTCATTTCAGTTTTGAAACGACATTCTTTTAGGCACTGAGTGCGTGAAAGTTACTTTTAGGCACTCAGTGCGTAAAAGTGACTTTTGAATGCGTAAAAGTGACTTATGAGTGCGTAATAGTTATTTTCCTAACAAGTGCGCAAAGTGTCACTTTTCCGCACGCAAACACAGTTATACGAACGACGCGAAGCGGAGTTCGGATACGTGTTTGCGTGCGGAAAAGACACTTTGCGCACGTGTTAGGAACAACATTTTTCCTACGAGCTTCATATTAGGTAGGTAACAAGATTTTTTTTTTTTTTTAAACCCATAATTTGTTCAATTATTTTTAATTAACTTGAAGCGAACCTATACATTTATCAAAAAATTACCTAATAAAAAAAATAACAGAAAATCCTCGTCAGAGCTGTTCATCTTAAAGCATTTAAATTTGATGATAAAGTTTGTAGATTCTTGCATATAAATAGAGAACAAATCTGACAATGTGTCAAGGTTAATTTATATTTGGTGTTTGTATTGATGTTGGCTGATATAGAAACCGAGAAAAAATTTGTCATCATGTGTCAAAGTCGACAGGTGCACTTATTGTTGCTTGACAAGTATTTTTACTTTTCGGCACTCAGTGCGGATAAGGCCTGTATCCGCACTGAGTGCGGAAAAGTGTAACTTTGAGCCCTGGAATGCGTGCGGAAAAGTACTTCTTTGCGCACGCTCGTAGGAAAAAGTAATTTTTAAGCACTAGTGCCTAAAAGTGTCATTCATTATTCAGAAATAAAAAACACACTAAACACATATTTGAATTTTGTTTTGTATTTATTATGAATATTGAAAATGGAATTACTGAATTGAACGTTTGGGTTACTCAAAACAGAAGTTTGTGTTATTACCTACTTTCTAGGATTTTAATTATTGATGTCGAATTTTGAAAGGAAAATCGCATGAAAAGTGTCAGGTGTCAAGTAAAAGCAGGTAACAAAGATTTTGGGTGTAATCGACTTATTCACATGAAATAAAATTGTGTTTTTTTATTATAAAATGCCAGTAGAAAAAATCTTGTATACAATACGTTACGAAACGATGTCTTTTAGTCACTCGACGTGTTGTCCAACTCGGCTTTGCCTCGTTGGACAATTTTCACGTCGCGTGCCTAAAAGACGCTCATTTCGTAACTTATTGTATAAATAGCTATTTCAATCGTCGAATAATTACATTCAGCTGGGTTTAAAGTTCTTGATGCGTATGCAATGGGAAGATCAGCTCCGACAGGACCTTGAGATAAAACGGCTCCAATTGCATAGTTTGAGGCATCGGTTGTCAATAAGAAAGTTTTCTTAAAGTCAGGATGTTGTAATATTGGGTCATTTATTAATACATTTTTACAAGTTTCAAAGCTATTAAGAAATTCTGCATTGTGTATTATTTTTTTGTCTTTTTTCAAACAAGATGTCATTGGTTTGGTCAATTTGGCAAAATTCTTTATGAATTTTCGGTAATAACCTACTAATCCTAAAAATGATTTTATTTCCTTCACCGTCTTTGGTATTGGGAATTTTTTTATTGCCATTATCTTCTTTGGATTCGATTTTATTCCATTTGGTGTAATTACATGTCCTAAGAATTCGACTGTCTTGTGTAGGAATTCTGATTTGTCTAATTGTATTTTCAAATTAAACTTCTCGGGTCTCTCAAATACTTTCCTTAAGTTTTTTACGTGTTCATGAAGTGAAGTGGAAAAAATTATTATATCATCCATGTATACTAGACATATTCTATACTGTAATCCTAGCAATACATTATCCATCACTCTCTGGAATGTCGCTGGGGCGTTTTTCAAACCAAAGGGCATTCTGTTAAATTCGTAATAACCATTTTCAACATTAAATGCTGTTTTGGGTATCGAATTTTCATGCATCTCGACTTGATGAAAGCCAGAGGCTAGATCTAGTGTCGTAAAATAATTACTACGACCAAGTCGGTCTAATATATCCGTAATATTAGGTAATGGATATCTATCATCAATAGTTTTTTCGTTTATTTTTCGATAATCAACGACCATTCTCCATTTTTGTATGCCTGCGGCATCTTCTTTCTTAGGTACTATCCACACAGGGGATGACCAAGGGCTACAGGATGTTCTGATTATGTTATCTTCTAACATCCCAGTTCGGTTTCAGATACGATAGTTTTCGGACCTGTGCTCTTACCGACCTTGGTTTTTAGTGCGTTTGCAGCATTCCTTAAATATTTGGTATTTATTGAAGGATATTTTCTGTGAGTTGTATCCGAGGGGGATTTCATTGTGGTAATTTAGTGTACACAATAGTGGTAATTAGTGGAAATTTTATGGGAAATGAGTGGTAATGACAGGAAATTAGGGGAAATATAGTGGTATTGAGTGGAAATATATGGTAATTAGTGGAAATATAGTGGTAATTCGGGGAAATTTTTGGTAATTTAAGGCAATTTAAGGAAATTTTTGGGGTAATTTAAGGAAATTTTGTGGTAATAACTCGAAGTTCTGTAGTGATAAAATTATGATATGCCTTTGAATTTGCTTTAATTTAGGAGTAACAGAGCTTCAACTAAACTATTCAACTAAGCTTTAATTAAAATATTCTTCTGAGTCCCTATTAGTCAGTTAGAAACTTTTATTTTCTAAGGAATGTTTCATTTGAGGTTTCATTACATGAGAAGTGGCAACCTTGCAATAGTTCAACACTTGGTTCGACATCATCTATGAGCATCGTTTTTACTACTCATTTCGGAACTTTCAAGGCCTCGTTTCATTTAAGGTCCAGTTTTGTGTTTCAGTGTTTCTAAATCTGAAAGAAAAAGTAGAGAGAATGCATTCTTGTTATATTTGGCCTCCATCACACATTCGGCAAATAGCTACAAATATTTGGCTGTTTATGTGTTCTCGTCTCTCTGTTTCTCTAGTTTCAATTTTCTACATTTTCACCTATCCTAGATGTATGCCAAATACGCAAATATTCGTGAAGAGCTTTACAGACTTTTGAGGTGTATGTAAAATTTCGTATTTTTTCATATTTTCGTCTTCTAGATGGAATCCGAGATAAAGTCCAAATGTTCTGAAGTCGCTGTTGAACTTGATTCCGAACTCGGTTCCAATCGTTTACCTTTTTTGGTGGATTTACATTTCCAAGGATCTTCTCTTTGAGATTTGGCGAGCGGAGCTAGCAATCGGGGACCAAAGAATAATTTAAATTTCAAGATCCCATAACTTGGCGTTTGTACTCGTGTTCTTACTAACAACGTTGAAAGTTATTGGTCGTTTTTCAAGCTATAATAGGTACTTAAGGAGGTTAGGAGTAATGCAGTCTCCCTTTCTTATGGATTATATCAACCAATTTATTTGGTCTCAAATTGGTAAGGAATTTTCGTAGTTGATTTTTGAAAGGTGTTCAATTTTGATTAAAATTTTCTGATGGAAAATATGCATTTTGCGCATTAATAGCTTAAACGTTTCTGTTTGATGGAATCTTTCCCAAAAAAAAATATATGTATGTCCCACGAGGTTTGTCCCAAATGATAACTCCGGAACGCATCATCATATGTTCCATTGTATAATTTTTTATCATTTTCTTTAACAAAGCCTTAACAAATAATATGGCATTGCCGATTTTGTAATCTAATTTTCTAACGAAAAAGGCCATAATATACCATAAGTTACATTTAAGATTCGAAAGATGACGTCACTTGATCGAAATCAAAATTGAAGCGAAACTGGTGAAATTGGACGAAAATGGTAGAAGCGGCACAAAAAGTTACCCAGATCCTCAAAATTTCAATTACATTGGATGACGCGTTCCGAAGTTATTACCTGGCAGAAACGTCGTGGGACACCCTGTATAAAAGCCGTTTTTATTTGGACGGCACTATAGACGCGAAAATCGTTAACTGTGATTTTAAACCACCGAAATTGGGGGATTATTTTAATAGCAGTTTAGAGGTACCTACTTAAACAAGGATTAACTTGCGGTGCAAGTCAGTTACGAAAAAAAAACCTTTGTTAAAATTTAAACCTCTGTTTAACCCATGGTGCAAGTGAGATAAACTATTGTCAAAACTGGAAAGTGATGTTGATTTTTTTTTTTTAATATCCCTTAAATTTTATATTCCCAAGTCTAGTCGGGATAATGTTATGAAATAATTTACTTACTTATTAATTTTTTTTATTGCAAAACAGTTTTTTCATGGATTTGATTTCAATATAAGAATGAAAAAGTGTTTTTAAGAGAAAGTTATGATGACTAAAGTTTTTTTTTGTATGCACTTATTCTAATTTTTTTTCGAACTTTGATATTATTTTGTTTTTTTTCTTGTCGCCACTTTGTTATAGGTATCGAAATATAAGGTAATAAATAGAATATTTAGAAAGTTTTCTCCACTAACCAATTATTACATATTATTTTAGAAGAAGCAAGGTCGCTAAAATAATACCCCCAATAATACCTACGCAGCTTAAAGGGGGTGTGACCCAAAAATGAAAGTTTTAGTACAAAAAAATCTAAGAATAAGTATTCAAACCGCATTTTGCTACGATGGTCCGTTTTCGAGTTATAGCGGTTTAAAGTTATAAATAGGTGTTTGTGACGTCACACTGGATTATCAGGGACAGTATTAGCACGTATAAAAATTTCCCAAAACAAAAGACAATTATCTCCTAGAGCGAATTGAAACCACTCAAAGTATAGGTACGGTTCACTGACGACTGAACGAACAGAAGACTCCGATTTCGGCGGTTGTGACATCACAAGTTCCTGCATCTTCATAAGGAATTTTCTCGGAGACTATTTCGAATATAGGACTGCTGTTTTCACGAGAGATCTTAGAATTTTTTTCTTGATTTAGGTAGCTTAAGTCGTTTTTTAGGGTCACACCCCCTCTTTAATGTAGGTACACAATTATATTTTTCAATACCCTAAAGACGTATAAAAATTTACATAGTGTTATTATTATCATGTACCTACTCAGCAACATGTTATGGAGTTCTAAATATCAGGTATACTTGAAAATTAAAATAGATTTGTGGTATTTAGTGGTAATTTCAGTGGCAATTAGTGGTTATGAGAGTGGTAATTAGTGATATTTAAAGGAAATTAGTGGTAATAAGTGGTAATTTGAGTGGCATTGAGTGGTAATTCCTGAGGCAATGAAAGGTAATAGAGGAAAAAAGTGGTAATTTGGAGGAAATAATTGGTAATTTGTGGTAATTTCTATCAGAAGTGGTAATTTAGTGTACACAGTTCCACTACTGAAATCCCCCTCGGTTGTATCTTTTCCTATTACTATATTTTATTTGATAATTTAATTGCTCTCCGTTCATGTCTTAATCATGGCGGGGGGCAATAATCATAAAGAGGGTAAACCACCCCCTGATAAAAATAATATTAAAGTAGTCGATCTCACATACAATGATATGATGATAAATGAAGATGAGTCCATAGAAAATAATATTAATTCTCAAACTCAACATGATAAACAGATTTCAGATAGATTAAATAGAATTGATTTGAAAAATAGATATAAAACAAATAGTAACGGTCCATTTTCAGTTTTTGTGGAGCATAAATATTTAAATTTTGGTAGATTGCATCCTCTCAAAATTGGTGAAAAATTATTCAATCTGAATGGCGATGAAAATAATATTGATTTCTTGCACACAGTTGGTCGAAATAGGGTCCAGATTATGTGTAAATCCGCTATAGGTGCCAACAAAATAGTTGAAAATCAGGTATTTGAAAGTAACAATCTTATTGCATATATTCCCTCTCATCTTACTCAAAAAAAAGGCCTTATCCGTAATGTTGATACATCTTTCTCAGAGGAAGAAATTTTGAAAATTTTGAAGTCGTCAGTTCCAATTAAGGCAGTGCAGAGGAGATTTAAATTTGTTCTCGATAAGGATGGCAATAAAGTAAAAGTTCCTAGACAGCAGATTATTGTAACTTTCGATAATTTAGTCCTGCCGCAATTTGTTTATATGTACCGATTGAGATACGAAGTTGATACTTGGTACTCCCCGGTCACTCAATGTTATAATTGTTTAAATTTTGGTCACACTGCTTCCCAGTGTAAAAGCAAAAAACGATGCAAAACCTGTTCTAAAATATTAAATGACGAGGGACTGTGTACTGATTGTGAAATTTTTTGTGTTCATTGTAAAGATAATTCTCATATTTCTACTAGTAAAAAATGTCCTAAATATAACAATCAGGTTAAAATTAAGCAGGCGATGGCAAATCTTAATGTATCCTTTAAAGAAGCCGAAAAAATTGTAGATAACCCTTCTTATGCAAGCCTTGTTTCGAAAAATAAATTTGCTCCATTGTCTTCAAAAACCGATTTTCCTGAATTACCACCGAACTATAGAAATCAATCTAATCCCCCAAATTCAAAAACGACATTTGTAGCCCATCCACATTCCAGCAAGTCTATTCCCTCTTCCAGTGTATATGAAAATTATAAAAAACGGAAAGTCAGTGATAGAAGTCCTTCTTTTGAACCCGTTAGCAGAGAATTTGATTGGTCCTATACAGGTGCACCTTGGATTGAGTCTCATCAGATAAACACTAAAAATACTTTTGAAGGTCTAAAGGATAAAATAATTGAAGATTTAACTTGTCAAATAAATAATTCAATCAGGGGTGAGAAATCTCCTGATGTATCAAATATAATAGAAAATATAGGCTATATAATCAATAATACCCTCAAAAATATCTTTCAACAATGGCAGCCTTCACACAACAACTAACTGTAATTCACTGGAATGCTAGATCTGCGTATTCAAACCATAATTTGTTAAAAAACTTCTTACAAGATACTAATTTTGATATCGCCCTTTTAAGTGAAACTTGGTATAAACCAGAGTACAAAATTAGTCTTAAAGGTTTTAATATTATAAGAAAAGATAGAATTAATGGTAAAGGCGGTGTGGCTATACTAATTAAAAAATCAATTTCCTTTTCTAATATCAAATTCCCAAAGTTCGATAATATCAATATTGAACTATGTGGTATAGACATATCTATCCATAATACGTTAATATCTGTTGTGTCTATTTATAGACCACCAAATGTGGCAATAAGTGTTTCGGACTACTGTAAAAAATTTTCTTCTGTAAAGTCCTTTTCTATAATTGGGGGTGATTTCAACGCCCACAATACTTTATGGGGTTGTAATATTAATGATGCACCGGGGAACACAATAATAAATGCATTAGACAATTTTCCCAATTTATTAATAAGGAATGAAGGGAAGCATACCAGAATAGGAGCCACAAGTAGTTCCGCTTTAGACATAACTATTATTTCCTCAAACATCAGTAATATCTCGTCTTGGGAAGTTTTACAAGATTCCTATGGCTCAGATCATTTTCCTGTTAAATTGACATTGAATAATAAAAGTAATCTTGCGCCGTCACATAATTTAGTTGGGTGGAAACTCAAAAATGCCAACTGGGTTTCCTTTGGTCAATGCATAGAGGACAAAATTAGTAACCTTAGGGAAGTACCGGACAAGGCAAATGAAATTATTTCAATATTAATCAATGTTATTGGTGAAACTGCCGACCAACTTTTTCCTAAAAGAGTTTTTCAAAATAAAAACCCTTTGTACCATGGTGGGACGAGGAATGCCAAATTTTATCCAACAGTCGGAAAGAAATGTTTAAAAAATTTCGTAATAATTCCAATCTCCAAAACTACATTCAGTGTAATAATTTAACAGCTAAGTGTAAGCTTACCTATAAAAGAAAATCCAAACAAAGTTGGGCTAATTTTTGTAGTAGTTTGAACGCCCAGAGCCCTCCTTCCAAAATTTGGAATAGAGTTAATTTGATAAAGGGTGGTTTAAATACACATATAAGCAACACAATTTCCCAGGAATCAGCCAATATTTTGTTGAATAAAATAGCACCTGATTTTGTGTCACGCGATATTCCACCAATGAATGCGTCAAGCGATCATTTTTTATCACGACCTATTTCTATATCAGAATTCATCAATAACGTCAGAAAACATAAAGACACTAGCCCAGGTACGGACGGAATCACTTATAGTATGTTAGAGCATTTACCCCTCCATGCTATGCAGTTGTTAATAGACGCATTCAATAATATTATGTGTAGAGGTGATGATATTTCGAAAATCAAAAATGCACTGGTGGTACCAATATGCAAACCAGGTAAAACTGACGAGTTTAGGCCAATTTCGCTCACATCATGTATGTTAAAAACTCTGGAAAGAATAATCAAATATCGTTTAGAGTGGTGGTGCGAATCTAAAAAATTACTTCCTTCCCATCAGTTCGGATTTAGGCGAGGTAGCGGCGTGAATGATTGTCTGGCACATTTAGTTACTGATGTACAGAACACATTTTCTGATAATGATTATTTGGCGGCTATATTTTTGGATATATCCAGTGCATATGAAAATGTCAATCTTGAAATCCTTATAAATAAACTAGTACAATTTGATGTGCCTAGAGCAAATGCTAATAATATAGTGAGATTATATATCAATCGAGGCGTATCCATTAGAATAGGTAATGATACTAGCGAAACCAGAATTGTCTCATCTGGCATCCCCCAAGGTTCAGTATTAAGCCCATTACTTTTTAATATGTACACAACGGATTTTCATTCAATGGGGTTAAATGCTTCTCAGTTACAATACGCTGATGATTTTTGTATCTATACCAAGCAAAAAAGCATGCATGCATGCTTAACCAACCTAAAACATATTATGTATGTTTGCAATCAATATTTTCCCAGCAATGGCTTCAATATTTCAAATAAAAAATCAGCAATGATGGTTTTTACTAGGCATCGTTTACAGAAAACATCAACAATTACACTTAACAACTGTGTTATCCCATGGGTTGAAACATTTAAGTATTTGGGAGTTTTGTTGGATCAAAAATTGGCTTGGAAAGAACATATTACCTATATAACTGAGAAGGCCGAAAAAAGTCTTAATATTATGAGAGCAGTAATATCTAGGTCATGGGGATCCGATCCCCAAGTTTGCTTAATGTTATATAAAGCGTTTACAAGATCAATTTTGGATATTGGCGCTATGTTTTATGGTTCTGCTTGCAAATCCCGACTTGTTAAAGTCGATAGGCTGCAATACAAAGCTCTAAGACTTGTAACAGGTGCTTTTAGCTCTACCCCAATCCAGGCTCTACTTTCTGAATGTAATGAAGTTCCACTAGAAATAAACCGAAAAATTCTAGCAGAAAAATTTATTCTTAAAAATGTTCAATACGTACATAACTCGTTGCTTAATAAAATTTCTATCTTGAATATTTCTAATCTAACTCAGTCATACTGGAGAAATAAGAAAAGTCCTGTTTTAGCGGATGCATTTGTAAATACATCAGAATTTCAAAACATTATAACAAAACAAGACAAATATATACTATTTCAATTTCCATCTGATTTGATATATCTCAAACCTGAAATTATATTTCCGAATTTTTCGGAGTTGCCCTCAGTAAATTCTATCCATTTAAGGGAAGTCTTAAGCAAGAATGAAAATTATCTTCAAATATATACCGATGGGGCTAAAAATAGTTCAGGAGTAGGATGTGCAATTGCTATACCTGAATTGAATTATGTTAAAAAATACAAATGTGAAAATAATGCATCTATCTTCACTGCCGAAGCACTAGCAATATTGAAAGCATTAGATCATATATTGTCAAAGGGAAATATTTTCAAAGCTATTGTTCTCTCTGATTCTCAGTCAGTTTTGAAATCTCTCAAAAATGCGATGAATTGTAAGAATCTTATTATAGCCAAAGTATTGGAGGTATTCTCTGTTTTGTGCTCTAAAAATATTTCTGTCAAGTTTGTATGGGTTAAGGGACATACAGGTCTCAAAGGCAACGAATTGGTTGACAATGCAGCAAGAGAGGCGATCGTATCAGAAGAGATCCTGGAAATTACTCCATATTCGGACTTTTTCGAAATAACCAAAAAAAGATCTTGGGAAGTTTGGCGCAGTAATTATATTGCAATGGCAGTTAACTCTCCTAATTTGTATAACTCCTTTTATCCTAGATTGAATAAAAAGCCACTAATGGAACGTTTTAAACTCTCCAGAAATGTGTTTGTTTCCTATTTCAGATTTTTAGTTGGGCATGGAAATTTTAATAAACACATGTATAAGCTTAAGTTATGCGAGAACACGCGATGCTTTTGTGATAACCAATCTGAAGATGATTTGAATCATAGATTATTTAGTTGTAGACACAATGAATTGGCAACTTCATTCTTAAGAAGAGAATTGGAAAAACTCCATCTCATACCTATGAACCACAAGGGTTTAATTAAGCTTATTTTATCAGATGATAACTTGGAAAATATATTTATTAATTACTTAAAATTATGTAAAGTCCTTATTTGAAAGATAATTAGAGATTGTTTCGATTCCTATGTTTTTTTTCCTTATATGTTACATCCTTCCTAACCGGGTTCACCTGTGTTTTGTTAAAGTTTAAAAATGTCCTGCATAGACCCCAGGACGAGAAGCGTGTGTCCATGTGTTTATCCTTTTTGCTAGATTCCTTCCTTTTTTTTTTTTTTTTATCTGTATATCGTTGGGTGAATGGTTAGCTAAAGTTTGAACTTTTGAATTATGTTTTCGTGGCTAAGTGAGCTATGCTCAAAGCCAAAAAAAAAAAAAAAAAAAAAAAAAAAAAATCTTCTAACATTTTCTTTATTTGAGAATTTACTTCTTGTTTATGCACATGTGGGTATCTATACGTTTTTGTGTGCACTGGTATTTCATCCGTTGTTTTAATCTCATGTTTGACTTGATGGGTAAATGTCAATTTTTCATTTGGCTTGTGGAAAATTTTAGGAAATGATTTAATTACGTGTTTTAAAGCATCAAATTCCTTTGAGTTTAAATGATTAATACGAAGCGACTTAATAGGGTCATTTGCATATTCATCACTTTCTATTAAAGTCATTTGCTCTATATTAAATATCTCAAACTGTTCGTCAGCGTAAGGTAAACTTATTTCCGTTGTTGTTTGTTATATGGGACAATAATAGGCTTATTAATTAAGTTATGTACTTCTAGAGCTACTGTCTCATTTATAACTGTAGCTATTGTCGATGGTATATAATACGTTTCATTTTTTATCGGTGGTGTAAGGATTTCAATGCCATCAGCTATATTTGTATTGAAATAACATACTTGAATTGAGTTGCTTGGAATCTCAAAATTTTGATTTTTGAAATCTGTTCTATATTGAAACGGAATTGTTGTTTTATTATTGGAAAGAAGCATATTAGAAAAATCTATATTTAAATTATTTTCTTGTAATGCTTTAATTCCAATAATTCCATCAAAATATTCATGGAAATTATACATTATCATTTCAATGTTATTTTGAATATTATATTCTTGTAAAATTGGGATATTGATTTTTCCATACGTTTTTCTTGTACCCATGCAAGTGGTTAATTTATTTCGTGAATTAATTATAGAATTTGAAAAATAGTCTTCTGCTATTGAGGGTCTTATTAAAGAGGCATGACTTCCTGTGTCAATTAATAATTTACACGGTGGATAATCTATTTGAATAAAAGGCAGTTGGTTGATTTGATAAGCATTTAAAGTTAATGCTGACTCATTGCATCCAAGGCTAGTAACTGAAAATTTTCGTCTTCAGTTGCGACTTGATTTTCTTCAAAATTTGTCTCTTCATAATAGTTTTGATTCTCAGAACATTCGTCATTTACGAAATTTTCGTCAGGGCCAGGTAATTCGATTTCAAAGATATTATTAATTTCTTCGATTGTATATTTAGAAGGGTATTGATGTTGATTTTGTGCTTTTGGTTGCACTGAAACTCCAGACATAGGTGTGGGTTTCGAAAATTGTTGATTAGTGTTTTTTCGAAAGGCATTATTGTAGTTTTTGCCAAAAGTTCCTGAACTAGTAGGAAATTTTGTTGGTACATAGTCCTTTTTAGGTTGTAGGTATATTAATAGGTTGGGATGGAAACTGTGGTTTCTGTGGCACATACGATGTTTTTTGTGTATATTGAGGTTTTTGTTGAGTATAGGTTTGTTGTGAACGAAATTGCGTATTTTTGTTTTTGAAATTTGAAAAATTTTGATTTTGATTTTGATTAGTAGAATGAGTAAGTCCTCTACTAAATTTCATGTAGTTTTCAGCTAGTTGATAATTTAACACAAATTTGTTAGCTGCATCCAACGTTTGTGGATTTTGAACCATTAAAATTGTTCTTAATTCGGTTGGCGAATTAGTGACTAGATTTTGAATAGCAATAATTTCGTTTTGTTCAATTAAGACATTTGCAACTACCATTAAATTCGGGTCGCACATGATTTTAGATGTAATTCTTTGAACTAAACCTTTTAGTTTATCCAAATACTCAATAATAGTTTCTTTATTAGTTTTAGTGGTATACATAAGCTCTTGTACCAAATTCTGTCTAGAATATTGATCACCATACTTAATTCTCAACGCTTCTCTTATATCGGTACATGTTTGTAAATCAGGACGTGCCATAAGAAAATTTCCTGCGTCATTTATTAATTTTGATTTTATGGCGGTAACCACATACTCTTTTTGAGCATTTTCACCAGTATAGTAAGTTTGATAAAATTCATTGATGTTTCTTATGAAATATTCTAAATATTGGCTTTCGCCACTGAAAGGTTTGATAAAGGAGGCCGCAGACCTAAGGTACAAATGTTGCGCCACAAATGCCTTCACACTTTTATCGTTCAACATTTAAATAAACTCCCACAAATACGGTACGAGCACGCACACCAGGTTTAGTTGTGTTGACGCATTTGTACCATGTCGTCGTCGTCTGATGACGATGATTTTATGATGTGGCAACTATTAAGACGAAACCGAAAAAAACGTCGCTACTGTGTTCATCCCTACAATGATGGTTGCTCTACAAGAGGAAATTTTGAGATATCAAAGCAGTTAGTGAATGATGAAGAAAAATACCAATCGTATTATAGAATGTTACCTAATACCTTCAAATTACTATTGGAATTGGTTGGTCCAAGATTGCAAAAGGAGGACACGAAATTCAGGGAGTCTATTTCTGCCGAAGAACGTTTATTGATAATATTGAGGTAAGGACAAATATAAAAATATAAAAAATATTTAACCTTAACATTGCGAATTTGTATGCGAATATGATGACGCCTGTGGAGGTGCAAGATTTTGTAGGTGAGTGGTTTGCTGCAAATGCGTATTTGGATAAATGGGATATGCATCACCGGTAAGATCTTGTAGGTGAGTAGTTTGCTGCGAATGGGTATGTGAATAGGATGGCTGTGCAGGTGTAAAATCTTGTGGGTGAGTTTGCTGTTCTTTGTATCCTACATCAAATGAAGTGTAATACGATCTTGCAGTCACTTTTGGAAGGTCTTGTTGGCCAGAATCTGATTGCAATGGATATTCAATGTTTTCGATTAGCTCCAAAATGCCTTTTTGAAATGATAACTGTTGCTGTAAGGTCATTGACACGAGACTTAGAAGAAACATCTCACAAGAATTTGGTTTTTCTTGTTGTGAAGAAGTATTCACTGTTTCTGCTTTTTTCTTCTTTAAAGTAAAGTAATCTATTGCGCATTTATCTGCAGCATTAAGTCCTCTGGTATTGTATGAACTTGTTTTCACCCGTTTGCCGGTTAGTTTCCTACCAAGAGTTAGGCTTTCTGGATTGCTAAGACTGCTTATATCTGCTTGTTGATTCGTATTATCAGTCGTAGAGTGACCTGCACGGGGAGTATCTGGAAAAGAGTATTGACTTTCGCCCAAATCATCAAAATCCACTGAGATTTGTCTATCTCTGGATTCACTGTCTGTGGAAGCAGCTTCATGAGTCCCGGTTTCTTCGTGCGATTCTTCATCCAGATTTTCGGGTTCTTTAGTAGATGGTTCAGATTGTAGATTTCCTTCTTGGGGGTAATTCTTTCTGAATGCATTCAGAAAGTGCAGGTATTTTGCTAGGTAATATGGTTTTTTTGAACCGGCACTAGATCCACTTTTACCTTTAGCACTAAGACTGCGAATGTATGACGAACGTATTCCTTTCCATTTGGTTTTGCAGCTTTCCCCTGTAAATTTAAAAATGATGCTCATAATAATTCAGGTAAAACAAAAAACAGAAATTTGAATTGACCGGCTTCAATATACTTTTTAAAACGGATTTATAAGACTGTCATAGTATTAATGGTGCAATTCTCAAAATTACTGTTACAATAATGTTATAATAGAAGCTATAATATATAATATTTATTTTTTTTATCCTAGGTTCCTGGCCACTGGCTCATCATTTCGATCCATGTCGTACGTTTTTATGAGAGGTGAAACAACAATAGGCCAAATCATTGACGAAGGCTGTGACGTTATATGGCAAGTTTTGCAACCGCTTTATATGAAAAAACCAAAAACGAGTGACTGGTTAGAAATGTCTGACAAATTTCTGGAGTTGTGGAATTTACCACACTGCATTGGTGCAATAGATGGAAAGCACATTCGCATTAAGAAACCGACAAACTCCGGATCTGCATACTTCAACTATAAAGAATATTTTTCCATTAATCTCATGGCATGTGCAGATGTAAATGGCTTGTTCACAAGTATTGATGTCGGAGATTATGGTAGAAACAATGATTCTGGAGTATTTAGAAATTCAAGCCTTGGACGATCACTTTCAACCAATACTCTAAATATTCCCAAGTCATCGCCATTGCCAGGAGAAGAATTAGACCGTTCATTTCCATACTATTTCGCAGCAGATGAGGGATTTCCCTTATGTGAAAACATAATTAGGCCTTATAATCAAAGAAACTTGACTAACACACGAAGAATATTCAATTATCGATTATCTCGGGGTAGGAAAATTGTAGAATGCACTTTTGGCATGCTTGTCTCAAAGTTTCGTGTGTTTGAGACCCGTCTTTCGTGTTCAGTGGCCAAAAGTATAAAAATTGTTAAAGCTGCTTGCGTTTTACATAATTTTATTAAAATACAGGAGAAAGGGCATTTAAATTTCTCTGCAGAAAATGCATCGAATGAAAAAAATTCAAATCCCAGACATAATTTAAGTCAAAATCAAGGAAGGCCTAGCAACCAAGCTGTCCAGAATAGAGATTATTTGGCTAATTATTTGTTAAAACCTTATGGCTCGGTACCGTGACAAGATAACTATACAGTTTAATAAATTTTTGTTTGGTACTTTAACTGTAATTGTAAAATTATAAATGCGTTTGAGAAAATTTAGTTTAAAAGAAAGTTGATAATCTATCTTTTTCTAGGAATATAATACCCAACTGTAAAACTATAAACTTTCCTATTAAATCAATAAATTGTTGTTTTTACTTACCAGTTTCATTAAATTTTTTCCCAATTTTTGTCCAGTTCAATTCTGCTGTCCTTCTGTTACTATACTCTGCTAAATTGTGGTCATATAATTGAGGATATTTCTCAATTTCTTGAATAAATGATATAGTTTCATCAATATCCTTCATTTTGAAATTTTTAAACGCCACACGTGGCAACAAATATCGAACAAGTTGGTTCTACGGCTTCGAAGCGCAAATGCTGAGAGGATTCAAATGCGTCCTGTCAACAAATGCATCTCAAGTGTGCGGATGTTAATTTAAATAAACAGAAGCGTTAAATGCTGTCCGATACATTTGTGACAACGCATTTGTGGCGCCACATTTGAACCTTAGGTCTGCGGCCTGCTTTAGTTGTACAATTGATTTTAAATTTTCACTCATTGTTACGGTTGATCTTTGATTTTGGTTGTTACTTCTCGAATTAGAATTGTAGAGATGAGTTAAATTAAATTGAGTCAAAAGATTCTCGATTTCTTCTTCAGAATCTGACATTATATTTCTTTGAATTGTTAAAAGAAATTATTTTGAAAATTTAAAAAATTCAAAATTCAAAAGTTTTATTAAAATTAAAATTATAATTAATTATTAATTATTCAGTCTTGTGCGTTGCTTTTTCTAAAAACTATTTGTTACTTAAGGTTTGTAAATTCGTTGTTACTCTTTATTTTTGATTTCAGTCTTTTCAGCAAACCTTTTTGGAATTGCAAAAGAACAAAAATCTGAATTTAAGTCTTCTCAGTAAATCAAAAAAATAAGAAATTACAAAAGATCAAAAATCCAAAAATCTTAACTATGGAACACCAATTACAAAATGTATAAAGAGAAAGGTTGTACTTACTAGGCAAAGCTAATGACAGTAGTCTTTCTTCACACGTTGTTTCTTGTTATTCCTTTTACTCAGTTAACCAATTCGAAGTGGACAGTATCTGGAACGTTTAATAGCAGCACTGATAATCCAAATTTCACTTTTCGGAAGAATTCACTTTTTCGAACTTCCTTCAGTTATTTGAAATTTTCGCGACGGATTACGACTGTTACAACTCCCGAAACTTAAGCACTCTGAGCATCCGAACGACTGCGCCAATTATATTTTCGATTCAGAAACTTGTATTTGAAAAAACATTTATTTTATTGATTAAAATAAAAGAAAATATTCTGATCAAATTGCTACAGGCTAAAGCCAGAAAACAAATGAACGTTCCTTATGGGACGGCATCGGCTTAAATAAACATTTAATGCCGACATAGCAATTTGATGTTTACTTTACAACAATGTATTTAAAAAGTCCTAGAGGAAAGGGGTGAGCACATTAAAGCATATAAAAAATAGATAATTGATTATAAATCAGCATGGCAATTGGTTAATATAACTCCCTTACAAACCGATTCCTTATTGTACCTTTTTCAGTCTCAAGATTGGCAATTTCTAGACCATCTCTCGGATGTTAACTTGGCCTTAAACAGCTTCTACGATGTTTAAAATAGGATCTTCGGAAAGTCTAGGGATATAATCTCACTTATGAAGTAAAAACACAGATACCTACTTTGTGAAACTAACCAAGTTTAAATCGCAACTGGAAAATTAGGTTAAAGTAGGTAATACAAGATGTAGTTTTCTCTAAACTAAAATCAAAAATGCAGATACATATTTGAAAGATAGTAAATTATGTCTTGAATCCAATCCCACAAACTGGGCTTTTGTTAATACAGTAGTGTCGCGATAATCCGGATCAATTAAAACCAGACCAATCCGGATTATCAAATTATTCGGATTACTAAGGCATTTTACATTCCGCTTTTAAAATTATTTTGAGAAAACAACATGCTGTATTTAAGCAAAAAAAGCTTTATTTTCATCATTTGAATTTTGTCCACCTTCTTCTACATTTTTCTGCACTGTTTGGAAGAAGTTGTGCCATTTTCTTTGAAAAGCCGTCAGGAAGGACGCTGCGTATTGAATGATGCGAATAGACATGTAAAAACTAACTATCCACTTGAACGCAGTGACAAAACGACAAGTGAAAACGTGTACTTTTATTTTCGAGAGTCATGTAAATGAATTCGGATTACTAAATCAAGTGAAATCCGGATTACAGAGTACATCAAGGGAACCAAAATGCAATGCGGATTACAGAAGCATACGGATTATCGCGGGATCAGATTATTGCGACACTACTGTATTATAAAAGATAGTCCTGGATGGACTTTGGGCACTGGTATTTATCATGGAACTCAAGAAGTTGCTAATGGTTTTGCAGTCTACTTCTAATTCTCTATTAAATTCTTGAATATGTATATGAAACCAGAATTGGAATATCGCCGCAGCAGTATCTTTTTTGTGTAATTCGATGCGATCTAATGCATCAGCGTTGGTATTGAGTTTGCCTTTTTTGTACATTATTTGGTAGTCCAATTCCTGTAATTTTATTCGCAAGCGTATTAGTTTTAAGCTAAGATCTTTTGAGTTTATAAGGTTTATGATCAGTTATGATGTTAAACTTTGTTTAATACCAGTAAGATCTAAAGTATTTGGGTGACCCATACAGGGTTGGACGAACTTCTGGAAGTGGACCGGGAAAATTTCAGTCTAGCGGCCCATACATCATCACCCCTAGATGTGATCAAATAACATTTAAGTTCATTATCATCAACGCATCCAAATTTTCCATTGTAAGTCGATTCCTTGATCGATTTTTTATGCATTAAAATGTTGAAAATTGAAAAACGTTTTTCACACCCTACTTGTGTGCACGCTGAAGTGAGGACATACTGGTAGGCCCTGAAGATCTCTGTAAGCACGGATGTAAAATCTGTATTTTTACTTTTACAAAACCGTCAAAACCAAACATTGTTTGCAGCGTGAATGTGAAGAACACTTTTTTTAGAAAGTTCTGATTCATGCCCTATATATCTAATTCTGTGTCATTTAGTATTTACATCATCTTCATCGTTAAATTCAGGGAGATCATACAATTTAGGCCGCTCGTACACCAGCACTACGCGATACGATACCGCAACGATATTTAAAACAAGGAATTAGTTGACGACCAATTTCCTACGGACATGTACACCATCGCTATCTATAGTCGCTGTGAAACTTTTCAAAAAAACTCTGTAGTGTTGTTCAATATGTCAAGCAGTGAAGATGAAGATGTAATGATGGCTTATTATTATTATTACAGAAATAGAGGGTGAAAGCGTCGCTATTATGAATTCACCATTACATAAGAATTTTCAGTGACATCTCTTCTAGAATGTTCTGGCAATTTATAATCATATAGACACGGATACTTTTCTTCAAGTAGAACAAATGTGATGTCATTCGCTTCTTCACTCATTTTGGCAATTCAAAAATCAAATGTAAAAACGTTTGTAATCGCGACGTGGTTCCTAAAGGACTAGCATGTTAAGTCGCGCGAGATCAGTATCTTATAGATAGCGTAGCGATCGCCTCGCCATATCTTTTCCACATCGCGTACTTACACCCGAAATTTAAAAATAGTAGTTGCTGTAGGAGTATCATCTCTACTTTCTCTCCCTGGTATTTCTTTTTTTCATTTACTTCCAGTACTGTATTTGCCCATTCGACATTTTAAGCACTTTCTAATATTTCTTCCATGTTGCTTTGTTCCTTTTCCAGTGCGTCATGAATTGAATTGACCATTAATTCCTTGTGCTTTGATAAGGTCTGTTCTCTCAGAAATCACAAACCAGTCAAATTACATTGGTTGAAAATATTCAGAAAACTGTTGGTTGGCGATTTGCACTAGACTCTGTCTGACCAAAGTTAAACGTTGAAGGTCACTTACTCGAATATATCACAGACGTGGCTTTTTGCTGCGGTCTTTATTGCACGCGCACTGTGTTTATTAAACCAAAATAAATCCGAAAGTGTGAATCCTATAGTTACCTACAAGGATGAGTAAGTGACCAGGGTCCTTATTCTTGAAACAAGGGAGCAACGTTCCCAGGAGAACGAGTGTTCCGTCTTTCTCAATGATATGCAAATGATAATATGAGTAACAAAGACGGTACACTCGTTCTCCTGGGAACGCTGCTCCCCTGTTTCAAGAATAAGGACCCGGGGCCCGATTCTAGTCCCCAGGGAGTAGAACTCCCCCGAGAGAATAAATTTTTTGTCCTTGTCAACGTAATCGAAAAGTGAACGAGAATGATTATGTCGAAAAATTTGTTCTCTCGGGGAGCGTTCCTCTCTCTGGGACGAGAATCGGGCCCTGCAACGTTCAACTTTGGTTGGACAGAGTTCAATCAAAAGCGCTCTGACTGGTTCGTGACTTCTGTAAGAACAGACCTTATGAAGCTCGTCCGTTTAAAGGTATCTTGATAAAGGTTCTGTTGTTCTAAAGATCGGCCCATATTCTGATTGGCCCACCGGGAATTTCCCGGTATCCCGGTGGGTTCATCCAACCCTGGACCCATATTAGGCATAAACATTCCTTCTCAATGGTTCAATAATTTTGTTCGGAATCCTTCAGTATAAATACGTGATGTGTATTATCATTGTATGTACAATGGTATTATGTATGCTTTTGGCAAGTCTTGACCTATGGGTCCTTGGGATAGTACCTGCTGTTCCTAATGCTACAAAACAGGTCAAAGTCTTAGAAAAGTCCAGGTATTGCAAATATCGGGTCATTTAATAAAAGTTTTCTACATTTTTCAAAACATTCAATATACGTACTTGATTATGTTCAAGACAAATATATACTACTAGAAATGATGGAGGAGGCAGGAGAATACCTAGTAAAACGACTGGAAACACTTTTCAATGAATGTCCAATACCACACGACTGGGAGACTGTCGTCGTTCTGTACAAAAAAAGAGGACCCATCAAATCTTGAAAACTATAGACCCATAAGCCTCCAGTCTCAGATATACACACTATTTATGAAAATAATCACCGACCGCCTAGAAAGAAAATTCGATAATTACCTACCAACCCAAAGAACTAGCAGGCTATAGAAAGAGCTACAGCACTATAGAACATCTTCACACAATAAGAATACTAAATGAAAAGACGACCGAATATAACATTAACATGGCTAGCATTAATCGATTTCTGAGAAATGCACAAATAGATCAACGATATACAGAGTGACTCAGAGTAAATTTCCCTTTTTAATAGCGCCCTGTACATCCAACTTAATACTTGCGGGGGGGATAGCGCTGGTAATTTGCGGCGAATGCGTGCGGATTTTCAGTAAAAATGGAATTGTGGTCGAACGAGCAAAGCGCCTTTATGGTCGAGGCGTTTTTCAAATCAAACGATTCCTATGAGCAACTGTAAACTCGAAAAATGGGGGCATCGTTTTTCCACCAAGATGACCAGATCTTCCTCCCCTAGACTTTTTTTTGTGGGGATATTTGGAGAGTATCGTCTACCTATGCCGATCCCCCAGCCACTATCTAGTTGTTAAAACGCAACATTCGAGAGGCCATTTCCAAAAACATATTCAAGAAGCAACAAAAATAAAATTAAGAATACTTGGAGATACAAACGAAGTAAAGATCAAAAAAAGGCGTAAGACAAGGCGATATAGGTACCTAATATCACCTAAGCTGTTCACCCTAGTCCTCGAAGATGTGTTCAAAGAACTACATTGGGATAATAAAGGGATTATTATGTCTGGAGAAAACCTCAAGAATTTAAGATTCGCCGATGACATCGTAATATTCGCCCCGCCCCAAACAAAACAGACTTGGAAATCATGCTGAAAGAATTATTACTTCAAGAAGCCCAAAAAGATGGGATTAAAAATGAACATTTCAAAAACAGAGCTTATGACAAACCATAGAAAACCAACAGGTGGAACAACTAAACTCACAGGTAAAATAGTTATTTGTGTACCAAGGCCGTAAAGTTGATCTTTTTTGGCCGAATCAGAAATTTGCGGCCGAGGCGCAGCCGAGGTCAAGCAAATTTCAGGTGAGGCCAAAAAAGATCATTCGGCCGAGGTGCACACAAAATTTTTTAGGCGAGTGTTTGTTCTTGAAAAAAGAATAAAATTCAACAGTAGCTTTAAACTTTATTGATCAAATAAATAATCCAGCAAAGATAGGTAGATACACAATTATTAATAACAAAAACTACGGTAAAGAGAGTGTGATTATAGAAAAAATTGTTTATTTTCACCAAAGTAGCGGCCGTAAAGTAAAAGCGGCCGTGAAGTAAAAGCGGCCGTGAAGTAAAAGCGGCCGTGAAGTAAAAGCGGCCGTAAAGTAATAAAGCAAATGCGGCCGTAAAGTAAATGCGGCCAAAAAAGATATACTTTAGGGATGATATTGAATCCGTAAAACTAATCTTTTTGTGACAGTCGCCGAAAAAATACATTATTGTATGGATGAACCCAGTCACGTCGTTTCTTTTATTTTTTGGCTTCTTGACGATAATAGAAGAGTTGCAACAACAGCAGTTGTTGCTCATCATCACTTTAGACTCTGTGCTACCCTCTACACTCCACTACACTATCAAATGACTTTGCAAACATTATTCTTGTTTCTTTAATTAGTATGCAAGGAAGAAACAGTTTCACTTTTCCTAATTTATTGTTTCACGTTCCATATTTCTTCGATGTGCGGCCTGCCTCAGACAACATTTTGCCAGGCTTTTTCTTGTGAATGTCTATTCGAGTACTTCTCCATGTTATAATTATATAATTTCATATTGCTCCACCACCCAAACGAACACAATATTAAATTCTTGGTCGTTATTAATTTTTTTTTTTATGAATGTAGGTATTTTTGACCAAAAAGCCTGAAGCTGAAACAGAAAAATAGAACGCCATCTATTTCATGAAGCATGTTTCAAGCAATAAACATTTTTCACGCGCATGCATCAAACTCGTTTCATTAGTGAGCGGACTTCTATTTGTTTGTCCTTATTCTACTTTCATGAAACTTGTCTCACTTTTTATGTTTCATGTTTCACGTTTCATGTTTCTTTGATGTGCGGCCTCCCTTACAAGTATCTATAGGAGATGAAATAACGCTTAGAAAAGTCAATCAAGAGCTTAACATTAATAAAATACGACTGGCATAGGCGGCGTATGGTAAATTGAGCCACATATTCCAGTCCAAATACAATACTCCAAATTACTTAAAACTGAAAACTTAGGTCATCTGGCAGTACTGGCCTAGCCGATGGAAGCGGAACATGGACTCTCACAAAGAAAATCCCTAATAAGTACCATCGTCACCAAAAGTAACTGGGACAGCATCCTATTAGCTCTTGTACTATCATATGAATTTTATTGTCAAATATTTGTCAAACTATGAAATAAATGCATTGAAATGAATGACGTTAGAATTAGTTTAGGAGATTATTATGCATTATTTTTGTCCCAGATACTTTTGGTGACGATAGTACATCAGAGAGCTATTGAAAGGAGAATGATAGGTATTAGGTACACTAAGCACTAAGGCATCACAAGACCAACGAGTGGATAAGAAATACAACAAATAGGGTTGCCAGATACTTGAGTTTTGAAAATAGGAGACCCTGTATAAAATTATATGAGATTGGTTAATAATGTATGAGAATATTTTATGTAGTGCAAAATGCCCAAATCCAAAAAAGCTCCCATCTTGACAATTAGCTATGATTTTTAGCAGATTTTGGAATGTATTGCTGGACATTGTTATTATTTTAACTTTGTCCGACGTCAGAAAAAAGTTGAAAATATTCGGATAAAAAGTGGCGGGAAGTTTTTCAGCCAATAAGAGCTCCATCGGACAGTCGGATAATGGACGCATGACACTCCGGCCTATCACGTGTAACGTGTACGGTAATGATAATAGTGAATAGTGATATAGATGGTTTATTTATTTTTTTGAGGAAAATATATGGGAAATAAAAGTCTGTTTTTTTTTAAAGATAATTCCCCAAGTCAAAAATTTAGTAACTATGTTGGCAACACAAGCCTTTTCTACATAAAAATTTGAGAGCATTGATAATTTTACATTGTATTGCCAACATAATGTCATTTTGACTTTTATCTTTAAAAAAAAAAACATACATTAGTCTCATTAAACATGCTGATATGAGATATGAGAAACAATTGACGTGTCTCGTAATACCTGGTGTGCGCGTGCAACTCGTGGGTTGCAGGTGAGCGTCCAATGAAAATCGAGTTTGTTACGGGCTTGCGTCATATTCGTATTCAGGGACGAGTTCGGAATTAATCGTTCCTTCTTTCTTTATGTAATTCGACAAAGAGCAAACTAATAGTTTACGTATCATTTGAACTTATCCCAGTGTCGTTTAAGGTTATGTTAAATTATACTTGACATCACTGGCGTAACTAGCAATCTGACTTGGGGGGGGCCTAGGGTGGGCCTGGCAGAGGCGCCGATTTTTGAAAGTCCTCATAGGTGCAGGATCATATTTTTATAAATTTGTTTATAGGGGGAGGGGGGAGCTCGCCGTATGCGCCGGCGGAGGTGAAATTTTTTTTCCGGATGCCACGCCTAAAAACGTCTATTTTATAGTGTATATATTTTTCTATTTTTTTCTACGAGCGTGCGAAAAGTGTTTTTTTCTACACGCATTTTAGGCCATGAAAATATCACATCATTATCAAAATAATTATGCTTGGTACTTTTATGTCCTAAAATGCCTTATGTCCCGATTATTATCAAAGAATAGAGATGGAGAATAGCAACATTAGCAATATAAAATAATAGAGCATAGAATTGACCACAAATAACGAAAGGACAAAATACAAATACCTCCCTAATTTAAGACTAATACCACTTGTATATTTCTTATACAAAGTTGTGTAAATTTAAGTTACATACATGATACTGATACTACCACACGGAACGGAATGATTATTAAATACGTTTGTACTTTCGCATTCCCTACGAGAGCTCCGAGCACCCATGAGTGGTTGCTCATGGGAGCACCTGCCCCAACGCTCCCATGTAGATGAGGCCAGTGGCCTAGGGCCTGTTATTGCGACTTATTGGAATCTTTAAAAAAGTAGAACAGTGCAATTATAGGCGATTAGCTGACTAAACCGGGCTTAAATCACTTACCTAGCTAACCCAGCTTATCAGCCACTGGATAGTATACAGGGTGACATTTTAAAAACTTACAATGGCTATATCTCAGGAACCAAAAAAAATATAAAAAATCGCTGAAAACAATTTCTGGAGTAGGGCGGGGGAAACAAAATTATGTAATAACTAACTTATTTTCACTCACCCCCTGAGCCCCAGCCACCCCAACTTAATATTCTTAAATGACATCCCCCTACTTGTGATACCTTATCTGAAAGCTCTTAAAAAATGCTTTTCAATGGTACCCTACAAGCTAGGATTCGATGTAATTATTTTCAAAATAAAATTATTGAAATGTGAATTATTGAATTTTTGACTATAAAACAAAAAAAAATAAAAATTTAAATTTTTTTTTTTAATATCGTAGCATTAATCTTGAGGCCTAAGAATTTTGGGCTTGTATTATTTTTTGTTTATTCGTTGTTTTGGGAACCTGAAAAAATTGGCAAGTCTAAAAAAATACAATTTTAATTCAAAAGAAATGAAAACAATCACATCGAATCCTAGTTTGTAGGGTACCATTGAAAAGCATTTTTTAAGAGCTTTCAGATAAGGTATCACGAGTAGGGGGGTGTCATTTAAGATTACTAAGTTGGGGTAGCTGGGGGTGAGGAGGTGAGTGAAAACAAGTTAGTTATTACTTAATTTTGTTTCCCCCTCCCTACTATAGAAATTGCTTTCAGCGATTTTTTATATTTTTTTTTGGTTCCTGAGATATAGCCATTGTAAGTTTTTAAAATGTCACCTTGTATATCAGCAACACCGATTCACGAATTCACAGGAAAAATATTTAATCAAACTCCCAAACTAATCTGTTATCTGTTAATGGCTTTGGTATAGGTACTGTACGAGGGGCTTTTCACCCAAGGAAATCAGTGTACAAATTCCTGGAAATACTTGGAAATAGCTAGAAATACTTTGGAAATACCTAGAAATGCTAAGAAATACCTAGAAATACTTGGGAATAGTTCGAGGAATACCTAGAAATACTTTGAAATACCTACTTGGTAATACGTACCGAATGATGTGAGAAAAAAGTTTATTTTTGAGCTTCCTGAGCGCTGCTTCTTCTCATAATTTTTTTTTTTTTATTTTTACAGTGCCAGTTTGCTTTAATTGATTGTGAGAACCTTGGTGAGAACCTCAGAGTATTCAAAAAAGAGGTCAAAAAGCAATAATAACGAGGATAATAAAGAATCTTGTATTACCATTGAATTAAATAATGGTCGAAGTCAATTGGTAAGAAAGTCTGCATTATGTTGGTTTTTTAATGATAATAACAGCAGACTTTCTACTGACCGCATTTATAGAGTTTAAGGGATGGGAAACCACAAAAAGTCAAAATCCAGAAAAAGAGTTTTCTCTAGAGTTTCTAGCGGATCTTTAATTAAATCTTGTAAGAGCAAAAAAATTAAAATTCCTCGCAAAAGAATTACTCACATTGAAAAGTTATAGCTCCTCTACTTCATCATCGTGTTCTGTTTTGATTCTCAGAACTTTTCTTTAAATACTGACGCCTCCAGTGAAGAATTTTTAGAAGAAAAAAGTGAGAATAATATTGATAAGATCACGGATAAGATCTTGCTGGATAAAGAAAAATACTATGCTGTCTATTTTGATGAAGATTGGTATGTAAGCAGACTTTTGAGAATGACTAAAAAATCCTGTAACATGAAATTTTTAAAAAGAAATGCTTAAGCCCGGAATCAATGGAATTTTGAATGGCCTTTGAAAGAAGATAGTAGAGCGATTGAGAATAAGTTTTTTTTTGGCCCTATCAGCCCATTCCAAGTTTTGTTGGTACCTACCTAGAGGTATTTAGTGTTTCCTCTACTTTCAGTATACCTTGTCAAATCAATGCAGTGGTGACAAAGTGACATTTAGCCTATTTTTAAAATTAAATTAGTTAGTAGGTAGGTAAAACTTCAAAGAAATATGTACTCAGAAATACTTGGAAATACTAGGGAATATTTGGAAATACTACTTAGAAATACTCGAAAATATATGGAAATATTGTGAAATGTTAAGAAAAATGGAAATCGGTGTACAAATTTTGGTAGGTGAAAAGCCCCTCGGTACTGTATCACTTCTGCACATTGCAATTTGCATTGACCTTTGGGTGACACAATGGCACACAGCCCCGTTGGGGGATCGGAGGATCGGATAGGGTCGCTCGGGATCACCGCGCATTACTGTTCAAATTTAGTAGGTAATAACATAAAATTATAATAGGTAACGTAGCTTTCATAAAATACCAAATTATTAAAGTTTTTTCTGGGGGGGGCCTAGCGACGTCTGGGGGGAGCCCGGCCCCCCCAGGCTCCCCTGTAGTTACGCCACTGGTAGAGGTTGGATATTGAAAAAAAAACAGCTGTACCATCCCAGAATTTGCCCTCTTCTACAGTGATCCATCAACCCAGTCAAAAAACAGATTCCATGATTCCATGTGTGCTGAAAGACTTGCCAAAAGAAAAAGAAATCAAGATTCTAGTGAGAGCGATACAAGTAATGAATGTAGTGA
The DNA here is from genome assembly GCA_917834065.1 of Ceutorhynchus assimilis. NCBI lineage: Eukaryota > Metazoa > Arthropoda > Insecta > Coleoptera > Curculionidae > Ceutorhynchus > Ceutorhynchus assimilis. The sequence continues at coordinate 25,042,137 of OU892284.1, read as the reverse complement.
TACTTGTAATCAATTATTAAACTCTTCTGAGACAGACATACAAATGGATGAGCAAACAGCAGAAAGTGTCAAGTTTTTATTAAATTATAATTACCAGTATTATAGGCAGGTTTGTGGTCAAGTTCAATTTTTACCTATTTATAAATAAAAATAAAGAGTTATTTATGAAATATTTATTTATTTATTGCACATACAAGTTATTCAGATACAGACATTATAAGGGACATACCTGACATGACCCTTTTGGCAATGTCCTATTGTGGAAAGTTTTTAAAAAATATAAGAAAAAGATCCGTTTAGGCTGTTGTATGGATATGACCATTTCGGATCAGGTAAACGAAATAGATTATATTGAATTTTGGCCTGCATTAAGAGCCGTAAACATAAGACAAACATTCAAGCTAATGTAAATCATATGTAAATTAGGTTCAAAACAAAAGTGAGGTTATAAATCAATGTACTAGAAACTAGTTGAGCTATTCGACACCGCGGCGGCTCTACGATCTTAACTTGTAATCCCAATTGCCCAGATTTCTACTGTGTCGAAGGCTTTTCGGAAATCGACAAAAGCCATCCATAGGTTTATATTATACATTCTGTAGCTTTCTCGATCATGTGCCTTATTGTGTGTAGATGTTCTGTCGTGCTATAATGGCTTCCGAACCCAGCCTGTTCCTTTGGTTGGTAAACTTCGAATTTTCGTTCTAATCTGTTGGTGATTATTCTGGTGAATAATTTATTTGTATATCTGTGATAGTAAGCTTATCGGCCGGTAGTTTTCGAGATCAGTGGGGTCACCTTTCTTGTAGATCAGAACAACTACAGCATTCTCCCAATCTTTGGGTAGGTATATGTTCTTTTGTTAGGCACTTATTGAATAGTTTCACTAGTTCTTGTCTCGTCTTAGTATCGCTTTCCTTGAGCATTTCAGGCAGAATGTTGTCTTCTCCTGCCGCTTTACCATTTTTCATCTGGGATAAGCCTCTCTCCAGTTCTTCCAAATTCATGTCGGGCATTTCTTGTGAGTTTGCATTTACTATTCTATTCGTATTTTGTCTTCTCTTGTCCTTGTGTGTGCTATTTTAGATTCGTACAGATCTCTATAGAAAGAGTCCGCAACTTTTAATATCTGTTGTCTGTCTTCTACTATGTTGTTTTTCGCATTTTTTATTTTTGTTATCTCTTTCTTAGGTGTTTTATGTCTTTTAAATATATTTAGTTCTGTGTTCTGTTCTGATAGGGATTACCTTTGTTTCGTTTGATGTTTTAGTATATCCTGTTTCGCCATCTTTCTTGCTGTTTTGTTAGTTTCTGTGTGTTCAATAGTATCTCTTTTACCCTCGGTTATCAGTTTTCTCCTTTTCTCTAGTAGTTGTTTCGCTTCTATCGACAGTTAGTCCGGCGTTTTCTCTAGGGGGTCTATTATCTGTTCTGCTGTTTCTTTTATAATTTTTGTTGTTCTCCTATTGCTATCATCTAATGACTCTTCTGTTTTTCCTGGATTGTTGGAAAAGTTTTCTTTCTGCCTTTATTTGTACAGGGTGTCAATTTGAAAACCTCCCACCCCTATTATCTTGGAGTAAAAAAATTTTCGAAAAAATCCCTGAAACACGTCAACTATAATTAGAAGGGGGATGAGTTTCTATGTAAAATTTACCTTCCCTCTTTCAACCCCCCAGCCCCCAGAGCCACCCCTTAGAAGACTTTAAATGGGAAGGGGGGTCGAGTGATACATCATTTTGGAGGGTTTTTAATTCCATACATTTTGTTATAAAATTTTAACCCCTAAGTTTTTGTTTTTGAAATATTGATAGTTGAAAATTGACTTTTTTGCAACTTTGACAGGCTGTAAAACCTAAACGGTTAATTTTAGAGGAAACCCGATCTCACATTCATGTCTTAGATTTTTATAAACTATCATTTTATAGCAACTTTTAATTTAATCCATGATCAAAAATTTTCGGTTAAAAATTTAATCTCCGGTTAAATTCAAAAATGGTGTCAAAAATGGTAAGATCGGTTTTCCGCTAAAATTAACCGTTTAGGTTTTACAGCCTGTCAAAGTAGCGCAAAAAAGTCAATTTTCAACTGTCAATATTTCCAAAACAGTTGAAAACCCTGCAAAATGATGTATTACTTGACATTTGAAATTTTCTAGGGGGTGGCTCTGGGGGTTGGGGGGTCTCATTTATGGTTTGTCCATCTGGGCTATTCTATGTCCATTTACGTTTCTTTTTCTTTTGGAAGAAAGTGTTTATCAGATAGAGTATTTCTCTTTCTAGGAAGTTTGCTAACAGTCTTCCCCTTTCATTTCTGGTGCCGAATCCGAACTGTCCTATGTGTGTTTCCGTTGGTTCTGCTCCTCTGCCTATTATTGCATTAAAGTCTCCTCCTAGAATAGTGTGCGTCGTTGGGTTCTCTCTTATTGATATGAACTATTGCAGATGATATAGCAGCTACAACGGAAAAATTACGGATGGAGAGGCATAATTCTTTGGAAAAAAACCGTGGGACATGATGCCGTGAACAAGGTGAAGGTGAAGATCGCCGAACAAATAGGCAAAATGATAGGCGACCCAAAAAAAAAGGAGGTTTTGGTAATAATTATGCATATGCTCGTCAACACGTGCAAGCAAAATATTAGCGGGTGACCGCAGGAATGATATTTGATGCCGAACATACCAATCGATATTTATAAATAGAAACTCGTCGGAAAACGATCGGCATACCGTATCGTGGGATCTAAGGATCGGCCCTATCATTCAAAAATGGGAAATTTTAAGGCGGTACGTAGACCCTTACATCCAATGACCTCTTACATCTCACGTACACCGTATGCCGATCGTTTTCCGATGGATTTTTATTCATAAATATCGTTTGGTTTGCTCGGCATACGTAATACTATCATTCCAGAGCTCATTTTTGTTTTTTACAATAAACAATTAACTTCTTTAGCGCAAGTGTTTCGCGGACATATAACTTTCAAAATTTCTTCCTGCCATTACCACAAAAAGATGCATTAATGATTAATGACAAAGCTATTCTTAATTCCTAACAGGACCTTTGAAAACTCTGATGAGAAGAAAAAGAAGAAGCAAAGAAAAAAGTACAGAATGTAATATTAAAAGCCCAGAAAATAATCAGCAAAGTAAAACTCTGTCAGCATTCTATTTTATTTGTACCACTACATCATTAATAAACATTTAGTATAAATGTTATGTCCAACAAACAATGTAAGACAATATTTAGCGTACAGAACTGGAACTGTCACTTGAGGATGATTCATTACTTTTTATCTTAAAGAAATACAATATAAGAAAAACTATTTAGAAAGCCTCAAGTGTAGCTATCACGTAGTAAGCAGATATTTTTCCTTATAAATCTTACACAGAGTTGACAATAATGCTGTTGTTGCCACATCAAGGATAAATTATTTTTTATCTCCTCTATTCCCTTAATAATTTCAAGAATTACTTAAATTTTAATAAAACCCAAATTGGTTCCCTCTTAACCAACCAACATCCGAAAGCCAAAACAAATCTTTACTCCCCACAAAATTACCGTGATTCACTTTTCAATATCAATAAAACTAAATGAGGGTCAATTTTCTCATCTTGGCTATTGGTCAAAATGTTTTATTTATTTAAAGCAAAGTGTAAACTTCCTGCCACTTTGCTGCCATTTACCTGTGCACCTAGTGACCTCCTGGAAACTTTAATTCAAATTGAATAATTATTATTAAATGAATTATTGAATAAAATTACTTCACCATCATTTGCAGCTGTGAATTGAAAATAAATTGAACAAATAAATAATTTAATTAAACATTTTATTTAGAAAAAAAAACGTAAAATTTATGTACAATTATTATTTAACATTCCAAAAGTAATTTTGTAACAATAATTTCTGTATTGCAAAGTTTATATGTATCTACTATTGCAGAAAATATGGCGTCAAAGACAAGATTTTGTTTGGAATTAATGCAAAAATTGCAGCGGTATGAAATAAACAGCCTGCTGTTTTTCTTTTAGACAGTTCAACTCTTGCAATAACTCTAACAAAAACTCTCACTAGAGAAAATTGTAATTTGTATTGAGGCAAAGGAAAATCAACATAAAATTACTATCTCTATGTCTTCCCAGAATAACAAAGAGATTTAACAAAAATGTATTAACTTAAAATCCATTTTTTTTTTTGGGGTTTATAAAGGGAGCCACATATTTTTCTTTAAATGCCAACATTGTCAACTATTGCAGTTTTTGCCAGGTCTTGTTTTCTCAAATAAATTGTCACAAAATTTCCGGCCAGATTTCAAGTAATTTTGAATGGTTTTATAAAAGGGAATTCTTATACAGTCAATTTGTTCAACGAAACTTGTGACGTAAGTTGTAGTGGACCCAGAATCCGTGACAATATATTTGTAAATGTTCAGACAGTTTGCAACTGTTGGCAAAAATACAAATATGCAATGATAGAAAAATCTCTGAACAGAGTCAGCTGATAAGCTTTTTTATTCATAAATAATTCGGTCTTTATAATATAGCCCATTCAACCTCCAAGGTAGAATAGCCTGCTCAAACAATAATAAAAAACACAATCATCAGTCTACACGCCTAAAAATAAAAACAAGGGTCTCGACTGGCAGTATTTTATATAAAAAAGTAACAACCAAAAATACTGTCAAGATTATTAAATAAAAATTTTAAACAAAATGATAATGGTTTATTATTTTACTTATTACGTAGGACCACAGTAGCTTATCTCCAAAGTGACAATTTTCTCCCGCTAGGCATTTTTCCTTCACTGTCTATCAATCCTGCCTGGATATACTCTAATGAAGGCATTTTTCTCAAGTCTCCTCTGGCTGCCACACTCGGTTGTGACATTAAAAGTCTTCTAGCTACTTGGATTATATCATTTTTGGTGATTTTTTCTATAAAAAATTAGAATTAATATTTGTGTATTACTAAATGAGGTTTATTTACCAATTTCGCTGATAAAATAATCGGGTCTCTTTCTGTGACCTGTGGCTAAAACCTGCCTGCCAATATCTTCAAACATTACTGGTCTACTTTCCAGGTTCATCAGGAGCATGGATTGTAGTTGAGTTTTTGCCCTCTGGAATTGTTTTTATTAATTTCATCTTTGGCCCTTCAATAAATCTTTTTATCTATGCAAGCTAATGTGAAATATGACCCTTATTGATGAGATGTTGTACAGTGATGTAGAATAGTTTTTAAATCAAATTTCAGTAAATTTCAAGAATGTTCTTCTATGTCATATGGAAGTTAAAGTTTTATATGTATAACCGTTTCATGAATTTGGAACGATTTTAGTTGCTCTGGAAAAAGTTACGGACATTAACCTACTGTTATTTATATCAACTGCAAGGTTGATTGCGCTAGAAGAAAATCCAACATTTTGACATGATTCTTCCAAAACCGGTGAAATTTTGGGAAATTGCAGGGCCCAAATATGTTTATCAATGTTTTTTTATCATACAGATCTCATCAAGAATCTCATGTAATTCAAAATAATTGTCCTTGTATATGTATGTACTTACCCTTAATTCTTCCTCGCCCACATGTTTAGCCATATTAACCATTTCTTTAACTATAACCTCCACCATGTCTCTAACGTAATTTGGTGGGGCACTGGCGTGTATACAAAACAGCCCGGTGTCATTGTAGGCATGATTGTATGCTGTTGCGCTGTACATCCAATGATACCTTTAAACAAAACTGCATTATGTACTTGACATATCATCATAAATAAATATAGTTACCTATTTAGGACATTAGTATAAAGTCTTGTATACATGCCTTTACCAGGACCTCCTGCTGAAAAAGAGCCTCCACCACCCATCATCATGTTAAGAACACACATTGCTATAAAATCACTGTCTTGATGCGAACATCCTTCTAAACCTATCATTATGTGAGAGAGTACTGGTAAGCCTGCTGAGGCGAATTGCGGGATATCACATTCTTCCTGAAAAAGAGAAAATAATTGAAGTTTATGAATTGTAGGTAATGGACCTGTCAGGGTTTTCAAGTCAAACGGTTTCTTCTGCACTGTACAGGGTGGGCCAATTTGGACACTTTTAATAGGAAACATCAATTTCTGATCGAGATACAAAAAAATGAACCCCCCACTCTGAGGCTCAAATTTCATGAAATTTTGATTGATGCAAACCGTATTTTGATATCTTCAACCGTTTAGCCGCTAGGGGGCGCTTCTCGAATTTGAGCAATAATTTGAAACCTTCATAACTTTTTTGTTTATGGAAAAAATTGATTTCAGTAAAAACTTTCTGGAAACACTTTTCCAAGCAGAATTCAGTGACGTTCTCAGTTTTTTTCTGGTTGGTACCAACTTCAAGATATTGACCAGTCTGTTTTTTTTTTTCAATAGGACACCCCATATATTAATAGCTCATTAAAAAGCTCTGCCTTTTCTGATTTCAGTGATATAAAGTTCCATAAGTTTATCTGTAACAGTTTTTGAGAAAAAAAAATTAATTCGGTTTTTGTCATAAGAAACAATATGTTGGAAAGAGACCTTTTTCAGTTTCCTTACAGATACAAAGTCCTTTCCTTACACATTGCTTCTTATGACAAAAACCGCAATAATGTTTTTCTCGAAAACTGTTAGAGATAAACCTATCGAACTTTATATCATTGAAATCATTGCTTTTCATAGACAAAGCAAAATTCTTATTACTAATTAATTCTAAGTAAATTAAGTCAAAATTTTACCACAAATATGAACCTTAAAAAAGACACAAAAATCACAAATCAAATCCTAGTTCAAACTTATAAACTTATGGCGCAAATTAGGTTAATAAACAAAAATAAAAACTTTAATAAAAAAAAAAACAGAATAAATATAAATAAATAAATAAAATTTAACTTTTTGGTCGTCAGTATAAAAATAAAATAAAAAACAAACGATATAAAAAACAAACAACAAAGAGAAAAACATCTATGTGATAAAAGTAAAAAACACATTATGATTCCAAAAACTTTTTAAAAATTCAAAAATTTTTGTGACTGTTTTGTGAAGGGAAGGCCAAGACGCACTCAGCGCATTGTATTCTATACCTCAACACATACCACAACCTATAAAAATTATACCCTATTTTCCAATTCGATCCTCTACCTAACACACATGATCATAAAATTCCTTAAGACTATAAAAAGCTTTAGTGACTAGATGTTACCTGACTAATGAGCGAAATATATTGTATCTGTTACAGTTCTTTATTTGTCGAGGTAGATGATTAAACATTTTTATACTTTCGTATATAACTGATTTTTTTGTAAGAGTAAATCTAGGTAATGGCAAAGGCAAATTATCCTGACGCAGGTTATAGTTAGTAGTTTGAACGAAACCAGAGAATTTTTTAAAAATGAGCCTCAGATTCTAAAATAAAAAGAGACGGCACAGACAATGGTCTGCATGATTCTCTACAGCTTTTTTTACAAAGGTAACGAATCGCTCTTTTTTGCAGAACGAACACTGCTTGAAGTGACTTTTGGGTTGAGTAACCCCAGAAAGCTATGCCATATCTTATATGTGACTCCAAAAAAGAAAAGTATGCTATTTTGGCATTTGGTTTGCCAAGTTCATGTACCACAGTTCGGATAATGTAGCATACACTAGCCAGTTTGCGATTTAGGCAGTCAATATGATTTTCAAATTTAAGATGTTCATCAATATGGAGTCCTAAGTATTTGACAGTTGGCTTATTCTCTACAGTTTCATCCTGCAGCTTAATTTCTGTTACACTGCACTTGAATGTTAGAATATTGGTTTTTTGACTGTTGAAGCACAGTTTATTTGAATCGCACCATTTCTTTATTTCCAGTAGATCAGCTTCTGTTGGGGTTTTCGATGATTTCGATTTTCGAAGGACCAGTCAAACAACTAGGTTTGACAAAAAACGATTTTATTCTGATAAAGATCTCGATAAAAATGGACTGTGAACGTGTGTTAACGATTTGACAAAGTTCAATAATAATAATGACAAATAATGACAATTGGAAACGCCATAATTAATTATAACAAAAAAAAGTCTCATCCATGGTTACAAAAATCCAGGAACCATGATAAAATGTTTTTGTGGGTGCGCTCGGAATGGAACAGCTTCCATAGTAGATTTAAATTGGACTAAACTCTGGATTGTATTTTTTGAAGTCAACAGCCCGTTAGTATCGTCAGCAAAAGCTGACAGCTTTCCTGAAATCGGCAACGAGAGAAGATCATTGATGTAAATTAGGAATAATACTGGTCCTAGGACGGATCCCTGAGGAACTCCCTGCACTATCCTCTCCCTTTCAGAATAATCCCCATTAACATGCACAAATTGCTGCCTTTCTGAAAGCATTGAGCTAAACCAGTTTAACGAAGTTCCTTGGATGCCATAATGATGAAGTTTCTGCAGCAGTATTCCGTGATACACGCAGTCAAACGCTTTTGAAAAATCACAGAACACTGCCGCAGCGACCTCTCTATCGTTTAGACTTAGATAAAGTTTTTCTAAGAACGCAAAGATGGCATCATTTGTACTCCTTGAACTCTGAAAGCCAAACTGGTTTTTATTTAAAATGTTGTGACAGTTTAGATAGTACATTAGCTGTTCCTTAACGATCTTCTCCATCACTTTGGATATCGTACTGAGTAAAGAAATGGGGCGATAATTTGATGGATTATCACTGCTTCCTGCTTTAAAGATGGGTATGACTACTGCAGTCTTCAGACAGTTAGTGAAAATTCCTTTAGTAAGGGACCTGTTCATCGAATCTGCAAGGGCTTCCAAGGCATTTCCTGGCAATTTTTTAATAATTTTGATTGAGATGTTATCCACCCCAGAAGCATTTTGTTTTTTAAACATATTGCAAATCTTTATAATAATTTCCCGTTTGTTTGTCATACTGAACTGAAGTTTTACTGCATGTAATATCTGTGGCAAATAAGTTACAGGATCGATATTAGAAGACAAGTTTTGAGTCAATTTTTGAGCAATTGAAATATAGAATAAATTTAGCTCTTGAGGATGAAATGGATGAATACTCATACTCATACTCATACTCATTATGCTTTATTGTCCAAAAAATATAAATCTTTACTGACAAAGCGGATAATATAATATACTAATTTATATACTAATCTACATTAATAGTTATACGAATTACACAAAATCACATAAAAATCTTAAAATTCCTAAAATAAACATAAGGCCAAAGAATGACTAATTAAAATGTAATAAATAAATTGAAATAATATAAAAGAAACAAATCAAAACACAAAACATAAAAAATTGTAAATATGTGTATAGGTCTATAAAAAATAAAAAACAAAACAATCATAAAACATCACCATAATATTCCTCCAAGCTGTAGAATGCTTTCTCCAATAACATACTCTTAGCATTCGTTCGAAATTGGGTATAGTCCGATACTGATTTCAAATCATTACTGAGGTGATTGAAAATTTTTTTGCTTTCAAAGAATATAGAATGTTTAGTCAGAGTAGATTTTGGAATTGGTAAACGTAAGTTATTATTAGTGTGTGTTCTGGTATTGTACCTTACCTCCTCAGGTTCTAGACCACAATATTTTTTATGTATGAGACAAATAGTTTCTAAAATAAACAAAGAAGGCACAGTTAATATTTTTTCTTTTTTAAACAAAGGCTGACAGTGTGCACGGTTTTTGGCTCTACACAAATACCGCACTGCCCTTTTTTGCAGAACGAATATAGAATTCAGCAACTGCCCGTTTGTGAATCCCCAAAAAGCAATACCATACCGTACATGAGACTCGAACAAGGAGAAATACACCATTTTAGCAGTCGAGGTACTAAGCTCATTACATACAACCCTTATCGCAAAGCAACCAGCTGCCAACCTGTTACTCAATTGATTAATATGTTCATGAAACTTCAGCCTATCGTCCAACATAAGCCCCAAGAATTTCACAGTGGATTTACTTGCAATAGACCGATTCATAAGGTTCAGATTTGCAAAGTCAAAACCAAAGGTCATAATGTTTGTTTTGGACACATTAAAACAAAGTAGGTTTGTATCACACCAAACCTTTAGCTTTTGCAAATCGTTATCAATCATTACTCCTAAGTTTTCTTTACACTTGTCATGCCACACAAGACTGGTGTCATCCGCAAATAGAGTGAATGAACCTTGAATATCTAAGAAAGCCAAATCGTTCAGGTATATCAAAAACAAAATTGGTCCCAGCACTGAGCCCTGTGGAACACCTCTTGCAACAAGGGAGTTGCTAGAATATACCTCGTCTACCTTTACGATTTGTCTTCTTTCAGAAAGATAGGATGAAAACCATTCCACTGCAATGTCACCAAAGCCATAACGAAGAAGCTTTCGCAGCAACACTCCATGATCCACGCAATCGAAAGCTTTCGAAAAATCACAGAATGTTGCCGCGACCATCTCCCCGCCATTTATATTCAGATAAATATCGTGGAGCAACGAAAAAATAGCATCATCAGTACTTTTGCCCGGGATGAAGCCAAATTGAACAGAACTAAGTAGTCTGTGTCTATCCAGAAACTCCATCACTCTCCGCTTAACAATTTTTTCAATTACTTTTGAGAGCGTTGGCAAAAGAGAAATAGGTCTAAAATTAGAGGGATCATCGGAGTTGCCTCCCTCAAAGAGTGGAATCACCACTCCCTGCTTTAAACATGTTGGAAACGCTCCAGTGGCAAACGAACAATCAATACAATACTAGCATTTGTAAGGCACAATCTGGCAAGTTTTCCAGTATTCTGACAGAAATCCCATCATATCCTGCAGAAGATTTATTTTTTATTTCTTTAAATACCTGTCTAACTTCATGCATATTTGTAAAGTCAATAAAAAACCTATCATTAACCTGAATATTTGCCAGATATTCAAGAGGATCTTTTTTAGAGTCCAAATTTAATGTCAATGTTTCCGCGATTGTGCAGTAGAAGTTATTGAGAATGTTAGGATCTATTCTATCATTATTTTTTACCATGTCTGCCTTTCCCCTTAGCCTATTTATTATTTCCCAGTTTTTTTTAGTTTTATTGCCTGCCTTTCTGATTTCACCCTTATAATAAATATCTTTGGCCGACTTTATGAGCCTTCTGTAAATTTTCCTATAATTAAGAAAATAATCTACAAAATATTCATTATCACTGTAGAACTTTCGGATTGTATGTAAAGATCTTAGGTTTACTGCTGAAGTCTTGATACCAGATGTAAGCCAGGGTTTTTTTTCTTTAATTTTTATATTTTTCAGGGGAAAGGTTTTATTAAAAATATTATTTAGAATATTATAAAAACATACAAATGGTTCTCTAGAACTCAATACACTGTCCCATATTTCAGAATCACAGCTTTCATTAAATTTTTTATAATTTTGCCTGCCAAAAATTCTGCCCTGACGGGTCTTTTTATGTTTAGGAACAAGGTCGAAAGAACATGACAATAACACAGCCTCATGATCTGACAACGCTGAAGCGATAGTATTACATTCAAAAATATTCTCGTCATCAAAGTTTGTGCAAATGTAATCTATAGTTGTGGCCGAGACATTTGTAATGCGGGTTGATTCACAAACATGCATTTTAAAATTTAATGAGATTAGAAGATGACGAAGTGACTGTGTGGTTGCCAGCTCCAAATCTGCAAAATTTATATTAAAATCGCCAGCCAATATTACCTTTGAACGGACCTGGAGTTGAGACAGAAGCATTTCAAGTCGCTCCAAAAAAACATAAACATTACAGCTTGGAGGTCTATAGATACAAACAATATATAAATTATATGATTCTTCATACACAATAGAGAACTCGAACTCATTCTCCACAGTAAAATCGTCATATATATGCAAGTCGCTGATTAAGAAATTTTCATAAATACTTTTATGAGCGAGTATTAGTGTTCCTCCATGCACTGAGTTTTTCCTACAATAAATTGATACCACACAATAATCCGGAACATACAATGGTTCATTCATTTTGAGCCAGTGCTCAGTCAGCAGAACAAAACCAGGTCTATTATGTAATTCCAATGTTATATACAGCTCATCCATCTTATTTCTAATAGATTGAACATTCAATAAAAAAACAGTCATTTCATTACGTTTAAAAACATTTACATTCGCCTTATCACTAACACACTTACTACCAATAAACTTATTATTACTACGTGAACTACTACTATTATTATATTCATTATTTTTATCTTTTCGATTAGTCGCTTTTCCTAGGTCATTTGAGTTCTGGATTCTATTCTTTGGGATAAAAAAGAATCATTCAATACATTTTGACTATAATCCATAACAACTGGACCATAATAATCAAAATTACAAGCATTCAATCTCACATTCAATATTTCCGATTCCTCCAAGATATTTTCATATTCATTCCCATTACCTGTGTCAATAAAAATAAGGTTACGATTATAAGACAATTCCGAGTTGATAAACTGTGAAATGTCTTTGCATACGTCTTTTCGACTGTTTTTAATGCCCTTTCTCGAGTTGTAATCAATAAAGCATAATTTTCCCTCACTATAACCTGACAATTTACAAATAAGTCCGTATAACCTTTTATTGACCTCAAAAATTTTATTATTCCTAGATGCATAACCATTTATGTAAGGCACTGATAGGACTCCAACATTGGTATGGGTACAACTCTTTAATGCTGATAGAATGAGCCCAAAAGATGGTTTCCTATTCATAGCCAAATCATTTGAACCCAAAATCAAAATTACATAATCTCTGAAGGTAAATTCAACAGTCAGCATATTTATGTCTTCAATAACACTTTGTGCAGGGGCACCCGGTTTGAATATATTTAAAACATCGTACTCACAATTATTAGGACTTCGACCTAGAAATTTTTCCAAGTCCCGACCATTATCATCACTTAATATGAGTATCCTTGGCTGCTTCTTCTTCCTACAACCTCCGTCAGCTGTGTCATAATTTGGGCGCTCCTGATATTTCGCCCCTTTTTTTCCTGCTGCCTCTAATACTGGATGAGCCTCAAGGGAAACCAAACTTTCAGAGTGGCAGGATGGCTGTTGTCCTATTGCATGCTGCTTAAGCTCATCTCTCAGCCTCCCAATCTCCGCAACATAAAAATCACTCTGAGCCTCCAGTGCTCTCATGGAATCCACCATTTGTCGGTTTAGTTTGGAGTTTTCAAGAACCTCGGCCTTAAAAACAATCTCAGCTTCCTTGAGAGTTTGAAGCTCTTCTTGGTGTATCCTAGAAGCTTCACTCAGTGAGAGCAGCTCCTGATTAAGTTTATGAATAACCTCCCGCTGGTGGCTGATCTTTGCCTGATATTCCTTCTCTGATTCCAAAGCATCGTCATGAAAGCTCTGTGATTTTCGCATCTCTCTACGCAGGAAACTTTCTTTGGCATCGAGCTGTTGAACTAGCTCTAGGTTTTGTTTTTTCAATGTCTGATCTTTTTCTACATAGCTGTCGTGAAAACTTTCCAGGGCTTCTTTAGCGCGCTGAAGTTCCATTTGTGATTCCTGAAACTTCTGTTGCAGAGCCAGTTCAGAAGCCTTTTGGTAATCTTGCTCTTGCTCACACTTTTTCGAACATAAAATGCGATGGCCTCCTATTACTTTAACCGAATTTCGGCGATCCACACAGCTCTGATGATAAATTTCTGTGCATACAATGCAGACAAAAAATTTCAAATCTTTGTTCTTGCAACATTTAAATTTAGCATTCTCAGCCATTATTATGTGAAACGAAAATTTATTTTAAAGTTTTTGAAGCGCACCGGTATTTTCAGGACGATTCATTAAAACACCGATAAGCGCGATTGTCGATACGGTAATTTTTTTCCTTTGGAATGTTTGTTTATTTTAGCACTAACTAAACTGAGTATTAAGTTTTTAATTTACAAGACACTACGTAAATCATTTAAACTTATTTTTTTGGTTATCAGCATACTTAAAAAATTTACAATAAAAAGACAGAAAACACGGCAATTTTTGAAAACTTTTAACACATAAAATGAGCAAAAATGATGCAGCTAACAGAACTCGTTTCGATATTCATATGGTTGTTAATATCAATTAAATTCTCTGATTTTGTCTTTCTACCCCTAATTTCGTTAATAATCCCCCAATATTCCTCACTCTTGTTTTCAGCCCTATTTATTATTTTCTCGTATTGAAGCCTTTCCGCCTTCTGAATAAGTTGCCGGTAAATTTTCCGATATTTATTAAAGGAGTCTATGAAACCTTGACAGTTGGTGAATTTCCTGATCGTATGCAGACTTCTTAAATTTTTAGCTGAAACCTTAAGTCCTTTAGTTAGCTAGACTTTGGTAGTTTTAGTTTTTATTTTTCTTAAAGGAAAATTCTTGTCAAATATCGATGTTACTTTGGAAAGATTCTATAGGATCATCTGAATTCAGGCAGTGATTCCAATATTCTCCCGCGGCTAAATTTTCAAATTTCTTTAAGTTTTTCCTATTGAAAATCCTTCGCTTTGCAGATACTTCTTTTTTTGTTATTAACAACCGTTAGATTAGCTAGCAAAGCTTCGTGATCAGATAAGCCTGACGGTATGACTTTACAGTGCAACTCACACTGAAGTTGCTACACACATAGTCGATCGTTGTAGATGACTGATTAGTAATGCGTGTTGGCTCATTTACAAAGACTTTAAGATTAAAGGAGTGTGGTAGATTAACAAGTGCTTTTGTGTCTTGAGATTCAATGTCTGTAAGATTAATATTCAAGTCACCGGCCAGAATAATTTTTGAAGACAATGGAAATTTATGTAAAAGAAATTCAAGATTTTGCAGGAAAAGTTTTGAATCTCCAGCTGGAGGTCTGTATACGCAAACAAGGTAGATATTTAGTCCTTGTATGCAACCTAGTGAAAACTCAGAATGATTCTCTATGATTAAATCGTTATGTTGGTCAATTGCTGTACCTCCATACCACTTTTCCCTACAATATATTGACACGGTTCTATAGTTTGGAATATAGCAAAATTCAACCTCTGTTAGCCAGTGTTCTGTTAGAAAAATAAATGTAGGCATATGTAAGTTCTCCAACAAAACAAAGAGTTCGTCAGATTTATTTCGCAAAGATTTAATATTCAATAAAAATAATGAAAGTTCCGCAGTTTTAGTTACTTTTAGGTTTCCACATTTATTAACACTTGTGTCGACGTTGAGTTATTTTGCATTAGAAGTTGCCTATTTTGCGCTTGTAAAGATTTATTGTAGTTGGACAATTCGATATTACGCTGCTCTACGGATCTTAGATTTTCTATTAGTTGCATAATCTCTTGTTTCATATTTTTTTTCCTGTGTGAAGACTTCATCCTGAAAATCAAATAGTCCGTCTTCTCTGCTTTTCAACCTGTAGCTCTCTTTCTTCCAGTTCTTCACGAAGTGAATCGATTTGTTCTCGAAAAGTTGTGCATTTGTCCTCATTTTCAGATTCAATTTGTATTATTTTTTCACTAAGCTCTCTGTTGTTCTGGAAAACTTGTTCTATGGTGTGATCATCCTGGTTGATTTTTGTGCAACAAGTTTTACACAAATGGTATTTTTTAGGAAAAAAGTGTAATAAATCTGACCTCCATTGTACTCCACTTTGAACAGTTCCTGCAGGTAATAGTTCTGCAACCGTCGCAAACTCCACCGAAAAGCTCTGCGTTCGTCTTAGGCTCCTTGAGTACAAATGTTTGATTGCATTCAATAACCGGTCGCTACTAAAACTCTCGATATGCAAACTGCTTGCCTCCTTATCTGAGATAAAAAGTGATAATATAAACAAACGAGAAATATGTATGAGACTTGTAAAATAGTATATTGTGTATTTAGGTGGAAAAGTGACACATTCTCGGCCGACGGTGTAAGTTGACGGGCGAGGCGTAGCCGAGGCCAGCAAACACCGAAGGCTGAGAATGTGCTTTTCCACCGAAATACACATACTATTTTTTCTGCGATCGGTTAAATATCTGTTAAATGGTTGTCTTTTTGTTCCAATTATTCAGCAGTACGAGAATCACTTTTCCGGCCTAGTATTGTTATTCATTGATTCCCTAGCAACTATTGAAACATAATTAAAATACCAGAATCTTGAGTTTTGCGACCTGTCGACCGGTCAAAGTCAAAAATGCTGACATTTCTTGTCAATCGCAGAAAAAGGATATTTATATAGTTAGGAAATCAATTTTCAATTTTTTAGCCTTTTCCGCAGATCTAAGTGAGCTGTCCTTTTTCACAGTTATGGAGCACAATTCAGTGCACACTTTGACACGAAACTCAACTATACTTTCCTATTCAATTGTCGCAAAAATGTAAATAAACGCGGACCGATCTTAGATACAACCGAACCATTCCTATTGAAAAAAAAAAACCAGACTTTGGTCAATATCTCGGAGTTGGGACCAACTAGAAAAAAACTGAGAACGTCACTGAATTCTGCTTGAAAAAGTGCTTCTAGAAAGTTCTTATGGAAATCAATAATTTTCATAAACGAAAAAGTCATGATGGTTTCACATTATTGCTCAAAATCGAGAATCGCCCTCTAGCGGCTAAACGGTTGAAAATATCAAAATGCGATTTGCACCAATCAAAATTTCATGAAATTTGAGCCTCAGAGTGGGGGGTTAATTTTTCTGTATCTCGCTCAGAAATTGATGTTTCCTATTAAAAGTGTCCAAATTGGCCCACCCTGTACTGTAATTGGACACTTTCTTATGGAAACACCCTTTATTTTTAGAGATAGAAAAAAATGGACCCCCCACTCTGAGGCTCAAATTTCATAAAATCTTGATTGGTGCAAACCGCATTTTGATATCTTCAACCGTTTAGCCGCTAGAGGGCGATTCTCGATTTTGAGCAATACTAAAGCCTCCATAACTTCTTTGTTTATGAAAATAATTCATTTCCGTAAAGAGCTTTTGGAAGCACTTTTTCAAGCAGAATTCAGTGACTTTCTCAGTTTTTTTCTATCTAGCTTCGATTTCGAGATATTGACCAACATCCGATTTTTTTCAATAGGACACCCTATATATTAATTGTTCATTAGAAAGCTATGCTTTCGCCGATTTTATTAATATAAAGTTCGATAGGTTTATCTCTCACAGTTTTCGAGAAAAGTATTATTTCGGTTTTTGTCATAAGAAACAATGTGTTGGAAAAGAAATTTATCTCTGTAAGGAAACTGAGAAAGGTCTCTTTCTAACACATTGTTTCTTATGACAAAAACCGAAATAATTTTTTTTCTCGAAAACTGTTAGAGATAAACCTATTGAACTTTATAGCATTGAAATCAGCAAAAGCATAGCTTCCTAATGAACTATTAATATATAGGGTGTCCTATTGAAAAAAATCGGATTTTGGTCAATATCTCGAAATCAAAGCTAGACAGAAAAAAACTGAGAACGTCATTGAATTCTGCTTGAAAAAGTGCTTCCAAAAGGTCTGTACGGAAATGAATTATTTTCATAAACTAAAAATTTATCGAGGCTTTAAAATCGAGAATCGCCCTCTAGCAGCTAAACAGTTGAAGATATCAAAATGTGGTTTGCACCAATTAAGATTTCATGAAATTTGAGCCTCAGAATGGAGGGTCCATTTTTTTCTATCTTTGAAAATAAAGGGTGTTTCCATAAGAAAGTGTCCAATTTGGTCCACCCTGTACATAATATATTGATAAATATTAAATATTTGATCCAGACAAATTTCATTTTGCTTGCTAATAAGAAGCAAACAAAAAAATCTTACTTGTTCTACACCACCTGTGTATTGTGCTAGACTTTTATCTACACCAGTTATTTGTTTTCTACCAACAACTGGTTCAACTTCCCATACAGGCTTATTGTCCACAAAATATTTTTGAACAGCCTCTACCAATCTCTCATGTTCCACACCTAAAAATTTTTCAAATAAGTTTTTTTATGTCTGTAACCAGGAAAAATTCTTACCAACTCCAGCCACAACCATCCGTTTAGGTGTATAATGTTGGCTCAAATACAAAAACAACATTTCCCTGTCGATTTTGTCTAGGTTTTGGGGCGGACACAATTTCGGTAGGCCCAAAGTATTGTCCCTATATGCTGCCTAAGAAACAAATTTTAAAAATCATAATTTGAATAAAATCAAAAAACTTACAGCATGAATCATGTCCATAAGAATAGTTTCTTGTTCAGGTCTCATGTGTAATGTTTCCAGTTCAAAGTTTATGGCTTGTTTAGCTCCGTCAACTTCGTATGGCGTAATTTGGGGCCTTAATGTCGCTTCAGCTAATAACTGTATTACATCAGTTAGACCTAAAGAAATTATTTGTAAAATTATGGATTTTTAGTACACTAAAATTTACCAGTTGTGTAAGCAGAAGCAGCATAAATAAAAGTGTCCCTTGATGCTTGACTATCACAGATTCCTCCATGTTTTTCCAGTTTATTTATCATTTCATCACGATCTGGGTAATATTTTGTCGACTGAAATAATTAGGTACTATTAATAATTTACAATACTAGTCCATAAAGAAACTTACATTGAATGCTAATTTTTCTAGAAAATGTGAAATACCACTAGGATAAGCCACTTCATATCTGGATCCAGAATCAATGACAACCCCTACAGTACAAAATTCACCGAATCTGTTTTCAGACGCAACTCTCAGTCCATTTGATAAGGTTGTTACCTAAAAGCCAAGGTTCTCAATAAAAATTAAAGCTTAAATTGTATTGGCTTGCCTTTGTATGTTGATTTTCTTCTCGGAAGTTGGCGTAAATAGCTTTTGGTAGTCCCTTAACTGGCTCATTCATTGGAGGCATATTTGTTACTTTTTCTTTGGGTCGTTCTGTTAAATTTGTCCATTCTGTCGAGGTGCAACGTTTTAAAAAGTGGTACGGACTCTGCCATATACTAGAAAGGGTTTTTGTTAAATACATTAGACTGTTTTATTTGAATAAATGGCAAATAAACTATAAAATTGTGTAATTTTAGGTAGATATTTGAGGTTAGGTAGGAAAGACATACTTGTTTTTCGACTGTAAAATGGTATGTGAAAAATTCTTTGAGACTTGCAGGGCCATGTTTTGGTTAACTGTTTAGTAAGAATTGTTAAAATGATGCAAATTTTGATAGAAACTCCAAAAATTTTTGAAATTTCAATGAATTGTTTATGATTTGATAATTTGGTGTTTGACAGTGCAAGGTGCGAGTTTATGAGTCTGTCAGCTGTCAGTACCAGTAGGGAAGAAAATTTCTCAAAGATAAGCCGTGAGTATCGATAAATTTTATTTCAAGATTAATCGAAATTGAAATTAAATAATCATTTCTGATCCATTCAAGACTATTTTTTTGAACGCGATTGTTCAATATTGGATCATATAATTTGAAGATAATCCGGAAATAGAATTCGATAGTACTCCAGTCATTTATACAGCACCTGGCAACGTTGCAGTTTTCATTCATCTGCTAAATGTCATTTGATATGATGTCATTAGAGGAAATTTATTTTATTTTCATGAGTGAAAACTGTGAAAATAGATTTAATTATTGTATAAATAATTAATATCGCTGATAAATGTGATGATGAAAAGTTGAGTTTAGAGAATGCAGAAAACCACAATAACAATGTCCAAGCGCCCCTTTGATACCAGCCAACATGAAACCCAGAAAAAGGACAGGTTTGAAAGGATGGCCGAAATGTCCCAACAAGAAATGCTCATCCAACAGAAGAAACGGGAAATTCAGGCGAAATGGGAAGCTAAAAGGCGCCTCAATAATCTGGATGGAGAGAAGGAGAAACAACCGAAACCTGTCCCCATTGAAGCGTAAGAATTTTTACTTCTTTACTTGGTTCGAAACTGAATTGTTTTCAAGTTACTTGCCCTTGATTTAAATTTTTATTATTCCAGTAGGAAGATACAATTGCCCAAATTTTTGTGAACTACTGGAGTCTACAGATATAAAAGTTTCTAAAGTCTGAGTCTGGTAGGTAGGTAGGTACCTATATCAAAAATCAAAACATTTAAAAGAGTCTTTTCTTCTTTGAAAAGCAAATATATAAATGGGTCATTGACAGTTATCCATTCAGAAAGAAAATTTCATAATTAGGCAATCCAACGACCTGTCCAAATGGCGTCTGGTTGGCAAACAATAAACAAAAAACATATTTTTTTATTTTGACGGGATTAAGCCTAGTACTCATAACCGCGAAATTCGTTTTTTTTTTGACGTTTGATTCACACATAAAACGTCAAATTGTCAAAGCAATGTCAAAAAACAGCGAATTCGCTGTTATGTGTACTAGGCTTTTTCAATACAGTAGTGTCGCGATAATCCGATCCCGCGATAATCCGTATGCTTCTGTAATCCGCATCGCATTTTCATGCCCTTGATGTACTCTGTAATCCGGATTTTATTTGATGTAATCCGAATTCACATGACTGTTGAAAATAAAAACACAGGTTTTCACTTGTCGTTTTGTAACTGCGTTCAAGTGGAAAGATAGTTTTTACATGTCTACACGTATCATTCAATATGCAGCGTCCTTCCTTACTGTGTGGGCTTTTTCAAAGAAAATGGCACTTATTAAACGCAGACACAAAACTTTAAGTCTCAACGAAAAGTCAGCGATTATAGACGAGCTGAAACGTGGAGTTAGTGGCAAATATTTAGCTGTTAGGCATGGAGTAGGGGCTTCAACTGTCAGCGGCATTAAGAAAATGTAAAATGCCTTAGTAATCCGAATAATTTGATAATCCGGATTGGTCTGGTTTTAATTGATCCGGATTATCGCGACACTACTGTACTGACATCATTGACATGTAACAACCCGTATTCTAACCTCATAAAAATTTACCATATCTGGCTGTTCCCTCGAAATTTACAAAACATAGGGTTTGTGGGCTGTTTCATTCAGGTATTTTGAAACACTTTGAAAACAAAAACACAAGTTTTATTTAGTTTATTACAAAGAAAATCAATATAGTAAGACCATTCCAAAAACGTGTCAATATCAACACCCAGAACTTAGTACTCCTAGTTAGGGATAGTTACGTATGTATACAGGGTGGTCCATTTAACTTGAGACAGTCTAATATCTCGAAAACGGTGCGTTTTTGAAAAAAAAAGTTCAAACAAAAGTTACATGGTATCATGTGGGAAACAAAATGGCGGTACTGATTTTTGACTTCGACAACGTTTTCAAGGTTATTTCAAGGTCAACTCTTTTTTTTCAATGGAAATAAAATCTGTTTTTTTTTTAAAGATAAAAGTCAAAATGACATTATGTTGGCAACACAATGTAAAATTGTCAATGCCTTCAAATTTTTATATAGAAAAGGCTTGTGTTGCCAACATAGTTACTAAATTTTTGACTTGGGGAATTATCTTTAAAAAAAAACAGACTTTATATTTTTTTATTACAGAATCTTATTCTACAGAAAAAAACAAGTAACTTTTACTTGAAGCATTTTTCGATCCGGTTTCAATTTAAGCTGATAAAAAAGAACGAATAATTTTTTTTGTTTTCTCCTCACAAAATCGAACAGTAGAGAAAGGTTACCAAAAATACCTCAAAAACTATAACAATTGATCAAAATGACGATCGCCAACTTCAACACACTTGTCAAATCACTTTAAAAATCAAATACACAGTTTATCAAGAGGTTCCCACAACACCCGATAATATGATGGAACACATAAGAAATGCTTAGAGCTGTCAGTAAAGAAACTGTAATTTGGTGCCATGAAAGCTTTTTACAGCGAATTAACAAGTGTGCTGAAGTTGGCGGTCGTCAATTTGATCAATTGTTATATTTTTTGAGGTATTTTTGGTAACCTCTCTCTACTTTTCGATTTTGTGAGGAGGAAAAAAAAAATTATTCGTTGTTTTTTATCAGCTTAAATTGAAACCGGATCGAAAAATGCTTCAAGTAAAAGTTACTTGTTTTTTTCTATAGAGTAAGATTCTGTTATAAAAAAATATATTTCCATTGAAAAAAAAGAGTTGACCTTGAAATAACCTTGAAAACGTTGTCAAAGTCAAAAATCAGTACCGCCATTTTGTTTCCCACATGATACCATGTAACTTTTATTTGAACTTTTTTTTTCAAAAACGCACCGTTTTCGAGATATTAGACTGTCTCAAGTTAAATGGACCACCCTGTATATACAGCTGTATGCAACATCCTCTTTTAACTTAAAAGCGCTTTTTAAAACTTGGACATTTAAAAATTTGTATGGCTTAGAATACACATTTTTAAAAGTGACCAGTTTTAAAAAGCACTTTCAAGTTAAAAGAGGATGTTGCATACAGCTGATAGTGTTTAAACACAACTTGTTTCTTAAAACCAGCTTTAAGCTGAAAACAAGGTTGCTGCATTCTTAACCAGTTTAGGAATTGTTTTCCCTCTTACCGACAGATTTGTATCAGCTGCATACTTGCATACTCTGTTAAGTTAGAAGTTTGGATAAGACATTTTTGTTTATCTCCTTCATATGAATAAAACAGGTCCGAGAATACTCGTCAACGGAAAATTGTTCGAACGGAAAATTGTTCGAACGGAAAATTGTTCGAACGGAAACTTGTTTGAACGGAAAATTGTTCGAACAGAAAATTGTTGGAATGAAAAATTGTTGGAACGGAAAATTGTTGGAACGGAAAATTATTCGAAAGGAAAATTATTGGAACAGAAAATTGTTCGAACGGAGACTTATTTGAACAGAAAATTATTCGAACGGAAAATTATTCGAAGGGAAAATTATTCGAACGGAAAATTGTTCGAAAGAAAATTGTTCGAAAGAAAATTGTTCCAACGGAAAATTGTTCCAACGGAAAATTGTTCAAACGGAAACTTGTTCGAACGGAAAATTATTTGAACTGAAAATTATTGGAACAGAAAATTGTTCAAATGGAGAAGACTTATTCGAACGGAAAATTATTCGAATGGAAAATTGTTCGAAAATAATTGATCGAAAGAAAATTGTTCGAACAGAAAATTGTTTTTTTTTTTTTCCGAAAAGTCAATACATAGTTTAACTGTGAATCTATGACCGGAGTTACCCAATTCCTTAAATCTTAATATTTGTCCCTGATTCTTAATTCTTGGTTTTTTAAATTCAGTATTAATATACAAGGACTAGCACGCATTAGGTGGACGGGTTAATTTGAGTTAGTTTGCATTTTTTTGGGTTAGTTTGGGCTAGTTTACATATTTTTGGTTAGTTTCGTCACGGTTCGTTTAATACTGGTTAAAAGCGTACTGCTTGACAATAGGAGGCGCTTGGTTTTTTAAATTTAATATTAACATACAAGGACTAGCACGCATTACATGGACGGGTTAGTTTGGGTTAGTTTGCATATTTTTTATTAGTTTTGTAACAGCTCATTTAGTACTGGTTAGAAGTGTACTGATTGCCAATAATATTTTGACCTGCGCCCTTTTGTCCGCTCGCTTTTGAGCTGCGCTTTTTTGTAGCAACGCCGAATTTACGGTTCCGCGGATCTTCTCTTTAAGATTCGATGAGCGAGGCAAGCAATCGGAAATTCAAAAATAATTGAAATTTCGAGCTGTTGTATTTAAAAAAGGTTTTTCACCTTTTTGGTGGATTTACGTTTCCAAGGCGTATAAGTACATTTATTAACAATTTTCCATTCGAACCATTTTCCATTCGAACAATTTTTCTTTCGAACAATTTTCCAATGGAACAATTCTCCTTTTGAACAATTTTCCGTTTGAACAATTTTCCGTTTGAACAATTTTCCGTTCGAATAATTTTTCATTCGAACAATTTTCCTTTCGAACAATTTTCTGTTCGACTCGAGAATACTACCCACCTTTCAAATTCTATTGCTTAAATATGACCCAAACATTTCTAATTTCTTCAGGAGTATATATCTATTCAAGCAATTAAAGGCTTTTGATAGGTCTAAAAATATTCCTATTGCCATGTCGCCATACTCTAGATGTCTCAAAATCGCTTGTGTGAACTGGAAAATTACTGTTTCAGTGGATCTTCCTTCCATATAGCCATGTTCATTTCCTGAAAGAATCTCCCACTTGGTCATAAAATCCTCAATAAAATCCATCAATTTCTATTCAATTCAATTCAATTCAATTTGTTTCTCAATTTATTTATTCTTCCATTAAGTTAGAGTTTCCTCATAATTGATACCAACCGCTTGCACATGAAAATTTCAAACCACTTTGAGAATCCCGGAAGGAGACTAAAGGAGCGCGCCCACTGAGCCCGGCACATCACAGCCAGCGCGGCCGGCAGATTTTGATATGTTCGTAAACGAATAGAGTAGCGCCCACTGAAACGGAACCGCTCAGCTCGGCGCCGCACGCTCAGCCCGGCAACGACTCGTATTCTCGATAGGGCAAAAACTGCCGGTCGGTCTTCGTGTCTGCGACCATAGAAGCATTGGATTGTTTTATTTCATTTTACTTGTTGCATCATGTCCGATGAAATTTTGATTGAAACCGTTTGGGTATATGCATTGTTGTATGAACCCAAGAAAAAATATTACCACGATACCACTTGTAAAAAAAATGCTTGGGGAGAAGTGTCTTTTTTATTCACGAACCTACCACTTCGATAGTCAAAGTTGTTTTAAATGCGATTTGGGTTTGATCATGCCGAAGCAATGGGCGGTGGCTGCGGAAATGCCGGCCGCGCTGACCGTGCTGTGCCGGGCTGTGCGGGCCCAGTGGGCGCGCTCAATGAGTCTGTAGTTATCTGACAAGTTTTTTTATTAATTTATTTATTAGCAGTAAATAAAAGTTTACAATTCTTTCATATAAGAAAAACAGTAATCCTCACGCTACTAAAAATTCATGCACTATTGCATCTAAAATGCTGTCCGTGTATCTATAACCTAAGTAAGTTTACTTTTGAGGTATGTGTGATTTGTGTGAAACTTAAATACTCATCAAAATCTACAGAAAACTTGAGGAATAATTAATAAATATCACTTAATAATTAAAAAATAAATTCAATTTTATAATTATTACTATTCAATATCCAATCCGTAAAATCTTTTTTACACTTATATGGTTTAGTTCTAATGCTGGCTGGTAGATTATAATAAACTATGGGACCTACAGAATCAGATCTATTCATCCCTACTTGTCTGGCTTCCAACGGTACGAGGAGCAATCAGAATAAATTTTGCTATATTTTTCAATATTTGATGCAGTACCTATATTCAAATTCAAATTCAAAATCTCTTTATTTCAAATAATATGGATTATAAACAGTTTTGAATACAGACCATAAATTAAGTGAAACAATTCAATTTCAATTTCAATTTATTCAATTATAAGCTGTACAATTAAATTGTAATTTCAACAATAATAATAAATTGGCACCTAGATGTCTATGCATCTGTGTGTGCCAAAAACTATAAGTAATTAAATTTATTATTAAAGCTATAGCTAGGAGAATTAAATAACAAAAAAGAAAATAATAACAATAAATATTTCAATAAATAATTCAAATATATCAAAGTACCTACAATATGCCAATTTCTTAAATTAAAATAAGAACTGAATAATTTCAGACAAACTCCAACACAGTACGCCACTTCCATGAAGTATATGTCTTTCGTGTTTAGAAAAACTTTCGTTTATTTTTTATTATGTAAGTCAATGCCTGTTTATTGAATTTTTTTAAAGGATAGTTCTTGTTCCTCATTTCCAGTGGCAACAAGTTATGGAATTTTGGTGCCAAAAACGTAGAAGAATGTTTACTTAAGTCACGATTTATTTTAGGTAATATTAGTTGTTGATTTATATTGTTCCTGGTTTCATATCTATGGTTCGTTATAGAATGTTTGTAATGGTATTTCTGGATGTGGGAACAGCAAGTCGATATGAAGATGGTTTTTATGTCTATAATTTCCTCATTATAAAGTTGTACTGTTGAAAAAAGTCTTGGTTTTTTAAAAATTATTTTTACTATTGAATTTTGTGCAGTCTTTAAATTCTTGATGTTACTCTCATATGCGCCTCCCCACACCAGAATCCCATATTTCAACAGCGGCTCAATTAAAGCTTTATAAATTAAAATTAATAATTTTCTGGTGAGGAGTTCTCTCAACATATAAAATTTATGTAATAGTGCCCTTATCTTTTTTGTTAAATATAAAATATGATGGTCCCATCTTAAATTTTTGTCAATGTGTACACCCAAATATCTAAAATTGGACACTTCTTCAATTGAGTCTGGTATATTATTTATGGTAATTTGTTGATAGTTTGGTCTGTTGCTATCATTTATAGAGAATGCAATGTATTTTGATTTTTTACCATTCAATGTTAGTTTAAAGCTATCTAGAAAATCTTTAACCGATGATAGGCCCTGCTGAAATTTCTCCCTTACTTCTTGCCAAGTATCCCCAACAAATATGATAGCAGTATCATCTGCATAGGATATTATCTTGCCAGGTAAATTTAAGTCGTTTATAGAATTTATATACACATTGAACATCAAAGGACCCAAAACAGTTCCCTGTGGTATTCCCATTTTGACTGTATCTGGCTCACTAATACAATCTCCTATTTTAGTAAACTGTGTTCTATGTGATAAATAGTTTTCTAATAGTTGTAGTGTAGTTCCCCTTATTCCATATCTTTCTAGCACTTTTAGTAAAATCTTGTGTGATACCGTGTCGAATGCCTTTGATAAGTCAAGGAATACCACAAGGCATTTCTTTCTGTCGTCCAGATTTTTGGTGATATCGCGTACCAGCTCATACATTGCATCCACTGTACTAACCCCAGGAGTAAAACCAAATTGATTTTTTGATAAAATCTTGTTTTGTTCAAAATAAGAACCTAATCTTTCTTTGAGACATTTCTCAAAAATCTTTCCAAGGTTTGAAATGACACTTATTGGTCTATAGTTTTCCATATGTTGCTTATTGCCAGACTTAAAAATGGGGCTAACTATTGATGTTTTAAATTGACTTGGCACTATGCCAGTTTGAAATATAAGATTTATAATGTATTCAAGTGGTTTCAGGATGTACACATGGAGGGCTTTAATTATTATTGATGTTATTCCGTCTTTGCCAGGCGAGCAATTATTTTTCAGCGAATGTATGTGTTTAATTAAGTCATTTTGTGTTACAGGTTTTAAATACATAGAGTTTGGGGATGGATTTGTTAGTTTGAATGCAGTTGATGGTGTTTTTATTATATCAGCCATTCTTGAGCCTATGTTTATGAAATAGTTATTGAAATTATCAGCAATATCCTTATGGTTTGCAATTTGTTTACCATCTTCCAACTCGAGGCTGCTTATATCGGTCTTACTGTGGTTCCCGTTCCCATTTACAGCTTCATTCACAAGTTTATAAATGTTTTTAATATTTTTATTGTTTTCATATATTTTATTTTTGTAATAGTTGTTTTTTGTTTGAATGATTAGCTTGTTTAATTTGTTCCGATAGCTTTTATACTCTGTAAGGTTTTCTGGGGTAGGGTGTTTTTTTAAGTTTTGTTTTAATTTATCTCTTGTTTTTATTGAGATGATAAGACCATTTGAGATCCATGGTTTTATTTTCTTAAATTTTGTGTTTATAATTTTTTCTTCATAAGATTTTTGTACTATATCAGAAATATTTTCCATTAGGTTTTCTAATGCGGTGTCTGGGTCGGGGTAATTTAGAGTTTCTTCCCACTTTTTATTCTGTGCCAAATCAGTAAGTTTCTCATAATTTAGTTTTTTAACAATATGACTTTTTTTATTTATATTTTCACAATTACTATTATCTTTGAAAGAAAACTGTGTTAATACTGGCAAATGATCAGTTATATCATAGTCAATAATATATGGTTTTATCTTAATTAAGCTCTCCTTTATTTTTGTTTTAAGAAAAATATGGTCCAGGCACGTCTTTGACTCTGGTCTAGTAACATCTTCATATAGAGAAAAAAACCCATGTATGTTCAGTATTGAGATGTATTCATTAACCAAGAATGGAAAATTGTTCGAAAATAATTGATCGAAAGAAAATTGTTCGAACAGAAAATTGTTTTTTTTTTTTCCGAAAAGTCAATACATAGTTTAACTGTGAATCTATGGCCGGAGTTACCCAATTCCTTAAATCTTAATATTTGTCCCTGATTCTTAATTCTTGGTTTTTTAAATTCAGTATTAATATACAAGGACTAGCACGCATTAGGTGGACGGGTTAATTTGAGTTAGTTTGCATTTTTTTGGGTTAGTTTGGGCTAGTTTACATATTTTTGGTTAGTTTCGTCACGGTTCGTTTAATACTGGTTAAAAGCGTACTGCTTGACAATAGGAGGCGCTTGGTTTTTTAAATTTAATATTAACATACAAGGACTAGCACGCATTACATGGACGGGTTAGTTTGCATATTTTTTATTAGTTTTGTAACAACTCATTTAGTACTGGTTAGAAGTGTACTGATTGCCAATAATATTTTGACCTGCGCCCTTTTGTCCGCTCGCTTTTGAGCTGCGCTTTTTTGTAGCAACGCCGAATTTACGGTTCCGCGGATCTTCTCTTTAAGATTCGATGAGCGAAGCAAGCAATCGAAAATTCAAAAATAATTGAAATTTCGAGCTGTTGTATTTAAAAAAGGTTTTTCACGTTTTTGGTGGATTTACGTTTCCAAGGCGTATAAGTACATTTATTAACAATTTTCCATTGGAACCATTTTCCATTCGAACAATTTTTCTTTCGAACAATTTTCCAATGGAACAATTCTCCTTTTGAACAATTTTCCGTTTGAACAATTTTCCGTTTGAACAATTTTCCGTTCGAATAATTTTTCATTCGAACAATTTTCCTTTCGAACAATTTTCTGTTCGACTCGAGAATACTACCCACCTTTCAAATTCTATTGCTTAAATATGACCCAAACATTTCTAATTTCTTCAGGAGTATATATCTATTCAAGCAATCAAAGGCTTTTGATAGGTCTAAAAATATTCCTATTGCCATGTCGCCATACTCTAGATGTCTCAAAATCGCTTGTGTGAACTGGAAAATTACTGTTTCAGTGGATCTTCCTTCCATATAGCCATGTTCATTTCCTGAAAGAATCTCCCACTTGGTCATAAAATCCTCAATAAAATCCATCAATTTCTATTCAATTCAATTCAATTCAATTTGTTTCTCAATTTATTTATTCTTCCATTAAGTTAGAGTTTCCTCATAATTTATACCAACCGCTTGCACATGAAAATTTCAAACCACTTTGAGAATCCCGGAAGGAGACTAAAGGAGCGCGCCCACTGAGCCCGGCACAGCACAGCCAGCGCGGCCGGCAGATTTTGATATGTTCGTAAACGAATAGAGTAGCGCCCACTGAAACGGAACCGCTCAGCTCGGCGCCGCACGCTCAGCCCGGCAACGACTCGTATTCTCGATAGGGCAAAAACTGCCGGTCGGTCTGCGTGTCTGCGACCATAGAAGCATTGGATTGTTTTATTTCATTTTACTTCTTGCATCATGTCCGATGAAATTTTGATTGAAACCGTTTGGGTATATGCATTGTTGTATGAACCCAAGAAAATTCAAATTCAAATTCTTTATTGATGCTATTACACAAACATAGTGCTTACACAAGTCAAAAAAATATATATCAATCAGTACATCAATATTACAAAAAAATTTAAAATAATAAAACACTCAAATCTAGATCTATATTACATCACTTTGAAACAATCAAATAAGTTTTAAAAAGTTTAACAGTTATTTATATAAGACAAACAGACAAATAAACAAATTTGACAAATTTGGCACAGTTATAAAATAAATACTAATACATGTAGTTGATGTGATTATAAACAGATTATTGTTTTTATTTTAAATATTACCACGATACCACTTGTAAAAAAAATGCTTGGGGAGAAGTGTCTTTTTTATTCACGAACCTACCACTTCGATAGTCAAAGTTGTTTTAAATGCGATTTGGGTTTGATCATGCCGAAGCAATGGGCGGTGGCTGCGGAAATGCCGGCCGCGCTGACCGTGCTGTGCCGGGCTGTGCGGGCCCAGTGGGCGCGCTCAATGAGTCTGTAGTTATCTGACAAGTTTATTTATTAATTTATTTATTAGCAGTAAATAAAAGTTTACAATTCTTTCATATAAGAAAAACAGTAATCCTCACGCTACTAAAAATTCATGCACTATTGCATCTAAAATGCTGTCCGTGTATCTATCACCTAAGTAAGTTTACTTTTGAGGTATGTGTGATTTGTGTGAAACTTAAATACTCATCAAAATCTACAGAAAACTTGAGGAATAATTAATAAATATCACTTAATAATTAAAAAATAAATTCAATTTTATAATAATTACTATTCAATATCCAATCCGTAAAATCTTTTTTACACTTATATGGTTTAGTTCTAATGCTGGCTGGTAGATTATAATAAACTATGGGACCTACAGAATCAGATCTATTCATCCCTACTTGTCTGGCTTCCAACGGTACGAGGAGCAATCAGAATAAATTTTGCTATATTTTTCAATATTTGATGCAGTACCTATATTCAAATTCAAATTCAAAATCTCTTTATTTCAAATAATATGGATTATAAACAGTTTTGAATACAGACCATAAATTAAGTGAAACAGTGTCAAAGGGAAAAGGTTTTAAGTTATAATGTTGCACTAAAGTAGTCATTTAGATTGCATGGTTCTAGATCTATTAACAAGTTTTTCACCTTCCTTTTAAAACTATTTAGACTATCTACTGTTTTAAAATTATTGGGTAGTTTGTTAAATATTCTTATGCACATGTATGATTAATTTTTTTCTGTTACTGTCAGCCTATGTATTGGAAACACTAAATCTAGTGTACGAGTGTTATATGTAGTATTTGTGATGAATTGTGACTTATTTTTATAAAGATACATTAAACATTCATACAAATAAACAGCATATACAGTGAGAATATTTTTTTCCTTAAACTTATTTCTGCAAGATTCCCTAAAATCTAATTTATTAATTAACCTAAATGCTCTTTTTTGACATAGAAATATTTTTTTCCAGATTTTGGTTATTTTATTTCCCCAAAAAATTATTCCATATTTGAATACTGACTGAAAATTTGCAAAGTATAATGTCCTGGTTATTTAACCCGAGAACGCTCGCAGCACGGTCATTTTGCCGCCAAGCATATATTTTTCCCCTTCCACATTTATTTGGGCCGCCATTGTACGACCCGCTTAGGAGTCTTCCTAGGTCGAACCGGCGGGCCAGTATACTTTAAGTTTTAGTCAGAGAGTGTTGCTAGAAGCTAGAAATTGACGATTGGTCGTTTCAACCGACGCGCGAGCATTTTAAGGTTTGTACCAAATTATTTATTGTTTACAAGAAAATTGGGGGTCACAATCAAATAATTGTGGCAAAATCAAATAGATAATAACTTATTATGGATATTTACGTACCTATTTATTTTGTAGAATGGATTATGAAAAAGAAATCCAACGTTTGCAAGGGTTATATGAGGAAGTTTCAACAGACGAAGAGATAGTTGGAGGCGATTCGGACTCTGAAGAAGACATTCTGGAAGAAAGCGACCATGATACGAACTCAGAGCAGTCAGACGCTGATCAGAACGATGACAGTATTGATGGTGATTCATACGACGATGTGCCTTTGTCTCAGCGCCTTGAGAATTATGTGGGAAAATCTGGGATGTTATGGTGTAAATATCCTCCGATAAGCCGTGTCGCAAAAACAAAATCAGCGAATATTATAAGATTTCATGAAGGTCCTACAAACAAATCAAAATTTGCTGTAACACCACTAAGCTCCTGGAACTTATTTTTCCCTGATGATGTTATAGAAGAAATAGTGTTATGCACAAATGTAAAAATTCAATCTGTTCGTGCTAACTATACACGGGAAAGAGATGCCAAAGATACAGACGTCATTGAACTAAGAGCATTTATGGGACTGTTATATTTGGCCGGCGTTTCACGTGCTTCACACCTAAATCTTTCGGATTTATGGGCCACTGATGGCACCGGAATAGAATACTTCCGATGTGTTATGACTTTGTCAAGGTTTCAGTTTATAATGCGCTGTATCCGGTTCGACAATATACATGACCGAGAAGCTCGTAAAAAAACAGATAAGTTAGCTCCCATCAGGCATTCGTTTGACGGATTTGTAAAACGATGTCAAGAAAATTACACTATTGGAGCAGATACTACAATAGACGAAATGCTGGAAGCTTTTCGAGGACGCTGCGGTTTCCGACAATACATAAAAAGTAAACCTGCTCGATATGGCGTTAAATTTTTTTCTCTAGCCGACTCACGATCCTATTATACTTATAACATGGAAATTTATCCTGGGCAACAGCCAGACGGTCCTTTCAAGCTAAATAATAGTCCTGCCAACGTTGTCAAGCGGCTTGTTGATCCTATTCTGGGATCAGGGCGCAATATAACCATGGACAATTGGTTCACTTCAATTGACCTGGCCCATGACTTACTAAAGGAAAATTTACCAATTGTCGGGACTATCAGAAGAAATAAAAGAGAGCTTCCACAAGAATTCGTCGATTCTAGAAAGAGGGAAGTGAAGAGTACAATTTTTGGATTTACAAATAACATAACTCTGCTTTCCTATGTACCTAAAAAAGGTAAGACGGTTTCATTGCTATCGACGATGCATCATCAGGGTGAGGTTGAAGATAATGTGAACAGGAAACCAATAATTATATCATATTATAATAAAACCAAGGGTGGTGTAGATAAAGTCGACGAGATGAAAGGCAGTTATTCGGTTTCGCGAAAAACTGCTAGGTGGCCACTAACAATTTTTTTCTGTGAAATGAATATTGGCGGAATCAACAGCCAGGTCATTTATGAGTTCAACACCAAAGCAAATTTGAAGAGACGTGAATTTTTGAGGAACCTTTCCAAGGAGTTATGTTCTGAGCACATACATAGACGGCTGACAATGGATATACTTTTGAATATACGCACCAGTATTCACAACGTGCTCAGAATTCCTGTGTTGCCAACCAGAAGAGCTGAAAGTGTTGTAGGAAGATGTGGATATTGTAGTGCAAAGAAAAATAGAAAAACCACCACAACCTGTCAAACTTGTTCAACCTATGTTTGCAAGGAACACAGGGTAGACATTTGTGTAAGATGCGTAGGAAATGAAGAAAATTAGAACCTTTTTTTGATTAAGAATATCACTTTGTTTTTTTTTTTTGATTGCGAGTTTGTCATTTTTATTTTTATTCAAAAACATACCTTCTTTATGTTTATAGTCAATAAAGTATCTAAAAAAAGTATATCAATAGTTGAATACCTTCAACAAACATAACAAATCCTGAAAAATTTATGGGTTTCCTAGTCGGTCAAAACGACCAACTGCGAGCGTCGACGTAACTTTTCAGGCGCGAGTGTTCTCGGGTTAAATATCGTGATGCAGTTCTGATGGCAAAACATATCTTATTCAATTTTTTTGACAGTATTTCAGTATGTTCGTAGTAGTTCAAGTATTTGTCTATATGTACTCCTAAAAACTTTGCGGAATTTTCTATTTCAAAACTATCTGGTTGGAGGTTCAATCAACTAATTTTCTCTTTTTGAGAGTGTATTGTATCAAATAATACCAATTTAGTTTTTTTTTCATTGAGAATTAATTTATTTTCATTGAACCAGGATTTTGTTTTGGAGAATATTGCATTTACTTTATGTTCTATATCTTGTGCAGTTGTAGCCCCAGTCAATAGGTTGGTATCATCAGCAAAATTTACCATACTTCCCTCTTCATTTTTCATATCTTTGCATAAGTCATTCAAGTAAATAACAAACAGTATTGGGCCCAGTACACTGCCTTGGGCAACTCCCACATCACTTGGTCAAATTTTTGATTTTTTGGCATCATTTCCGTCTGCAATGATTACACGATGGGTTCTGTTTGAAATATGAGAATATATCCATTTATTTGCATTACCCCTGATTCCATAAATCTCAAGTTTCTCTCTTGTGTGCTCTATCCATATGGAGTCATATGCTTTGGTTAGATCCAAAAATATGCCCAGAGCCATTTTGTTTCCTTCAAGAAGTGACAAGATACCCTGAGTGAATTGAAAGATTGCGGTTTGTGTTGATCGTCCCTGTAGATATCCATGTTGATTGTTTTTAAATAATTTATTCTGATGGAAATATTTTAGTATTCGTGAACAGACTATGATTTCAAATACTTTGGAGAAGCTGGGTAATAAGCTTATGGGCCTGTAACTTTCTACTTTGTTTGGTTCTCCACTTTTGAGTATAGGCTTGATAAGGGCAATTTTTAAAAATTCAGGGAATATACCAAACTTCATAGAATTGTTTATTATATACGATAGTATAACACTTAAGGAATCAAGTGATAATTTCACTATAGCTATAGCAATGTCATCGTCTCCACTGCTGAATTTATTTTTGATATTTTTCTTGAGTTCTTTAATTTCTGTGGGTGTGGTAGGGGTTAAGAACATAGATTTATTAGAATGGTTAATTGAACTGTAACTAATGGGATTATCATTTGAGTTTTTTTGGAGTTGTGATATGATTGTATTGAAGTAAGTATTGAAATTGTCTGCTACTGCTCGAGGACTTTCTTTAAATGGATAATTTTGGTTGTTTTTGGCTTTGCCTGTAATTTCATTGCATATATTCCACATAGTTTTGTTTTTGTTGTCTGATCTGTTGGTTTATTCTCGAAATAATTTGCTTTCTCCCTTCTCAGACAGGAATCATATTCTTTTTTTGTTTCTTTATAGGTACATATCATTATATTCGGGATTTTGATTTTTTAATATTAATAAAGTGTTTAACCTATTTCGAATTTCATCAATTTCAGGGCAGATTCCTAACCTGAATTTACATTTTTTATTGATCCAGGAAAGCACTCATTAAATATACCCGAAAATATTGACATAAAGCCTCTCCACTGAGCATATACATCAGACTTTTTTACAGCAAAAATTGGTTTCCAGTTTTGGTCACTTAATTTATTTACAAAATCTGTTTTTTCCCTCTCCCCAAATTTTCTTCGAAAATACACATGTTGTTTTTCAACTAAGGGCAATGTAAAAATAATTTTTTGGGCAAAATGATCTGACACATGCGTGTTAAATACACAACTATTCCAATTTTCTACATTTGTAAAGATGTTATTGATATCACTTTTGGAGTTGGCAGTGATTCTAGTATATTGGTTTATTGTTACTTCTAGGTTGAATGATTTTACAATATTCAATAATATGTCCTTATTTCTATTTTATTCAACCATTTCTATATTAAAATCACCTGCCATTAGCAAAAGTTTCTTTTCTGAGCATATTTTATGTAAGATTTCCTCTAGTTTATTGAATTTTTTTTGTAAATTACCAGGTGGTCTATAGACTGCAACAACAACTATATTTTTATCTTCAATGCATACTTCCCCTGCTGCACAATCGAATTCTCCGCACTCTGAAAGCTTCTGTAGTTTATTTCTGTGTTTACCATTTATTGATTTATGTATGTATATAGCTGCTCCTCCATAGGCTCCTGCAGGTCTGCAATAGCTCGTTAGTAGAGAGAAGTTGTTAATTGCTTTGGTACTTAACTGGTCCTCAGACTTCCAGTGCTCTGTGAAGCATAAAAATTTGCACTCTTTGTGTTTCTCTAATTCACATTCTATCCTGTCAATCACATTACCATCATTACCTATTGATTGTAAATTCTGATGTATCAATCCAATTTTTCTAGGTTCCTTGAATGTGTTTGATGTTGATGAGGCTTTGCTATGGTCGTTTTTTTCCGCTTTGTTGTTTTTGCTTGTGTTCGTGTTTGTGCTTCTTTGGGTGTCTATTATAAAAAATCACCTCCACTGGTTTTTTGGTGGATATCAAACTTATATCTTCTTATTCCTACGTTAGGGGGCCAGAATTATGTTTCGTACATCTCGTCTTTTTTGACTAGAGGTGCCGTCACAACAAAA
Organism: Ceutorhynchus assimilis; assembly: GCA_917834065.1. Classification (NCBI taxonomy): domain Eukaryota; kingdom Metazoa; phylum Arthropoda; class Insecta; order Coleoptera; family Curculionidae; genus Ceutorhynchus; species Ceutorhynchus assimilis. The sequence goes on along the minus strand of OU892284.1, from coordinate 25,006,116 downwards.
CTCTTCAAATTTGACTTGGTTGAAAGTTCTGACACCATGATTTTCAAGTTCTCAAATCCGGGTTGTTTTTTAATATGTTTTTCGACCATCTCCTTTGTAACATGGTTGTTTACACGATAAATGTTCAGCCATACTTTGCGTTCGGGTCCTGCAAATCCCTGTGTAAGTTCTCCTTGCGTAGCTGTTCCTGTTCCAAGACGCTTTTTCATATATCTTTTTCTGTGTTGTACGATTGTTTAACCATCTCCTTGCTCTAATGATGTTTCATCCTGTTGTTCTGGAATGATATTTACATCTAGTTTTCCATTTTCAATGTTGTGTTGTTGTTTTTTTTGTTTTGTTGACATTTGCAAAGTTTGTTCTTGTTGTGATCGAGCAGGAAAGGTTGTGATTGAGTGGATAGGTTATGGTGCATTTCAACTCTGATTCTGGGCATTTGCTGTCTCTTCTCGTTCTCCCTGATGTTTTGTTTGGCAACGTCGGAGAATTTTTGAGGTTAGAACTGTTTATTTTGGTTTTTTTCAAGAGTATAGAGTATTTATTCTTTCCACTAGTAATCTATTATTTTCCTTTAGGACACTGTTATTTTCTTTTAAGATGTCGTTCTTTTCTTGTACTTCATTTAGCAACTTATTCAGGTACTCGATTTTTACCTCTAGCGACTTTTCATTATCTTTGACTTCATTCTGGCATCCCGCCACTTTTTCACAACAGGCAATGTGGCCACTACTAATAACTTTTAAATTTTTCCTTTTTGCACAGGATATATGGTAAGCACTGTTACAATTCACGCAGATTTGGGTTTTGCACACTTTTTTAACACAACATTTATAGATATTTTTGACCTTTTCCGAGCTTCTGCTGCTTTTTTCGCTCTCGCTGTCGCTGAGATCATTCTCGCTAGACGCCATTTTTCTTCGCCATATTGACTATACCATACCACAATTGCAGGTCTGGCCCAAATAACTTTCTATAGTTTGTATAGTATATTTGTATCTTATAATATGGCTTGATTGCCGACTACTTTAAAGTCTCAGAAAACTTCCCCTCTTTAAGTGAGTTATTTATTACAAAGCAAACTACCTCTAGGATGACTACATAGAATAATCTCACGAATAAGACTTGTGGGTATTTCATCATCACTACCGAGATCACTACTACTGTTTTTTTAATTTTTAGCGTTACTTCTAATATTTTTTGGCGACTGACCAGATTTAAGACCATAGATCTAGGATTTTTTTGAATTGTGTGTTTCCACTCAGTATGGGGTAAATTTGTTATAAGATCTGGAATAGATTTTAATAAATGCTCATTATATGTTAGATACTTCGTAAAGTTATCCAGCAATCATAGTAATATCTTGTGGGTTTGAATTAGCTACTTGGTATTTCCTTATAAATAGATCACATACATTTTTTCGCCAGAATTATTGTGTTTTCGATCTGCATAACTTTCTGAGTTGGCTCACATTGTTTTATATTTACATCTTTACAGACCAGTTACCGTTTTACCAGCACTTTCAAAAATATTTGAAAACACTTTACACAAACGAATTTTTATCATGTCAAACATGTTATTCTGCCTCAACAACATGGGTTTTAAAAAGGCAAATCAACGAAATCCAATCTTAGTGTGTTTACAGAGTTTTTGGCTAAATATATAAGCAGTGGCCTACAGTTTGATGTTGTGGGTACAGACCTAGCAGAGGCATTTGACAAGGTGTGCCATGATATCCTTATAAGGAAACTCAAGCAACTCTCATTCAGTGATAAGCTGATTAGTTATTTGGTCTCTTACTTTGGAGATAGGCCTCAAAGTGTAAAATTTGATGAAGCTAACTCTCAGAGCTATGTGGCCATGTCTGAAGCATCTCAGCAAATTCTTGGACCTCTGCTTGTGTTATTTGTTAATGACATATCTAATTATGTGGGCAGTTCAGAGTTCTTTCTATATGCAGATGATCTAAAGTTCTTCAAAATTATTGTAAATGAAAAGGTTACATTCTACAGAGAGATGTAGATGTAGAGGAGATTGCAGCAAATTTTAACTTTTATTTTGTTAGCATTATAGAAAGAATTAGCGAAAGGATGCAAAATGGTCAGAAATGATAGAAATTTGAATTTGGAGATTTCTAGGATCTATGTCGAATATGTCTGATGCTCGAAAAATAATATTGAGGATTGATAATAAATGTTCTGTTCATGAATTGTTGAATGCTAAGATTCTTAGGTCCATATTTTAAACCATTGGTCATAATATTCTGAATCTTCTGAACACATATCTTAGGATTGGTGAAGTTCCTGATAAATTAAAATGTAGTACTTTTATTCCAATACAGAAGGTCAATAATACTATGGACGCCAGTGAATTTCGTCGAATAAACACATTGGCACCTAAGGAAAAGGTTTTGGAGATGGCAGTGTATGATCAAGTTTTGGAACATATTACAAATAATGGAATCCTGATAACTAACCAGTCTGGATTTCGCAGCGGGTACTCGTGCGAATCTGCTCTCCAGTTGGCATTATGTAAAATCAAAAACGATGTCGATAGTAATATGCTCGGTAATAAATTTGTCGTGGGTGTATTCTTGGATCTAAAGAGGGCTTTTGAAACGATAGATCCGGCGATTTTGTTGTCAAAATTGAAAAAATATGGTATTGCTGGTAGTGTTTTGGAATATTATTATATGTCACCTGAAATTTGGTCAAATGGGATAATGTTCGAAAGTATTTCGATAGGATTTGCAGAGTTCCCTGATATTATTATGTGCTTAAATAATAAATGATTTATAACAAAAAAGAAATTAGACTTTCTTCTCTTTGCCATTTTACCCACAGACATGTACTGAACTTTCAGGTCACATAATTGTGGCTAGGAATAGCAAAGAGGAGGAACTCAAGTTATCCATTGGTCGTTGTGGTTAATTAGATTTTTTGTTATTATTTTCAGACCAACTTTACCAAAAGAACCTTCAAAAAGTGGTATGAATCACTTCTCAAATGACGGTTCATTTATGGATCAATTTAAGCAATTAAACGATAAGAAAAAAGATTCAAAATTTAAAACTTTCAATAAATATAAGGATAAAGAAAGACAAAGAGAACAAGAGAAGGAAAAAGAACGCCAACAAGAGAGGGAACAAGAAATAGAGAGTGATGAAGCTCAAGATACAATTATTAACATGTAAATTTCTAATTTTTTTCTTATAGATAAACTTAAGTAATAATCCATATTTTTTTTAGTGACAAAATTAATTATTCAGAGCCGCCTCCAATTACAGAAGATCTTCACAGACCACCTCCAAACTTCACTATAGAACCACCACCACTAAATATACCATTTAATAACACATTTACTAGTCCACCTCCATCTAGTCACTTTAGCCAACCTCCACAAATTTTACCTCCACAATCTCACATTACCCTTGATACTCAATCCCCTCAAATAATAAACCAACAAGCAAATACTCAAATCTCATCACTGATTAACATCCCAACACAAATCAGCTTTACCCCTAACGAAAATATAAGCTTCACTACTCCACCGCATCAGTTGACAGCTATAAGTCATATAAATACCAATATTGCTCCACCTTCTGCGCAAATAATAACTTCTACCGTAGCTCAACAAATAACAACTCCACTTATGCAGCAACCACTCAATATTGTAGCTGCATCTGGCACTGAATTGGTAACCCCTACAGTAAATTGTGAGTGATTTTGTAAATTTTGAACCACAATAATTATTTACTTAATATTTTAGTGTCTACATCTGCTCCAGTATTACAACAAACCCAAACCATTATGACACAAGCTTTAGCTGCTCCTCATCTATTTGCAACTACAACTGGTGCTGAGCAAATTGTTTCTGCACCTCCTCAGGTTCTTTTAAATGTACCTCCTCCTCAAATATTGCCTCAAACTCAGCTAGTCATAACACCACAGGTAAGTGACTCTTTAAAAACTAAAATAGAAGTGTTTAAGTTTTTTTTTCAGGATCAAAATGTATTGGTTTCTACTCCAACTAGCATCTTGACAACAGTTACTTTGCCACCCCCAGTGATAACGCAGCATAATATAAATGTGAGCACCCCTAATGCGTTAAATGTTCATCCTCAAGGAATGGCTCCTGTTGAATTGACTTCTATACCGCCTCCCAATCCAATACAAGTAAGTTCAATTATATTGGAATTTAAATTTTTCATCATTTGGATCTTTGATTTTAGGTCCAAAATATTCCCCAACCAGAACCTTTGAACACAATGAACATACCACCACCAGCCCCTTTGCAAGTTTCAACAATCCCCACTCCATCTTCTCTTCAATTAAATGAAATTCCCAACCCCAAACCTCTAGATTTGCTGGCAATACCCACCCCTTCCGAATTAAAAAACATCCCTCCGCCTAATAAAAACTTACCGCCTCCTGATATAACTGGACTTGGATTGTCTCGCATACCCTCTTTGATGTCGCAAAGAGTGCTTCCGCCGCCTGGAATGGCTGTTAACCTACCACCGCCTCCTATATTACCGCAAGACGTCAGCCAGCCACCTCCAAATTTTAGTATACAACCGCCAATGGTTAATCTGAATGTCCCGCCGCCAATGTTGGGTGCTGTTCCATCGCCAATCAGAGGAGATGATTTAAGTGGTAAGAATTGATGGGAGTGTATTATTTTCTTAAATACTTCTTGGTCTTTCTTTGTGTGTTTATTTGCAGGGATGACTTGTTGAATCATTTTTTACAGTCATGTGAAAGATTTTTAAACTAAGAGATTAAATGTTTTGTTAGTACATAATGAGCTCTGGTTTTACTGTGTTCAGGGTGCGAAGTGAAAATAATTATTTTTGTAAGTGAATTGGGGTAAAAATTTAAAATTTGGGATTTTTTGCTTAAATGTTTAAATAATTGAGAAGGGACTCAAAAAAAACTGAAGTTTTCCTCTTAAGTTTTTTATTAAGAATGAAGACATACCTACAAATAGGAATGTCATTGCAAAGTAGTGAATGAGGTGTTGTTTCTTCAACCGAATTTATGAAAAGTCTAGTAATGTCTAAAATCCTGTTTTCTGTATACCATCTTAAAGATGGCAATACATTGAAAGAATCCCAATTAAAAAAATTATTCTATCTCTTAGTTGATAAGATATTTTGCAAGACAAATTATTATGTTTTACCTAAAGAGTAAAACAACTGATTCTTTATTTGTCCTGATTACAAATTAATATTGAAAAAACTCATTGTCTTGATTATCAAAATTTCAAATAATTCCTTATGTCATCCCTGTTTCGATTGTTGGGACCGTTAGTGACGTGTTCCTGAGTTTCTCCTTAGGTGGCCAAGAATTCCAGGCGATGGCGAACCTAGCCAGAATGGTTGCAGAGTGCGGCCCTTCCGTCGAAGACGTCGTTAGACTGAAAAAAACTCGAGACCCCGATTTGTGGTATGGCACAACCGATTTATAACTTCAATTATTCAATCCGTCTTAAAAAGTGAGATAGATGGGCCTGTCCCCCTGTCACAGTTTTCTATAGCCTAAGTATATTCACAAACCATTTAATTTTTTTTTTATTTTTTATTAGGTAGGTATTGACAAATTGGACTGTCTCGAATCGAAATCTATTTGGTGGTCTGGATGTTTGTGGTTTCTTCGTTTTAAGCATCTGAAATTTAGCTTACATCATCTTGAAACGCACAAAAAATGCATTCTTAAGGCCAAGAAAAAAGCTTCTAGACCACCTTCAATACTCGGGCTACCAAAAAAAAAACCCACCCTAAACATTTGCACAAAATAATCAAAATTCAGTTATTTAATATCACATTCTCCAAACTAAAAAAAAAAAACGAGACCTTTTTAATACGTTTGGCGTTTTTTTGATATTTCTGCAGGTTTCTTTTTCACAAAGAATCGCCTGTCTATCGTCGATACGCCAGCCTAGTAGAACAATACAAGAAGGAGCGGGAGGAAAAACAGAGACTGGAACAGTTGGAGAAGATTGAACCAGACGAGAGTGAAATGTACGAACCGGAAATGGCGTTGGAAGATGACGAAGCTGAGCTGGATATCAACGAGGAGGTTAAGATTGAAGTGAAACAGGTATATTTTGAGGTTTAGTTTTGTTTTTCGATATTTGTAGTATGAGGTCTTGTTTGAATACAACATTATTATCTATGTACCTCTTCAAGAAAGCCTTCATTCGTTTTGTAGTTACGTGGAGCACTATGACAATAACATACCAAAACAATCTACAAATTATCAAGAATATAAAGTCTTAAACCACCGCCATTGCTCTAAAATACGTGAGATTGTTGAATATTGCCTTATTTTACTTTCTAATAAATTCAATTTCTTTTTTGTTTCTAGTATAAATCGTTCAGCTTGCCCATTAGAAGCAAAGTGAGCTGGTATAATATTAATGTTGTTAATATTATTCATGGCACAAAAATTTTCGAATTCCATAGATGTGGATTGTGTATTATCAGACACAATTTCCACAAGCAAACCATGCGTAGCAAACAAGATTCTTAATGCAGAAATTACTTCAGTTGACGTTATTGATTTGAAATGCACAACTTTTGTTGTTTTCACAAGTTGAAATCACTTGTTCGATTTCCTTATCCATTTGAGAACAATAAACAAATGATCTAGCACAAGATTTCATCTTAACTATTCCAGGATGAGGAGCATGTAGCAATTTTAAAATTCTTTTTCGTAATGAAGGAGGAATTACAACTCTACTTCCTAATAAAATGCAGTTAGCATGAATTTATTATAACTCATTTTTTCTTTTCAAATAGGTATCAAATTCTGCAGTAAGAATTTTATTAGGCCAAACATTTATTAGCCAGTAATAAACCTTGGATAAAATTGGATCCTGTTGGATATGAAATGCAATTTCTTTTGCTAAAACTGGAGGTTCTTTCATACTTTCTAAAAGTAAAACATCTAATGGAGTTGGAGTAACATCATTTGAGAATAGTAGTAGGCGGCTAAGGGTATTTGCATTAGAATTAACTTTTCCTCGTCTATATTTAATCGAATATTCATACATTGACAAAATGAGTGTCCAACGCAAAAGTCTAGGAGACAAAATTGACAGAATAGCTTTTTTAGTATCAACAATTCCCAATAATGGTTTGTGATCAGTATACACTTTGAGCCAAATTAAGTTGGAATATTATTTGACCAATAATATTTTTTTTCTACAACTGACAAGTAATGTCATTATTATTTTATGGTTTTTAATGCGACAAATGTGTCATTTTTTAACAGGTGATAATTTTCCAAAGCAACGTGCGCTAAAAATTTCGCACCCTAGTGCGCGAAATATTTTGGAGCACTAGTGCGCGAAACATTTCAAAAAATACTCTTGAATTAATTGAACTGTAAATTTTTTATTTTATTTATTATTAACAATGTGAATAGTACAATTATTATTGCAGTTACTGATAGTAATTCCTGTTGATGTTGATTTAGCTGAAATTTCTGAAGATACTCTTGTTGTGGATGGTGCAATTACTGACTCAACATTTGGAAGAGTTGAATGATCACTACCATTATCGTAATAATTTTGACCACAGTCCTCATTTGTAGTGCTTGAAATATGTTTCGCAATTTCCATTTTATTTTGCACAGAATCCTCGACATATCCTTCTGCAACCATTGTGGACTTCCAGCCTCCGTGCCGCTCCAACATGGTAATATCATCTCTGGTGTTGGCTAATAAAGTTGCCAAAGTACGGCGAAAACAGTGGCCGGTATACAAATCAGTTTGAAGTAGGGTCTACCAAGAAATTTTGCTATCATACTAGGAGTTGCCCCTATTTTATTAATGCCAACAAATTGGTTTGTGCACTTTCCTTTCTGATAGAATCGTTTGCAACTTACATGAGGGGGCCGAAATTCTGCAATGTCCGGAATATTCGAATGTATTCAGGGTTGATGATTGTGAATATTCTTTGGCCATTAGTTTTAGTATCTGGAACAGTAATTATTAACACGGATCCTTCATCTTGAATATCATCAACGGTCATTTTGACAAGCTCATCACGCCGGAGCTCCAGAAACTCCAATGATGAGCAGAACTTTGGACAGAAGGTAAGAGTCATCTGGAGCAGTAGTTAGAAATTTGGAAATATCCGCACTTTTGAATACCTTGGATTTTTTTGCTCGATATCCTACCATCTGTTTTTTGAGGAATGGGACTATCTTCAAGTATTTTGTAACATCTACGTTTTAATTAACGTTTAAGGTGGACTTGAGCATGGAGTACCTAAGTAGACCACAATGTAGACCCTTTTACAGATTTTGCCTTTTCAGCTAAATAGGCCAAAAGAACGTTTTCACTTGCCGATCCAACGTTTTTTTCTTTTCGATATTTGAGAAACTGATTATGTGCTTTTTCATAATGTATTCTGGACTTGGATGGAAGAAGGTCTTGTACTGCCTCATATGCGACTTGCGCAACATCTGGTGGAGTACCAGATATTTCTATTTCTTCATCTGAAGATAACATTTTGTGAATCGAAATTCTTTTTGACAAATGTCAAACATTTACACGTAGATACGTCACATACCAGTATGATACCAGTCACATACCAAACGTTGCTTTGAAAATTTTCTTACTTGAAAGCAAGTATTTATACATAATCGCAAAACTCATTGTAAAATTTCAGATACTGCAGTTGTAGAAAAAATAATGTATACAACTCGGTTGCGAAAGAATTTCGCGGCTTCGCTTCATATTATGACTCGGCTTTGCCTCGTCATAATATTTGCTCATGCGCGAAATTCTATTTCGCAACCTTGTTATATAAATAACTATTTCTACAACTGTCAAAAAATGATGATGTTCGCACACTCATGACAGTTTGCAAAGAGACACTTTTTTTCCCAGGTTTTGATTTTTTAACGTTCCCATGACACCAGTGTGCGAACTAGCTATTTCGCACCCTAGTGTGCGAAATAGCTAGTTTGCACACTGGTGTCGTGGTGACACATACCTGTCAGGATGCCAAAAAATAATTAAAATTCACCTGCCTTTGATTGGAAATACAATTTTGGCTTCGAATGATCGATATTTGAATGGAGTTGTAGAAAACATATTGTTTGCAACTCGGGCGAGAAATGTTTTTGGTGATCTCGAACGACAAAATGACATTTCGCGCACTTGATACAAAAATAACTATTTTTGTCTGTTTATGGATTTCAATGATTTTTGGATAATATATTAGTCAATTAGTCAAGTCCAACATTTTTTATAGAAATTGATTATGGATGAAGCTCCCTTCATTATGGACTACAGTCTGTAAGCGTCTTCTCCATTGGTTGATAGAATTGTCTATAATGTGTTGACTAAATCTCTCCCAGCAATAAATGCTCTAATTTTTTAATTCTTCGGTTGTTGTAATATTGTAATTCACATAAACCATGGACTCCAGAATTCCCCATATGCAGTAATCAACGAGGTTTGAATCAGGGCTGTTAGGAGGCCACAAATCTGTCTCGATAATTTTGGGGCAATTTTCTTGTAAAAATCTTGTTGTGTTGCGGGAAGTATCAGAGGGGGCACCGTTTTGTTGAAAGCAGTAATAAGCAGTTATATTTTCAATTTCGTAAAGCAAATTTGCAAGTACATGCTGTTGGTAGACTTCTGAATTTATCTTAACATTTTTAGCAATAAATATGACACTTTTTTTTCCTGATTTAGAAACAGCCAAAGATAGCATGACCGAATCTGCAAAATGTGCCCTTGGAATTAAAAGTTTTTCCATTGGAACATCCCGCTTTTTTGCGGCTGTTGAGTAAACCATGTTAAATTGGGTATTTTTCGGTTGGGGTAAAAAAAAAACTTTTCCGTCGGAAAACCAAATTTTTGAGATATCTTCCCTGCTACGAAATCTTCTCAGAAGGTGTTGGCATAAAAGCCTTTTTCTTTTATTTCCTGCACTCAATAGACCTATCTATTTTTACCTGGTATGCGCGCGCAACACGAGGCAATGTCTTTTTATTGGTTAGCTAATACAGGTGTGAGGTGATCGTTTTGCATGCTGGGCATCTCTTTATCCTTGTTCATTGCACGTGGTCTGACAAGAATAAATCTAAAGTTGATATTCAACTTGACAAGTGTCATTCAAAAGTTGTTTGACATTTTCATTGACAAATACGTTGCACAACACGGGGTTTTTCTCCTTTCCTTTTTATCCTGTGCAAATAAGAAGGGCGGATTGCTATACGTAAGTCTAACATAATTTGGTACGTTTTGCCTCGTCTTGCGCAATGAGCGTTTTGTGTTTCTTTTTTTGTTAAATGAAGTTTTCGTATTATTACCTCTTTGTCTGGTAAAATAGATAGGTCTATTTTTGGCAATACACTTTTTTGTATACCTTAAGGCTGAGATCACTTTTTAAAATTCTTCGCACTATCGTTCGCTTTATTCTTGTGATTCTTGAAATTTTTCTGGAACTTATCACATCTGGTGGATTGATATTTTTATTCTCTTCACAACGTCCACTTCTTTTCCTACCACGACCCACCCTAATTTGAATTGTTTCATTTTCGCGATAATGTTTCAAAAAATAGCTTACGATATTCAAGCTCCAGTTTTTTTCTGGAAACATTTTGAGAATTTTCTGTGCACCCATATTCTTTTCCATCAACCCTTTAATTAAAATTTTATCTTCCAACAACAAGGACCATGTTTACTTATTTTAAATTAAACAGATTACTCTGTGCAGATTACTAATACGTCAAAAATTTGACAATTGGTTAATTCCAAATCTGGATTAAAGTATTTTAAAATTTCCTACCTATTTGAATTTTTATTTATTTATTTATTTATACACTCACATATACACAATAAATTGTAATTACATATATAAGAGTGCTTACTGGTACTAAACTATACTATACTGTTATTTAAAAAAAATTTAGTTTCTTAGGTTTTCGTTCTAAAATATCGATATTTTCAGGATTTGTTTTCCCACAAATGCACTTCTAAAAAAAAAAATTGGTCTGTAAGTAGCGCAGTTCGTTTTTGCAACGAACTTGAATGCACTGATTTAATGAAATCGTAGTAAGTCCGGGTCCTGACCAAAATTGGTCGAATTAATTTTAAGCTGACAACAAAAACATATTGACTAATATCATATCCAAAAATCATTAAAATCCATAAACAGACAAAAAACTTATTAATGGTCAAATAATGTTCCAACTTAATTTGGCCCACAGTGTATATAGTAAAAGATCTACCAGACAAGTATTCATTGAAGGTTTTGACTCCAAAAATAATTGCAAGTCCTTCTTTGTCTATTTGAGCAAAATTCTTTTCAAAGCTATTTAAAGTTTTTGAAGCAAAAGCAATTGGCATTTCCTTACCATCAATAATGTAAGATAACACAGCTCCTACTCCTACATTACTTGCATCTTCAGCAAGGACCAACTGTAAAACAGGATTGAAATTTACTAACAATGAATCTGAGATTAACATCTTTTCGAGTTTCTCCAACGCTGCTTGATAGGCAGTTAACCAATTGAATGATAATTTTTTCTCTTTAATTGATAAAGTGGTTCAGCATCTGTAGATCTATTCACGAAAAAACAATTATTATAAAATGAAAGGAGACCAAGGAATAATGCCTGCAATTCTTCTTTCGTTTTAGGAGCAGGTGCAGTACTTATAGCTCTAATTTTGGTAACTGTAGGATGCATTCCGAATTTATCAAATCTGAAACCTATATAAAATTCAATTTCTGTTTGTAAAAACTTACATTTTTCTTTGTTTAAAGTAAGTCTTAATTTATTTATAAGGAACAAAACTTTTTCGTGTCGTTCATTATGTTCAGGAATGGTTTTTCCAACTATGATTATGTCATCGATATGTATATGAAAGTTGTTTAAATCCGCCTTAATTCTGAACTGGCCCCTGAATAAGAATATGATGCAAACCTGTAACAAACTCGCTTCTCATTGGACTCTCACGCTTCAGTAAGTAATGTTCTTGAAGCCCCCGAATCAACTTCCATCCGAAGAAATTTCCCATTAATGAAAATTTCCACGAAATATTTTTTAACTTCTTCAAAACTGACTTCTAAAACATCATAAAAATTTGATTTTTTATTTTCACATTCCATCTCAACTTGATTGGTGTTTTTAACATTATATATTTTTTAAACATACAGGCCTTTTCAATATGTCCTACTTTTTTACAAAATGTGCATTTTCGAAATAGCAATTTGGCTATGATTAGAACGAGGGGTTTTTCACCTTGTTAATCGGTGTACACTGGTTAATACGGTATCCGCCAAAATAAACAGTACCGAAATCTAGAGCTCTGGGTAATTGCGCACGCAAGTTGCATTCATCATATTTCACTTACTTGGCATTAGTTATGAGGTTGACATTAAGTTAAGGTTAAAATCTTCGTCATTATGTATCTTTCAACTTAAGAAACAGTTTTTTGCGTTGCCATGATGCATTTTTTGAACATATACGCATGATAAAAATAAATAAATGATATAATTTATATGTTCAGTACTGTTTATCTTGGCGGATACTGTATATGTCAATACCAGGTAAATACTATGTCATTAGTGTCAGTACTATTGCAATACCTTCTTGTTAATTATGTAGGTAATATATGTCAATACTTGAAGATATCTAGGCAATATATGTTGATGTCATTGGTTCATACCCATTAATAACATGTAAATACCTGTGGATATGTCAATACCTAGAATGGCAAGATAAATATTTGATTTTAGTCTGTCAATAGCATGGCAATACCTGGTAATATGTGATAATACTAGGGAAATACCTGGCAATATGTGGGAATATTTTGTTAATACATGGAAATATCTCAGTTAGTACCTACTGTTAATCGGTGTACAAATTTTGTTAGGTGAAAAACCCCTCGGATTAGAAGCATCACAACAAAAACATTTTCTTTGCATAAGTTTCATTTCTGAATTTTTTTATTAGCATTTTTCATTTTATTGTTCTCAAATAAAGTCGATAAAGATTGGACGTTTTTTAACTGCTTTAATTGTGTTTGTGATTGTTTTTTGGAAGTATAGTGCGTGCCATATCGGCTGAAGAAGAACGTGTTGGCAAAATCGTAGACAGTTGCATAGAAGGCTTTGTAATTGTACAGGGTGGGCCAATTTGGACACTTTCTTATGGAAACACCCTTTATTTTTAGAGATAGAAAAAAATGAACCCCCCACTCTGAGGCTCAAATTTCATGAAATTTTGATTGGGGCAAACCGCATTTTGATATCTTCAACCGTTTAGCCGCTAGAGGGCGATTCTTGATTTTGAGCAATATTTAAAATCCTTCATAACTTTTTTGTTTATGAAAATAATTGATTTCGCCGATTTTGAGATATTGACCAAAGTCTGATTTTTTTCAATAGGACACCCTTTATAATATTAGCTCATTCAAAAGCTATGCTTTTTCTGATTTTACTGATATAAAGTTCGATAGGTTTATCTCGAATAGTTTTTGAGAAAAAAATTATTTTGGTTTTTCTCATAAGAAACAATATGTTAGAATGAGACCTTTTTCATTTTCCTTACAGATATAAAATCCTTTTCTAACACATTGCTTCTTATGAGAAAAACCGAAATAATTTTTTTTTCTCGAAAACGATTAGAGATAAACCTATCGAACTTTATATCAATAAAATCAGAAAAATCATACCTTTTCAATGAGCTATTAATATAAAGGGTGTCCTATTGAAAAAAATCAGTCTTTGGTCAATATCTCAAAATCGGCGCCAAATAGAAAAAAACTGAGAACGTCACTGAATTCTGCTTAAAAAAGTGCTTCCAGAAAGTTTTTACGGAAATCAATTATTTTCATAAACAAAATAGTACATTAAAATACAAGTTTCATAAGACGTCATTTTATCGCACGAGCCCTATATTAGAAAACGAGCCGGAGGCGAGTTTTCTAAAGGGCATTTTATACTATTTTTTCTATTTTGGTATTCTTTAATTGAAAAAAACAAACTCTTCTTGGAAATTTTATTCTCATATTTCCTGATTTCATATGTTTAGGTTGGCAACACTACATGCCAAATATAGAAATCTATTATTTTTTATCGCGAATGACAGTTCGATGGCCATCAGTCAGCCAGTGTTACCAACCTCCGATAAGTAAAAAAGGAGTGTCACAAAAAGCTTCTTTTCGAAACTACTTTTAGTGACGAAAAGACTTCGATATGACACCAAAATAGAAAAAAGTTATTAAGATTTTACAAGATTGCTCAAAATCGAGAATCGCCCTCTAGCGGCTAAACGGTTGAAGATATCAAAATGCGGTTTACACCAATCAAAATTTCATGAAATTTGAGCCTCAGAGTGGGGGGTTCATTTTTCTCTATCTCTAAAAAGAAAGGGTGCTTCCATAAGAAAGTGTCCAAATTGGCCCACCCTGTACAGTGGTTGTCGAAAAACCAAGAAAAATGTTGGCCTCAGGACATTGAACTTATGCCCGATCCCGACTTAGGGTATGCTGAAAGTGGAGGGTCAACAGACGATGAAAAATTTCCTTGGGAAACTGAAAGCATTGAATCGTTGGCTGGAAGCGATTTGACCGACGAAATGGTTTTGCAAAATATGGCGGGTCTCTTGGACTTTGTCAGATCAAGAATAGCTTTTCTAAAAGAGGCCTTTAAAAGTCGTATTATTACCAACGACTGTTTTACAATTCTTAAAGATTTGCTCTTAATTTATGAAAACTATAGTTATTTGGATAAGATATTGGGACTTCGTTTTTTAGTTTGAAAAGCAAACATTTCCAGGCATTATTATTACAAGCCAAAGAAAAAGCTAAAGCTCAAAATATAGAGTTGCGGGTTAGAATCTTTTCAAACGATTCCAATTGGACTGTAACAAAAATGAGAGCTGCCGAACAGGAAAACATCAAAAAAAATTATCATACTAGAAAACAAGGTTAATGCTGAAATTGAAAATAAAGAATCACCTTTTACTCCAACCTTGCCCGATATCTCCTAGTCCCCTGACACCATTTCCGAAAGCAACTTATGCGTGGAACTATTTGTTAACGTTAAAAATACGCATGGACTACGCTGAACTAATCAGTAGAATTGGAGGGAATCAGACTTTCAGCGTTTGCACCAAGGCCACTGAAACTATAATCACTCCGCCCAATTGTACACCGCTGCCAAGCGTACCGACCACCCCAGACGTTTCATTTTCAATTCTCAGTCCCTTGAAACCCAAAAAAACCCAAGCGCTACTGCCCACTATTCCGTCCGGCGAAGAATTTCCCGCTTCTGAATGGTATTCTATGGTCGATGAGGCACCAGCGAGTCATCATTTTTACAATTCTAAATATGAACCTGGCAATTCACAAAAATTCCTCAAAACTGTAATGAAAGAATATAAACTTTTGCAAGATTCTTTACCGTCTAACGTCTAGGTGCGTTCATACAACGAAAGAATCGATTTGCGAAACACATAAGCTATGTAACTTGTCTCTACTTCAAATGGACGGATATGAAATGATTTACAATCATGGTGATTTTAACCAAAATGATGGGGTAGTTGTTTATGTTCTGAATAGTCTCAATTGCACATATGAGGTGGTGGAATTTGCCCACACGAGGTTAATTAGGTTAAATATATTGAAAAACAATAAAAAATTACGTTTACTTGCTTTCTACAGGTCACCATCCACTGACGAAGCAGATTTTAACCAAAGCCTTTTTGCTTATCTCTCCGATCTTCAGAGGGACATTGTTGATTTTGATATCATTGTTGGTGACATTAATATCGATCTGTTTGTGTCAACATATTATCGTAATGAATATTTAAACATTCTGGAGGGATGGGGTTACTTATCTGCAATAAACGTGGCGACAAGAAAATCTGCTAGTAGAGAAACTTGCATCGACCATATATTTGTTAAATGTCGGGATATGCCGATAAACTCAATATGCTATCATTCTACTATTTCGGACCATTATTCACAAGTCTTACAGTTGGGAACCTCATTTAACAATCCGAATGTAGAATGTAAAGGACACCTCTATAAACAGTACTTAGACAAAAATTTACTGAAACATAAAATGAACGCGACAAATTGGGACCCCGTTTATACACAGCAAACTGTCGACGAATGCGTAACATTTTTTATTAGTATTTTAAAAGAAGCAATAAAGTCCAGCACCCAGCAAAAACGGTTAAAGAGATATGAGGTTCAAAGACGCGATTGGATAACTCCTGGTTTAATAAAGTCTACTGAAAAAAAAAATATTTTGTATAAAAAATTGCAAAAACATCCGCAAAACACAGAATTGAGAGAAGAATTTAAATTATATCGAAACAACTTGACAAATTTATTAAAGCAGGCTAAAATAAATTACTATAGACACTACCTCGAGCAAAACAAAAACTGTGCAAATAAATTGTGGAATTGTATAAAAAAGATCAACAAGAAAAATACAGAAAAAAAGAACAGTGTGAAAGAGTTGAAGGGTACAAACAACATAACTATGCAAAACAAACAAAGTATTGCTAACCATTTCAATGATTATTTTTGTAGTGTTGGTCAGAATTTGTCCAAGAATATCAAGGCTGATAGAGGTGTCAATTTTGAAGAAACAGTATGTAGGAATAAAATTAAACTAAAACAAACCAATTCATTGGAGGTATTTGATATCATAAACACACTAAAGCTAAAAAAAGCTCCTGGGCCAGATGGACTAACTGCAGAAATTATAAGAGAAATCGCGATATATATAAAAGAGCCGCTAACGTTTATCATCAATAAATCGATTACTGACGGTGAATACCCATCAGCTTTTAAAGAAGCTGTTGTGAAACCATTGTACAAATCGGGGGAAAAATCAACAGTATCAAATTACAGACTTATATCCTTAATTAGTAATTTATCAAAGATATTTGAGAAAGTTTTAAAACAGCAAATTTTGTCGCATTTGGATGTAAACAATGTCCTCTCCGAGTATCAATATGGATTTCGAAAAGCGAGATCAACTGAGGATGCAGTGGCGAACTTAGTTTCAAAAGTAAATACTTCACTCGACAATGGCGTTCCTTCCATTTGCATCTTCGTTGATCTTGCAAAAGCATTCGACACCATTTCCCAACCAATTATGGTCAAGAAACTTCAAAACATTGGATTTACGGGCAATGACTTGAACCTAATGAAAAGTTACTTGGATGGCAGAAAGCAAAGAGTTGATGTTGATGGCGCACTTAGTGATTGTTTGAACGTGGAATGCGGCGTTCCTCAGGGAACCGTGCTCGGCCCACTTCTATTTATTATATATGTAAACGATCTTTTCAAAGTCAAGGGGGGGGCCGAGGTAGCGGCGTTCGCTGATGATGCCGGGTTTTATTATACTGGAGATACCTGGGAGCAACTCAAAGAGAAAATAAAAAATAACTTTGGTAAATACATTGAGTGGTTTAATACGAACATGCTTACAGTTAATTTCAAAAAAACAACCTTTATGCCTTTCACATGTTATAGCAGCAAACTACCGCCATATAGCAGCAAACTACCGCCATATGACTCAATCCAACTAAAGTTCAATTCAGAAAACGTTATCCTAGAAAGTTGCAATAAGTTTAAATACCTTGGAGTCTTTCTTGACAGTCATTTAAGGTGGGACTACCATACCGAATATGTTTCAAACAAATTAAGATCATTGTTGCACAACTTTCGTTTCTTCACTAAAATCTTTAATGTTGCACAGCTTAAAATATTATACTATGCACTTGCGCAGTCCCACTTAAATTATGGGATTTTAGCGTGGGGTGCTGTCACTAATAAGTATCTAGAGTCGGTTACTATAACGCAAAAATGGATAATTAAAATTATATTAAAAAAGGATAGACTGTATCCGACTCATTTGCTGTTTAGCGAATCCAGTATTTTCGATGCAAGACAACTCTACTTCCAAAAAATTGCACTGGGTCTTTTTCAGAATAAGATTCATGTGTCAAGTGTTGATCACTCATATGCAACAAGAAATCGTAGAAATCAGGCAGTTGCAAGGCCCAAAGTCTCAAAAACTATAGGTCAAAGATGTTTTCAGTTCATAGCTCCCACAGTTTATTCAAAAATCGTAATATTTCTTCATACTCCGTCCACACTAGCTTTTAAATACAAGCTAAAATTATTTCTTAGAACCCAGATAACTCGAGATGAGGTTCATAGCATAATAGATTTCAAAAATAATTAGAATCCATACGTTCTTTTTCCTCGCCTTCAAGATGGTAAAAATGTGTCCCATCAGGCTTGAAATTTTGCTATCATTGTTTTTGTTACTCTCCATCAAATTTTTCTTGGGTGGGTTTTAGGTTAGCTTTATATACAAATAATTCAAAAAAAAATATATATATATATATATATATATATATATATATATATATATATATATTTATATGAAGTGATAGGTAGTTAATTGGTCATTTTCCTGGGTGATTGTTCGGGGGACCTTATATCCCATTCTACGCGCGAGTTCCACTCTTGTAGAGGATTCCTAAGGTTGCCTGAATTTTTATTTGGTAAGAAATATCAGGAAATAGATTAATTTATTGTAATTATTGGGTTAGATTAGAATTAGATTAGATATTGAATACTTATGTTGTATATATGTATATATTCCCACGTACGAGGATTCTCTTGTGGGAAAACCCTGTATTTATTGTTTAGGATAAGTCATAAATGTACAAATTGAAAGATTAACAACAATAAATGCTATATAATAATAATAATAATAATAATGATTCGAAAGCCTGATAAAACTACCTACGAAGATGGACTGTTTTTGTTCGACATTAAACTGAGCAACGATTATCCTCGTTCACCGCCGCTGGGTGCATTACATTAGCTACAGCTCGGAAAGGCTCAATCCCAACTTGTATGTCGAAGGCAAAGTTTGTGTTTCGCTTTTGGGTACGTGGATGGGTAAAGGTACAGAAATGTGGGGTCCTAACAGTACTCTTCTCCAGTTGATTGTTTCAATCCAGGGTCTAATTTTGCTGTCAGAACCTTACTATAATGAAGCCGGTTATGACAAGCAGACTGAAACACAACAGGGATATGAAAATTCGAGAACCTACACCGAATTGGTGATATTAAAATCGGTGCAAAGCATGACCCCATTGCTCGAAAAATCGGTGCAAAGCATGACCACATTGCTCGAAAATCCGCCCGAAGTGTTCAAGAAAGAAATCCTGAGCCATTTCGAAAGAAATGCTGAAAAGTGGTGCCAACGATTGACGTCGTTTTGTGACAATTACCTACGCATATAATAATAATATACAGGGTTGTCGTTATGTATGGAAACGGCCTAATATTTCTGAACGCGCTTAAGAACAATGTACCATATTTTCTACTTGGGGGTTTTTGGGAATGCCCGATTCAATGGTAGTATTTGCAGTGTTGCCAACTTTACCGTTTATAAACTGTCGTATGTAAGTTGATTTTTTTAAATGAAATAATTAAGGTCTTTATTCAGAAAAGAAAAACAAAAATACCAGCCTGTTTTTTTTGTTTTCTTTATGTAAAAGAAAAAAAATATAATAAGAAACTAAAACTAAAAGGTCAGCTGGACTTACATACTAAAGGTATGCAGGTCCTCTGCAGTCCCTCTTTATTATTATCGTAATTAATTCAGCATGCCAACATTACTAAAACCCCTAAATCCCAAACCTCCATTTGACTTGGTTTTTGAAATATTGCAACACAGCTTTTTTGTTGAAATGTATGGAAACGGTCTCATATTTCAAAACAACCTTTAGAAAAATATGATTGTACGCGTATTCAAGATTTATAGGGGGGCTGGTAGGCCCAAGTAGGAAATATTGTGCATTTTTCTAAAGCCTATTCTGAGATACGAGACTGTTAGATTTACATTTCAACAAAAAAGCTGTGTTGCCATATTTCAAAAACCAAGTCAAATGGAGGTTTGGCATTCAAGGGTTTCAGTAATGTTGGGACGCTGAATTAGTTACAATAAAAATAAAGAGGGACTTTCATTTAAAAAAAAATAATCGGTAAACTTGGCAACAGTGCATATATCACCATTGAATCGGGCATTCCCAAAAACCCCCAGATAGGAAATATTTCTCAAGCGCGTTCAGAAATATTAGGCCGTTTCCATACATAACGACAGCCGTGTATAACATTTCTTCCCATTTTGAATTTAATCTGAGGAGACTATAAAATAAATCCTCAAGCTTTTTTGGAAACTTTCTTATTCGTGGTGGTCGAGTTTGCTGTTCTATAACTTCTTGGTTTAAGTTGGTTTCGTATATCTATAGAATCTTGAGTTAAATCTTCATCTCGATCTGCATCCAAAGACATCATATAGAATCATTTTTATGATTATCATCACCAATACCATCCCTTGAAATATTTGACGATTTATTTGAAGAATCCATTTCAGCGTCATGTTCATTATTACTTCTTGGATCCAAAATATTAGAATCGTTGTCTTGTCATGACGAAGAACTTCCTTGAACATTAGGATTGGACAAAATAAGGAAACACTAAAGAATGATTGTCAACAAAAGCGAAACGTTGTAGTGGAATGTCGAGTGGAATGTTTTCTTTATCAATAAACTGGTTTTTATTTTCATGGCAAAAGTTTCTTCTTATGTAGTCAACATGTCTTCTGTAACATTTTTTTTTTTTTTTTTCACCAGTGATCTTGTAAGAAACAGGACCAATTTTTCGCAATATAACTTCCGTTAACCATTTATCTCTTCCGTAATTTTTTTTTAAAAATACTCTTTCATCTTCTTTAAATTCTTGTAAATTCATATCCAAATTTTCCTGGTTCTTAAAAAATATATACCTGTTAATTGAAGAGGTACAAAAAAATGTTAAATATAAAAGTGGTTGGGATTTTTATGAGGAATTAGAAGCATTTTTTAAAAAAAATAATTTTAGGCGGGTTTAGAAAATATAGCGAAAAATTTAACATTTCTTGCTTAATTTAAATGGAATAACCCATTTTTAAATATGTTTTTGGATTCGACATTAAATTTTAGCCCTGATATATGTTACATGTCCTATAATTAAATTCAGCAATTTTGGAGATATCGCGAATCAATGATTTTTCAATATAAATAACGAAAAAAAATTATATTTCATCGTTGGAAGCTGGTAAGAGTGGTAAGTTCCCGTCTAGTCTTGCTTATTACTATTGTTTATAATCATTATATTGAAAATGTGTCCAATATTAGATGAAATATGCAAAATTTTGCTTAAATCCAGCTCTACCTGATTCACCTTTTACGTAATTTACCTTGGTAAAAGGTGAACCAGGTGAGGCTGGATAAAAGCAAAATTTAGCGTATTTGATCTAATATTGGACACATTTTCGATATAATAACTAAAAACAATAGTAATAAGCAAGACTAGACGGGAACCTACTACTCTTACCAGCTTCCAACGATGAAATGTCATTTTTTTCGTAATTTATTTTGAAAAATCATGAATTAGTGATATCTCCAAAATTGCTACATTTAACCATAGGACATGTAACATCAGGGCTCAAATTTAATGTAGAATCCAAAAACATATTCTAAAGGGGTCATTCCATTTAAATTAAGCAAGAAATGTTAAATTTCTTGCTATCTTTTCTAAACCCGCTTTTCCATTTTTTTTAGTAAATGCTCCTAATTCCTCATAAAAATCCCAACAGCTTTTATATTTAACATTTTTTTGTACCTCTTTAATTAACAGGTATGTAAGGTAAAAAGCACTTTCGTTGGATAACCCTGTATGTAAAGACCTGTTCATTAATAATTCGGAAGGGGATTTTCCTGTAGTTGATGATGGTATTGAGTGTTGTGCATATAAAAATCTAGCCGACGCATTTCCCAATTACCTTCAGTTAATAAAGTCAATTTCTTTTTTTTTCTTGTACAAATTGTTCAGCTTGCCCATTAGAAGCAGGGTGAGCTCGTATAATATTAATTTGGTTAATATTATTCATGACACAAAAATTTTTGAATTCCATAGATGTGAATTGTGTATTATCAGACCCAATTTCCACAGGCAAACCATGCGTAGCAGATAACATTCTTAAACAAGACCTTGGTTGTAGCCCCAAAACAATTTATATGCGACGTTGCAACCGCGACGTTGCGCTTCGCACCTTTGTGCCGGAAATTTCTTTCCGCAAGAGTTAGGAACTATATTTTTTCTACGAGCATGATGATGTTACGAGAAGTTTAACTTAAATAAAATGCGATTGTGCAGAAGGTAGAATTAAAAATGTATTGAAAGGTATTTTTCCTACGAGCGTGCGCAAAGTAGTACTTTTCCGCACGCATTTCGGTACTCAAAGTTACACTTTTCCGCACTCAGTGCGGATACAGGCCTTATCCGCACTGAGTGCCGAAAAGTAAAACTAATTGTCAACAACAATATGTGAACCTGTCGACTTTGACACATGATGACAAATTTTTCCTCTGTTTCTATATCAGCCAACATCTATACGAAAACCGAATATAATTAACTTTGACACATTGTCAGATTTGTTCTCTATTTATATGCAAAAATCTACAAACTTTCTCATCAAATTTAAACGCTTTAAGATAAAAAGCTCTGACGAGGATTTTCTGTTATTTTTTTTTTGTTACGTAATTTTTTGATAAATGCGCAGGTTCGCTTCAAGTTAATTAAAAATAATTGAACAAATTATCGTTTTTTTTTTTTTAATTTTTGTTGTTACCTACCTGATATGAAGCTCGTAGGAAAAATTTTGTTCCTAACACGTGCGCAAAGTGTCTTTTCCGCACGCAAACACTTATCCGAACTCCGCTTCGCGTCGTTCGTATAACTGTGTTTGCGTGCGGAAAAGTAACACTTTGCGCACTTGTTAGGAAAATAACTATATAAAAAAAAGGTAAAGGTATAGGTGTATCAACAATACAAACAATTCCATGTCACAATGATTATTTCAAACTCTTCCCGCACTGAGTGCGGGAAGAAATCACTTCCCGCACTGGGTGCGGGAAGAAAGTCTTCCCGCATAGGAGATCGTGCGGAAAGAGCTATTTCCCGCACGCTCGTAGAAAAATAAACAATTCTCGTCAAAAATCATTTTCTGTGACTTACTGTTAGTAAAATCTAACCCAAACAAAATAATATACTTTGACGTCATTAGGTCTACCACCAAGCTCTGATACATTCTTAATGCAGAAATTACTTCATTTGACGTTATTTTTCAAACGCACAAGTTCTCACCATTTACTAAATGAATCGACTACTATGATAAACATTTGATTTTGAGAAAGTCCTGCTAAATCTATATGAATTCTACGCCATGGGTACTATTCATCCATTTTGCACTAGAGCTTTTGGTGGTAAATTTTGGACTTGCTGGCATTTTTCGCAAATTAAAATCACTTGTTCGATTTCCTTATCCATTTGAGGCCAATAAACAAATGATCTAGCACAAGATTTCATCTTAACCATTCCAGGATGAGGAGCATGTAGCAATTTTAAAATTCTCTCTCGTAATGGAGGAGGAATTACAATTCCACTTCCTTATAAAATGCAGTTAGCATGAATTGATAATAACTCATTTTTTTTTAAATAGGCAGTAATAGGCCAATCATTTATTAACCAGTAGTAAACCTTGGATAAAATTGGATCCTCTTGGATATGAAATGCAATTTCTTTTCTGAAACCGGAGGTTCTTTCATATTTTTTAAAAGTAAAACATCCAATGGATTTGGAGTAACATCATTTGAGAATAATAGTAGGCGGCTAAGGGCATCTGCATTAGAATGAACTTTTCCTCGTCTTTGTTCAATCGAATATTCATACATTGACAAAATGGGTATCCAACGCAAAAGTCTGCGAGACAAAATTGACGGAATAGCTTTTTTAGTATCAAAAATTCCCAATAATGGTTTGTGATCAGTATATACAGGGTGTATATTTTAAGTGATACCACTATTGGTATATCCGAAACGGTAAGACCTACAGGGTGGGTTAAATTAGAAAAAAGTTTCCTTTCACACACACACTCACATTCAAGACTCGTTTACAGTGTTACCAAATTCCTTTTAGTTTATGAAATACAGGGTGATTTATTAGAAACGCCCAAAAATATTTCATTAATTATTTCGAAAACTATTGATTTTCGAGACACAATTTAAAATTGAAACTTTTATCATTTTTTTCGCTCTACAACATGGAATCCCTAAATTTTAAATCCGACGTTCCGTGATCGAGCTACCATCATCAACTTCATTTTTTTAAATACGGACCTGGATTTTTTATGTCATTTTTAGGAAGCGCCCTTCATTCCCTTTCCAAAAATGATATTAAAAATCCAGGTCCGTATTTAAAAAAATAAAGTTAATGATGATAGCTCGATGACGAAACGTCGGATTTAAAATTTGAAGATGCCATGTTGTAGAGCAAAAAAAATTATAAAACTTTCAAATTTAAATTGTGTCTCGAATATCAATAGTTTTCGAATTAATTGATGAAATAATTTTAGGCGTTTTTCATAAAAAACCCTGTATTTCATAAACTAAAAGGAATTTGGCAACACTGTAAACAAGTCTTGAATGGGCATCAAAAAAGGCAACTTTTTTCTAATTTAACCGACCTTGCAGCTCTTACCGTTTCGGATATAGCAATAGTGGTATCACTTAAAATATACACCCTGTATAGTAAAAGATCTACCAGACAAGTATTCATTGAATGTTTTTACTCCAAAAATAATTGCAAGTCCTTTTTTGTCTATTTGAGCGAAATTCTTTCCAGTACTATTTAAAGTTTTTGAAGCAAAAGCAATTGGCATTTCCTTACCAAGATCAAAAAATCTACATGACAGTTGAACTTAGAGCCACTTCATGTCTTCTTGAACAAGCTCGTCTCCAGTTTTTATAGAAAAATCCAAGTTACTCAGAAACCAATGCGCATTAATTTCAACACCACTCAAAAACTTATTGTCCCCAGAGAAAATATTCAAATCTAATCTAAATAAACCCCGATTTAATTGTGACATTGAATTCCTAAGCTAACCTAACAGAATTTGTTGAAACAATTTATAACACAGTATTAATATTTATCAATAAAATTGTATGCAGGAAGAGCCGTCAATGAATACAGAAAATGCACGACGCGAAAGAAAGAGGAAAAGCCGTTGGGGTGAGAAAAGTACCGATGTAAAACCTCCACTTGCCCTTCCACTAATTGTAAATCCCGTAGTACCTCCAGGTAAAAGCTACGTCATTTCATAAATTATAAATTAATCAATGTAATTTCTTAGTTCCAATCCCTGGCAGTTCCACAATGCTAACAAAAGTAACCCGCACTGATCCCGGTTTGGTGCAATACGCGATGCAATCCTATGGATCGGCGAGTCTTTCAGAAGAAGACTGGAAAAAGGCCGAGGACAACTACAAAGTCCATTTGCTCTATCAGGATATGATTAAAAAACGTCAAGAATTGGAAAAATTACAAATGCAAGGCAAAAATAAATACGAGTACGATTCAGACGAAGAAACTCAAGGTGGCACATGGGAGCATAAATTGAGAGAAAAAGAGATGCAAGCTACTGACCGCTGGGCCATGGAATTGAATCGTCAAGCCGAAGGGAAGCATCATATAGGAGACTTTTTGCCGCCTGATGAGTTTAAAAGATTCATGGAAAAATCGAATGCCATCAAAGAGGGACGGCCACCCAATTTTTCAGATTATAAGGAATTTAAGCTTAAGGAAGACAATGTTGGTTTTAAGATGTTGCAGAAGCTTGGCTGGACTGAAGGACAGGGTTTGGGACAGAATAATGCTGGAATTGTTGAACCAGTTAATAAGTAAGATTTTTTTATAATGTTGAATTAAATTTAATTATTCGCCATGTAAATTTAGGGGTGCGCCAAGAGAAAACACCCAAGGTTTGGGGTTAAATTTAAACGAAATGGGTGAAGATGAAGACGAATATGACTCGTACCGTAAACGAATGATGTTGGCTTATAGATTTAGGCCAAATCCACTGGTAAGAAGTTCTCAATTTTGTTTTTTTATGTTTGTTTGAAAGTTTTTTTTTAAAAATTCAATTTTTTTTTTCTAGCTTTAGGGTACTCTAGTTCTTTTCTGTTTTTCAGAATAACCCGAGAAGGCCGTATTATTAGGTTTTTGATGTTTTGTAAATAGTTCAAAATAGTTATATTCTGTGTGGTTCTTACTTAAGTTTATAGAAGTTTAAGCTATATTAAATAATATAGTGTATATTACAATAAAAATTGTCTTTCTTTTAGTTGATTCGAATAGCTTTTATATGAATACAATTCTGAGCGATTTTCATTTCTATTCCTCTCACTTTGACTTGAACTTGAACTTGAAATTTGGCATGTCGATAGGGGTTAAGTTCATAGCCTCCATGGAGAACGTTTCCAATTGGTAGTCTTAGATAGATAGATTCTTTATTCGATCATGAGAAAACAAATACAATTACATACTATAGTTTTCTACATTTTTACCCCTAGGGTGTTGATCATGTCAGTGAAAAACCCAACATTATTACACTATTACATACAACAATAATAATTGATTGGTAGGTTTTCTGTTGCTTCAAAATAAGTTTTGAAAGAATATTCCTACATTTGGGTGAAAGTAAAAAATATGACTGTTCATACCACCACCCTTGAAAGTACCGAGGTATCTTTCAACAATGATTCATGGAATAAGATTACAATAAGTAGGTAATAATAATACATAGTAGGTGATTAGAAATACAATAAAGGAAGAGTTATTATAACAGGTAAGTAGAAAATCATTAATAATGGAAATGAAGTTATAAAAAAGGTAAGTATATAGATTTATAAATATGCATAGGTTTAGATAATTTGATAATACCTAAAGTATTCGTCAACTTGACAGAATAAGGTAAGTTAAGTCATTTTCGAGTCAATAGATTCGTCACTAATCGGAAGAGGACACACTTTAACGATACTTCGTTTCAAAACACTACCACTTGAAGTGCGCACACTAACCACACGAGTGATGCCGTCATTGCCGGGGTGAAGTTCTAAGATTCTAGCAGTGGTCCATCTGGATGGTGGATTATTTTCATCCTTCAACAAAACTAGAGATCCCTTGAGGTTTTCGTTGTTAGTATTGAAACGCCACTTGAAGCGTTCATGGAGCGTATGCAGGTATTATTCTGACCATCTACGCCAAAAATGTTGCACCATTGACTGTAGCATTTGGTATCTATTGAGACGGTTCATGGACGTTGTTTGGAGGTCAAGATCAGGGACCATATTCAAAGGATGGCCGATAAGGAAGTGTCCGGGAGTGAGGGTTTCAAGGTCGTTAGGATCATTGGTAATTGGTAGGAGAGGGCGCGAATTCAATACCGCCTCCACCTGAACCACAAATGTGTAAAATTCCTCATAGGTGAGGGGGTTTTTGTCGGATACTACTCGACGCAAGTGATGTTTAAAGGATTTTACCACACTCTCCCATAATCCCCCAAAATGTGGAGAAACAGCGGGATTGAAATGAAATTCTATCATGTTGTTTTTTTGCGTAATTTTGAAATTCAGAAGACTGATAGATCTTATAAATCTCACGTAGCTCGCTACTCGCTTCAACAAAATTCGTTCCGTTATTTTCTATTTCGTAATTTGGAGTCTTTAATTAAGAAATAACCAGCATAATCCACGCCAGTGTGAAGGAAAGGTCTGGAAGGATTTACTCTTGGTTCAGGTAAGCCTGCCATAAGGGCACTTAAAGGTTTAGGGTTCTGTTGAAAGCAAGAAATGCATTTACGGATGACTGATTTTACTGTGGATTTTCCATGTAAGGGCCAGAATTTCTGCCTTACAAAAGACAAAGTAGATTGTGTTCCAGAATGGAAATTCAGTTCGTGTATGTGTGTTATCAGTAACCGAGTAAAAGTATGGGTTTTGGGTAGAAGTATAGGGTGTTTGGCTTGATAGGCAAGATTGGAGTATTGAGCAAACTAATACTTTACGTATTACTTCTGAACTCACCGCAGTGTTGTTTAAAATTATGTCAGATTATACTTGACATATTCCTTTGGACTTTTATTGTGCAATGTTGCCGGATGAAACATTTATCAAAATAAAAGTGCCAACGATGTGAACATACACTTTAAAGCTCTTCTTCTATCTGATTTAAGGCGTTGTAAAACACTTAACACTATATCACTTCTTTAACGTTTTAATGTTCGATTTGTATTGTCTACATTTGTTCTGCAACAATACAAACTGGCTACACTGAAACCCACTAGTTGCGCGCGCATGTCATCTCTTATTACTTTCTAATTTGTATTTATTACAATGGACCTTTCTCATGCAATGAACAACAATGATAGTTTATCAAGATTTCTGCAATAAAGAAAAAGACATATATAATGATGCACGATACCTGTGTGGAATGACTTTGATTGGTTCCACTTGTCAAATTGTGCAATTTCGGTTATGTTTCTGTTTTTGTTTATTTTTAAACGTAAATATGACAAAATACGTATTAACATTAATAGACCGATCTCCTTTCACCTGGACAGCGCGCTAGGGTTGCCAACTTTGTTTTTTAATTTTTCTGGACGAGGGTATTAAAATATCAGGACATACGGTATAAATTCTGGACATTTTTATTTTCGCAGAGAAAAATACCATTTACAAACTTAAATGAACAATGCTCGGAACAATGTGAACATTTTGGATTAATTTTCTTCGCTTTTCCATCCACAGACGCGTTTCGATCTATCAGATCTCATCAGTGTGGTTAGAAAAGCAAAGAAACCCAACCCAAGTTTAGTGCCTGCAGGTAAAGTAGAAGTAGAAGGAAGTACTTAGGTGCTGAATCCTAGTCTTCGATGGTGCCGCGACCAAAATTAGCTCTTCGTAATAAATAAACAATTTGACAAAAAAAAAACATACCTGGCTGATACACTAAAAAAACTGTTCAACAAGAATTCTGAGGGTGCATATATAGGAACTAAAAATTTGACCCAAAACCCAAATATAGAAAATACAAGTTGCAAAATGATCCAGTAGTATTTCAATTCATTATTAGTCAAATACATATAATAAATTCCATTTTCAAGTAATGTATATGATTTTCGTTATCAACCAGAACAGAACCAGGGTTATAGCCGACTTAATTTGACAGAATTCTTCATTAAGTTAAAAATTAAGTACAATAGGCGTCCTGCAATAGGTTGTTACAGGACGCTAAACAATGAACCTCAAATGGTGGACGTCCACCGAAATGCAGGACGGTTGGCAACCCTACTGCGCGCGTCGCTTGTAGGCTGCAGGCAAGAGGCTGCAGGTGAGCGTCCAATGAGAAGCAAATTTGTGACAGGCTTGCGTCATATTCTTATTCAGGGGTCAGTTCAGAATCAATCATTCCTTCTTTTTTTGTAACGTGTAATTTGACAAAGAGCAAACTGATACTTTACATATAACTTGAACTCACCGCAGGTTCGTTTAAGGTTATTTTAGGTTATACTTGACATATTCCTTTGAAATTTCATCGAGCGATGTTGCCGGATGAAAAATTTATCAAAATAAAAGTGCAAACGATGTTCATATCCAATTTAAAGCTCTTCTTTTGTCTGATTTAAGGCCTTGTAAAACACTTGACACTATATCACTTCTTTAATGTTATAATGTTCGATTTGTATTGTCTATATTTTGTTCTGCAACAATACAATCTGGCTTCAAAGCAGCCTACGAGTTGCGCGCGCATGTCATCTTCTATTGCTTTCTAACTTGTATTTATTACAATTAAACTCTCTTTTTCTAATCATGGGAAACAGGTCTATTAGAAAGAAAACCCACCGCAGCAAAAATGTTTGCAGCAAACCTTTAATTGTACCTACGTTATTATTGTATTTGATTTAAAAATCGTTATTTTACGAACCCGCAAATCTCTGTCCCAACTTAAATCGTCTTCATTCGGGTTGAGAGCACGTAACTATTGTTTTCTTGCAATTTGATTGCTTGGGAACTTGTGAAAAGAAACGTGTGACTTCTTTTTCGCCTAATTCTGACAAGAACTCGTCCAACTCATTTGAACCATTGAATCATAAACAGTTTTTGTAATAATTTTCAGCAATATTGGTTGATACTGATTGATTATTGAGGTTAGCTTAAATACGTCAGGGTCAGACCGTGTTGAGTAAATTGACGATTTAATTATCTGTCACCCACAAGATGCGCGCGCAGCACAGGTAAAATGAGAAAGGTCCATTAAGCTCTCTTTTTCTATTTATGCGAGACAGGTCAATTCGCCCTGAAGGTAAATGAATAAATGAGGGTTGTCACGGAAACTTAAATCGTTTTTTATTTTTCGGGGTGCATTTATAATAAGATATCTTTGTTCAATTTCGGATGAATGACAAGGATGCAATACTGACTGACGTCTAATCTGCTTAGCGCACGGAAACAGAGATCGGGAAAAAATTTCCGTGCGCTGTTCTGGATATGTCACCTTAACTTTATTGTAATGACAGGTGAAAAAGAGTTGTTTTCAGGTAAGTATAATGAAAATTTTTTTTCCTACGAGCGTGCGCAAAGTAGTACTTTTCCGCACGCATTTCGGTTCTCAAAGTTACACTTTTCCGCACTCAGTGCGGATACAGGCCTTATCCGCACTGAGTGCCGAAAAGTAAAAATAATTGTCAAGCAACAATAAGGGCACATGTCGACGTTGACAAATGATGACAAATTTTTCCTCTGTTTCTATATCAGCCAACATCTATACAAACACCAAATTTAATTAACTTTGACACATTGTCAGATTTGTTCTCTATTGATATGCAAGAATCTACAAACTTTCTCATCAAATTTAAACGTTTTAAAAAAAGGGCTCTGACGATGATTTTCTGTTATTTTTTTTTTGTTATGTAATTTTTTGATAACTGCATAGGTTCGCTTCAAGTTAATTAAAAATAGTTGAACAAATAATTTTTTTTTCTAAATTTTTGTTGTTACCTACCTGATATGAAGCTCGTAGGAAAAATTTAGTTCCTAACACGTGCGCAAAGTGTCTTTTCCGCACGCAAACACTTATCCAAACTCCGCTTCGCGTCGTTCGTATAACTGTGTTTGCGTGCGGAAAAGTAACACTTTGCGCACTTGTTAGGAAAATAACTATTTCCTACGAGCGTGCGCAAAGTAGTACTTTTCCGCACGCATTTCCGGGCTCAAAGTTACACTTTTCCGCACTCAGTGCGGATACAGGCCTTATCCGCACTGAGTGCCGAAAAGTAATTATAATTGTCAAGCAACAATAAGTGCACCTGTCGACTTTGACACATGATGACAAATTTTTCCTCTATTTCTATATCAGCCAACATCTATACAAACACCAATTATAAATTAACTTTGACACATTGTCAGATTTGTTCTCTATTTATATGCAAAAATCTACAAACTTTCTCATCAAATTTAAACGCTTTAAGATGAACAGCTCTGACGAGGATTTTCTGTTTTTTGTTATGTAATTTTTTGATAAATGCATAGGTTCCCTTCAAGTTAATTAAAAATAATTAAACAAATTATCGTTTTTTGTTTAAATTTCTGTTATTACGTACCTGATATGAAGCTCGTAGGAAAAATTTTGTTCCTAACACGTGCGCAAAGTGTCTTTTCCGCACGCAAACACGTATCCGAACTCCGCTTCGCGTCGTTCGTATAACTGTATTCGCGTGCGGAAAAGTAACACTTTGCGCACTTGTTAGGAAAATAACTATATTTATATACGACTAATGTATAATGTGCGTATTATATTTGTAATTTTGGCAGTATAATGACATATGTTATTCCTCCAGGGATTAATGACGAGTAGCGGGATTAATGGTCATTATTCCACAAAAGTGTCAGTGTCAAACGTGTAGTGCTTGTGGATTTGTATTGAAAATTATGAGACGGATGAAATTTGTTCATTGAAAATCTCAAATAAATTAATTTGTCGTAAATAAAGTAGAGTATATACTACTCGCAATAATGGCTATTATTCCCTCGGAATGTTACTCCCTCGCCGCTAACGCGGCTCAGTTCGTAATAATCCTCGGGAATAATAGCTATCATTATTGACTCGTGGTATAATCTACTATTATTATTAATATGGATACTAAGGGCGGGTATTATAAAACTGCTTTGATAGTTAACTTGAAGTTAACTTTTTGAATTACATGTAATTTCAGAAGTTAACTTCAAGTTAACTCTCAAAGTAGTTTTATAATACCCGCCCTAAAAGTGCAGTTCGTTTCATTAGCTTTGATAACATTTTAATCAGATAACCAAAGCAACCCGATAACCACGCGACTTAAGCAGGTGAGTTTTTCATTGCTTTTAGTAAATTCTATATACCCCAGGGAAATTAGACTTCCTCTGCGGAATGAGGCCGAACAAGCTGAATTTTTGCAGAGACCTTCGTTTTCATGTTCTAATGAAGCTCAAAAAAATCGAATATGCCTACCCTTGTGCGTCTTGAGATATCGAAGGTCAAAGGTCACGAAAATCGGTTTTCAACGAAAATCTCGCTTCCAGTGCATCTGACGTCAAAGAATCCAGAACAAAACTTATGTGAAATAGTATTTTCTATAAAATTGTTCACATACATTTTTTTGTACGACCAACTGTTTTCGAAATAAATCGTGAGCGCGCATTCAAAATAGGTGATACTGTATTATACAGGGTGTCCCCGTTCAACTGGTCAAAAATGCTAGGGATATATAGAGGAACCATGAAGAAGTAATTTGAGATAGGATACCGATGGTCGGAAGTGCGTCGTTTCCAAAATACAGGGTGTTGAAATTTAAACAACCCCTTTTCATATCATCTGGAGGGCTAAGGCTGTTCAAAATTTCAGGGATTATTGATGTAGGAATGATATTTAAAAATTCGTATAATGCACCCCCATACATGAGAAGAAAAATTCTTTAGTGCCGTCGTCCGTCGTATTTGTCTTCCAAACTTGTTTACATCCTGATTTATGTAGCCCATGCATTAGACGTTTTCCAGTTTGCAAATTATTATTACAGTGGCTAAATAAACCTTTACATACAGTGGCGACAATAGAGGTCCGGCCGCCATCTTGTTCCCAACCTCTTGTTACTTTTAAATATTAATATATAGGAGTTAAATGGACATCTATCATAAAAAATTGGAATCGACGTATTTGATGACCATTATTAGGTCCATCAAATACGTTGTTTTCCATGATTTTGATGGATGTTCACCTTAATCCCATATATTCATATTTAAAAGTAACAAGGGGTTGGGAACAAGATGGCGGCGTTTTCAATATAAATATATGGGATTTTTGAACCAATCAAAAATAAGACAGCAATTGTCGCCACTGTGGGTTATAGAGTCACTGTAATTATTATCTAGTAGAGGTAGCATCTAACGGCCAGTTCCATAATCGCCAAAAAGCCTACTTTATTCTTAAAAAGCTCCTTTAACTTCTAAAATCTGTTCCATAAACAGTTTTTGAAGGAGCCATTACGAAAAAGTGACGTTCACCTTAAAGTGCCGAGCGAATTTATTCTTCACACTCTTCTTTCTTTCATTTTGTTCTCTGTACCACGCACAGAACCTCGGCACTTATTTCAATCATTTCTGAAGTGGCTGGAATTTTTGTCAACATACGTCAAAACCAACTTCATCTCTTTAATTTCAGTGTTGCCAAATCGGGAAAACCGATAATTACTCCTTTTTGTAACAGAGGATTTAAAAATTTTTATGGAACCCAACTCACTTTAAGGGACGCTTAAACTATACTTTAACGAAAAGTGTTCTTTTCTTAAAGCCGACTTAACGTCATATTTATGAAACTGGCCGTAACAAGCTACATGAATACATTGAAGTGTGGATATAGTGAACTTGAAAAGTGCATCAAAATTGGTTCACTATCTTATCATATTTGAGGTTTACTATAAACGGTAAAAAATTACATCATTGTCCTTAAGGGAAATCTTTATACTGGAATTTGGAAAAGCTTTCGTTATAACCGAGTGTTAACTTTAAACGGGTTTGCTATGTCCGAACACCAATAAGTCCAATTAAGGCCCAGTTTTGTTGTCTGTTCCGGAGCTCCTCAGAACCCTTATTCTTGAAATAGGGGAGCAGAGTTCCCAGGAGAACGAGTGTTCCGTCTTTCTCAATGATATGCAAGTGATAATATAAGCAACAAAGACGGAACACTCGTTCTCGTGGGAACGCTTCTCTCCTGTTTCAAGAATACACATTCCGCGGGTTTTTAGGTTTAAACCCAAAAAACCGGTTTAGGTTTAAACCCACCCGGGTTTTTTCAGTGATAGGTTTAAACCCTTTTTGGTTTTTTGGGGGTTTTTAAGAAAAATAGGTTTTTTGGGTATTTTGGAAAAAAAAGCGTTACATGGGGCGTAAAATAAGTTCTCTAAAGGTTAAACAAAATTGTCCAATGTCCAGTAAAAAAAAACAGAAGAACGCAATTGCGAGCAGCTAATAGGACAATCCAACAACTACCTGTCAAAATGAAATTCAAAATGGAGGCCAATGCCTTTCTATTTTGAAAAAATGCTGTTTTATTGCGATTTTTGATTTGTATAAAGTCTGTTAGTATGTTATTAGAGGTGACGATATTATCGATAGTATCGATATTTCAAAAAAATTCGAACAATCGAAAATATCGATAGTTCAAAATGCAACTATCGATAGTCGCGGGATAATCGAATTCAATGAACTAATACTAACTTAAATTGAATAGGAAGTACCTATTTATAGAGTTCACTGCTTCAATTTTGAATGTAAAATAGGTTAGGTCAACGGGGTTTGGGGTGCACGGTACACAGGATTGACTGCACCACTGCACCCGGTGTAATCTACGATAGAAATTAGGCAGAGACAAACGACAGACTCTCGAGCGGCGACTTATTAGTTTAGTTTGAATACAATAGCTCTGTTTCAATCGACATTCGAACGAACCGTTCCAGAACCAGTAATATCTAGTTGCCCACCTATTTTTCAATAAGTTGAACGTTTGACTTACTTGACAAATGAATTGATCGACTGAAAATAACCGTTCTAGAACGGTTCTCATGTCGGTCGGAACAGAGCTAAAGGTTATTTATTTGAAGTTACCAATTTGAGTTCTTGTTTCTTTTTGGTTTTAGGTAGTTTCTAATATCAAGGTTTGATACGATAATGTTTCTTTCCATAAAAAAAAATAAAACAATATCAATAATTTTTTGTTTGTTTCAAACTATCGATAAATCATCGATAGTTTCGATATTCACCACCATGATTATCGAAACTATCGATATTATTTTTTTATCACTATCGTCAACTCTATATGTTATGTATTGTCAAAGACATTGTACTTAGTTGTGGGGAGCCGTTCTAATCGCGAGAAAGTTTCGTTTCATGCCGTTCCTGCACAGACGAAACATAGGTAGTAGGTAGTAGGTAATAGTTTGTCACAAAGAAATCATAACTTTTACAAACATCCGGGTTTTCCACTAATAATTTCTTAAACTAAAAACTCTATTTCTCAAAATACGAAAATTATCCTTCCAAGCACTAGAAAATCATTTATTTAGAAACATCACAAAATACACAAAAAACAGTTTTTTGATGAAAAATGTCACGGTTGTTTGAATTAAACTTATGGCGCCAATTTTTTGGCATTGAGCCATTTTGTTTGGATTGCCCTATTTAGGTTTTAGGCATTGAGGTAGAATAATAAGGAGGCGACATGAAGAGAAAAAAGTGTATCCACTTCTGTCATATTGTTAGCGAAACATTTTCGAAGCCCAGAATCCCTATTATGGTTCTTGGAAGAATCTCTTGTTTCAGTATGTAGGCTTTAAATACTCTTATACACGCATATCATACGCTATTTTTTATTACGAATGCATCATAATCTCGAAATTGTTTTAAATGTGTTCATTCATTTTGATAAATAGTAATTTAAACGGCAGGTAAATATCTAGGTAATAAAGGTAGATCAAGCGTTTCCATAGCAAACCTTTGAAAAGGTAGGCGCATCATAAACATCATTTTATGCATACGCTACAGCGTGCGATAATCGTTGATTTATGATGCATGCGTAATAAAAAAAATTAAAAACTTGGATTTATTGGGTTTTTTAAGAAAAATCAGGGTTTAAACCCAAAATTTGAATAAACCGGGTTGTTTCAATGAACCCGGTTTTTTGAAATACGGTTATTCGAAAAAACCGGTTCTTTCCAAAGGGTTTTTATGGTTTTTTTCAAAAAACCCGGTCTAAACCCATCTCTAGTTTCTAATTAAGGATAATACACACTACTAAGGATTGCTTATCGGCCTCGTTTTTGGCAGGGATGTGCGTCTACACGTAGACTTTCATTGTCTACTTTACGTGTAGATAATGTAGACAATGTGTCAACAATGTAGAATAATATAAATGACGTTCAATTCTAACCTCACACTTTCCTTTTTTTTAATTATTTTTATTTTATTATTGGTTTTTCTGATATTTTATAATCAGTGAATGCTAATATCGAAGTAATAGTGATAGTATAGTAACTTTTGATATTCTTTTTTGAATTTTTTAAAATAAGTTATTGTTTACGTCGCATGTAGACAATGTGTAGACAAATGCCCACGTAAACAATTCGAATTGTCTACGCGTAGACCAAGAATATCACTTTTTTACGTTGACATTGTCTACAGGCACATCACTGGTTTTTGGTAATGGCCGCCATATTGGTGTATCACCATTGTCGACGTCATCAACTAAGTCGTCAGTGACAGCGACGTCAACTGTTTGCGCCAGCGATCGTAGAATTTAAGTTTATGATGAAAAATATTTGATCAAGATCAAGAGTAATGCCCGTATGCACCATTGCACAAATTCTCTGATTAAGACTTTAGCCGTGATCACAAAATATTTTTCATATGCACCAAGCGTTTTTTTCGCCTATTGGCAATTAACTTTAAATTGCTCGATGGCCTGGAATTTAGAACAAGATAACCGCGGCTAGTTAATAAAATGAGGTTAGGTGTTTTGTTTGTTTTGGTTCCGATTTCAAATTTCATATTTACATTTTACAAACATTTTTGTAAAAAAAAAACTGGAACAAATTTGTGTGAAGTGAGCCAGG
Source organism: Ceutorhynchus assimilis (assembly GCA_917834065.1). NCBI lineage: Eukaryota > Metazoa > Arthropoda > Insecta > Coleoptera > Curculionidae > Ceutorhynchus > Ceutorhynchus assimilis. Next base: position 24,968,966 of record OU892284.1, on the reverse strand, counting down.
AAAAAAAAAAGAACTGAAATCAGGAATATGGAGGTGGAGAGACATTATTTGACAATGATTAATTTGGATAATGAAATTGTGTTAGATGGGTTTCCGTTTCCAAGGCGTTGGAATGAGAGGGAAAATTATTTTATTTTCAACCACATATGTAATGTTGACATTGCAGGTTTTTCAAAATCTTGAAAGTGTCACATTTCTGGACTTTGACATTTATCGGGACGGTAATGCATATGCCTGCCTAGGACGGAAAAGCATTTTCCGTCCGGGACGGCAAATGCTTTTCCGTCCCCATTTCCCTGCTCGTTCCAAATTGATAATTTTCATACAGCTCTCACATATAATAATAAAACCACATGTATTACATGGAACTAATTAAATCTATTCACTTATTTACATTAATTGTTAAATTAGCATTGTTGTTTATAATGGAAATCTTGAGACCATCCTGTTGGAATTGTGTTTCGTTTGGAACTATTATCTCTTGCGCTTGCGGATGAGTTTCCGCATGTGATGTACTTGTGGATGCACTGGACAACTGAATACCTTTGGAAGTAGAGGATAGCATCAGAGCAGTCTTACTTTTGTTCTCCAAAGATGCCTCTATGTAGCCTTCAGCAACCGTGCTCGATTTCCACCCTCCCAGTCTTTTGAGTTGCAATAGATCGGCCCCGTTGTCAACCAATAAGGTTGCGGAAGTACGACGAAAAGCATGCCCTGTAAAAGTTTCAATTTTTGGAAGCTTCAAAAAAGCAGCTATTTTATGTGGAAATTTTGAGATTGAATGATAGCCAATTGCTTGGTTATGTAATTTCCCATTTCGCCATTGAACAAATAACCTGTCATTTTTCAAATTTTTCCGCAAAGTGAGGTATTTGTGGAAAATAGCAACCCAATCTGGATCGCTTATGATAAACGATCGACTTGTGTAAGTTTTTGTGTGTGGAATTTCTATAGCGATCTTTCCTTCCAAAACGTTGACGTGCTCCATTTTCATCTTGACTAGTTCATCGCTCCTACATGCACCCGACACACCAACAATTAGCGCTACCTGAAACCAGATAAAAATAAAATGGGTAACCTAGCTATCTATAGCATACAGAAAATCATTTTGATTTTCGCATTTTTATCTTCTTTGTATATTTTTTGAAAACCTACCTTGATGCTAATGAATTCTTCAGCTGCCTTCGTGAGGAACTCGTTAATGTTTTCTCTGGAAAAAACGCTCGACTTTTTCGGCTGAAAGCCCAGATTTTGCCGCTTCAAAAAAGCTATAAGTTTTGCGTAATTGGAGATATCAACTTTCTCTTTCAATTTAATCATGGTTTTCAACATACTGTAAGTCGACCATAAAGTCGAAGGCTTCTTTTCCTTAGATAATTCGCCAAAATACGCCAACAAAACGGTCTCCGAGGCAGTATTTCTCGTTCCTTTCTGGCTACACCATGCTTCGAATATTTGAAAAGCCTTTTCGTACCGAAATTTGCTTTTTGCTGGAAGCAAACTCTCTCCAATCCTGTCTGCTGCTTCTTTTAATTCAGGTGGGGTACAATCCATCGCTTCATCTTCACTTTCCGAAATCATTTCTTTGGGGAGAACGGGGAGAAATCTAGTGAAAATCTATTATTTCCGCAAAAATACTGAGCGAAAACTACCGTCGTTAAGGCGTTGTTGATCTTATCTATGGTTGTTGATTTTGCGGTTTCCTGTGGTTTCGTCTTTTGTTTTGGCCTTTACAGGGCCTTTGAGATCGTCAAAATTGATGACAAATTGACAAAAAAAGTGAAATATTTTTTTCTAAGGCCAGTTTTACACTATATGAAAATTTCGTATAACAGAATCTTTAGTTTTTGCATCAGAAAATTAAGGGTTGAAAATAAAAAAGTATACAAACCTCGACGGAAAACTTCATTTCTGTCTCGAGGTTGAGTTTATCTCGACGCTTCGCGTCTCGATAAACTATAATAACCTCTCGACCAGCAATGAAGTATTTTCCGTCTCGGATTGTAATATACTATTGAAGCCTTGGATGATCTGATCTAGGTATAAGCCAATGTCGTAGATCATAGATCTTCTTGAAGAGGTAGAAGAATCCCTATCATTATTATAGGATGTAGTACCTACATTCTATGCAAATTTATGACTTGATTCTTGATTCCAATAACTAGGTAATGACTATGTAATTACTGTTTATTTCAAATAAAATGCCCTACATGCCTTGGATGTTTTGTTTGTTTGTTTATAAAATTAAAATTCATCGACAAAAACGCAGAATGGGTCTCGCCAACCCCACATACCGCCAACCCAAAATGGGCTTTTATTGCCTTTTATTAAAATCTATAGGAAATTTGCGACGTTATCGGTGAGTTCCTTTCAGGTGGCCCTCATTACAAAATCACAATTAACTAATTTGAGTGCAAAATCCTTTGGTGCATCGAACCGACATTTTTACCGTGATTACATAATTATCCGTGATTAGCTAATAACGAAAATAGGTGAAAATGGTGAATAGTATGAGGAGCTCCGGAACAGCTCCGGGCATAGAGGCTCCGGGGCGTTACGCGCTTATTCCTTCCGAAAAGTGTTTGTTGCACCTGAGTACTCAAGCCCAAAGTAAACCATAAATGCACGAAAGTCGGCGAATCTGTTCCTTTCAAATCGGGTTGACACACCGGAGCGAGTAGCTCTAGTGTTTCAAACTCTTGAAAGGAATACAGCTACATACTGGAAAGCAGCTTTATATCCTATCGGCGGTTCACTCTCGTACTCTATCCGTTCCAGCGGCCGCACCGGTGCGGCGTGATCCCGACAATCCGGAGCCGTTGATCGAAACGAGTCTGTCGGTGTAATGTACTCCGTTTCTGAATCTGTGTCCCTACTCCGAGTCCACACTTTTTCCTGTTCCACTGGCCGATTAGTTCGAGTTTGACTCCGAGTCCGTACAACGTAGACAACGCAAAAGTGGTCCGGACTTGAACTCGAACTTGGACCGGACCTGTTTATTTTGCAGTGGATCAGTTCCCACTGTGAAGATCAGTTCCAGTATTTGGCCCTGATAATAGCCAATTTTGGGTTGGCGAGACCCGCGAGACCCCATATCTGCGTTTTTTTCGATGAATAAATTTTAGGTATACAGTATACACAAACAAACAAAGCATCCTGGGCATTTTATTTGAAATAAACAGTAATTACCGTAATACATACATAGTCATTAGTTACTGGAATCAAGCCATAAAATTGCATATAAATACTACCACCCTATCATAAGTTAAGTTAGGGCATCTTCCACCTCTTCAGGAAGATCTACGACTATTGGTTTATAAGATCATCCATCCCAGGCTTCAAAATAATTTTCCGTCTCATTCCAACGCGTTGGAAGCCCATCTAACACAATCATTATTTATCAGTATCCAAATCCTCGTCAAATAATAGGTGGTCCATCTCCATATTCCTTATTTGATTTCTCCCTGCTCACCCTCGCCACACACACGTTTTCCAGTAATTTTTTGGGGACAAAAATGTTTTTAAAATGTAAAAACAAAACAAAACATTCTAACCTCATTTCATTATAGCCGCGGTTATCCTAAATTCCAGGCCATCGAGCGATTTAAGTTAATTGCCGATTAGGCGAAAAAAACGCTTGGTGCATACGAAAAATATTATGTGATCACGGCTAAAGTTTAATCAGAGAATTTGTGTAATGGTGCATACCAGGCAAATGCAAAATCCTTTGGTACATCGAATCGACTTTTTTAACCGTGATTACATAATTAGCCCTGATTAGCTAATTAAGAAAATACCTGAAAATGGTGCATACAGGCATAATAGTATTATCCTTGGTTTTTACGCCAGCGCAGCAGAACTGTCAACTATACGTCAAATATTCCAAAACAAAAGAGATGCAGCAGAAGCGCAAATGCGCGAAGCTGCCATGACAGCAAAATAAGCTGTGCTAGAAGTGTCCTGAAATAGTACATTAAAATACAAGTTTCATAAGACATCATTTTATCGCACGAGCCCTATAGTAGAAAACGAGCCGGAGGCGAGTTTTCTAAAGGGCGAGTGCGATAAATTGTCTTATGAAACGAATATTTTATACTATTTTTTCTATTTTGGTATTGTTTAATTTAGAAAAAAAACTTTTCTTGGAAATTTTATTCTCATATTTCCTGATTTCATATGTTTAGGTTGGTAACACTACATGCCAAATATAGAAATCTTCTATTATTTTTTTATAGTGAATGACAGTTCGATGGCCATCAGTCAGCCAGTGTTACCAACCTCCGATAAGTGAAAAAGGAGTGTCACAAAGAGTTTCTTTTCGAAACTACTTTTAGTGTCGAAAAGACTTCGATATGACACCAAAATAGAAAAAATAAAATATCAAATTTCAAATAAATAATGATTTTAAATTATTTGTAAAACTTTAAAGGCCTGCAGTTTTAATTGAAATTTTATGATATCATCAAGCGTTCGTTCCGTAGAAACCTAGGATTAGTGATATTTTTGACATATTGGAGTCTCACGACAGCTGCTTTCGTAGGTAATTTTTATGAGGAAAAACCAGAATATTTGTAGAAAACGTTAAACTAGGTCATTATTTTTTGTTCGCCAATATGGGAGAATCCAAGGAAAAACTTATAACTGCTGTTAAGCATTATCAGGACAGTTTGGAGAGGCACACCAAAACTGGGAATGTCGACAAAGTAAGGGATGGGTTTGGTTCCACACATTTTGATCATTTTGTAGCGATAATTACCCTCCGTAGTTTTTTTATTAATTTACGTCTAGAATTGTTTTTCAGATTCATAAATAAAATAACCTTGTACTTTTGTCATTGTTCAGTTTATAAATCAAGTAGATAATTAATTTGTTTATAATTAAGAGGTTTTTACTAGAAAATCCATCATACATTTAATTAGACAAATAAATTATTTATCAAAGGATACTTTGAAAAAGTTAAGGCAATTCCCAACTGCTTAAAAATTAATTCTTGTTGCCAGCTGTATTGTTTTTGATGTAAATTATTGTAGCAATGTTTTTGTTCATTTAGAATTATTAAATTTCACTCACATTATGGTTGCAGTAAACATACTCTCAATTTAATTTATACATTATAATAATTAATCTTTTCTATTTAGCTACTTCATGCAATTGAGAAACTTGCAAAGCTTCCCATCAAAGTATGTCATTTAGAAGAAACTGGAGTAGGACGTACTGTTAATGGACTTAAAAAATTTGAAGGTAACAATATCTTTTTAGAATGTTGGGAAATACCTATAAAGGGAATTTTCTATAGGCTCAGTTGGAGAAAATGCCAGAGGCCTGGTCGACAAATGGAAAAATATGGTCAAGGGAGAAGAAGAGGAAGAGGAACGAGCCAGGTTAGAGAACAAACAGGAAATGCAGGAGGAGGAGGAGGAAGATGAAGAAAATGATACTTCCCATGAAGGTAAGAGTTGGAAACCTTTTTGCTCATCTTTTTTGTAAAGATATGAGATACTTTACACTCATTAATCAACAATAAAAACAAATATTTGTTTTGTATGCGTGGTTTCATATTGTTTGCTCCATTTGCATTTTTAATTGATTGAATATTTTTTGGTCATATTCTAGTACAGGGTGATCTATTATAAATGTCACCCCCTCCTAACTTTTTTATTTGATGTTTTTGACAGAAGTGTCAAATACAAAAGTTTTAAGGCGGCGTTCCGTTTCTTAACCAGAGTTACCGATCGGTATGAAGCGGTTCGTCTATCGTGAGAGTCTGGTTTCTGAAAATACTGCTTAGGTGTGGAACACTTCGGTTCAGCTTTGGTTTGGCTTGGATGCTTGATGATAGAATATTGTTCTCTTAAAAATATATCTTTAGTAAGAAATCAACATGAATGAATGTGATATTTACCTTTTGTTCCATTTGCACCGCAAATACACTTCGAAAGCGGAAGAAAAATGAAAAAATTGAAAAATTATCACCTAACCTAACAAACAAATGTCAGAAATTGAAAACTAACTGAAACAACCAAAGCTTTTTGATCGGTAGACCACAGCCCCCTACATTTAACAAGCCATGAAGTTAAAAAGGCAACACCGCAATCTTACCGCCAAGTGGTGCTGGTGGTGTTTGTTTGTGTAAATATATATTTTTTATTTTATTAATATGAATCACAAAAAATACATAATTTATTGTACTAAAGGGCCAAAAACAGTAATTCAATGAATAATTTAACTATTTGTGTAAATAAGAACAGTAAATAATTGATTTAAATGAATATATTTCTAGAGTCTAAAGTGTTATAGGCCTATGTTTCAGTATGTCTTTTGAAAATCTAACTTTTTCTTTCTTCGGGATTTTTTCGGAAGGCAAGTCCATTCAAATACTTGAGCTGATTTTCGAAAATAAGAGGTACCTGGTACCTACTTTTAAGAGTTGGACGTTTTAGTTTGAACTCTCGAACTACGCCTTTATCCTTGTTTGTTTCAAATCTAATTATTTCGGTTTCTTCAAAATGTTTACAACACACCACAGAATTTTTCGTTATTGTATAATCTCGGGTATAATTATCTTGGTGTATTGCTTTCATCCACATTTTTTGCACTTCAGAATTTTTTTGGAAATAAAAATGTTTGCATTTCTTCAGTTTTTAAGGAACTCCTAATAGTTCGATTTGCACCCAGGAACACAGTAGTTTCATGGCATCTGGAACAAGTTTAAATATCTTAGGTAATATATCGAGACCTATGCTCTTGCAGACAAATATTAATATTGTTTTTATTGTTTTACCTTACCTTACCTTCATTTTTGCTCCTGTACCCATTTGCTAAAAATTTGCAATCAAAGCACAAAGGAACAGGTATCAACTAAATATGGGCAATATATTGGTGTGTTTCTATCCACTTTTTCGTCAATAATGCCTATAAAAATACTAAATTGCAACAATACACAATGAAAGCAATACACAGAAACACATAACCCAATAACAAAATAGCACCATACGCGACGTTGCCGTCATTTCCAATTTCATGGCTTGTTAACTATAGGAGGCTGTGGGTAGACCAATGAACTATAACCAAAAACTGGAATGCTAACACATAAGGACGAACTTGAAGCCTAGTGTGACTGCTGCGGAGGGGATACCTGTTTTTGTCGCACTCATTATGTTAAATGGCGAAAATTGCTTCCAACACGTATTCCAATTGATGAAACCTGTGATGGGAAATATGACAAAACTTTCGAAAACGTCATATGTCAGCGAGCAACAGAAAAAAACAACATTCCCCCTTGTGGCATCTGTCTTTCATGGCTTCATTTTTTTGGCAGATATGGCAATGTGTGCGCATTCCAGTTTTTAGCTATAGTTCATTGGGGTAGACTCACACATAACCTCAATGACATGTTTGTCCCCCTATCGAAAGTCACGTTATGTCATTGGTGACAAGCTAGTGCCTGTGTGTTAAATGGACCTTTCAGACGCTTTGTTTGTCCCCCCAACGGAAGTGAGGTTATGTATGTGACGTCAGCTAGTGCCTAATTAAGTCAGTTTTAGTCATACAGAGTGCGTTTAAAAATTGTAGCAAAGCGATGTTGTATTTTTCTGAATGGAACACTATGTACAGGGTGTCCCACTAAGGTCGGCCAGGTACGATATTATGGAGACCATAGACCTCACGTAACTTGAAAACGAATGCAGATATTGAATTGCGGTTTTCGCCAAAATGTAGAAATTTTTTTGCTCTTTAAGCACAGCAATACAAAAATAATATTACGCCATTTGGATTTTTCATGAAAATTAGGAAAAACTGGATCTTGAATAAACAGCGCCCTCTAGCAGACGCGGTGGGAACTATCGACCTCGAACGACGTGGTGTTCTTAATAACAATGAAATTCTCTTCCAAATAAACCCAAATTGAATGAGTTTGAATTAGGGGTATGGAAGATACAGCAATTTCTAAAAAAAAATTTCACCAGCTTCCCCCACCCTTATTACTGAAGATACGAAAAAAAGCCTAAAAACCAAACTGGCGCAAAAATTAATGAACTTTTGATTTCTGTTGTTAAAACAGTATATTAATATAGCGATTTCTTGAGAAAAGTTGAATTTTTAGCTATATCATCGTAATTGCGCCCCTAGCGGTCATCCTAGAAACTTGAAAATAATTTCCATCAATTTCTCTTGGCCGATTTAGTGAAGAAAAAAAAAACTCGAAGTCGTAAGGTCTATGGTTTCCATAATATCGTACCTGGCCGACCTTAGTGGGACACCTGGTATACAGGGTCCCAACTATTTCATAGGGACAGCATTGATTATTATTATTATTATTAAATCCTTTATTTATCATAAAAATTGCTAGTTTACAATAGTACAGAATATATATATACAACTTGAAAAGTAACTAAGAAATAAAATGTAAAATAATTCATAAAATAAATAAACCAACAGAGCAAAACTTATCACAAACAATACAGTAATTTAAAAGTTATCACAGGATCAACCATCCAGTATGTCACAATTACTTAGCATATAAATTTTTAATCAAATTTCACAGTTTTAGCATTTTACAAAGCAAATCACATTACTAACAGAAACAATCAATCAATCAATCAATATAAACGGAAATCATAACAAAACAATTAAAAACATCCTTGCAAAATACAATTGTACAATAGGGAATTTTCATAAGAAATAAATATGGCTTATTTTGTTTTTATGGTGCACATTTTTGTGTAAAATATTGAATATGAGCAGTTTTGTATTAAATTTATGGATATTATAGTCATATGGCAATTATTAGTTTTAAATTGAAAAGTTTCGCGCGGAAAAGTTACGTTTAACATGGCCGCTTCCAGTGACGTCAACTGTTCGTAATTTGAGGTTAAGGGTAGTTTACACTGATCGTAAATCCACGGTCCACACTTTCGTGGTTCACTCTTGAATCGTGGAACGATTGGTCCACGATCAGCTCACGTCACGCCACGACTTATATTGAACCACCATAAACGGGTATATTGAGGGAAGATTGTCAGACTGCGCTTTTGTAAATCCTGTATCAACCATGATGAACTATTTGAATTACAAGATGTCACAATATGGCACTAAATACGGAAATACCTCATAAATAACTGCTTTCAAGTTTCAATGCAGTCGCAGGTTCAAGCTGAGCGATTCTTTCCGACAGTTTGCAAAGTGTTAAAGGTTCTTGTGAGAACAGACCTTATCGTTGTGTTTACAGACAGTTGACGTCACAAATGCCACCATCTTGAAGCTAATCGTTTTCGCGCCAACGAAAATAATTTGAAATTCAAAATAATTTTTTTATTTCAATGAGGACATAAAACAAAAAAAAACATATACATTTTATATTTGAAAACATAAGCAATAAGAAAAAAAAATACTTTGAAAAATATGATTGTTCCCTATTATTAAAATGGATAAAGACAAGAGTCAGAATGGACAAAATGGACAAAAACCTGCTCAAGATGTCTCGTTAAATGCACAAAGACTATGTTGACTTAGGAAACAAGATCATTTTCCCTAAGCAAAAACAATTTCAAATTTTTCTTGAAACCATTCAGAGATAAACTATTTTTAATATTATTAGGTAACTTATTAAAATCATCCAGACCTTTAAAAAAAACAGAATTTCCAGCAAGCTTTTTATTTCTACGTTGTATATAGAAGTTTTGCTGCTGCCTTGTATTATGACCGTGGACTTGGTTGTTAACTGTCAATTTGTTCTTTAAATAAGAGGGTGCATTACCTACTTTTATTTTGAAAATGAAAACTAAGACGTTGTACCAAAAAAATTCCTGCACAGGGAGCCATTGCAGTTGTCTAAGCATGGTCTTAATGGAGGTGTACTTATCACATGATAGTATTATTCTCATAGCGCGGTTTTGCATTTTCTGTAAGCGATTTATTTTATTTTGCTGCAACAAATACAAAATTGTTGCACAGTATGTAAATTGTGATAAAACCAATGCATTAAAAACTACCAATCTTGACCATCTTGATAAACTATGCGAACATTTGCTAAGGTGACTAATTCCATAGCTTACTTTTGAGATAGTTAAGTTGCAGTGCTCCTTAAATGACATTTTGTCGTCCATAACTACACCTAGATATTTAAAAAAATTTACACTAGCTAAAGCCTTGTCACCCATTACGATGTTATGTTGGTTTACCAGAAACAACTGTTTTATGCTTTCCTTTGCAATTACAATATACTTAGTTTGTTTTACTCTTGTTAACCTTAAGAAGATTTCTCTTGCAATACTGATCAATTTTCCCTAGAACAGTATTTATTTTAATAACTAAATGTTCAATGTTTTCAGAAGATCCATAAAGCAAGGTATCATCAGCGAAAAGATGTAACCCCAAATTATCCTCATCATTAACTACATTCACCATATCGTTCACATAAAGCACAAACAAAATAGGGCCCAACACACTCCCTTGCGGAACTCCCAACTCATTGGAAATTTGCTCAGGCATTTTTCCATTCAAATTCACAAGTTGTCTTTTGTCTGTTAAATAACTACGAAACCACCTCAGTACTCTTCCAGATACTCCCACCTTTTCAAGTTTTTCAAGTAGTTTGCCTCTATCTATTGTCTCAAAAGCTCGTTGGAGATCTAGAAACACTGCGATTGTACTTTTATTGCTGTCGAAACTATTTTTCCATTCATCCAGAACAAACTGGATTGCCGTCTCACAAATGTGCCCTTTTCGGAACCCCGATTGATGTTCAGTAATTAAATTACAGTTTTCCAGATACTCAACAAATTGACTATACACAACTCTTTCAAAAAAAAATTCAAGGACCGGAAGAGTATTGATTGGGCGATAATTCTGCGCTTCAATTGAGTTAGGTTTCTTCTCTACAGGGACAACTGTAGAAAGCTTTAATTATTCCGGGAAAACACCCTGCTCCAATGAAGAATTTATCAGATTTATGAGTGGAAGTTCGATTACAGGATACACGTGTTTGAAGAAGCCAACATCAACATCGTCAGGACTGCTCTTATTTTTTAAAGAAAATACGATACTGCTTAAATCTTCCAAGTTGATCAGTTTAAAATCACAAAAAGATGTTGTTTTCCTGCTTGTATCTACACATTCATTTTCTAAATTGACTGTATCAGAATCGGTACTATTACTATAAATTCCTGAAACAATATCATGAACGCTTTGAACATAAAACCTGTCTCAATGTTGCCCACATACTTTTAGGATCATTCTTACACTGATCAACCTTGTTCTCAAAAATAGCCTTTTTTCTTCTCTTATAATCCTCACTACCGCATTTCTATTTTGTTTATAGACCCTATGACTTTCTTCAGTTTTCTGATCTTTAAAATGCTTGTAACTTTCATCTCTTATCCTCACATCATTCTTCACCCTTACTTTCCACCACCATTTGTAACGTGATTGAATTTTAATTGTCTTCAGAGGGGCAACTGTGTCTAGTGTTTTAGTAAGAGTATTGATAAACAACCCACACTTAAAGTCTACATCCATTATCCCATACATAATTTCCCAGCTAATATTCGACAAGTGATATCTTACCAGTTCATAATCAATATTTTTGCCTCTAGTTTGTATGAAAACTGGTGGAGTTTCGCAGGTCTTGACGACTTGATATTTCTAAGGCAATAACGTTATGGTCCCCTATTCTAGGTATGTGACATACCTTTGACACCACATTATACGATTGGTTGGTTATTACTAAATCTATGAGTGTTCCTCCATCAGTGGATGATCTTGTTACTTCATTTATTAACTGACATAAGCTATTATCATCAATAATTCTTTTTAATCTAGAAGGGTAAGTATCGGAACGAAGAATATTAATGTTAAAGTCACCCAATATCACAGTTAGTTTATTGTTATCACAGATTACATCTCCACACCAATTTTTGAAAAAGTCCAGAAACACCTTATCACTAACATTTGGGGAATGATACAAACACACAATTAAAAGACTTTTACCACAGACCTCAATCTCAACACTCAACACCCAATAGTTTTTCTCAAAAGATACTCTTTCGACTTTAATAATCTTAAGACACTCTTTTACATAAACTTGTATACCCCCAGTATGCCTACTCACGCTATTCACTCTGAGACAATCATACCCATCAATACTTACTTCCGACTCACATTTATGCCATCAGCACCGATGTCATCCAGCAGATCTAGAACCGTAGTATCTAACCCAATGGGTAAAGCAGTTCCCGAAGGGGTATTGGACATTGGTGGAGCTCCAAAATGAAGTTTTGAATTGGTTTTTATAAATATTTTACTAACTTTAGTGATAGTGTCAGTAATGTAAGTAAAATTCAATTCAGTCTTCTTTTTAAAATTGCAATCGACAAAATGAGCATTTATTTCAGTAAATTAATTCAACTTACCCACAAGCGTTTTCATAGGATTATTAAACTTATTAATTCTTAAATTAGTATGATAGGAATGAACAAAAGGAACTGACAAAAAAATGAGATTTGCACAGCTACACGTTCTGGCCAAATCCAAAAAACAGTTTTCATGCGTAGGTATTTATTATTCTCAAAATCATTTGATCCTGCCATAACAATAATATAGTCATTTTGGGTGAAATTACGACACACACTTTCAACATCGCACACAACATTGCTGAAACAGGCTCCAGGCTTAAGAATATGTTCCACCTTATACAGGGATGATAGATCCCGCCAAAATAAACGTTTTTTACTTAAAAACCCATAGGCGCATGCGCTTCGCTTAGGTGATAATAGCACATTACAGTCCGTGCTGTGGTAGCTACCTTATTCACGGAGAAGCGTGTTTGAATCAGAAACTGTGCTATTAAATAATACAAATCCCAAGGAATGCTTGCAGTATTTATTAGCAACAATTATTCACATCAAAGGATGCTCAATGCATACGTGAAAAAATATCGACTTTAGGAAACCCTTTCCAAACTGTTAGAAACTGTTCCCCTGTATGCCGGACAAAACATGTGGTACCAATACGACGGAGGTCCACCACATTACTCGTAAGTCGTACAGGAACATCTCAACGAAACATAATCTGGAAAGAGTGTTTGTTAAGGGCGCACCTATCGCATGGCCTCCAGGTTCACCAGACCTGACCGAATGCGACTTTTTATGATGTCATATGAAAGTGAACGACACTCTAGTTGAAACCGAGGATTAGTTAGTGGGAAGGATTGTTGCAGCAGCTGCTGAAATTCGCGAAACGCCAGGAATTTTTCAACGTGTTCAGCACGCTATGCTATAGCGCTGTTACGCATGCATTGAGGGTGGTCGTAATTTTGAGCATCTTCTGATGTGAATCATTGTTTTTAATAAATACTGCAAGCATTCCTGGGATTTCTGTACTATTTAATAACACAGTTTCTGCTTCAAACACGATTCTTCATGCGCAACGTAGCAACCACAGCGCGGACTGTGTGCTATTATCACCTAACCTAAGCGCATGCGCCTATGGGTTTATAAGTAAAAAACGTTTATTTTGGCGAGATGTATCGTCCCTTAATTTTTGGCACAATAGTTTCGGAACACCCTGTATTTATATTTATCCCCATATTTTGAAAGGTTTTTCCTCAGCGCATTGCCAAGAGGTCTTCCACCTTGATCTGATAGCAATAGTATATTTATATTGGATTGTTTACTGTCATCCTCACTGGACCCTTGTGAGCGAACCATAACGGGATCAATCTTGGGAACGATACTAGACTGGGTAAAATCTACATTTCCAACCCTATGTTCCAACCTTACACTAACATGCGCTGTCACACAAAACCTTGTTAACTGCAACATTCGCACTTATCCTTTCCTGAAGATCAGAATAATCCAGTTTACTTCTTTTCAGGTCATTCACATAAATCTCATTTTCCCTCTTCAATACTCGTCAGAAGATTAGATTTCAAAGCAAGCCGTTCCACTTGTGTCTGGGATGTTCTATAGATTAAATCGCACTTGGACTGCAACATTTCAATCACAGTATCCCTTTCTTCACATTGAGCCCTTGCCTTATAAAGAGAATCCGATAATACCTTTATATTCTGCAGCTCAGTCAAACAGCCTTTACAATAAAACAAAATTGATCTTTGTGAAAGAACCACTGCATGTGCTTCGGTGGTGGCGATACCAGCACATTCTTTACAAATATTCCTTCTGCAGGAGTCACTCGAGGCATCAAAAATCTCATTCTCCCTGGGTCTAGCCTTATGCACGCATTGCACAAAGCATAAAAAGCATAAAAAGCATTTGAGAGTCGTCATCTTCGCAGGAGACAAATGAAACTGAGTAGCCGGTGCCTTAATGGGTGAATCACTAATGTTGAATAAAAAGTTCTTGTGCGCCCAGACTATAATGGGTCTTATATTTGTTTGTTTAGCCAATGCCAAAATCACCTTGTGTATGAAAATGCAGAGATGCACCCATCTTATTTCATTCATGCTCAGCCACTGAATATCTTTCAAGTATGGAGAAATATTGTTTCTTCGTGGGATTTGTAATGCGAAACGAACGCAAGAATTCTGAATTTCTTGTAGCCTTCTTGCATCTTGAACACACTACTACAGTAGTCTAATTTGGAGAGTATCGCACAACCTTAACTTTGCACTTTGGGAAAGATAGTTTTTTAAATTATAAAATCACTTTAATGTAAGAGAAGAAGATCTACTTAGGGACGTTACTTGTTTTGCATAGTTCAGTTTTTTGTCCATGATAAGTCCCAAGTTTCTAACATATTCACTAAATCTTAATGCTTCACTGTTCGAAGTATGCTGACCAGCCAAGATTTCTTTCACATTCCTTCTACCTTCAAACACAATGGCATCAGTTTTAGACATATTAACTTTAAGACCGTTCATATTTGTCCATTGGATTAAACTTCGCAAATCTTCGTTGATTGAACTAATTGCCTTGTCGATGTCTTGAAAGTTAAAATCATACATAAGCTGTATGTCATCTGCGTAACAATGACCTTTACAATACTTTATGCTGCGTTTCAAGTCTATGAGAAACACATTAAACAGCAAAGGACCTGAAATTGACTCCTGTGGCGCTCTCTTCTGCACAACCAATTCCTGGGCAGTTCTGGGCCAGTTTTGCTTCTCAGTTAGATAGTTTGGTGTCTGTTAAACAAGTAAGTCTTAAACCATTCTAAAGGTATTCCTGAACACCATAACACGAAAGCTTCGAGAGCAGAAGGGCGCGATTCATACTATCAAATGCTTTGGACATGTTTAAAAAGATAAGGATGTTTATTCGATTCCTGTCCAAAGAGATCAGTATGTCGTCATTTATCTTTAAAACAATGCCGTGCTGGTACTATACAATTTTCTGAATCCTGATTGTTCATTAAGCAATATGTCGTTTTCTTCAACAAATGATGAAAGTTGCTGATGCTCAAGTTTTCCAACTATCTTTGAAGCAGGCGGCAAAATGCTGATTGGGCGAAGGTTTGATGGATCTGTGATATTTTCTTTTTTCTGAAGGAGTATTATATTGACAATGATCAGATGAGTTGACAGTGTTCAGAAGGGCCGAGCCACGAAATGGAAAAGCCAACTTTAACATCTAGATCGAAATGCTATCTAGACCTATAGCGTTAGATTTCATTGACTGTAGAGTTTTATGTAGTTCATCCAAGTTAGTACAGGTTAGGCTGAATTTTGCTTGAGCCGTTTCTGAGAGGGCATAAAATGTGTCGGGCAGCTCATTACCTGAATTTATATCATTTGCACATTCACTGAAATATTTGTTCACCTCATCAGGGCTCAACTCATCTACAGTCAATACTTTTCCACTTCTGCTAGTAAGCCCCCAAGATTTCATAATTTTCTAAAATCCAGTAGTATATTAGAATATTAGTTTTTAATACATTTACAATTTAACGTCACACCCCCTAACAGAATTCAATTCTAGAGCGATTTTATCGCAAGTAGCAGTTCCTCTTTTCCTGTTCTTTGCTATAACAGGCATACAGGTACCGTTTTATCACAATTTAGAGCATTTGAAACTTTTTCAAAGTTGATTCTTGAGAATTTTCCAAATTTGTATTTTCAATATTTCAAGTCAATAATGCATTTTTTTAGTTTTTGTCTAGAAACAGTGTTTCTGTTTACGAATTTATTTACTTATTTATTATCATACAATCAATCTACACCAAACAAAAACAATGGACTTAAATTTATCAATAATGCATACAATAAGGGATTACGTAACACAAATTATGAATCTAGTAGAAGTCTTAGGTCAAAAAAACAAATGGACAATTATCATGTTAGGTGATTCATGAGAGAAACTCATTTTAATAATTGCAATTCTTCTCAACATAAATTCTCTTCTCTAATGTTCTCATAAATGATGAATATCTGTATCAATAAAATATGGATGTCTGGACTATTTTCATTAAATTTTAATTAAGCTTCAAAGCTTCCCCGTCTGCCCCTTTTAATATTTGTTTTGTTCAACTGATTATTACTACATATTATATAAAAGATGACGTTTCAAAGTTTTTCTTATTTTTATTTTCAAATCAATCCAACGTTACAGAATAAAGATATAAATATTCTTTCATTTCAGATAATCTCCAAATAATTGAACCGGAAGAAGAGACAACAGAAGAAAACATTGAAGTGATTAATAATTCTAGTCATAGGCAATCAAGTAGTTCAAATAGGCAATCACATAGTAGTAAGAATTCAAGTCGTCATAAAAAATCTAAGAGGCAGACTAGCAGTGATAGTGATTCTTCTGGGTCAAATCATCAATCCAAAAGGCATAAGTCTAGCAAAAACTATAGAAATGAAAAGGATAGTGATAGTGATTCAGAGTCCTCGGATAGTTCTAGAGAAAGATCATCAAAAACTAAATACAAGTCAAGAAAATCGTCTTCAGAGTCTGGTGATGATTCTAGTAATGATAGTCAAGAATATTCATCTAGTGCAAAACATAAATCGAAAAGTAGCAAGGAATCCAAGGACAGAAGATACAAAAAATCTAGTTCAGATAGTGACAGAGATACGCATAAATCCAGAGACAAGTATCATTCCAGTAAAGATAAATCAAGAGATCATAGTAAATCAAAATCTGAAAAGGAATCTAGTTCGAAAAAAGAGGCTAGTTCAAAAAGTAGATCAGAAATCAAACATGAAAAAGACAAAAAGTCTTCTAGCAGGAGTCATGACAAAAAGAAAGAAAGTTCTAGGTCTCACAGGGAAAACGGGAAAACCTCTGAGGAAAAAAAAAGACATAGGGAGTCTTCTGCAGACAAAGAAGCCAAAAGACAGAAAAATGAATATTCAGATAATCAAGATTCATCTTCAAGTAAAAATAGGGATAAAGATAAAAAGAAATCGGAAGATAGCAGCAGGAAAGATACAGACAAAAAAAAATCCTCTTCAAAAGACAAACCCAAATCCTCCGTTTCAAAAATGGTCGACTTGGACTGCATAGATTCTGGTTCTGGAACCAGCTTCGCTGCAGCTTTGGGCATGTTAGCTCCAGTGACCACTAAACCCAAAAAAAAGATTGTAGACATTAGTCAACCATCTAAAAGCAGTAGTTCAAATGGAACATCTTCAAAAAGTAGTAGTTCAAAAAAATCATCATCAAAACGTAGCAGTTCTAAGGAATCATCTCCAAAAAGTAGCAATTCGAAAGAATCATCGTCAAAAAGAAGCAGTTCAAAAGAATCATCGTCAAAAAGAAGCAGTTCAAAAGAATCATCATCAAAAAGAAGCAGTTCAAAAGAATCATCATCAAAAAGTAGTAGTTCAAATGGAACATCACCATCAAAAAGTCATTACAAAACTAGCGAAGCAACAAATTCAAAAAATGTAGGGGTAGAAGAAGTTGATTTATTCAAGACTCCAACTAATTTAGAGCCACTACCTGAAGATATTGACATATCAAATCTACTACCACAGATTACACCTCATTATAAGCCTCTTGGAGTGTCATTCGATGGGTTTAGGAGAAATTTGACAGATGATGAAGCTTTGTCTAGAGTAATAACTGCAAAACATCAGAGGTAAGTAATTATTCATAAAATAATAGTGCATTCCAATTAATTCAAGAGATTTTGTGAAAATTTTCATAATTATACTCACACTACTTTTAGACTAACTTTGTTGCCAATAGGATTAGAATGACTCTTTTTCAGATCCTTGATCTCAATGTATTACTTTAATTTTCAGAACAAAAGTATATTCGGGAAATAAAACCACCTACACAAAAGTACCCAGCCTCTTTGATATTTGCTGTAGAATCTTACAAGACAACATAGACGCTCTAGAGTATACTGGCGGAGTACCGTACTCTATCCTGAAACCGATTTTAGAAAAAGCCAATCCTGACCAACTCTATCAGCTAGAATTCCACAATCCGTACCTGATCGAGGACAGCGATGAATTGTGGCAGTTGCATTGCCAGAAAGAATTTAGAAATAAGAAGAAGGAAGAAATGGAGTCGGGAAGGGAAATGTATTTGAGATGTTTGGACGAGAGGGAGGCCAAATTGAAAGCCTTGACAGCCAATATTAAGCAGAGTCAAGATAAGTCGATGCCAGTGCGACAAACGAAATTGGCCTATATTGATAGTGTGGTCAAGCCACCGAGGAATATTGCGAGAAAACAGGTGAGAATTTTGTTGAATGTTGGCAATTTGAGTTTTGTTAAATAATTTTCCAGCGTCGTAGAGCACGAAAAAGAAAAAAGTTAGGAACAAGAATATCCAAGAAACGCGTGTTTTTCTTTTAGTTCAGTTTTTGTTAAAATACTTTGCATGCTTTAGTTTTTTTTTTTTGGAATTGTTATCGTATAATTAAAATCATTAATAAATTGGAAAATTTGCAAGATCAATTACGACAATATAAACCATAAAATATCCGGAGCGAAGTTTCCAAACCTTAGATGTATTTATGGTGAGGTGTCCTGAACAACATACTAAAAGTCCTGATAAGTGGGGGGCGAGATAAGGTGGTGGGAGGTCTCCAAGGACGTATATAAGGGGGGGGTTTTGGGGGTTCAAACCCCCCCCCCCATTGAACTGAATAATTTTTTATTTTTTTAAGAAAAATAAACGTTTTTGAGCGTGGAATCCGAAAAATTCTTTCGCCTTCGGCGATATCCTCCGGCGACTATGCCACTGTAGGGTTGTCACCTCTCCGGGTTTCACCCGGAGTCTACGGGTTTTCGCATATGGTCTCCGGGCTAGGGATTACTAGTAGACCGTGAGATAGGGCCTGTTTAGTGGAGTCATTTTTTTTTGTCTGGCATTTTGAGGGATGAATGTGGCTAGTTAGCTGATGAGAATATAGGTGGTTTTAATGCTTGTCACCTGTTCGAAATGTCCACAGAATGTTTCGCCGGAAAACTCGACTTCGAACTGGGATTACCGTCTGGCGATTTTTCAGCGATATTTTCACAACAAAACCTTTCATTCTCTCGATTACCAGACAAAAAGTAAACGCGGAAGGTTCTTTTCTTTTTTCTTGGAAGTTGACACTCATCCCCACCTTTCTAGCTATTGAAAAGCATGTGGTATTTTTTATGGATGAATTATTTATCAATGTCAATCTTTTATTTAGAAGTCAAAAAATTTGAGATCATTAGAAAAAAAATCTTCATGTAAATCAATTTTTTTCTTCTGCAAATTTTCGAACGGGAGGCAGACTCCACTAAACAGGCCCTCTCTCACAGTCTATAGGTGTTTTCTCCGAATTAGCAACAGCGCAATCCTGCTTCTCCCAGAAAAATTCTCCGAAACGCACGCGTCGTCGTTACCTACGGTCTCCCTCAAGGATAAATACACTACTACAGGATTGCTTATCGGCCTTGATTTTTGGAATCAAGATCATATGGTGTTGCACCGTTGGTGACATCATCAACGGTGTCGTTAACTGTTTGCGCCAGCGGTCGTAGTTTAGAATATACATTTATGATGAAAAATATTATTTAATTTTGATTAACATAACTAATAGGCAACGAGGAAGATGCAGACGAGATCTGAAAAGGGTTCTTTTAGAATGTTAATTAATGTACTAACACAAGTATGCATAAAGCAAAAGCCAGGGAAATGATAGCCTGTGGTGTAAACACCCTACGTCGAAACGAGAATCGACCCGATTCCTACGTCATAACTGGTACTTTGGCGTGGTACAGTGGAGGCTTGAGATTTGATCTACACAGGCCTTATGAGGATAGGATATCCTGTGTAGTGTGTAGTATCCTTGGATCTCCTTTTCCAACCATCTCAACTAACTCAACTAATCCAAACTAACCCAACATCAAGCAACATCCGGAGATGCCGGAGGGGACTTGTGGATAGATATACCGGGTGCCCACGAGATTACTTTCCTGCTGCCATTTTTTTATTTGTTCATCGATATCAACGAAACTTGGAAGGCTTGATATTCTGATGAAACGCCATTTTTTTGCATCCACGACAAGTTTTCCTGACTTTCGGTTTTACCGAATCTTTTGATTTTTGAATAGCACACCCTGTATATTTGCGGTGCATTAGGACGTGAAACGATCTGTAGAATCCGAAATACAAAAAATATACAGGGTGTGCCCTTTAAAAATCAAAAGTTTTGGTCATTTCTGGTAAAACCGGAAGTCAGGAAAACTTTTCATAAATGCATAAAAATGGCGTTTGGTTAGAATATCAACCCTACCCATGGGCGTCGTTTGGGGGGGGCATTTGCCCCCCCCTAGCCCCGCCTAGAAATAGTATTTTGAACAAGAAAGAAGTAAAAGATAGTTCGTATTCGTATTGCTTTTTTCCATTTTTTCAAAATTTGTTAGGTACCTTTTTTATAGTCTGCAGGGGCGGATGGGCCCACCGGGATACCGGGATACCGGGAGATTTTCCGGTGCGCGGTCCTTCAGGCGCCGATAGGCGCCGCCGCTGGAAGTTCTAAGATGATTGAAAAAGCAAAATAGCCAGATAGCTAAAGCAGGTGACACATTGTAGAAATAAGTTTCATGAAACTTGATACAAGAAACAGGAAATTTGTTTTCGTCATCATACGACACATACCTACCTATTTTACTCAAATAAGGCGAAGCGCGGAGTACACTGCCCACACAATTTCTGCCCTCCTGTTTCAGAAACGTCTGTGAGCTCCGCCTCATTTGAATGTATGAGTTGTGTTGTGTGATAATGAAACATTTTTCCAGTTCCTTGCAACAAGTTTCATGAAACTTACTTCTCCACCTGCCTAGCTTATTTTATTATATTAATTGATTTGGCAGTTGGCAACTTTGCAACTCTGGAACTCTGTAAATCATACTTATGTATTATATAGGTACAATTCCTAATGTTTCATATTCATCGCACATATTGCCTCGCTTGCTGTTCCGTTTTGAGGTACCTCCGCGTTCGTCTTTCTATCATCCTTATGCATGCAAATGGAGTAGAAACACGAGCGCCGCAGCGCAGATTTTCAGCAGTAGGTAATTTCATCAGATCTGTTCCAACCCGCCCAAGAACTCTATATACGAATTTCGGATTCTACGCACAAATTTTAAGTTTTGCGCGTCTTGTCTTTATTCAACTTAATAAAAGGGTATTTTTTATCCTCATTCCTATGGGCGAATGTACATTCATTGAACGTAGGCCGCCTATCCGGACTCGTTGTGCGCCCACTTTTGTTTAAACTAGCCCCGCGGCTCTGACAAATGCACCGAGCTTTCGAGGCTGAACCTTTCTTATGTCTTCGGGGTCAATAACGTGTCTGCCGAAGTACACCGTTCTGATCCTGGCTATAGCTGGACATTCGGTAAGGACATGGATGGAGGTTTCTTCATCCTCCAGACAGAATCTGCATTCAGGGTCATCTACGATGCCCATCAAGTGCAGATGTCTGTCGAGCTCACAGTGTCCGTTGAGGAGTCCTGTCAACAATACAAAAGGGTATGCGATCGCTTGATTCGTTGGCACCAATGGACACTGTCCAACGGTCCAACGACTATGATGACGCATTTCTGCAAATGTTGCCTAGCAAGGAATTCTATAGTAATGATAATGAGTTTTATGCTTTTCGATTTTTTTGCTGGACAGGCGCGGCGCCGTTTGAATCGACTTCCCGCGCCGGTCTGAGGGGCCCCATCCGCCCCTGATAGTCTGGCGTAATGCCAATTACCTAAAGCTACGTTTACACTTGGAAAGTACTTGCGGTCACTAAACTTATTCATTGTTTTGTGTTTACATATTTTCAAGTTTATTTGCCAAACAGTAGAAAATAAAATGGCTCCAAGTAGGGTAGTGCGTGCTAGAACGCAAGAAAAATAGGAAAAAACGAGTTTGGGTTAGAGATTGGATCAGACGTAGAAGTACCCACTCTTCTGGGAGCGTCGAAACGACTCTTGAAGGAAATATCAATTGAAGATCCTGATTCTTATAGGAATTTTATGAGATTATCATACCAAAAATTTCAAGAACCGTTAAGACTAGTTGAACCTTGAACCAAGCCTAAACTGACAAAGTCAGAAACGTAGATGAAAAGTCTTATTTCTCCTAAAATCAAATTGGAAGTCACATTACGATATCTTGCCACTGGTGATAGTTTTGCTTCCTTGTAGTAGGTATTCATACAGAAACGAGGACGCCTGTTTTATACAGAAACGAGGAAGCCTGTTTTTGTGCCCGTTTACACACGGAAAGTACAAACAAAATTTTGGCGTAGCGGCAAGTAAACTAGCCAGTCCATCAACTTTTGGAAAGTGCTTGCTTGCCGGCAAGTAGCAAGTGCACTTTCCTGTGGTTTACACATGACAAGTTTAGTGGCGGCAAGTACTTTCCTTTAGGGCCAAATTATGGACCAACTGGTAAGTGTCTGGTTGTTACCTAGCAGGTACTTTCTATTCTCTAGTGCATAGAAAGTACCTGTTAGGTAACAACCAGACGTTTACCAGTCAGTCCAGAATTTGGCCCTTAGTAAACTTTCCAAGTGTAAACGTAGCTTAAACAAATGATGGGGACAGTGAATTTGTTGCGGAAAAAAATACCATAATTTTTAACTATATATCGATATCAAATAAGTACGTTAAAATGTTCAAAAAAGGGACGTGGCACCAAAAAAAATTTCGCCTCCGGCGATTACCAGCGGTGCTATTGGAAATGATCTTATTATAGTGCTGCCCCCCCCTGAGAAACCTCGTAACGACGCCCATGACCCTACCAAGTTTCGTTGATATCGATAGACAAATAAAAAAATGGCAGCCGGAAAGTGATCGTATAGTAAAATGTAATGCATCTGTTATCAAATTTGAAGGATTTTTGTTTCTCATTTTTCTTTCAATGAACGTTTTTTTTCCCCCAGTTCAACTTATTTTCAAAGGTGGCGTCCCCATATGCCAGGTACAGGGTGCTCCAGTATAAAGTGAACACCCCCTACCTTGTGTGCTACTTTATTTTACTAGTAAAATAAAGTGCTACTTTATTGCCTACCTGAACTACCTGATAAGGTGAAACAGGTCCTGACAACCTGCCAAAGTGGAACAGTTCCTGACAACCTGCCAAGGTGAAACAGGTATACCTACGCGAATTTTACTTTTTTCATTCAGTTTTTTTAATTTTAACAAAACCAGTCAGAATCGTACATAAAATCATGTATATAACGCTTACATAAACAGGCTTTATTGACTCATTATTTAATAGCCTCGCTTGCAAGCTCGCTCGGCCATAAAATTATTCGTACAATAAAGCCTTACTTTATGTACCTCCTTGTTATATAAATAGCTATTATTTTCTACTTTACTATTATAGATCCATAATACCTAGGAAACGAAATACGTTGACACACCTATAACAACCTGATCCATAACGCCCGCTTTTGCGGGCGTTATGATCTATAACGCCCGCTTATAATACCTTAAGGTGTTTTTGTTGTTGTTGTTCTATTAATTTGCACTTTACCCTAGGCAGCCACTAAATGTCTGACCGAAAATAATTTTCGGTCTAGCCAGGATTCGAACCCGGTCTACCAACAATGTTTCCCATGTAGTCCAGCGCGTTAACCCACAGGACCACCACCGTTGCCTTGCCTTATGAGATGTTTATAGATATATTAATTTATTTCGTTTCTATGTACAGGTCGCAGGTACAGGTACAGGTCACAGGTACAGGTACATGTCAAAATACAAAACAATATTCTGTCACACAAGTTTAACTGATTTTGTTAATAACAAATTGATGAAAAAACATTGTGTTGAGTAGAAAATAAAGCATTGTATGCACCACGGGGATTTCAAGATTATAATGCCCTTTAGGCGAAATATATCCCTCGGGCCATAGGCCCTCGGGCTAGTTTCGCCTTCGGGCATTATAATCTACATAATCCCCTTGGTACATAAATAGCTATTACCTTTAATAAAACTACTGGTTATTATGTTTTATGATACCTTTTCCGCTATTTTCATGTGAATTTTAAAGTGAGAATATATCGCAAATTACAAAAATAGAGACAAACAAACTATACAGGGTGTCCTAAAAAGATACCGACAAACTTCAAATGGTAGTAGGGGACATTAAAACAAGCATTTTTGTTTATATAAACATATGTCCGCAAATGAGTCATTTGGGCTGTAGATCCAAAAAACTGTTTGGTACCTTTATTCTTCGCAATAATTAAATCACTGTTTACTCATTAATTTTGCTTTATTGATAAATGATTAATTGTTCAAAATGTTGACCATCTACTTCAATTTAAAGATTGCTCCGTCGGGTCATTGGAATATTCCGGAAATAGCTTCTACATGGGTACAACTCGCCAGTATCCTTGCTAACAGATCTTCCTCATTACGAACAGGTGTTTTGTAGACTAAACTTTTCAGTCAATGACCCGACGGTGCAATCTTTGCATTGAAGTAAATGGTCAACATTTTGAACAATTATTGTAAACCATAATTTATTGGTTAATAAAGCAAAATTAATAAGTAAACAGTGAGTTGCGGAGAATAAAAGTACTAAACAGTTTTTTTGCTCTACAGCCCAAATGACTCATTTGCGGACATATGTTTATGTACAATATCTCAAAATCGGCGCCAAATAGAAAAAAACCGAGAACGTCACTGAATTCTGCTTGGGAAAGTGCTTCCAGAAAGTTTTTACGGAAATCAATTATTTTCATAAACAAAAAGGTTATGAAGGATTTAGAATATTGCTCAAAATCGAGAATCGCCCTCTAGCGGCTAAACGGTTGAAGATATCAAAATGCGGTTTGCACCAATCAAGATTTCATGAAATTTGAGCCTCAGAGTGGGGGGTCCATTTTTTTCTATCTCTAAAAATAAAGGGTGTTTCCATAAGAAAGTGTCCAATTTGGACCACCCTGTACATCGTCTGATCTAAAATTGAAACCCTTTCCAGACCACGAGCCGCCACTGCTTTATAACCCCCCCCCCCCCCCCCCTGAAAAAGCTATAGCTACGTCGTTGGAGGTCTCTGAAGGTCTTTTTTTTACGTTTTTCTTGAATAACTACAGAGAGCTTCTAGCGGAAAAATACTAGAATACTAAGTTATTCTACGAAAAATATCCTGCAAAAAAAATTTTTGTTACATATTTTCTCGCAATAGAGGAGATATGAAGGCGGTAAAATAGATATGCATATTTTGAAGCTTGAATTTTTTATGTTATGACACTATCGATGGTAGGTACGATTGTGAGAAATACGGTTTGGTAGAGCTGGCCATACATTAATCAGAAAAAAGAAGACTATGTCAGTCTACCCTCACATTTGATTCGAAAAGATTTAGGAGAACCGCCCCACTCCTTATTATGTGTCAGGTGATCCGCTGTCGCCAGTACGCAGTTGTATTTATAATTTATCTGTCCAGTTTTCTCATGTGGGTAACTGCGTGTTTTATGATTTGTGACCATGGCTAAAAAAAATATAATTTGTGATAGTGATAACGTAGGAATAAAACGGATGATTGGATTACTAAAGGCAAACGTGTTAAAGGGAGTGTAACCCAAAAATGAAAGTTTTAGCGCAAAAAAATCTAAGAATAATTATTTAAACCGCATTCTTCTACGACAGTCTGTTTTCAAGTTAGGGCGGTTTAAAGTTACAATTGGGTGTTTGTGACGACACAACGGATTATCAGGCATAGTATTAACACGTGAAAAAAATTTCCACCACAAAAGACAATTATCTCACTAGAGCGAATTGCAACCACTCAAAGTATAGGGTACAGTTCATTGACGACGGAACGAACAGAAGACTGTGATTTTGGTGGTTGTGACATCACAAGTTCCTGCATTATTTATCTTCACAAGGAAATTTTCTCGGAGACTATTTTGACTGCGGTTTTCACGAGAGATCTTAGATTTTTTTTCTTGATTTAAGTAGCTTAAGTTGTTTTTTAGGATCACACCCCCTTCAAGGAGAGATGGAATAAGTGCTGTTGTTCACTCTTCTCGTAGAATGGAATATATGAGAGGTGACACAATTAGGTAAATAAGTTTTGAGAGAAACTTTTCCACAGCAACCTTCTACATCACGTCTTTGCGTTCAGCACATGAGAAAGTCGATTTTAAATCCAAGTGTTTCCTGTGCACAGACGCGTACGATGATGAGAAGGAAATAAAAACTACGTTTCACAATTCTATTATTGTTCGTGGGCAGGAGAGGAAGGATCAGTGGGGGGACGATGTAGTTAGGCATATTTGCAACGTCGAGGATTTACACGCAGCAGATGTAATAAATCATGAGGCTTGTTATAAAAAGTTCATGTTGTATAAAATGAAAGAGCAACCACCTACAAACAGAAAAAGAGGACGCCCTCAGGATGAAGAAATTTCAGCAGCAATGGAAGAAATCTAGAATAACATAGAAGGGAATGATGATTGTCAATTCTCTATGGAACAAATTACGGGAGAACCACCACACGTGAAGACTATTAAACAGAAAATAATGGAAAATTATGGAGACTGGATTGTTTTTAGTTCGACTCGTACCAAAAGAACTGTTGTCTGCTTCCGTAGTATTGGTGATAAAATCTTAAATGACGTGGTATTCTTCGAGGTGTCAAGATGAACAAGCAGAACATAAAAAAAATCATAAGAAAACCTGCTGAAATCATCTTAGATGATATTGAACTTATGGCTTATGACAATAGTACCTTCAGAAAGTTTTTGCAGGGGAGTTGAAGAATTAATACCCTAATCTCTTTGTGTCTTTATGAACTGTCTTTCAAAAAACAAACGCTCCAAACAGAAAGTTGATAAAAAAATTGAGTACTATAGCTCACTCTCTGATTGCTGCTGTTCGCCCTCGATGTTTCATATCCCCAATTCTGATAAGCATTTCTTTGTGCATGTATAGAAAGTTTGGATCAAATACCTTGGTATCCCTTCTTTCAGCATTAGGATTAGGTGCCTCTCATTACGACGCCCAGCAACTTGGGCTTTCCACCATCTACCACCCTGCACAGCCTATTCCAAGTGAAATATTTTGTCAATATATCTTTGATAACGCGGATTCCAACATTTTCACGATCGACGGTTGGAGTTTTGGAACTACAACCATTTGCCCATAGGGTAAATGGCGCATTGCAGAAAATTATCATGGAAGACTTGGCCGTTCTGAATCCTATTCCATCGGACATATTCACACCCACGCTTCCAGATGTACTGTGGATGAGCGGTAAGTGGCTACAGGTCTTGGAACTGACTTCAGATATGCCAGCTATTCCAGAATGGAAAGGTTCTATGCAAATGGTTAGTAAGGTCATTAATACAGAAAAAAACTAAAGTAATTTTTCTTCCATTCGTTAACTCACCACCTAGCGACTACAATTCTATAAACACTGCATTACAGTTTGCTTCAAAAAATAGTCAGGAGGCAGGTGCCGCTGCTTGTTTTGTAACATTTGATCAACCTTTATACTTGAAAGTTCCAGAAATCACGTTTGGCACAATTATTGTGAGACTTGGTGGATTTTACACCCCAATGTCTTTCATGGGGTGTATTGGTCACACAATGGCTGGATCTGGATTAAAAGAAGTACTATGCCAAGTATTTACTGTGAATTCAGTTGACCTGCCACACTTACAGCCGAGCGATTCGGAGACATTTACTTGTTCAACTTGTTTAAGCTGGAATGATTCTCCAAGCCAATATTTTAAAAGAAGAAAAGAGAGATCATGACCATGATGAGGACGATGGCATCACTTACTCCAGACAAAGTTGAGGAGGATGCTGGTTTGTTATCAACTTTGAACAAATGTAAAAATCAGCTCGATGCTGTCAAGGAAAATCGGCCTACCGGTACTTTATATAGGTGCAGTATTTTAATATGGTTACACTGCTTAAGAAGTTCATCGATTCCGAGCGTCGTGGTAATTGGCATGGCCACTTGGCGTGTGTACAGCAGTATGCTAAATGTGCGAACATCTATGTGCAAGATATGACATCATTGAAAGCTACCTATCCACAGGCGTACAACGAATTTGCAGAAAAAGGGTACTTCGCTATTAATCGATCTGGTACACCTTGGACAGGAGTATTGTCTGATATGACTATAGAACAAACTCCATGAAAAGCTCAGGAGGCCTGACGCGAGGATGAAGAATTACCGATTCTGTAATCGTGAAGTGAGTTGCTGGATTTCCGGGAGGCGCCGCCATCTGCGCATCATTAGAGGAGTTTACTGGAGTGATTTTTGAAAGTGGAGAGCAGCACGTTGATTTTTGGAAATGACGGCAACAGAGAGATTCACAAGACCGAACAAAGATTAAGGAATGGTTTAACGATCATCCCCCTTTTCCAAAATTGAATTCGCTGATTTCTCTGTCGACAAGCATTCTCGGAAACTCAAAAATTAATTGTCACCAAGCTCTGGATATTGGAACCAAAATCATGCCTAGTTTTATTGGCAGCAACTTTGGTGATATGAAGCAGTCTAGAAAAAAATGTGGTTCTGTCACTAGCATGTATAAGCTGTACCATTAAAATCAATGGCCAGACAGTTACCATTAACGCTCTGACGGTTTTTCAAAGAACTCTTATTGCAAAGAAGAGTAATAAAGATGTAGCAGATCTTTTGACATATAAACTAACTCCATTTCCCCTGGCTCTCTTCACGGAAGGCGGAATGAGGAAAGGGAGGAAATCTTCCCTCTATGATATTTTGCCAGTAGAAGTGGTTTCCTTCTCCATCGTGTGAAATGGCAACCGTGCTCCAAGACTTCTTCAATTTGCGATCAGTACATTGTCTTAAAATATTATGGTCAAAAGTCTACGGTGGTTTTCGATAGTTACGGTGAAGCTAACAGATCAAAACAAGCAGAGCAGAAGCGAAGCGGGCTTAGAAAAACCTCAGTTGATATCAACTTTAGCGAAAACACGACCATTATAGTTCAACAAGAGGATTTTCTTGCTAAGGGAAAAAATAAAACTAGACTAATTTACTTGCTCACTCGGAAAATGGCAGCAACAGGAATTGATACAATTGTTGCTGAAGGGGATTATGATGTCACTATTGTAAGATGTGGGTTGGATAAAGCTGCTGTCCATCCAACTGTAGCAATAGTTGGAGAGGATGTGAACTTAGTCGTGCTTCTTGTTGCGTTGGCACCAGCATCAGGCAGCAACATATATTTCACGAAACCAGGATGTAGGAAAGTCGTAACCAAAGTATTTTCCCTACAGCGCCTACAAGAGCTTCCATACACCGACATGATTCTTCTTCTCCACGGTTTCAGAGGATGCGAAACCATCTCTGCTATATACGTCAAACGCAAAGTGGGAATGGTGAAGCTGTTCACTGCAAACCATAGCATAACAAGAGACATTTCCACGTTATTTGTTTGTTTGTTTATTTATTTATTTATTTATTATACGGGATAACCCCATTAACAGCAAAATTACAACAAAAAATAATAATTTGGTTAGGTATACCTACATTATAAAACCTGCAGCAAGTAAGCGTTAACACTAAAAGAAATAACAAAAATTAAAACTTAAGGAAAAACAATCTAAGCTACTAAAAAAAAAATATATACTTAAGGAGAAAAAAAACAAAACTAAAATAGATTAACTATCAATCAACAAAAACAAAATTAATTAAAGTATACCGTTCCACATCATTATTTTCATAACAAAACTGCCCTTTTAAAAATCCCCATCGATACATTAAAGACATCAATATCATAACAATTAATTATTAAGGATATATACCTATGTAAAGGGCTGTTAACCCTATATGTTGACCTATGGAAAGGAATATGGAGCACATTATTGTTACGTAAACCCTGATAATGTGGTACATTTAAACCTACATAATTTAGGAGATCTGGGCTGGACTTAGGGATAGTTGACGCTCAATATCATCGTAGTCATGGTCAATGATTGTAGGAAAATCATACCTAAAAGCACATATTCTCAAAAACTTATGTTGCACTCTTTCCAATAATGCAGAGTGAACATGGAAAAAGGGAGACCACACAACTAAACAATACTCTAGCAGTGACCGCACTAAAGAGCAGTAAACAAGCCTCACTGACTC
Source organism: Ceutorhynchus assimilis (assembly GCA_917834065.1). NCBI lineage: Eukaryota > Metazoa > Arthropoda > Insecta > Coleoptera > Curculionidae > Ceutorhynchus > Ceutorhynchus assimilis. The sequence continues at coordinate 24,938,436 of OU892284.1, read as the reverse complement.
AACAGAAAAATTTTTGCAGTTTCTACTAATAAAACCTAACATTTTTGACTCCTTTATACTTATTGAGATAACATGCTCAACAAAAGACAATTTCTCATCGAATATAACGCCTAGATCCGTAACGGATGATACATACTTAAGTTGTTGACCTTCTATTGTATAATCTGTTTCAATTCTGTTTGATTTTCTTGTAAAACTTATAAAGCAACATTTCTTCACATTCAAAAAAAATTTGTTTGACACGCACAATTCTATCACACGATCTTAATCTTCTTGCAGCATTTGCTGGTCGCAAATGGTCTCAATAGTTTTCCAAAATTTAATATCGTCTGCAAATAACAAGCATAAACTATATAAAAAACAACAATGTCATTACCAAAAATATTAAATAGCAGTGGCGAACAATGTCCACCTCTTGATGAAACATAGATAATATCAGAGCAAAAACTGCCAATCTTAACCTTTTGGATACGGCCCCTCAAAGAACTCTCAAGTTAAAACCAAACTTTTGTAATTTTTGAAGCAATATAATATGATGATCAACTCTATCAAAAGCTTTCGAGAAGTCTGTGTAAATCGCGTCTATTTGCTTCTTGTTCTCCATGCTAAGTAAAATATCAGACTGATAAGTTATGAGGTTGGTTGCAGTTGACCTGCCCTCTTTTGAGAAATAAGACCTTTGCACTGCTAATGCAATTGTTTACTAACGAGACAGTCAAACAATTTAGGTATAGCTGATTGGATACATATACTGCAATAGTTCTCCACATTGTCCTTTTTACCGCTCTTGAATATTGGAACAATATGACTAACTTTCCATTTGTCAGGAAATGTAGATAACTTCAAAGACTTATTATATAGTAAATCCAAAGGCAGCACAATGGTACAGACACATTGTTTTAATAGAAAATTTGGTATTCCATCAGGTCCGGAAGTAAGTTTGTTTGGCAGTTTGCTAATCTCATTGAAGATATCAGTTTTTGAAATTTCGGAATAATTAATGTTGGTGCTTAAGTTGTTATCATTAAAGTCAGAAGAAAGATCGGTGGAAGATGTGTTTTTCGTGTAAACAGTTTGGAAGAATTCTTTGAAGAGATTGGCTATGTCCTGGCCATTATGAGCATTTTGTTAATCCTTTTTCGTCACCAGAAGAGATCGAACACGCTCGCGCGAGAAAATGTGCTACTTGTATATCAAGCACCCCCCCCCCCCCCCCCCCCCCAGAACAGAACCTTAATGAACATCGCTATGCAGGTTTTTAGAAGCCTCTCCGAGGCCGAAGTTTAATGTGGCCGCTCTACCTCCCGCAAGAGTAGCTGCGAAACAGCACTCGCTAGAGTTTACCTGCAGCTGAATCGTTACCATTCAGACACAGCTCTCAGATATTATTTTCTTATTATAAATATTAATTTCTTTCATGCAATTATGGTGGTATATTTATTTTTCACAAATACAACAGTGGCTCAACAACCCTATACAGCCCACCCATTGGGGTTGGACAAGGGGAGAAGACGAGGATCTATTGCCATCAACAACGAACGACCTTGTAGCATCCGAAACAATATTGAATACAATACGGTTGGTAAGCTTGAGGCCTTTGGAATGAGTAGGGTTTTGCTTGATTTTTGTCAGAGTCTCTTGACTGGGAGTACTCAGTTGGTAACTTTATCTCAGGTCGCACATCGGACCTATCTTGTTCAACTTGTTTATTCGAGATCTGAGTGATATTATTGTCCATTCGGAGCATTTGGCTTTTGCTAATGATTTCAAGCTATTCAGAGTGGTTGAGTCGTATATGGATGTGCTTTTACTGCAGAATGACGCTGACAGTGTTAATCTTTGGTGCAGGAATAATGATCTGGAGTTGAATGATAAGAAATGTTGTGCATCTCATTTGCTCGATCAGCAAATTTAATACAGTATGGATATTCTATTGATGATTCAGTTTTGGCGTTTATGTCAACAGTCAGGGACTTGGGTGTATTGTTTGACTCCAAATTAACATTTGTTCTTCATTATGAGGATGTTGTTAACAGGGGATTTCGTAGTGTCGGGTTTGTGACACGTAATAGTGCTCAGCTCTCGCCGTATTCCTTCAAGTTGCTGTATTGCTCACTTGTTCGTTCAGTTTTGGAGTATGCCTCTGTTGTTTGGTCTCCATACATATTAGTAACCTTGAGTCTGTGCAGAAAGCATAAGTTTATGAGTAACGTAACAATGAATATTTAAAATTACCCCAAAGCCTGAAGATTAAAATATAGGGACATAAAGCTTCCGTATTTTTTGATCGGTATCCCTATCGGTATCGTACTGCGCATGCGCAGAAGCGATACGGAGGCAGAGATACCGTACGTACAACGTAACGTTACGGCCCTCTCGCGGTATCCGTATCGGTAACGTATCTTGACATTCCGGACGCATATGTCAAATTTTAAATAAATATAACCTCACTTTTCTTCCGAGTTGATTTAATTTGTTTAGCTTATACTTTCTTGAGTTTCTTGTGTGTTTAGTGCTTCTCTATCGCAAAAAAAAAATAAAAATTTCAAGGTTAGATATAAAAACGGCAGAGTTTTGAGACAAATATTTCTAGGTTATGAGATGCGTTTACGTTTACCGGAACAGGGAGCGCTTTAATAGCTTTTTCGCTTGTCAACGTATCTAGTTGCGTTACGGATACCGATACCGATACCGGCGAATTATTTCAAGTAGCTTTATGTCCCTAATCGCTAATAAGTTTGAAACGGTATACTTATCACTGACACTGACCAGTATATCGTTGGATTTGCCTTTCAAAGGGCTATGTGAAAATGTATTAGAACATAGGGTGTTCCATTTTAAATAATGTAATTTTATTTATTCCCCCTGTATATGAGAACAAAAACAATACAAAAAAGTTTTAGATAATTTTATTAGAAACAACTTTTGTATTTAATTTTTTTTTACAGCCCTTGTAGATTTCGAGATAAGGTATAGGCCCCTCTTAAACGGGCCACCCTATACATTCCCAGAAGAACATGAATTTGGCCATTTACACCCTTTTGTTGTTTTTTTTCTTCGATCTGCGTTCGGCTTACGTACAGTGGGAATCATTGCAATTGGCACACACTATATCACAGATTACACTATATAAATATCCCTCGTAATGTGTCAAATCTGACACACCAGTAATAGCAAAATGCTGCACTAAATAGATTTATTGGTTGTGAGAGTGTGTGTCAATTGCAATGATTCCCACTGTACACTTGTTCAGAGCTCATTCTGCCTATGACGTCACGATATCCATGCACATACCGTTCCGCTATGTAGAGTGCAAAGCCGAACGAACTCAGCCTATTAATGGCCATTTCCACCAACTATTTTGGGGGACCCTTAACGATAAGTATTCCCTAAAATGACATTTTTACATGGAGAAATGTCAGTTTAGGGAATACTTATCGTTAGGGCTTCCCTAAAATAGTTGGTGGAAACGGCCATAAGGCTGGTAGATTTTTAGTGATGTGTCATCTGTCAATTGTCAAAAAAACTGATTAACTAGCATTTTCTAGCTAGCATTCATTATAAATTTTAAAAAAATATGTAACTACTTAAATAATAGTACTAAGGTCAAGTTCTGGAAAAGTAAATGAGCTCAAAATTTTTCTCCGAAAGTTTTAAAAACCCTTAAAATAGACTCCAGCTAACATTCCAGCCATACTTTCGAATAAAACAGCAGCCAGTATAAGTGGACCAAGGCAATCATAACGCCCATCTACCATCTACACGAAGGGAGACAAACGCAACCCTGGAAATTATCGTCCCATAAGTTTAACATGCACTTTTTGGAAGGGTTGTGTTTAAACAAGTGGACAAAACAAGCGGATAGTAGGGGGGGCTGTTGATGTTGTTTATTTTGACTTTGAGAAGATGTTTGATAGGGTTCCAATCCAAAGACTTTTATACAAGCTTGACCACCTCGGTATAAGGGGTAGCTTATTGCGATGGATCTCCACTTACTCCAGTTACTTGCAAGGCAGAACATTCACTAGTGAGAGCAAATGGGGTGTTTGTTATCTGAGCAGCACAATGCATTAAGTGGGGTGCCTCGGGCTCTGTCTTAGGCTCTTTGCTCTTCATTATTTACATCAGTGACATAAGAAGTGGCCTTCAGTCTGATATCGTATCACAATCACGTACCTAACTTTGCTGACGATACAAAGCTTTACTGCAATCCAACCCATGGCACTCAGAAACCAGTGGCGGCTCGTCAAAGGAGGCAGAGGAGGCTAAACCTCCCCCAAAAAATTGAAAATTCAATCTCAATTTTTTATTCCTGATTTCTAATTAAAATAATAATTAACAAATTACACTTTCCAATTTTCGATATTTCAATGTAATTTAGAAAAATCTGACAACATTATTTCAATCAATCCCGCGCCTCCACGACAAATATCTGTGAATCTGGGATACTCAGTAATACCGGCCCGAAGGGCCGGAGTTATATGCGAGCCCGAAGGGCCGGAGTAATACAAGCCCGAAGGGCTAGAGTTATTTTAATAACGGGGCCTAGTTTATAATTCTATTGGTGAGCGGATAATTTTGAGCTAATTGAAAACCGGGAGTATTTGAAATGCGATTTCTAACGTCCGATCAAAGAGTCAGGAATATTCAAAAACTTTAGTTTTATCAAATTGGCTTTGGAATGTTGGTTTTCTTGAGATTTTTATTTTTTTCAGAAAACGGTGGTTTTTGCAAACATATACTACTTTATCATTGTCTTTGTCTTACTCGCTATAATCAATAAGTAAACCTTTAAATGTCATTTTCATTGAAATTAAACTAAAAACAAGTTTCCTATAATTTATTTGAGGAATTTTAATTATTATAATCATTATTAATTAATTATTAAATTGAATTTCAAACAAAAAACCCTTTTAAAATGTTATTTTTGTTTTCCGAAATGAGATGTGGCAACGTTGCTTTTAGTTGGCCATTTTGAAGTGACGCCTTGTAATTTTTTGCCAGTTTTTCCTCGAGTTTTTCACTTTTCCGGGGCTTTTCAATGGAAAAAGGCAATTTAACATACGAGGCTTTGAGTTTTCTTCATTTTCTAGCAAAAATGTCCAGTTTTAAAATGACATAAATAACAAATTCCCATTTAAAATGGTTTTTTTGGAAGTTTCGATGTGGCAACACCGTTTGTACCAACTTCAAATAGGTTTTGTAATAAATATCATTTGCCAGTTTTGACAGTTGGCAATATTTAATTCACGTGTTTACATTTCTATTCAGTTTTTCCTCGAATTTTCCACTTTTCCAAGCCGTTTTCAGTCAAGAAACCCGATTTGAAATACGAGGCTTTGAATTCCCTACATTTTGTGCTAAAAATTCCCAGTTTTCCAATAGGGCAAGTGACAAAAACACAAATTTCATTAAGTAGGCTTTGGAATGTCATTTTTAGAGGTTTTTCTTTGAATTTGTCCGCTTTTCCAGGGCTTTTCTGGTCGGAAAAACCGATTTAAAGTACGAGGCTTTGAGTTTTCTTCATTTTCCACCAAAAATTTCCAGTGTTTTAACGGGGTACGTGAGAAAAACTTTAGTTTTATCAAGTAGGTTTTGGAATGTCATTTTCGTTATTTTTTTTTTTTTTTGAATTTTTATTTAAGGTTTTTTCGGGTCCGGGGATCGTTTTCTATCACTTTTTTTCTCGAAATTCGCAAAATAAAAAAAAAAAAAACTTCTTTGACGTTGACAGCTGTCAATTTTTTTTGACTCAAATCGATAGTTGGCAGGTGACATTTGTCGATATTGCCAAAGTGTCGTGCGACAAAAGTTTTATCCGAACGAACCCGTTCATTGTTAACTGATTTTTCATACTCCGGCCCTTCGGGCCGTAATCTTTGAAACAAAAAGACGTCATTTTGTATCGATTGTCAAAAAAACCCAAGGTTTGAAATTTCAATTTTTTGACGTTTGTTGTATCATGAGCAGCGTTGCCATATGTTTTTATCAAATCTCGATTTAAAGGTTATTTTAAACCCAATCATTGACATTTCTGAAAAATATTTCCTTTAAAATTCCTAAATATCCTTTGGAATCCCCAAAAATCTATTAAAATCTCAGAATTCCATAATTTAGTGGAATTTCGATAGAATAATTATGTTATTCTGAAAAAGGAATTAGATGTGAAATTTTTGCGAGGTTTCCATAGAATTCACATTAAATTTTAATTCCTCTTGAATTACTTGAAATTTCAGTGAAATTCCGATCGAATTACACGAAATTCTAAATGAATTACATGGAGGAATTTTAAACAATTACATGAAATTACACCGAAATTCCTAACATGAAATTTCAGTTTTTACTGAATTTTAGTAATGTCGAGGAATTTCCAGCTAAAAACATGGAATTTCGGTGATATTCCGGAAAATTAGCATGTAATAATAACATGAAATTTCAATATATTACGATGAATTTTTAAGAAATTACTTGAAACTTCATTAATATTACCAGAAATTCCTGGGTATTAAAAGAGAATTTCAGTGAAATTCCGAAAAATTCTTATGAAAATAAATTAAATTTTGAAAATTCCTTGAAGTTTCATTGGTGTTTCGAGAAATTTTCTATTATGAACGTGGATATTCTCATAAAATTTTAGTGAATTCCGAGAAATTTTTAAGGAATTACATGAAATTCCAAAAAAATTTATGAAAATTTTGTGGAATTCTCCAGGATATTTCAGTTGTAAAATTTTGAGGAATTTTAGTAAAGTTAAAAAAAAAATATGGAATTTTGAAATTGAAATCCGAGGAATTTCATGAAATCCTATACTGTAATTAGCCTCCTCACTTGAAATAGTCACGAGCCGCCACTGTCAGAAACTGAAAGAAGATCTCTGCAGCTAACACCCTAGTGTACTTAATAAAGAGAGCTTCTAGTGACCACTCTGTGGAAATGATAAAAAGCCTTTATAAGACCTTTGTGTGTCCTTAGCTGAAATATGCCTATGCTGTGTGGAGAATCACCAAGATACCTCCAGAAGTGATACCTACCATACCGTCAACGCCTTAAAATATTCGGACTTCGGACTAAGTACATTGAGAGAAAGGCGAGAAAGAGGTGATCTCATTGAAACCTTCAAAGTACTAACGGGTTATTTCAGCCCAAAAATCGATCTGGCACTCTTCCAAATTTCCCATACATGAGAACTACGCTACCACTCAAAGAAACTCAACAAAGAAAGATTTGCTCTGCTTTTGAGAAAAAACTTTCTGAGCAATAGAGTTGTATAAAAATGGAACAGCCTTCAGGAATCTACTGTAAATGCACCAATTGTCAACGCCTTCAAGAACGCGCTGGATAAAGTAATGGACAATTTGAAGAATCAACTTACACAGTACATGTAACCCCCGATGTAACCTTAATCCCTAATTCCTAAATATAGCCAATGTATAAAGATAATCCAACTGAACTCACACACATAGAAAAAACATCATATAATTGCAATAGCATTATCGGTTTAGACCGCTTTATATTGCTCGCAATAATAATAATAATAATAATAATAATGATAACCTTTGTCTTTATTTTGATGACTTAGCTCAAATCAGTGATTTCGGAGAAATAAGACTTGCCGCATTCCAAAAAGATACAGGTTTCTAGTTTGCACCAGATTCTAGATCTGAAAATGATTTTCTTTAGTTTACATTATTGCTTATTGTGCTCAGATGAGCAGTTACCTACTAAGACTCTTTTTTTCGAATTTTTGATATTTGGCTCATTCTTTTCTATTCAAATTTGACAACCTCAGTGGCATAACCAATCAAAGTCTTTTACTCGGTCTTTTAGTATATTTTGAACATCTGAAAGACCTTCAGATAGTCTAGCCTTAATTTCTACATGAACTCGATCTTCTAACTTTCAATTCCACATCATAGTTGAAAACATCCTTTCTGGTTCCTTTTTCTTGCAACAGGGGAGCAGCATTCCAAGAACAACCAGTGTTATTCATTTTTCTAATGATATTCAAATGATAATATAAGTAACAAAGACGGAATACTTGTTCTCCTGGGAACGCTGCTCCCCTATTTCAAGAATGAAGACCCTCATCTTACGATTTTGTTATATTTACTTACAGGCTAGAAACGGTACTATCTTGGATTCCCAAAGACCTGCTCAAACGACCCAGGAAAGATTAACTCAAATAGCCAAAGCTGGTGAAGCTGGGAAAGTTGTTGTGCCCAAACCAGGACGACCCGTTTCTGAAAGAAGTAAGTTAATACTTATTCAAGGAAGAAGAAATTTATTTAAATTATCTATTATTTTTGTTAACTTAGGTAGTAGCAGCCAGCTTAAACCCAAAAAAGCTCCATTAATGGCCAAAACTTTATCACTACTTAAAAATAGGTTTGGACGTCGGTAATTTTTAATATATTTTACCCCTATGGCTTTTGGCAAGAGGAACTCATGGATGATAGATTTAACTAGAAAATTTTAGCAGTGTAGCCAGATTTAGCTCAAATTTAGACCTAGATTGTCGTAGATTTACACCACACTTCACCTTTTTACTTATTTTATGACGATATATTTTTATTCAAACATAAACCATGAAAAAAAAATATGGCTTGCTTTGCTTGAAGCCACTTTCCTGATTTTTGAAAGTAAACTCTTTTTATCAAAGTTTTAACATTTACAACCCTTTTTTTCAAGTTTTAATTTTAATTGTATTGTGTGTTTAAGAGTAGGTAGTAGGTAATTATTATTAGTTCCTAAAAAAAATCTTTTAAACAAGTTTTACACATTTGAATCTATTAAATATTGTTGTTTAAGCAGCAAATTGTGTGATAAAATGGCTCATTATTGATAAATATTGACTGAATATCTTAGTACAAATGTGTAAAATTGATATTGAACAGGTTTTTGATAATTGTGACATTGTAAAGAGATTATATTATTTATTATACCAATTAAAAAAAAAACTGTTGTTATTTATTGTAAGTAGAATTATTGGCTTAAACCTACTTAGACTTAAGTATGTACGTATACAATTTTAATTGTAAATAAAATTATTTTAATATATGAATGAGTCAATTTATTACTTTGCATTATTCTGTTTAAACAATGGAATTTATTTTCACCCAAAGAAGTCTTGAGTACAAAAGCTCCTACTTTTGAGTTAAAAATACATACAAAAATATACAAAATTGTATGATTATTCAAAAACTGTACATAGGATTGAATTCATACTAACATGGAAAGGTCGAGGGGGTAGTCAGAAACAGGAAAATACCAGTGGCGTACACTCGATCGACCTATAAATGGAGAACCATACGCAAATATACAAAACTGTATGATTATTCAAAAACTGTTTTCAATTTTTTTTTGTGTTGAGATTTTCACTTTGTGTCCTAATGGTCCTTTGGGATCTTCCGAATTCCATGCACTAAATTATTCTAAGATTTAGAGCCACATTCTATGAAAATTGAAAAATTGATAAATCACTCCGAATTGCTTAACACGACTTTATCTCAGGAACTATAAGTGCAAATGAGTTAAAATTTCAGGGATTGTAGTCCTTTGAAAGGGATAAAATTCAGTGAAAGTTTCAGCTTCCTATCTATAATAGAAAAAAAGTTATGACCGTTCAAAGTTTTCCAAAATGTTGACCAGTTTAAAAACAACTTGACCTACCGGATATGAAAAACTGGAACGATATTTTTATCCATTATGTTTTTCAAGTGCACTGAATTCGAACTGTATGTTATATTATTGAAAATGTAAAATAGTTTCATTGGTTTTGCCATTTACTTTTTTCCCTAAAAAAATAACAAATTTCCAGAGTATCGCATTTATACAGGGTGTCCGTGTCCCATAAGCGGTCCGCGGCTACCCACTTGAAATTTCTAAATGAAACACCCTGTATTTTATTGGATGTTTAGATTTTACGTTAAATTCTAAGACAAACCTGTAAAAGATCTTTTACCATTTTCGAGATAGAGCTAAGACTGTTAAATTTCGAGAATGAAGATGTGGTAAAAAGTGAATTAAAGAAGCTGGCAGCTTCAACATACTAAAATTTTGTGGAAAAATAGCCCAGGATAACGGAGCTATGATTTTTACAATCCGATAAACACACTGAGTGATATTTTTGCCTTAGAGTCAATGGTCTAATTTTTAATTATTTTTCTGGAAATCTTGTAAACCTGGAGGAACCAGATATTTTTTTATTGATTGAGGAAGCTTTCAGTTTCAACATACTAAAATTTTATGGAAAAATAGCCTAGGATAACGGGGCTATGATTTCTAGAATCCAATAAAACACACTGAGTGATATTTCTGCCTTAGACAATGATTTAATTTTTGATTTTTTTTCTGGAAATCTAGGAAACCTGGAGAAACCAAATATTTTTTTATTTATCAAAGCTTTCTTTTAGCTTCAGCATAATAAAATTTTGATGAAAAATAGCCCAGGATAACAGAGCTATGATTTTCACTATCCGATAAACATACTGAGTGATATTTCTGCCTTAGAGTCAATAGTCTAATTTTTGATTTTTTTTCTGGAAACCTGGAAAACCTGGAGAAACCAATTTTTTTTTTTTTTGATTATTAAAAAAACTTTCAGCTTCAGCATAATAAAATTTTGATGAAAAATAGCCCAGGATAACGGAGCTATGATTTCTACAACCCAATAAAACACACCGTGATATTTCTGCCTTAGACAATGGTCTAATTTTTGATTTTTTTTCTGGAAGTCTGGGAAACTTGGAAGAACCAAATATTTTTGTATTTATTAAGAAAGCTTTTAGCTTCAACATAATAAAATTTTGATGAAAAATAGTCCAGGATAACGGAGCTATGATTTTTACTATCCGATAAACACACTGAGTGATATTTCTGCCTTAAAGTCAATGGTCTAATTTTTGATTTTTTTTCTGGGAACTTGGAAAACCTGAAGAAACCAAATATTTTTTTACTTATTAAAGAAGCTTTTAGCTTATCAACACACTAAAATTTTATGGAAAAATAGCCGAGAATAACGGAGCTATAATTTTTTCAATCCGGTAAACACACTGAGTGATATTTCTGCATTAGACAATGGCCTAATTTTTGATTTTTTTTCTGGAAACCTGGGAAACCTGGAGAAGCCAAATATCTTTTTATTCATTAAACAAGCTTTAAGCTTCGATATAACTACTAAAATTTTCTGGAAAAATAGCCCAGAATAACGGAGCTATAATTTTTACAATCCGATAAACACACTGAATGATATTTTTGCCTTAGAGTCAATGGCCTAATTTTTGATTTTTTTTCTAGAAACCTGGGAAACCTGGAGAAGCCAAATATCTTTTTATTCATTAAACAAGCTTTTAGCTTCGATATAACTACTAAAATTTTTTGAAAAAATAGCCCAGAATAACGGAGCTATGATTTTTACAATCCGATAAACACACTGAATGATATTTTTGCCTTAGAGTAATTTTTGATTTTTTCTAGAAATGTGGGAAACCTGTAGGAACCAAATATATTTTTATTCATTAAAAAAGTTTCCAGCTTCATCATACTAAAATTTTATGCAAAAATACCCCAACATAACAAAGCTATGATTTTTACAATCCGATGAAACACACTGAGTGATATTTCTGCCTTAGAGTCAATGGTCTAATCTTTGATTTTTTTCTGGAAATCTGAGAAACCTGGAAGAACCAGATATTTTTTTATTTGTTGAAGAAGCTTTCAGTTTCAACATACTAAAATTTTATGGCAAAATAGCCCAGGATAACGGAGCTATGATTTTTATTATCCGATAAACACACTGAGTGATATTACTGCCTTTCCAACTACATCATCAATCAAGGCGTTAGGTTTTATCACATGTTATATAAAGGGTGTAGAGAAGAGTCACAAGGATTTCATCAGAGCTCCAACCTAATTTACGCTGTCAGACTTGCTACAAAGAAAAAACTTCCACTACTTGAATAGCGCTGACTCCATGGGGACTTGGACTACAAAGTACAATAAACGCAGAAAATGTTGACCTAAGATATTGAGGAAAGCTTTCAGCTTCAACATACTGAGGTTTTTACGAAAAAATAGACTAGAATAACGGAGCTCTGATTTTTTCAATCTGATAAACACATTGAGTGATATTTCTGCCTTAGAGTCAATGGTCTAAATTTTTTTTCTGGAAATCTGGGAAACCTGGAGAAACCAAATATTTTTTTGTTTATTAAAACACACTGAGTGATTTCTGCCTTAGACAATGGCCTAATTTTTGATTTTTTTTCTGGAAACCTGGAAGAACCAAATATCTTTTTATTCATTAAACAAGCTTTTAGCTTCGACATACTAAAATTTATGGAAAAATACCCCAGAATAACGGAGCTATGATTTTTACAATCCGATAAACACGCTGAATGATATTTTTGCCTTAGAGTCAATGGTCTAATTTTTGATTATTTTTCTGGAAATCTGGAAAACCTGGAAGAACCAGATATTTCTATATTGATTAAGGAAGCTTTCAGCTTCAACATACTGAAATTTTATGGAAAAATAACCCAGGATAACGGAGCTATGATTTCTAGAATTTAATAAAACACACTGAGTGATATTTCTGCCTTAGACAATGGTCTAATTTTTGATTTTTTCTGGAAATGTGTGAAACCTGTAAGAACCAAATATTTTTTTATTTATTAAAAAAGCTTCCAGCTTCAACATACTAAAATTTTATGCAAAAATACCCCAACATAACAAAGCTATGATTTTTACAATCCGATAAAACACACTGAGTGATATTTCTGCCTTAGAGTCAATGGTCTAATATTTGATTATTTTTCTGGAAATCTGGGAAACCTGGAGGAGCCAGATATTTTTTTATTGATTGAGGAAGCTTTCAGCTTCAACACACTGAAATTTTACGGAAAAATAGCCCAAGATAATGGAGCTATGATTTTTACTATCCAATGAAACACACTGAGTGATATTTCTGCCTTAGACAATGGTCTAATTTTTGATTTTTTTTCTGGAAATCTGGGAAACCTGGAGGAACCAAATAGTTTTTTATTTATTTAAGGAAGCTTTTAGCTTCAAGATAATAAAATTGTGATGAAAAAAGCCCAGGATAACGGAGCTATGATTTTTAGTATCGGATAAACACACTGATGATATTTCTGCCTTAGAGTCAATGGTCTAATTTTGAATTATTTTTCTGGAAATCTGGGAAACCTGGAGGAACCAAGTATTTTTTTATTTATTAAAGAATCTTTCAGCTTCAACATACTAAAATTTTATGGAAAAATAGCACAGAATAACTCTTTTATACAGTTCTTGTCCAGTAAGGAAGATATTATTCTGTTGTTCTTGAGTATATTTGGACCAATGACACCAAGTAAGTGGTATTGTTTTTTAAGCTACGTTTCGAAAAATTTATTTTCTTTTTCAGGCTGTAACCAATCGAAACAGGACAAATTTAGCAATAATAATAAATAAAGAATAACGGAGCTATGGTTTTTACAATCCGATAAACACACTGAGTGATATTTTTACCTTAGAGTCAATGGTCTAATTTTTGATTATTTTTTTGGAAATCTGGGAAACTCTTGGAGGAACCAGATATTTTTTTATTGATTGAGGAAGCTTTCAGCTTTAACATATTGAAATTTTACGGAAAAATAGCCCAGGATAACGGAGCTATGATTTCTACAATCCAATAAAACACACTGAGTGATATTTCTGCCTTAGAGTCAATGGTCTAATTTTTGATTTTTTTTCTGAAAATCTGGGAAACCTGGAGGAACCAAATATATTTTTTTTATTAATGTAAGGAAGCTTTTAGCTTCAACATAATAAAATTTTGATGTAAAATAGCCCAGGAAAACGGAGCTATGATTTTTACTATCCAATAAACACACTAAGTGATATTTCTGCCTTAGAGTCAATGGTCTGATTTTTGATTTTTTTTCTGGAAATCTGGGAAACCTCTGGAGGAACCAAATATTTTTTTATATATTAAGGAAGATTTTAGCTTCAACATAATGAAATTTTGATGAAAAGTAGCCCAAGATAACGGAGCTATGATTTTTACTCTCCGATAAACACACTGAGTGATATTTCTGCCTTAGAGTCAATGATCTAATTTTTGATTTTCTTTCTGAAAATCGGGGAAACCTGGAAGAACCAGATATTTTTTTATTTATTCTGGAAATTTTACGGAAAAATAGCCCAAGATAACGGAGCTATATGATTTTTACTCTCCGATAAACACACTGAGTGATATTTCTGCCTTAGAGTCAATGGTCTAATCTTTGATTTTCTTCTGGAAATCTGGGAAACCTTGAGGAACCAGATATTTTGTTAATTATTGAAGAAGCTTTCAGTTTCAACATACTAAAATTTTATGGAAAAACAGCCCAGGATAACGGAGCTATAATTTTTAAAATCCAATAAAACACGCTGAGTGATATATTTCTACCTTAGAGTCAATGGTCTAATTTTTGATTATTTTTTTGGAAATCTGAGAAACCTGGAGGAACCAGATATTTTGTTATTTATTGAAGAAGCTTTCAGTTTCAACATACTAAAATTTTATGGAAAAATAGCCCAGAATAACGGAACTATGATTTTTACAATCCAATGAAACACACTGAGTGATATTTCTGCCTTAGACGATGGTCTAATTTTTGATTTTTTTTCTGGAAATCTAGGAAACCTGGAGGAATCGAATATTTTCTTATTTATTAAGGAAGCTTTTGGCTTCAACATAAAATTTTGATGAAAAATAGCCCAGGATAACGGACCTATGATTTTTTCAATCCGATAAACACACTGAGTGATGTTTCTGCCATAGAGTCAATGGTCTGGTTTTTGATTTTTTTTCTGGAAACCTGAGGAAACCAAATATTTTTCTATTTATTAAAAAATACAGGGTGGCCCCATTTTTTGCAGCAGGACTTCAACAGCTTAGAGAAAAAGTAATTTTAATACAAAAATTTCATATAAATATATAGGGTGTTTCCTCGGGTGTTTCACGAACATCGAAACAGAGGCGTTTTAGGGTATTTTAAAGTCGATTTGAAAAAAAACGCGTCATTATTGTATTCAAGGGAAATTTTTTTTGACCCCATTGGTATTTCGCTAGGGTGCAGCCACTGGGTGGGGTGACTTTTACCCCTCTTTTTTAGATAGGGAAGATGGGTCGAGTGTTACCTTGTTTTAAAGGTATTTTGATTCTCGTCACAACTGTGTACTTTTTTTGAAAATCGAATGATTAGTTCTCAAGATAGTAATAGTCACTGTCAAAGTTGCCATGGGCTAAATAGGAAACAATCTTCTGGCCCTGTTATTCTCAAATTAACACTTTCCTGACTTTCACTTTCCTGTCAGACGCGTCAATTTTCTTTTTTTGTGTACTTCCGAAAAAACTAGAATTGACGCGTCCGAAAGGAAAGTCAGGAAACTGTTAATTTGAGAAAAACAGGGCCAGAAGATTGTTTCTTATTTAGCCTATGGCAACTTTGACAGTAAATATCTTGCGAACTAATCATTCGATTTTCAAAAAAAGTATACAGTTGGTACCACACTCGACCCATCATCCCTATCTAAAAAATAGGGATGAAAGTCTCCCCACCCCTGGGGGTGCACCCTAGCCAAATACTCATGGGGTCAAAAAGTTTCCTCCTTAAATACAAAATTGACGTATCCGAGCGTTTTTTTAAATCGACCTTAAAAGACCCCAAAACGCCTCTGTTTCGATGTTCGTGAAACACCCTGTATATGCCCGGACGGTATAGGTTTGAATTAGAATTAGAATCTGAAATTCAAATAAAATACGGAAAGCAATTTAGGAATTTCAATTTGGGCGCTGTGTACTGCTTCTTGGACACTCTGTATGAAATATTCCCAAGTAGGTATGTTTAGACCAAACAATTTTTGTATTACAGGATTTTTGTTAAACTGATGAGGGTCAAAATATAGTGAACATCCTGTGCTAAAACAATATAAACTTCAACATCAAAAACTCCTGTATAAAATATTCGAATTATTTGTATATATTTTCTTAAAAGAGATAGTAATCGAGTTTAAAAGGCACTCCAATCTTCTACCTGGTTGCTTTTTATATAATGGGGTTTTAATCACTCTTACTAGGTCTAGGTACCGTCAAACGGGGTGACTCTGGACTACGGGTTGACTTGGGACACTTGGGCGCGCGCTTCCATAAAAATTGGCAACAGGGGTGAGCAAGGTGGGAGGTCAACATAAATATTCTGGGGATTAGCATACACTTTGAGGTCTTTAATACACCTAATGCGGGCGGCACCGGGTGAGTCTTTACAGCGACAAAAAATTTGTTTTCAAAGTATAGAGAATCGGTGTTTTTTCAAACCGCTACAATTGTTGTCTGTAAATATATCAAGGTAAGTGATGACATGTATGTTTTATTTATTTTTTTGTCCGCTAATATGTTGTTAAAGATGTAATAAGGTCGTTTTTGCTCAGAAATTTTTATTTATTTTTTTGTGATAGAAAATCTGATTGAATGCACTTTTTAGGGTGACTCGGGACATGCCTCGTAAATATGTTAGGAGGCTTGGCGCAAGGCCATATCAAAATTACGACAAAAAAAGACTTGAAATGGCCGTTAGGGAAAGGTTAGCGAAACAAACAAGTTATAGAGAGTTAGAGGAACGGTATGGGGTATCCAGAAATACCATTAATCAGCATGTCATCAAACAAAATTTAAAAAAACCTGGGGGTCAATTGGCCTTAGCTGAAGCAGACGAAAAAAAAATAGTGAATTCTTTGTTGTGTGTTGCCGATTGGGGATTTCCCTTAGAACCAATGGATATACGGATTTTGGTAAAACAATACTATGACAGAATGGGTGTAAACATAAAAAGATTTACAAATAATATGCCAGGGCCGGACTGGATGAAATCATTTTTATTGCGCCACAAAAATAATTTGGCTTTAAGACTTTCCGAAAACATTAAACGAGCAAGGGCTGCAGTTGACAGGCAAGCAATAAATGTCTATTTTGATGAACTAAACTTATCTCTAGAAAACATTCCTCTTGCGAACATCGTGAACTATGATGAGACAAACTTCACGGACGATCCGGGCCGTCAGCGTGTCGTTATTCGCAGAAGCAACAAACATGCAGACCGTATTCTTGATTCCAGTAAAACATCAACATCAGTCATGTTTGCAATTAGTGGATCTGGTGTAATGTTGCCGCCATACGTGGTGTTCAAATCAGAACATCTCTATGAAAACTGGATAAGAAATGGACCACAGGGTTCTAGATATGGAAATACAAAAAGTGGATGGTTCGATTCAAATCAATTTGAACAGTGGTTTTTGACTATAGCATTAGGCTACTTCCGAAGACTTGAGGGGCCTAAGGTTGTAATAGGCGATAACCTGAGTAGCCACATCTCCCAAAATGTCATCATGGAATGTCAAAAAAATAATATCAGATTCGTTTTGCTACCTCCCAATAGCACCCACCTTACACAACCTCTGGATACAGCATTTTTTAAACCACTCAAGCAATCGTGGAGAAAAATTTTGTTAGAGTGGAAGAAAAAAAATAAAGGAGTACTCCCAAAACCTGAGTTTCCAGGCTTATTAAACAAAGCTTTGGATAATATTGGAGACAAGCTAGAAGACAACATAAAGGCTGGATTTCGTTGTTGTGGTCTTATTCCACTCGACAGGGATCAGGTCTTGAAACGTCTACCCCCAGAGCCTGTTCGAGAAGATGAGGGCCAACTAGCTTGGACCGAAACGCTCACAGACTTTTTAAAGAACCAGCGAACTCCAACAAACCCAGCAAAGAAAGGTAAAGGAAAGAAAATTCTAGTAACACCCGGTAGAAGTGTGACATGTGAAAGAAGTTCTGACTCCGATTCTGACAATAGTGAAATGGAGATGGAATTAAATAGAAGTGAATCTGATGATAATGGGAGCATACAAGACATAGAGTCTGAGGGAGAAGAAAGAAATCAAAATGAAGATGTGGAAAACCTGGAAGAAGAGCCAGAGGAAGTGACTGATTTGCACATTGAAGATTTTGCAATTGTAAAATTTACAGACGGAAAGTTTTCGAAAAATTTTGTGGGAAAAATTTTAGACAAATCTGGTGACCAAATAAGAATCACTTTTTTAAGAGAACATTCGAAAATAGAAAATGGCTTTGCTTTTCCAATAGTTCCCGATGAATCCACAGTAAACATTTCCCAGGTTTTGAAAATACTTCCAAGACCTGTGGAACTGCGAAGAGGTGCAGTTAAATTTCCATTCCAAATAAATTTGAAAAATTAGGTAGACCCATTATTGTTATCGAAAGAAATGACCTTTTTTTTTATAATTTCTTGTGTAGAATTTTTTTTATTTTGTTCAAAAATCAATAAAAATAATGTTTACTTTTTTAAAAATTTCTATTTTTGTCCCGTCTCACTCCAGAAACGCCTTACAATGGTTTCTAGTGCTAAATAAGTGCTTGTCCCTAGTCACCCCGAAAACGGGGTGAAACGGGACAATTTTCAAAATTTAAAAAAAAATATTTAAGATTTTCGAAAAAATATTATTTTTAGCATACGTGTTCCCAAAATATGTAGAAACATGTAGCCACCTTAAAATTGCCATTTACTAATTCTGGTCATGAAATATTCACAAAAAAGTGTCAAATCCGTCCTTAGTCACCCCGTTTGACGGTACCTATAGAGATTTGTAGGTAACCAATGCTATAAACAATGGTAATTTGACTATTTTCAGGTACTGAAACCTTCTCATAAATACAGCCTCTTGAATAAAACAGTCAATTGAAGTCAAAAAGTGTTGAAGTGTGGACTCAAAAAGTGAAAACATTGGTTGCAGTTATCTTGGTAAGTTTTTATTTCTCAATTTATGTTTTTCTTATGCTTATAATTATTTTGTACCATTAATTTTTTTACTGTGTTGGATTCTTTAATTCAATAAAGTCCAATTTTTATGCCTATACAGGGTGTCCGGAATAACTTGAAGTAGGTACATGGGGATTTTGGAAATCTTTGAAGATACAGGGTGGGCGAAATGGGGGAAAAGTTGCGCAGTCAAGTGCCTACAAATAATCTGTCATCAACTTCTTTGAACTCGGAATAGCAACGGATATACAGGAGAAAAAAAGGGGGATTTTATAAAATCCTTTATATCCTGTTTATTATAAAAGATATACAATCAAGAATTTTCCAGGATAGGTGTAGAACTGGAATGTACCCTGTGTTTTTTAGCTCTGATATCATTTTGATAACTTGTGTATTATGTAGTACAATTGTTTATATAAATAGGAGATCAAAATGATATCAAGCATAAAAAAACACACATGTAATGTACGATACTAGGATTTTATAAAACGAACTTTTTTCTTTTTCTCTGTCTATATCCGTTGCTATTCCGAGTTCAAAGAAGTTGATAGCAGAATATTTGGTCCACCCTGTATCTTCAATGGTTTCCAAAATACCCATGTAGGTATTTCAAGTTATTCCGGACATATACTTAGACTTCAAGTATGTTAATATTATTTTAGATTGTGATAAAACAAAAGATGGCTCCAAGTGTGAAAATTGTTGACAGCATAGATGGTAGTTCTGGAACGAGTTTCGAAGCTGCTTTGGGAATGTTGGAAGCTTCAACAGTGCTTTGCAAAAGTAAAAAGAAGGATGGTCATTCCTCAAATAATTTGCTATCAAAAAGTCGCCAGCCAATTAAAAAAATAGATTCAGCAAATGAGGATTTGAAATACAGAAAAATCAAGGAGGAAAGTTCTAGATCTAAAAAACGAGAATCTAGCTTGAGCAAGAAGAAGACTCCTTACAAATCAGAACATGATAAAGAGAATTCCGATCAACCTACTGGTTATAGGAAGGAAGATAAACCTGAAAGGAATATTAAGATAATTATTAGATCATATTCAGGGGAGGACAACCACCATTTTGAGAAGAAGTTAGGAGATATAAACAATGAAAATTCTAAAAAGAGAATATCCAAATCTCACAAAAAAAGTGTGGAAAAACACACTTTGAGTGATTATAATAATAAGAATAAATCCACGAAGAAAACTTCCCTCGAAAAGAAGGATACCAGAAAACGGCATAGAGATCCTTCCGTAGACCCAGAAGCTAAGAAACGGAAACTTGATCACACAAATACAAGCAAGTGTAAAAATGACACCAGTGAGAATTATAATCCATATTCCAGAGGCCCGAGTGGTAAAATAGATTTCGACCGACTGATAGAATCTGGTACAGTGAGCCTTTCAGACGCTATGGACTTGCTGTTAGACTCTGTTCCAGAGATTGCTGATGTATCATTGAACAACCAAAAACGACGATTGGTACAAGGTCCCGAAGCTTTAAGTCGAGTTAATGCTGCGAAACATAATCAGTAAGTAAATTAGGTACCTATACTGATTTCTTTTTAAATAAACTTTGGAAAAAAAAATGTCCTGTCCCCTTCCAAAACCAATATTTATGGTGAAAATTGTTACTTATTGAACTTTTTCTTTTAGAAACACACTGTATGCAGAACATGAATCCGCTCCCACCAAAGTACCTAGTCTCGTCAATATTTGCAATGCATTTTTTCAAGACAATTTGAGTTTGATAGGGTATACCGGTGGAGTACCATACTCAGTCATGAAACCCATTTTGCAAAAGGCTACTACAGGTGAACTTTATCGTATCGAGTTTAACAATCAATATTTGCTAAACGGACAAACAGATGAGCTATGGGAGCTGCATTGCAGAAGGGACTTGCCCTACAGAAAAAAGTTGTGTTGGGAGAGTTATAGGGATATGTATATCCGATACGAAATGGAGAGGCTGACAAACTTAGGAGTTTTGACAGGAAATACAAATAAACAGGGTTGATAGCTGAAAATGGTATGAAGGACTAGTCTGATACCAGAAAATGCTCACCAAAGAGGCTAAGACTAAGGAATTTTAATTTTGTCTGTTAATTTTTATAAGTGTGTTCTAAATTGATAGTGGAAACTTCTATACAAAAACCTATTTTGATATAATTAAATCTTATTAATTTTGGGTCATTTATTTTTTTTTCTGAATTTCTCAAGTGTCTGTCGTAGAGCGATACCTACTTGCCTGTTATTAGTCACCTTTGCTACAGGTTAATAACAGGTAACCAGTGAATCTCTGACATCTCAACTTTTCGGTATCTTTATTGTTGTTGTCAAAAGAGGCCAGCAGGTAAGTAATAAATAAAGGGGGTAGCTAGAAATTTTTCTGAAGTTAATGATGATATTTTGGCATGTCGTTTGTGGATAGTCTGTTGAGTAGAATCTAAGTTTTCGACCTCGAGGACCCTGTACTAACTTGGGGGTAAGTCGAAAGACCTAGAAATATTCGAACTTTTTCAGTTTTTCGCTTATATCTTCTAAATCATTTGTTTTCAGCGGATTACATAATGGAAGTTTTTCAATTTAATATACATAATTGAAAAACTTGAAAAAGAAAAAAATTACTTCCAAAAATTTTAGAGTGAAGCAGAAATTCGAAACTTTGAGCTCTGTTCTGGGGATTCCAAAAGAAGTCTTAAATTTAAGAAGTTTCCAAAATTTTGGGAATTTTCTTCATCACATCATTTAAATATTTGAAAATTATAATTTTTACTTATTCCTCAATCAGCAGAAACTTAAATCATAATAAATCGAAGCCATTATAAGTCTCAGTCTCTAGTGTTCTTTCTTTAGATTTTGAGAGCAAATCGTGAATAATGAGACATTGAGACATGGGATTCCAAAGAAGGTACCTATTCAACGTCTTATATTTTCACTTTCCAGTGCTGTGCTTTGGAATCTTTGAAATATTTTAGTTTTAAGTCATGAACTTTGAAAACCTTGGAAGTTTTCAAAATTTTTGGATTTCAACTTTTTTTTCAGTCTTTTTAGAATTTCCAAAGACTATAGTGTCTCAGGTCTTTAGTCACCCGTTTCATTTTTCGAATCTTGGGAAAAGAGGCTTCAAAATCCTCAGAATCTATGAATTCTTTACTCTTTAGTATTGTGACTCAAAAATAATTAGTCTTGAGCTTACTTCCAGAATTTTTGGAGCTTTTAAGGGACTGACAGTATTGAATTTTAATTTTTCTCAGCGTCTTTATAATTTCCTAAGACTACTGTCTCAGGTTTTAAATCACCCGTTCTGCCTTTAAAATCTTGGTAAAAAAGGCTTCAAAGACTTCAAAATCAACAAATTCTTTACTTTTCAGCACACGGAAAAAAAAAGTATATGGAAACCAAAAATTTCGAGGTTTTAGTTATGGTTAACAACGCGGAAAAACATTCAGGTGCACAGTAGACATATATCGTCTGTAGATGCACGTGAAAGAGATGATAATAATATAATTAAATATGTTCATTCTATGCTTGGTTTGAATTATTGTGGTTGGCCGGAAGAAATTTTTGACAAGTTAAGAATTTTTCTGTATTTTTGAACCACTATCTATCAATTTAACTCAGGTTTTATTCAAGTTAAAAGTGAGAATAAATGAGGAATCCGCATTTCCACCCTTATCGCAACTATTACGAAGCAAGAGTAAAACTTCGCAATGTCTAAAAGGGTTTACACCAGGTCATACAGCGATCATGACCCCCAGTACAACCCCACGACGATATAGCGCCCAACTCGATGGTACGAACACCCAAAATGAAAACCCTGAAGGATCTGCACCGCTACACTCCACGATTTATGGAGGAACTTCAACACAATTTGTCAGAGAACATACTTATTACAATGGCTTTTTCGCCAAAAGAAATAGTTGTAGAATATGAAATTGCAATTCATAACGCAGTGACTCTGACGTTGAACGACATTAAAATTACTGGCACAAAACATTACTGGCTGCAGAATTCATTTGACCCAAGCATGGTATTGTCAGATTCAAAAGCTAGGTTTAACTCAGGATTAAGAAGATGATAAGTCGGAAATTGGGAAGTGGTTGCATTATTGTTTCGGGCTTTTATTTCTACAACCAAATGACATTGATGATTTTTATTTTTTCGAATTGTATCAGACAGGGCCGGATCTATGGAGGGGCGAACAGGGGCGCGCGTCTCCCTTCGCATCTTGAGGGGGCTGCAAAACGAGAAGACACTGCCTAACTTTTTTTCATAAAACATACATATCTGGCGATTTTTTTAAAAAAAATCATTATCTAATATTGTGCCAACTTGTAACACATCTTCTGATAGAACAGCCGACCACCCCACAGTAACCTTACTCAAGGTTCCCTGTATTATGCTGCCCTCTCCGGAAGAAATAGAGCTTTGACGTTCGATCACGTAGATTATAGATTGTGGGGGAGTCGTTTCGGCTATGGTATTGTGTTGAAGCTCCTCCTTTTGCGAGGCCACCTGCTTCTTCGTTTCCTTCTATGCCTCAATGACCAGGAAGCCACATCAGCGTTACCTGGTTATGTGTCGCTAGTGTTTTTAGGGTCTGTTTACACTCCCAGACTAGTATTGACGTGCATTTGAAAGCCCTTAAGAGGGGCGTCTGATAGGAGCCAGCGCGCCATTTTTGGGCTTTATGAGATACATTAGGGAATTATTAGGTTTGTTCCAGCAGGCTATCAGGAATGTTGGCAGCAGCTGCTTGTGACATGCGCAATGACAAATTTGTGTTCCAGCAAAGAAATGTTAGTGACAATTTGCAAATGTCAGCTGTTTCAGCAGACGTTTGAAACATTTATAACGTGTTGGCAACTGCTCGAAATGCTTGTCGATTTTCTTCAAACATTTCAATTCCTAACCCAGCTTTGACCTTCACCTTTGATCAAGGTTCCACCTGATCAATTTTTTCATTACAGAATTACAATGAAAATGGCGGCCAATGCCAAGCGGCAAGCAATGAAATTGGCGCCATAAATTTAACTCAAACAACCAGGAGATTTTTCATCAAAAAACTGTTTTTTGTTTATTTTGTGGTGTTCTAAGGTGATTTTTTAGTGTTTGGAAGGATAATTTTCGAATTTTAGGATGCGAAGTTTTTCTTTCATGAAGGTATTAGTGAAAAACCCGGATGTTGGCAGAAGGTATGAGTTCTTTTTGACAAACCTTTATCTACTAAGTAATTAGGCACCTACCTACTCTCCAGGATTTATTTTCTGTTTAGTTTTTTCTCAACCAAATCTTGAAGCTTATTGTCTGCTATTCAAGGTATCAACACAAGTTGAGGATAGTAAAAGGCTTGGATCCATACAACGTTTATGTGAAAACTATACTTTTTTTTTTTTTTTTTGAATATCTATTCTTTGTTTATTTTTAGTTTAATCACTTTTAATTCTTTATACTTTCTCTTCTCATGTTTTCATGTGCACATATTAATACCAGATCTTTACTTAATAAATTTAATATTTTTCAAGATCATGTTCTTTTACATAACTATGATGTCTTGGGGGTGTCAGAGACGTGGCTGAGTGCTGAAATTCACGAGAATGCTCCGCAAATGAATAACTACACATTTGTAAGGAGGGATAGAGAGACGAGAGCTGGTGGTGTTGGAGTATATGTCAAAAACAACTTAAATTTTACTATTCTTTTAAGCGAGAGTAGGGAGTATCTTGAGCAAATCTGGATTAAGGTGACTAACTCGAATAATATGTCTATTGTTATAGGAAATGTTTATAGGCCGCCTGACACCAACGAAAAAATTTTTTTTTCACATTTTGAAGATACTCTTATATCCATGTTCACCTCCTATGATCACGTAATCTGTATGGGAGACTTTAACATAAACATGTTTAATTTGTTGTCAAATAGAACGCTAAAATTTGTTGAATTATATGAAACTTTCAGCTTCAAGCAATTAATAAACAGCCCTACCAGAATAACAAAGAATACAGAGACATTAATTGATCTGTTTCTATATAATGGGGAAAATGCAATTAATAGTGGTACAAGCGATATTCAGGTGTCTGACCATCACCTTATTTTTTGTGAATTTAACTTCCAGCTGACAACAAATGCACCTTGCACATACTCGTACAGATCCCTTAATAATATTGACTCAGAAGCATTTTTGAGAGATTTGCGCAAAGTGTCTTGGCAGAAAATATTTTACCTTGAAGAAATAGACTCAAAAGTCAATTTTTTAACATCAAATATTATAAAATTGTTTGACTGTTATGCGCCAGTTAGAACTGTCACTTCTAATAAAAAACCCTACGCTCCCTGGCTTACTGAAAACGTTCGGCTAATGATAAAGTTACGTAACCGTGCTCTTAATAGATTTAGAGCCACAAAAAACCATGCTCACTACGATTATTATAAAGATTTAAGGAATTTGGTAACCGCTTCTATTCGACGGGAAAAAAAGGCTTATTTGAATCAGAAATTTCAAACTTGCACGCAAAAGGAAAAATGGTCAGAATTAAAAAAACTTAATATACCTAGTCAAACAGAAAAGTAATAAATACATTCCGAATAATCTTAAAGATGTGAACGAACTTAATAAATACTTTGTAGGTTCAGACAGCTCCAATGAGGCAAACATGGGGATAATTAACTACTATAAAAACAATCCTATAATGCCCCCCAATAGTTTTAGTTTTTCTCCTGTTACAGAACTCGAAATGATCGAAATAATTAAGAATGTTAAAAGTAAAGCATTTGGAGACGACAATATTAATATTACTTTAATTCAAATGTGCTGCCCTACTATAGTGCCCCATTTAACACATATAATTAATGTACCTATGCATTGAAAAGTCATATTTTCCAATAGGGTGGAAGCGAGCCAAAATAATTCCTCTACCCAAAATAAACAACCCTACTGAATTTTCGCACCTTCGTTGTATTTCAATTTTACCAACCTTTTCTAAAATGTTAGAAAAGGTATTGGAAAAACAAATGGCTGTGTTTTTGGATGTCAATAATTTGCTCCCAGAAAAACAGTCAGGATTTCGTGCAGGATATAGCTGCAGTACGGCATTATCTGAAATAACTGATAATCTAGTAGAAGCCTTTGATGAGAATAAAGCAACTGTTCTTATCCTCCTTGATTACACCAAGGCTTTTGATATGCTAAATCATAAAATTATGCTGGCTATTCTGGATAATATGGGTTTTTCAGAGAACTCTTTAACTCTTGCAAAATCATTTTTAGCTTGTAGAGAGCAATATGTGACTTTGGATAAAAATAAATCTGACTTACTGGGACTTACTCGTGGTGTACCCCAAGGAAGCATTTTGGGTCCTCTTTTTTATCTTATATACAGCTCTAATTTTCACAACGTTTTAAAAAACTGCGACTATCATAAATATGCAGACGATTTTCAACTAAAATATTCTTTTGAACCCCGGCAAGTGAATGAAGCGGTTTGGAAAATTAATTCAGATTTAGAAAAATTACATAAAAAATCTAGTGAACACCGACTTAAGCTGAATCCTATGAAGTCTGTCGTACTTTTATTTTGTAGTGAGTCTACCAGACCTTTTCTTACAGAAAATTTGAATATTGTTATCGATGATCATCAGATCGAACTCAAAAAGTCAGCAAAAAATCTTGGTTTAGTCATGGATGATAGGCTTAGATTCTCGGAGCATGTAACGTCTAAACTAAGATTGGCGTACTCAACTTTAAAATGTTTGTATTCACATAGACACTATCTTTGCCAAGAAACAAAAAAAAACCTCTGTGACTCCTTAATATTATCTCTTTTCAATTATTGTGACAACGTATATGGACCCTTTCTTGGTTCGCATGATTGCAATCGCATTCAAAAGGTTCAAAACTCATGTATTCGTTTTATATATGGAATACGACGGAGACAAGGCGTTACCCAGAAACTGAACGAAGCGGGTTGGCTTAGAATGCACTCACGACGTTTGCTTCATGAAGTCTGTTTTTACTATAAAATTGTACAAACGCAAAAACCATCATATCTTATAAGCAAGTTTCGTTTTCGTCATACAACACACAATAGAAGTTTGAGACATAGATATTTAATAGACACTCCAAGACATCGTAAAGAATTTTTCAAAAAATCATTTTCATATAGAATTGCTTATTTAATTAACAAATATAAAATATTTAATTTTGATGAGTCTTACATATCCTTTAAAAAAAAATTCAGAAATAAGCTCCTTAGAATCTGACTGAACTCAATATGTGCACATTCATTCATTCCCTCTTAACTCCTTCTCTTTTTTCTCTTACTGTAGGTTTTTTTACATTAAAACCTTTTCTCAAAATATTTTTTTTATTGTATTTTTCTTTTTTTCTTTAGCGTTAAGGTTAATCTTGAGTACCTAGTTATTTAGTTAGGATATTTGGGCAACATCAGCACCCTGATGATCTTCATTGGGGAGGCTGCCAAAAAGGCCCTTTAGTTCCATTGTAAACCAATATTAGTTGTATTGTTGTATTGAATGAATTTAACCCAAAATGGAATTAATAAACGTATTGAATTGAATTGAATTGAAAAGACTTTTTGGTTTTTTAAAATGGATTTCATCAAATTTTTTCTCTCAATCCATAAGGCTCTACGTAGTACAGAAAAATCGTCATTTTTTTCCGTTAAAAACCTGTGTTTTGTATCTGCAGGAACGGCATAAAACGAGACTATGTCGCGATTAGAACGGCTCCCACAACTATAAATACAATACATAACGTAAGCATTTTTCAAAAAATCAATATTTTACTACTTTACACAAATCAAAAATCGCAATAAAACGTAGTGTATAAACCTCAATGGTATAAATAAACACACCTCACAGAGTACAGACGCTTGGCATTGGCCTCCATGTTGAACTTTTTTGGACAGCTTGTTGGATTATTGGTTGGATTGCCTTATTGGGAAATGTCAAACATTTTCGTTCCAGCAGAAATTTGTTGCCAACTCAAAAACATCTGTCATCAAAAAATTTAACTGTTAGGTTAATGTCACCAACATGTTTCCAACTTTTTGCTGGAACAAACCTATTGAAATACGGCCGCTTTAGTGCCGACCCAATTGACTGTGGCGGGCGCTATTTTGGCTCACAATAGTTATTTGTGTACCAAGGCCGTAAAGTTGATCGTTTTTGGCCGAATCAGAAATTTGCGGCCGAGGCATAGCCGAGGCCAAGCAAATTTCAGGTGAGGCCAAAAAAGATCATTCGGCCGAGGTGCACACAAAATTTTTTAGGCGAGTGTTTGTTCTTGAAAAAAGAAGAAAATTCAACAGTAACTTTAAACTTTATTGATCAAATAAATAATCCAGCAAAAGGTAGATACACAATTATTAATAACAAAAACTACGATAAAGTGATTATAGAAATTTGCCGACTTTTTCGCCTGGTATCTTACATTGAGCTTCTTTAAAAAAGCAATCAATTTTGAAAACTTGCTGATATGTTAGGTATTTCCGACTATAATTGTAAATTTTAACATAGAGTATAACATAGGTGGACCTGAAGACCATAACGTTGAGGATTATTTAATTTTGGCAAGAAAATACTTCTCCCAAATTTTTAATCATGCCGTTTTTTTTTAGCATTTTATGTGGAAATTTGTAGCGGCCGTAAAATAAAAGCGGCCGTAAAGTGAATGCGGCCCAAAAAGATATACTTTAGGGATGATATTGAATCCGTAAAACTAATCTTTTTGTGACAGTCGCCTAAAAAAGGAATTATTGAACGACACGTGTCAGTGACAAGTTAGTGGCAGTGGTAAACTTTGGCAGAGGCTTGTCATGTTCTATTTTCATATTCCTAACCTAAAATATCAAAGTGTAAATACGTGTTTGGTGTTCTTCTGAATAGATTTTTGTTGAATTTATTTTGTTATTTCATCTATATTTTAAAATGGAGGATATTGGAGACCGTATTATTAGGTGAGGGGGATGAGAATGATGATAATTCGATGTGGGATACGTCATTCTAGACCACATTTTAAGGGACGAGAATTATGAAAGGCGAGGCCCCGTAGTCATAGAAGCGAAGTATTTGTGGCTTTAAACTGTTTTTCTCTTCATAAGAGCCCAGTCTAATGAAACGATCCAACACATAAAATCAACAGAACAGACAAATCGGCAAAAAACCTATAAAAACACAACACCAAATATCTCTAAGAAGCCACTAATCTGTCACTGGAAATTAAAGAAATATGTTTGGTCGGACTTCGTTCAAAATCAGTTCTGAATTGAACTGCGCTTGCGCATTTGTTGTTCATATCGAAACCAATGCGCCGGAGTAGTTCAATTCAGAACTGATTCTGAACAAACGGAACAAACCTATAAATGTAAATTCATAAAAAAGTGAGGTTAACATTTGAATGTCTTGACGAACGTCAACTTAAAAAGAATAAAGAAGAAACGAAGAAACATAGGGACGAGACCGTGCCTGTTTATGGTCTGTTTTTATTTTCCACAAATAGTGGAAGGCACAAACTTTATTAGTGGCGGCACTAAAAATAAACAATACTACCACAACGCGCACGTCTCAAAAACGTCAAAATATTGCCTAGCGCTATTAGTGCCTGGCATTTTATACTCTTCAATAATTCCCTAATAAATATTTTTTAGTCACAAATGTGCACATTCCCTGTAAGTGATTGACTTATTTACAAGTAGATGGCGACATCTTCAATATCCATTCGTTTACACAGTAGTATACAGTGGACTAGATAGTTTTATTCAGATGCAAATGAAATAATAGTATTTCACATTATTAGCTAGGTGAAACAGTTTTTACTGGCGTTTGAAAGAAGTTCATATGCTTCCCGAACTCAGCGACATCTTCAAGAGAAGCTCTGAACACACGTTTGGTTTGAGTCTCTGCTGAAAATGACAGCAATCAATTAATCAGATTTTGATTAATTTTGGAACAAAAACTCATAAATTAACGGAAATTCTGTTCTTTTCATTTATTCCAGCATTTTATGATCCGAAATTTTGGAAATTTATTGTTGGTGTGCTTCTCTATATGTTTATCCCTTTTTCATTTAAATCCGTGACCAAAATTTGCATACTGTTGTCAACAAAATTGGTGATAATTTTACTATTTATTAGACTGCGAATTTTGCAACCAAAAATGCTTCAACTTATACTCCAAACTATTATTGTTATGAACATATCTTCATTTCACTGGAAAGCGGTCTAAATTTGGAATTGAACAGAAATTTGTGAAGGTCTGTAAATGACATTTTATTTAAACGCCCCTCTTAAGGCTTTTAAGGCAGCTTGGCTGTCCGATAGTATGAAGATGTGTTTTCATCATCATCACGTTCTAACACGCATGGTCCGCGCACCATTCGGTT
Organism: Ceutorhynchus assimilis; assembly: GCA_917834065.1. NCBI lineage: Eukaryota > Metazoa > Arthropoda > Insecta > Coleoptera > Curculionidae > Ceutorhynchus > Ceutorhynchus assimilis. The sequence goes on along the minus strand of OU892284.1, from coordinate 24,908,164 downwards.
GGCCCGCTCCTGCTAAAAAGATGCGTATGCGCAATATTGGCATAAGCTTCTAATTTTGATGTGCACGCAGACAAATAAATACAATAAATTCAAAAATATCTAAATGAATAATCAATCGCCTTCTGTTGTACAACAGTACAACATTGAATCCGCAGGGCCCGCTCTAGCCTTTCGGCCACCCTGGGCAAAAATAAGAAATGCCGCCCTAGAAATTTATTTGGAGATGAAGGGAAAGAGGGTTATTCAGTGGCCGCCCGTGACAAGGGAGGCAAAAAAATAGCGTCGTAGGTAAATTTTTTCGTGAGGGGGGGTTAAGTCTGCTGCAGGCGCCGGAGGAAGAAAATTTTTTCGAGTGCCACGCCCAAAACGTTTATTTTAAGCCTTCAAAAAAACAACATCTGAAAATAAAGCTAGGAATTTTCGCGTATTCAGTGTAACAAAAACGGCGCCAAATTTAATACTGGCTCCTAACAGCGGCGGCGGCCGGGCGGCCTTAGGTCTGTTCGCACATAAATCACAAACCAGTTAGAGTGAATTTAATTGGTTGAAACACTAGTTTTCTGGATGTTTCTGATTGTTTTCAACCAATGAAATTCGCTCTAACTGGTTTGTGATTTCTGTGCGAACAGACCTTTTATTTATTTATTTACTTTTGTTTTGTTTGATCGACATAAATGCCGCCCCAAATTTTGCCGCTCCGGGCAAACAGGGGGCGGCAATTCACATCTTTGCCCCCCCTCGAAAAATTCGTAGATCTGGCCCTGGTATCAGATAAAGCCGCAAAATACAAATTTTGAAAAAATTTCAGATTATCTTTTGCATACATATTCGACCAAAGAATCAAAATTTTCACCCTACATTTGGGCAAGTGTATTTGCAGCTCTAAATAAAACTATAAATGCCTGCGAATCATTTCAAGCGCATTTTAATAATTCAATTTATCAGACACATCTGTCTAGTCTAAAGTCCGTCGACCGTCGATTTTAATATGATACTCCAAAGGAATGTAAGCTGGTGGCTCCCTACATTTAGAACGCCAATGGTCACCTGACGTCACACCTGTTTTTGTCATAAACTTCAACCCCTCGCTCCTCATACGGAAAGTGTCAGATTAAAAACGAGGGACAATATACAGGGTGTCCCACTGAGGTCGGCTAGGTACGATATTATGGAAACCATAGACCTAACGGCTTCGGGATTTTTTTTTCTGCACTAAATCGGCCGAGAGAAATTGATGGAAATTATTTTCAAGTTTCTAAGACGACTGCTATGGGGCGCAATTACGATGATATAACATAACTAAAAATTCAAATTTTCTCAAGAAATCGCTATAGGTATTAAGATACTGTTTTAACAACAGCAATCATTAATTTTTGCGCCAGTTTGGCTTTTAGGCTTTTTTCGTATCTCTACTAGTAAGGGTGAGGGAAGCTGGTGGAAACATAGTTTTGAAAATTACTGTATCTTCCATACCCCTTATCCTAACTCATTCAATTTGGGCTTATTTGAAAGAGAATTTCATTATTATTTAAAACATCACTTCGTTTGGGATCGATAGTTCCCACCGCATCTTCTAGAGGGCGCTGTTTAACCAAGCTCGAGTTTTTTCTAATTTTCTTGAAAAATCCAAATGGCATGATATTTTTTTTTCTATTGCTGTGTTTAAAGAGCAAAAAAAATATCTATATTTTGGCGCAAACCGCAATTCAATATCTGCATTCGTTTTCAAGTTATGTAAATAACTGGTTTTTATAATATCGTGTACCTCGTCAACCTTAGTGGGACACCCTGTATACTGTGTGACATAGAAATTGCAACACCCAGTAAATGTGAATGTTTTATCAATATTTTGGAAACTAGTTGGGATAAATATAAATAACAATCGATGACATTTCCAAGCAAACTAATTGAACGGAATTCTTAACAATTCAATAGTGAGTTGAGTCTCCACATAAGTTTTGACATTTTGTAACTCTTCGTGGCATGCTGCGAATCAGATGACCTGCAAAAAAAACCCTGTATTTTGCAAACTATGAGGGTACAGCTAGGTACGGCATAAAAGGGTGATTCGAATTATCTACAAAATGCCTCCTCTACAATCCTGTCGAGGTGTTTTCAGATCTAAAAATTTGTTAACTATTTTCGCCTTATATATTGTCACGGCTTTGGATTGCCTGACAGAAATCTTGGGTTCGTTTCGTTTATACATAATGCTCCTTTCAATTTTCTAAATGCGGAATCGCATTCTTGGGTCCAATTGAATGTTGATTTATCTTCTGTTAATCGATGAAGTGGAGCAGCTATATTGGCGAATCCTTCCACAAATCTTCGATAATAAGAACATAATCCTAGAAAACTCCTTAGTTCATGTTTGTCGCGTGGTTTTGGCCAGTCCCTGACAGCATCTATTTTTCCTTCCATAACTTGTATGCCCTCTTTAGATACCACGTGACCTAAGAATTCCACTTTCTTTTGAAATAGGAAACACTTATTTGGATTGAGTTTCAAGTTGGCATTCCGGAAGCGGTCAAAAACTTCTTTCAGGTTATTGAGATGTTCTTGGAACGAATTTCCCATAATCATGACATCATCCAAATATACCAGGCAAGTTCTCCATGTGAGGCCTCGCAAAACAAGATGCATCAGTCGCTCAAACGTAGCTGGAGCATTACACAATCCGAAAGGCATTACATTAAACTGGTATAGCCCGCTTCCGGTACTGAAGGCAGTTTTCTCTTTGTCATCGTCATGTATTGCCACTTGCCAGTATCCACTTTTGAGATCCAAGGTGGAAAACCATTTGGAGCCCGATAGAGTTGTTAGTGTATCGTCTATTCTTGGGAGAGGGAAGCTGTCCTTCTTGGTGACGTCATTAAGCTTTCGGTAGTCCACACAAAATCTAAGACTCCCATCTTTCTTCGTAACCAGTACTACTGGCGCGGACCATGGACTATTTGACTCTTCAATGATTCCCTCTGGAAGCATTTTATCAATTTGGTTTTCCACTTCCTGTTGCTTAGCTACTGGCATACGTCGTGGTGGTTGTCTAATTGGGTGTGCCAATCCAGTATCAATTTTGTGTTGAATTAAGCTGGTTCGTCCGGTTTGATTGTCCATCACAAATACGTCTGCCTCTTTCAAAATGAAATCTGTGGCTTCTTGAAGTCTATCTGGATCGAGATGTTTCCATGATTTCGCCAAAGTCTGCATCAAGATGTCTGTATCCAATTTAGATTTCACAAAATGTCGCTTATCTGGTAGGTCACAGTTCGATATTTGCTTCACTGGTTCGAGAGCTCCAATAATGTCTCCTTCCTTTATTCTTACTGTTTCGGAAGAAACATTGGCAATTCTTATCATAATGTCTCCATTTGTTCTTACTTTTGTCTTTCCAACAAGAAATCTTTCTGGTTTGTCTCCAATGAAATTACGTGTTAGCCCAACGCAGCACCCAGGGTTTGTTTCTAATCTTCCGCAAATGATCTTCTCAGTACTTCCAGGAATCCTCACTGGGGTTGTGGCCAAGATCTTAACAGCATCGGATTCCTCTTGTGTTGTTAGGACAATTTCTTCATTACCAAATTTAAGGATGTTCATGGAAGGATCAAAGGAGAAACCATGTTGGCCGATCAAATCCATTCCCAAAATAAAGTCATCTTCTATATCGGCGACTAGTGTTCTGTGCCTGAAGGTGGTAGATCCAAAAGTGAGCTCAACCATCGCTTCTCCTTGAACTGGTGCAGATTCGCCGGTGACTGTTCGTAGTGACAGGTTTCTAGTGAGCGGTTGGATTGCCCGAGACTTGATTAATGTTCTTCTAATTATGGAAACTTCAGCACCCGTATCAAAAGTGATGGTTTTCAATTCTCCATTGATTTGTCCTTCGAATTTTAATCCTCTATAATGACTGCCCAATGATTTTATGTACACAACTCTGGGGGCTTCGTCATTACTAGCCAGCATCCTCCCTTCCGTACTAGTTGGTTCCTGTTTGTTATTAGGGCTGGCGTCTCTAGACCTTGAAAAGCGTTGAGAATGATCCCCAGATGGAAAGGACATCCTTAGTCCACAATGCCATTGCATGTGTCCAAGTTTTTGGCACCGGTAGCATTTTACTCGGTTTCTCGGGGTTAGTGTTTGTCTGGAATCGTTCCCCATTTTTCTATCTTCTAGTAACAGTTTCTTTATTCTCTCCATGAAATTACTCATTTTGGCTTCGAAGCTATTATCCTCTTTTGATGATTGTTTTTCCTTTGGGTCCTCAATGGACACTGCTCGTATTCTGGGTCGTGAGGCACCAAAGATTGCTTCCAGTTCTAATGCTCGGACAAGGGCTTCGCTACTTTGTCTGAACTTGGACATTCTTAGGTTTTCCTGGATCTTCGAATCTCTGAGACCATCAATAAACACAGATACTGCCATCCATTCCTGCATGTCTTTCCCAGCTGCAGGAAACGCCAAACTCACTAGCCTTTTAACTTCCGATTCGAATTCTTGTAGACTCTCGCCGGGTTTTTGAACTCTTGATTTAACTTGAGTTCTGAATACTTCTTGTCTGTATTGGTCTCCGAAGCGCAGTTCTAAAGTTTGACTAAGATGCTGGTAATTCTGTTGGTAGACTGAAGGAATGGACTGAAGAAGGTCTAAGGCAGGTCCTCGTAGCGCCACTATTAGTGCTGTAGCTTTTTCTTGGTCGTTCCATCCGTTGGTATTTACAGCAGCTTCAAATTGTCGAATATACATGGTCCAGGACGTAGAACCGTCGAATGTTGGTGGTTTTATCTTCATACTGGAGAATGCGCCAACACTAGCTGGATTGATAGACTGTATTTCTAATCTACGCATCTTATCCTCGAGTGCTTGAACTTGGTCCTCAACTTCTTGTCTTAATTGCTGAACATCGGCTTTGACCTCAGCTTTTACTCCCTGAACGTCGTGTTTAACTTCTCTTACATCGTCTTTAAACTTCTTGAACATCGATTTTGACTTCAGTTTTTACTTCCTGGACGTCGTGTTTAACTTCTTGCACATCGTCTTTAACTTTTTCAATCTTCTGGTCTAAGTTAGCGACAGTTCCTTGTATGGTTTGGAATATCTTCTGCAGTTTTGCAAGGTCTTCTTGCCGTTCTTGTTGTCGCCTAGCTTCTTCTTGTTGTCGTCTAGCTTCTTCTTCTTGTTTTTCTTTTTGTCGCCTGAGTTCTTCGTCTTGTTTTTTCTTGTTGTCGTCTGGCTTCTTCGTCTTGTTTTTCTTGTAGTCGTCTGGCTTCTTCGTCCTGTTTTTCTTGTTGTCTTCTAGCTTCTTCGTCTTGTTTTTCTTGTTGTCGTCTGGCTTCTTCGTCTTGTTTTTCTTGTAGTCGTCTGGCTTCTTCGTCTTGTTTTTCTTGTTGTCTTCTAGCCTCTTCTTGTTGTGATCTAGCTTCTTCGTCTTGTTTTTCTTGTTGTCGTTTGGTCTCTTGAAGTTCCAACATTTTGCGCAGGAGTTCTTCAACTTTTTGTTCGTCCATTTTGGCTTGTTGTCTTGTGATAGGCATATACAGAATGTTCTAGAATTTCCCTCGAACTTTCTTCAAATATCTTTTCTGGTCTGTGCTCGAAGTTCCAACACGCCGGTGAAGTCACAAATTGGATAACTTGCTTTATTCGCGAATAGAATGTTCTGGAATTTCCTTGAAATTTCTTTTCTAGATGTCGATTGATACAGCAAACACGTCGGTGAAGTCACAATTTCGATATCTCCCTTGGTTTCCAAATAGAATGTTCTAGAATTTTCCCGAAACTCCTAGAAAAATCTCTTCTGAATGAGGATTGATGTTCTGAATACGTCGGCGAAGTCACAAATTCGATATCTCCCTTAGTTTCCAAATATAATTTTCTAGAACTCACTCGAAGATTCACTATCACAGTCTAAATAATAATAATAATAATAATAATAATATAAATTTATTATTTTTCTCAATCACAATTATAATGTACAGCTGAAATAGATATTTATATTTAAAATTATTGAATGAAAAAAATAAAAGGCCATGTCATTGCAGACATCTGGTATGAGACCAGATACTGTTTAGGCCTACCATAACTTAAAAAAATAATTCAAAATATGCGCCTATCCGATATTGACTTACCTTGCCCAGTAAGCATTTGGAAACAGAATAAAAAATGATTAAATGATAACTATTCTCTCAGCAATCCTAATGGAGGAGGGGAAGAAATGAGAAGAGAAAACAAGAGAAAGACAACAGAAGAAAGAAAAAGAGAGGAAAAATAGAGCATTTATTGGAATTTCATACTTCACACTATTGATTATCAAACAGTATCTTCTTAATTTTATTTTTAAATACTGCACCAGACTGCACAAAAGACACAACATTAAGCTTATTAAGACAGGAGGCAACATTGTATGAAAAAGATCTTTTAAAAAGTTCTTTTCTGTGTCTTGGTACAGTTAAAAAGCCTCTAAGGCGGAGATTCAACTGATGAACATCCGCCCTAAATTTAATTTTATTAAATAAATAGAGTGGGGTTTGATTTTTAATAATTTTGTAACAAAAACATGCAAAATGTAATTTTCGGCGATTGAACATATTTAGCCAACCCGCTTCCCCTAGCTTATGCGAGATTCGCTCTCCTCTACGTATACCAAAAATCAATCGCAGACAGGAGTTCTGGACTTTTTGAATTCTTCTGGTTGTGCGTTGATCAATACACGATCCGTAAACTGTATCGCAGTGGTTAAAGTGCGAGAGTACTAACGAATCACACAATTCCCTCTTTACATCTTGAGTCAAAAAATATCTTTGATTAAACAACAATTTCAATGCACCATATGCTTTCCTCAATTTACTCGTCACATGCTCATAAAAGCGGAGATCAGAATCCACAATAAGCCCCAATGATTTCGAAGACTTACTTATTTCAAGGCGTACGTCATTAATCCTAATAATGAGGTCAGATTCTGCTATGGCTCTATGAGCTTCACTACCAAACACAGTGACAGACGACTTGGAGGGATTGATTTTTAATTGATGATCCTTTGACAAGGTAATTAGATTTTCAAGGTCAGAATTTATCGAAATATTTGAAGTCTCCAAATCGTCTATTCTAAACGAGCTATAGAGCTGCGTATCATCAGCGTAAAAATGATAATTACAGAACCCTAGACATTCGCCAAATCTACCTGTATATATTGTGAACAGTAGCGGACCAAGGATGCTTCCTTGTGGTACGCCAACGTCCACATTTTCAATATTTGAGAAGGAGTTATCAAGAACCACCCGTTGTCTACGTTCACTTAGAAATGATCTATAGAATTTTATTGTGGCCTCAGCAAATCCTATATATTGCAAAATAGAAAGAATTATTTCGTGGTTAATTAAATCAAAAGCTTTTGTATAGTCGAGTAGAATTAATACACTAACTCTATTTTCATCCCATGCTTGAAAAATATCGTCAGTGACATTTGACATTGCTGTGGCGCAGCTATAGCCCCCACGAAATCCCGATTGCTTAGATGGAAGAATGTTATGTTCATTTAAAAAACATCTAGTTTGTGAATCGACAATTTTTTCAAGTATTTTTGAGAGAGCGGGGAGTATGCTGATTGAGCGTAGATCTTTAAATTCAACTGGCGGATTTATCTTTGGCAGAGGGCGAACAAAGGCAAGCTTCCAAGGATTTGGAAAATAGGATCGCGTTAGACATTCATTTATGATGTCTGTTAAAAAAGGGACAATAAAGGGGCAGCACAGTTGAAGCATGGTTATGTTTATATGATCAGATCCACAAGCCTGGGTTTTTATTGTCGAGATTATTTTCAAAACTTCATATTGTTCAACTTGACGAAACTGAAGCTTTTGTTGAACATCAAGCTTAAGATTATTTCTATAAAAATCTAAAATTTCTTGTTTAGGTGGGATAGGATTACCAGCTGACGAAATAAAAAAATCATTTATATCATTGACATCTTTAAGATGATCCGGTATCCTCATTTCTTTATTCTTTAACAAATTGAGCTTTTGTAACTCTGTCCATTTTTCTCTTGTAGTACAGTTTCTAAATTTATTTCTTAAATAGGCCTTTTTTTCTGCACGTATGGCAAAAGTAGTGTAATTACGAAGTTGTTTGTAATAAGAGTAATGATTATTATTATTTGTATCCCTAAATCTCTTTAGAGCTTTATTTCTGAGTTTTTGAAGTAGCTTGATATTATCAGTGATCCATGGTGCGTATTTATAGTTACGATTTCTTTTAAAGGTTTTCATGGGGGCATGTAAATCAAACAACGCTAAAATACTATTATTCAAAAACTCGACTTTTCTATCAATATCATCAATCGAGTAAATATCCTGCCAAGGCCATGCCTCGAGATCGTTTTGAAAGTTATCAAAATTAATTCTTTTGAAAGATCTGAAAGAAAATTGTACTGGATCTTGGTGATAATCTTTGAGATCAATTTTCACGTAAACTGGACAATGATCAGATATTTTGATATTTTGCACTCCAGAATTGACTGCTTTAACATTTGAGAACACTAAATCAATTAAAGTTGCAGTTTGATCAGTAATTCGAGTTGGTTCTACAATAAGTTGCTCGAGCTCAAACGTGTCCATCACTGATGTTAGTTGTTTGTTTTGATTTGTTGCTTTCAACATGTCGATATTAAAATCTCCCAGGCAAATGATATTTTCAAATTCAGTAAAAGTATTTGCTAATAAATCTTCAATATGACTAAAAAAGAGGTTTAAATCAGAGTTTGGAGGCCTATATATGTTACCAATAATAATTGTTTTATCTCTAATCAAAATTTTTATCCACATATACTCCATACAATCAAGACACGATGGCAGCAAGAACATCGAATTTTATGTTTTTTTTTAATAAAAAAACCCACACCTCCACCGCGTCTGTGAATCCTGTCCACCCTCACAAACTCATAGTTGTTGAACCGAAGTGTAGCATTATCAATGTCCCCACGCATCCACGTTTCAGTGACCCCAACAATGTCATAATTACATGTAGCAACATGCTCAGTAAACTCCGTAAAATTTGCTAATAAAGAGCGTATATTGATATTGGAAATATAGAGCGACATAGGTGAAGTAAAAAGGAAGAGAAATAGAAAGAGAGGAAAGTTGAGAGAACAATAGGCAAATCAACAGAAAAACAAAAACAAAAGAATGCGCAAGTCAATACCAGACAACACCGGCAACCAGCGCCCGCTGATCAAAAAAAAAGTATATGCAAATAAACACAAAATAATTATAATTAAGTTCCATAACCAGAAATAAAAATAAAAATTAAATAAAATCATTTTCAAAACTGAATATACAAAACAATAATAGAAAAGTTCATTGTCCATAATCCGCTCTGGAAACAGAGAGAGAAAAATAAAAAAACAGCTGGTATCCCTATAAAACATAGTCGCAAATTACTAAATATAGAATTTCTATTTAATGAATTAGATTGTTTCTCCAACAAGATTAAAAAAAAAAACAACAGAAAGAACATTTTCCCCCATTCATAACAGAGTGGAGGTTATTGAGAAAAAATATATATATCTATATTTTGATACTGACAAATTATTGTTGATAAATTCCAACAAGAATACAATTATTTTCCTTGACTGTAAACAGCCAGTTAATTTTTGTTCTTCAAATATTTATTATTGTTTACAATAAGTTTTCTTTGAAACAGAGAGATAAAAAAAAAAAAAAATATATTATTCATAATATTACCAAAGTTTACAGAGCTGAGTGGCAAATAAAACATAGAATTTTGCTTTAATAATAAATTAATTCTCATCGGGTATAGAGTCACTTCCGGGGTAATTCACACGATCGGTTAAGTCTCTTTTTGTGATTGTCACTGTTTGCACTGCACTAACTGTCCCAGTGTTCACTTAGTGTTCAGTTTTTATACTACACTAGTGTCCCCGCACTTCCGTAATTGGATTTCACTCTGCAGTCCTTTAAATCCCACTTCTGGCACCAGTGTCGCGGCTTTGGGTTGCCTGCTGACAAAAATCTTGGGTTCGTTTCGTTTATTCCAAAAATCAAAGTCCAATTAACACAGCAATAATTTATTCCACTTAACAATACACTCTGACACTAATCACTTTAATAACTAACTCAACAACTAAACTCTTACAACTCGCAATAATAATCACTATTTAAATCGTATCAAAGTCAAACTGAAACTTAACTTACAAACCAATGCTGGCCTTCTTATATATCCCTAAATCTCTTCCTGTAAAATCTAGAATACACACGAAAATCTAATTTTCCAGATAAAAGTAGAATAATTCGCTAGATTCTAGTATTTTCACCATCGATTCTTGACAGCCTGGCGGACGATATCGTGACAATATATTTGAAACTATTATGTTTGTATTTAAAAATAAAGATATCTTCAATGCTCTAGGAGGTCATAATACACGCACTTACAATGTCAATTTCCCTGTGCATAGGCTGACATTGTCAGAGAAGCATCCATACTATATGGGAATAAGACTTTTCAACAACTTAGATGAAATTACAAAAAGTATAACGGTATAACTACAGAAAGGAGCTTTAAAAGAAAGCTAAAAGCCCTCTTAATCAACTTGGAACCATATAGTATGGATGACTACTTACGTAGATAGTATTAAGTAGTGAATAGGTTGAAAATGTCTAGTTGTTAATAAGTTATTGGTTTCAGATAATTTACTAATCATTTGTTAAGAAGTTACCACCTGGTATTTTAGTAGTAGTAAGTGGTAAATAATTAATCACGATATTTCACTTCATATTTTTTATATATATAATGTAATGTGAAATAAATAAAATAAATAAATAAATATCTGCCTGTGGTAGGTTCTCCCAGACTAATCTTACCTCATGACGTAGACGTACATCCAGTAGAAGATGTGACAACTGCCTCAGCCTTCTACCTATCACATCCCAGACATGTTCAATAGGAGATAAGTCTGGTGACTTTGCGGGCCAAGAAAGAAAGGTTACATTAACTTGTTGGGGGAAGTTTCTAGTAGCTGCAGCGGTATGTGATCTCACATTGTCTTGTTCAAAAATTGGATCTTGCAGTTGCTGAAGGTAGGGCAACGCGACAGGTTATAATACGTCATTAATGTAGTATTGAGCATATTGAGGGTTCATGTTTCAATCCAAAAAAACTAGAGGCAACCTGTTTCAAACTGCTATGGCACTCCAAACCATAATTCCCCTAGTAAGCGCAGTCTCTCGCTCCATACAAAATTGAAATTGTTGACTTTCTCCGCGTCTGCGACCGACTCTTCTACGTTGCCCTACCTTCAGCAATTACAAGATCCAATTTTCCAATAAGACAATGCGGAACCACATACCGCTGCAGTTACTCGAAACTTCCTCCAACAAGCTAATGTAACCCCTCTTCCATGGCCTGCAAAGCTACCAGACTTATCGCCCATTAAACATATCTGGACTGGGATACGTATAAAGCTGAGGCAGTTGCCACATCTTCTACTGGATGTTCAACGTCTACGTCATGAGGTAAGATAAGCCTGGGAGAACCTACCACAGGTAGATATTCATCATCTGATTCGCAGCATGCCGCGAAGAGTTACAGAATGTCAAAATTTACGTGGAGGCGCAACTGACTATTGAATTTTTACGGAAACATATTTTTTTTTTGAAGAAATGCATTTTCCAAGTTATACAGGGTGAATAATAAATTGATGCAAAAGTACAAAAAGTATGGATGTCTGCCATATTGACAATATTTTTTTTTTCGGATTTCCGTATAGGCCTTTAGTAAGTTAATATCAATATCTCCAGACGTATTTGCCAGTTTTTTGATAAGTGCCCTTTGGCAGCAGATACAATATTAAACAACAAAGTTGGCAAAATCTTGTAAGCACAATGTTTGAAGGGCTGTATCTTGAAAACGGCTGCAATGATTTTGAAAAGCTTGGCAGGTTTCGAAAGAACTTTTTTTTAGAGGTTCCACGACTCACTTGCTTTTTTTGCAGATGGCCTTGTTTACATTATACAGGAGTGAAAGCTCATTTTATGAAAATTATTCGGCTATTTTATTTTTGGAATCTTGAATTTTATCATTATACAGGGGTTGCGAGAAAGTAAACGTGAATTTGCTAAAAATTCTTAAACGGCTGTAGCTTGAAAACAATTTTGGAAGAATGTATAAAAATTAACTCTCTTATTTTTTTAATGGAAAACTTCGCATTATACAGGGATTACCGAAAAGTAAGCTTAAGTTTGCGAAAATTGCTTGAGCGGCGGTAACTTGAGAACGATTTTGGAAACGCATCAGTTTCCCTCGTTTTTCACGACCTGGCTTGACTTTTTTGCATGATATACCCTTTTAGTATACACAGATCAAGCATAAAAACGAAATTGAAATTGCCCGAAAATGGTTAATACTGGTAGTTTTGAAATTATGCGAATTGACTTGTTTTCCAAACTTGCTGTTTGAACGTCGAAGCGGTGATTTTACTTTGTCGATTAGTGCTTTTTGGCTACAGATACGCTAATTTTCCTGTATTGTTGGTAATTGAATAGCATTTTTTTTTGTAAGTTACAGCCGTTCAAGGATTTTTAGCAAACCTAAATTCACTTTTCAGTAATCCCTGTATAATGCGAAGTTTTCCATTAAAAAAATAAGATTCATAAACGAGCTTCCAAAATCGTTGCCACGTTACAGCTGTTTGAGAATTTCTATCAAACTCATGTTTAGTTTTTCGCAACCCCTGTATAATGAGAAAATTTTAATTTCCTAAAATAGCAGATTAATTCTCCCTGTATGATGCAAAGTTTTTCATTGAAAAATAACAGAGTTAACTTTCATAAAATGAAGCTTCCAAAATCGTTTTCAAGCTACAGCTGTTTGAGAATTTTTAAAAACTCACGTTTACTTTTTCGTAACCCCTGTATAATGTCAAAATTTAAATTTCCGAAAATAGCCGATTAGTTTTCATAAAATAAGCTTTCATAGTGGGAAAACGTTTCACAATCCATTAAACCGTAAGCCACATCGTTCCAACATTGTGGTGCTAAAATGGCTCCTCAGGAAACTGTAATGCAAAAAATGAAAAAATTGTTTCGATATATTGACCCAAAGCAAAGACACATCTAACCAATTTTCAAAGAAAACAAAGGCATACAGATCAATTTGTATAGGTTTGAAAGAAAAATTATCATAATTTGCCTAATTTGAGGTGTATGTTTACCTCGACTCCTGTATAATGTAAACAGGGCCATCTGCAAAAAAAGCAAGCGAGTCGTGGAACCTCTAAAAAAATGGGCTTTCGAAATCTGCCAAGCTTTTCGAAATCAATGCAACCGTTTTCAAGATACAGCCCTTCAAACATTGTGCTTACAAGATTTTGCCAACTTTGTTGTTTAATATTGTGTCTGCTGCCAAAGGGCACTTCAAAAAACTGGCAAATACGTCTGGAGATATTGATATTAACTTACTAAAGGGCTAAAGGCCTATACGGAAATCCGGAAAAAAAAGTATTGTCAATATGGCAGACATCCATACTTTTTGTACTTTTGCATCAATTTATTATTCACCCTGTATAACTTGGAAATGCATTTCTTCAAAAAAAAATATTTTTCTCCCACGTGATCTACAACATGGACTATCGACTACCACAAACCGCATTAAAAACAAAAATAAAATAAAAAAGTTATTACAAATTGAATATGGTGCTAAAAATTGCTTGTCCCGTTTTTTTTTTGGCGAGCAGTTTACTTCCACTTCCCAAAATATTAATAAAATATATTTACATTTACTGGGTGTTGCAATTTCTATGTCACTCAGTATATTTATTTTTCTTGAAGAACTTTCGAACATAGAAACAGAAACATAGGGTAAGTGCAATAGTATTAGTTAAAAAGTTTGAAAATGTCACTTTATTGACTTTCACTTTTCACCCAAGGATCGAAAGTTTACTTTCCTTCCGTGGGCTGAAAGTAAATGAAATTGTTAAAATTTATGGTATTTTTTTAGTTTTCATTCAAATAAAAATTACAAAATTCGAATGATTGTAAATAATAGTATATTACATACCGAGGTGGAAAGTGTTTCATTACTGTTGGCAGATTTTAGTTAGACCTCGGCTAGTAATGAAACACTTTCCACCTCGGTATGTAATATACTATTATTTTTAACCACATCTGAAATGTTGACATTACTGAGTAAAAATTAGAAAATTTCACATTCCTGTTTCTTCATTTTCCTGCTCCATATCCCTTCCCAGGACGGGAAATCAGGAATCCGTCAGGAACTTTTTTTTTTTTTTCCAAGAAATTATAGTTCAAAATAAAATAGTATACAAACCTCGACGGGAAACTTTATTGCTGTCTCGCGGTTTAGTGTAAACTATATAACCTCTTGACCAGAGATTGAAGCATTTCCCGTCTCGGATTGTAATATACTATATGTTCTATCCGAAATGGGCCCAAACTTAGGTAATAAATGAAAAATATAATTTGAATTTGGAGACTCGGCCGAGTTTCATTATTTAAAAACAAGTAGATTTTAATGTTGGGCCCAGATTGTCCATTTTTATAAATTATACCTGTAACCTCGGGCCGAGATTGACAACGCCCCCCATTACAACCCCAGGACGATATTTCCTTATCAGAATATCATGTTTCTCAATCAAATGCCATAGGGGTCGTCAATAATCATCATCCACTTAACGAGTTATTTGTTATTTAGAACTTTAACCTTTAAGAGTTTTGAATTGTCTCATCCCATCTGGAAGTATTATAGATTTTTAGACATTAAAGGAAACTGTTTGCTATTTTATAGAGCAATTAATTAGTTTAAAAAATAACATTCTCATAACTGGAACGAGAGTAATATCTTCTTTTCAATACTTGTTTGTATACTAGTTTTGATATTGTCTTCTGTTGCCCACCAGTTTCTATTTCCAAGGATCCTACTAAATAAAAAATAATTAAAAACATACAAAAACAATATTTATTTGACAGTGTGAACCTAAAAAGTATTAAGGCTTTTTATAAATTATATTTACAGACTTCTCTATATACAATACCATCTTTTCGATAACAAAATTCAATTATTTAAAAACTTTCTAGGGATGTACAAAGAAATTAACAGGGACGAAAACCTAACAATAACAAATATTTACAGATTTTTTTTCTTCCTAAAAATATGTTTTGTCAATTTTACACAGATTTACAAAAAATTCGGTATGAATTATTATTTTTTTGGATTGAAAATGGTATATGCGAGGATAAATGAGATATTTACAAAGCCTTACAGAAGAAAAATAGAGGCAAACAAGGGGTTTATCATTATTTATTGCCAGAGGCTACTTGGGAGTCCTACATATTTATTATCAAATCTTTATCCTATTTGGTAAAGGAAAAATACTAAGAATTTGCATTGGTTGGCTAATAATTTTCATAGTCAAATAACTACCTGGAAACCATAAACCTAATAAAATTTCTTCAAAATATGTAGATGTATAATGAAATAAAATTAATAAACATTTTATATGGAAAAAGAAATCAGAATTCCATTCTAGTTGGGTAAAATAAATTATGACACTGACTTTCTAGAGAATGAAATATTGAATGATATAGCAAGATGTCTGAATTCATAGGAAATATTTTCGGAGTTTATAGAATATTTGACTCATACCCAAAAATTGAAAAAAAATATTGGAAAAATTAGTTACATTAACTGGGCTAGGACTCCGTAATGGATAGAGATTGTTATCCCAATCGCTATAGTAGGTACTTGCTATCCTCTCTTTTCTCTGAAATCAATGGAGATAGAAAAAATATCTCTATTCGCTACAGAGTCCCAGCCTTGATTGCCTGATTTTACTCAAAGCTCTATGAATAATTTATTATTTAATAAGTACATATGTAATGATATTTGTTGCTCCCGAGGATAAAGTTTTCCATATGAGTCAAAGAATAATAAATGTATCTACTTTTTCCGAGACTATTTTGCATAAAATTTCTCAAATCTCACTATTTCATTTAGTATTGAATATTTAAATGAATGTAATATATACCTTTATACATAGACCCAAAAAATCTTTCCCTATTATTCAGTAAAGGATACAGGCTATCAAGCAATAAAATGCAACAAAAAAGTTTATCCTTATGCTCCACCCCTGATTTCTACCACTAAACATAAAAAATAAACAATAAAATAAAAAAGTACATTCTGTATCAATATAATGTTTCACAAAATAAAAAGTTTTCTGCAAGGTTTTGAAAATTTCACCATTTATCCTAGCATAATGATAACATAAATCTCTCACCCCACTTTGTAATTGAGTTTCTACAACAAATAGAGAGGGTCCTAATTTTTCAGCAACAATTTGACAGTTTTGGAAGCATATTCTTTTGCTGTATCATATGAATTTTTATTTTGGCAACAATATTTTAATTGGTTTTGTCAAAGCGTTTGCTGAGAAACCAAAAACCTACTCACTAGAAATTCAAAACTGCATACTCACAAGCGCGACATTTCATTTAAATATTTAAGTTAACAACATTTCAAAGTTATCTGGGTAATTTCTCGCTTGTGAATACTAGGCTCAAATCATTTTCTTCGCGAAACAGCTGGTAACGGCAGTGTACGGAATTGTAAAAGTGATCATCACTCCTCCCGGACCAAGGAAAACCTCGTTTTCCTTACTAGTCTTGTAATAAGCGTATTATTTTCATTGATATGAACATCGATCTCCTGGGCTCCATAACTAAGCCCGTACCCCACAGCTTGAATCCGTCAATCGCTTTCCGATAACAATTTTTTCCTTTTCTTTGCCTGTTTTGGTTTGACTATTTCTTCTTCCTGAAAATACAATAGAATCAATAAAGAATCTAATCTAAAAGAACTGGAGGAAGCAAGAAAAAGAATTCCAAAAGATTTTGAAAGTAATTTTTTATCTGCTCAAAAGCCTAAGGAATAAATTATCAAATTAAAGTCTAGAATTGGCAGGCTAACTGTTGACAGCTCAAGCCTCTAAAAAAGCATAGACACACTAGAAAAACAAAAAACTGAGTTGGCCAATAAACTGGACCTTGCAGTCAAACAGAAGCTCCATCAATCACGATCAGGCATGTGAAATACCTTCAAAAGAGGTCAAGTCTACAAAATCCCAGATTCTTATGATAGGGGACAAATCCAGTCTTCACAAATTGTCAATATACTAACCAGTTTTCATTTCAACAAATATTCAATAATCTGTGTAGTAAGTTGACAAAGTCTAATTAGGTGGTTGTTTTTCTAGGACTGAAGGATGCTAACCAGAGAAAAACTGTTTGTGACAAGTCTTTAACGAGAATGCTTAACGTGGCAGAAATGAGTAACCTGTTGTTTGTTGGACCATGTTATTCGCAATACAACCGTATCCTCAATGATTATCTATACCAATTGCATGTTGGTATCAAGAGAAGGACTCACATGTCAAGGAAATCGGTTCGGTTCTTGTGTATGGATAATTTATCTTTGGGGACAACAGTGGGCATAGGCTCCCTTCTTATGAAACCAAATATAATCTAATAAAGTACATAATCATCAGAATTTATCGTGAAACCCTCGGTTGAACCAGTCAAAAAATTATCAGCTTTGTAACATTCTCAAAAGGCAGTTCTCAAGGCGAATATCAGTTTTTAAAGAAAGAATTGAATTTTATGACCTGAAACAGACTGAATATGAATCAGTTCGTCAATGGTATATACGCGTAAAAAATAAAGCCAGCGACTGTAAGTTTGGTAATTTGTTGAATGACATTCTGAAGGACAGATTTGTTTCAGGTTTATGTAAGGGTCCTATGTTAGATCGGGTTTGCTAAGAGGAGCATACTCGAACCTTTGAAGAATTACTAGAAGTGCCTTAAAAAAAAAAGGCTGCGGTAGTACCTTCCTATGTTCCACTTCCAGTAAATAAATTACAGCTGGGGCAATCTCAAAATAAGTCCCAGAGTCTGAGGCAGTCAGGCGAAAATGTGCGTGGGAATAGGAATATGAAGGATGGGAATAAGAAGAATGTTATCCAATCATCGGGAAGAGGGGTGAGTGTTAAGCTATATAGAAGCTGTGGAAAAGGTAATCATAATTTTGCCAGATGTCAGTACAAGCAGTATACTGGTAAAATTTGTAAAGAAGTGGGCCATTTGGCTAGGGTTTGCTCTGTTAAAACAAATTTTGTTGAATCTGAGGGTGACACAGAGGCCGAAAGCCTAGATTTTATCGACATGTTTTATGTGAATAATACAAATTATGTTAATTCTGTTAAATTAGATGTTATTATAAATAACAAAGAGATTCTCATGGAGTTGGATTCGGGTGTGGCTTTATCTGTGTTGCCGGAGGAACCTTTTTTAAAAAAAAAATTCTATGATTGTGTTTTGCAGCCTACTTCTGTCACATTTAGATGTTACGATGGTAGTATTATCATTCCTAAAGGTCAAACTTTTGTCAAAATTATATATCACAATCAAGTTAAAGAAAAAGGTAGATTAATAATTGTTAAAAATGGTTGAACACCTTTGTTTGGTTGAGATTTATGTAAACTTTTTGGATTCAAATTTGATTTTCAAGAAAGAGCGAATGACATCTAGCTCAATATGGTTAAGGGTGAAGTCAAGGTTGATAAGGACACAAATTTTGGTTAGAATGTTATCAATATGAAACTATTACCCTTAAAGTAGTACCAGGAGTAAAATCAATTTTTTATAAGCCTCGCCCTATTCCATTTGCTTTCAAAAAAATAATAAATTCTGAGCTGGATGGGTTAGAAAAACAAGGTATCATTTCTTTGGTTGAGAATTCAAAATGGGGTACTCCATTGGTTCCGTGGTTAAGGAGAATGGTAAGATTCGACTGTGTGCTGATTACAAAATGACTGTAAATAAATTTTTAGAGGATAAAAAGCATCCTCTTCCTAAAATAGATTAATTGTTTGCAGCACTCCAAGGTGGGGAACATTATACTAAACTTGATTTTTCAGTAGCTTACAATCAGTTGGTGCTTACAGCGTAGACCAAAAAACTATTAGCATGGGGTACACATTGGGGTATTTATTTGGTCCATCGTTGGCCTTTTAGAACAAAGCCAGCCTGCTTGATATTTCAAAAAGTTGTTGAAAAGGTGTTGCAAGGTGCAGCTGGTACAATCAACTTTCTGGATGACATTGTTGTAACAGGGAAAAATCGGCTGGAACATTTAAAAAAATTGACTGAGGTTTTTGATCGTTTGAGTAGAGCAGGATTTCGTTTAAATTTAAACAAGTGTAGATTTTCTCAATCTAAAATAAAATATTTGGGGCATATAATTGACAAGGAAGGTTTACATAAAGATCCGGAGAAAATTAGGGCTATGAGGAAGTTGCTAGGCCATCGGATGTAACAGAACTAAAGGCATTTCTAGGCATGATAAATTATTATGGAAAATTTGTTTCTAACCCATCTACCATATTGAATCCTCTTTACAGGTTATTGAGAAACGGTGTTGAATTTGTTTGGTCATTGGAATGTGAGAGAGCTTTTATAAATGTTAAGACAGCCATTTCTTCTGAACAAAGTTTCGCTTATTTCGATCCTGAAATGCCTGTTAAACTGGTTTGCGATGCTTCAGGTGTGGGCATAGGAGCTGTATTGCTTCACATGACGGTTCTGAAAAACCAATCAGTTTTGCATCCCGTATTTTGAACAAAGCAGAAAAAAACTATTCAGTTATACACAAGGAAGCTCTCACAATTTTTTGGGGGCGCTAAAAAATATTATCAGTATTTGATGAACAATAAATTTGTATTATGCTCAGATCACAAGCCATTATTGGCTTTGTTTGGAGAAAGGAGAAAACAAGGGAGTTCCTCAGATGGCTGCGGGGAGGCTTCAGAGATGGGCGTTTTTTTTTAGGTGGGTTTGATTATAAATTTCACTATATTAATGGGAAAAATAATGGAGCCGATGGACTATCTCGATTTCCACTTGAAGTTGTAGAGACAAATAATGAAGATGCCGGATTACTTTTTTTTCTTGGTGGAGGACTAGTTTCCTATTAGTTCTGACGATCTTAGGAAGGAGGTTAGGAGGGATCTGTTGCTAAGCAAGGTTTATTTGTATGTGCGTGATGGATGGTTTAATCTGGTAGCTGAAGAGCTTAAGCCATTTTATCATAGGCATTTAGAATTAAGTATGGAGAATGGTTTGGTTATGTGGGGCTATAGGGTTTTAATTCCTGAGAAATTTAAAAAGCAGTTGCTGGAGAAAGTGCATGGCGCTCACAATGGTGTGGTAAGAATGAATTCGTTGGCGAGGCAATATTTTTGGTGGGCTTGTCTAGACAAGCACATTGAGGACTTTGTTAAAAATTGTGATGCGTGCATGTTAAATTCACGAACACCCAATAAGATAAAGTTTGTTTCGCCAGGGTTTGTATTTGCCACCAGCATTTGCCTTCCTTGTTTAACAAATGAAAATTGACTGAAACAAATCAATGGCGTCAAAAACGTTCGTCGGTTCTTAAACCAGAAGTCATTCATTTTAATTTGTCAAAAAAAATTGAATGTGTCATATGAATTAATCTACGACAAATCTTTTTTTTTTTCAAGTTTCAAGGTCAAGTATGAAACCTTGTGAAACGAGCCTTACATCTCATTAAGTTTCCTGGGACCTGTCGATTCATACTCTAAGGGCGGGTATTATAAAACTGCTTTGACAGTTAACTTGAAGTTACCTTTTTGAATTACATGTAATTCCAGAAGTTAACTTTAAGTTAACTCTCAAAGTAGTTTTATAATACCCGCCCTAAATGGCCAGAGGTTTATAAAATGGATACTTCGAGAACTTTGGAAAAATTGAGGGAATGCTTTGCGCGTTTTGGGCTGCCAAATACTCTTGTTTCACATAATGGTCCTCAGCGTTTGAGTGCTGAATTTGAAAAATTTTGTATAAAAAACGGCATTAAACATGTCAAATCTCCTCCTTACCATCCGGCAACAAATGGTGCCGCCGAAAATGGAGTAAAGTCTTTTAAGAGTGCGTTAAGTAAACTTCATATGGATAATAAAAATAAGGGCCAAACTCTGGAGACTCTGGTGAGTAAATACTTGTTTTCATATAAAAACACTCCTTATTGTGTAACAGGAGAAACCCCTTCCAAATTGATGTTTTTGCGGAAAATTAGGACAAGACTCGATTTTTTCATTAGACCAGTTTCAGAAAAAAATATACAGAAACAAATTGAGTTTCATAATGGTAACAGAAATGTGATTTTTTTAGCGGGGGAATTGGTTTATGTTAAAGATTACCGGAATACAAATAAACCTGGATGGGCGAAGGCAATTGTAAATAAAGTATTATTGGGCCGTGAAAGCTATGTTTTTAGTCCTTTAGAGGATAGTAGATTAAGGTGGTTTAAGCAATCGAATCAGATTATCAAATTTGGCAGGTTTTATGAGGGGTTAGATATTCCTGAGAGTAAGAAAACAGATATAGCTTGCAACATTGAAACACATTGCAGTTCGGAGATATCTAATCCTGAAATTAGACAAACCCTTGGCGATTTTGAGCAGAATGTCACGTCCTCTAAAAAAAACAATTGTTAATAGTGAAAATAGACCCCATCCCTCTCTTGTGAATTTAGAAAATAAATCTAGTGCGGTTTCTCATGATGTAAGTGGAGGTCCGTTGGCAAATCAAAATGCAGAGAACAAGTTCAGTAGAACCTAACAAAAATAGAAGTATGTGTTCAGGTGATCCTAGAGAGATAGGTAGTTCCAATGTGAGGAGCAGACCTCGCAGAAATTCCAAACCGATTAAATTTGTAGAGATATTTTTTGAACTTGGGGGTGAGAGATGATGTCTGCTGCTCACCTGGTACGTATATTAAGGCCACCAGGCACTAGTCTTGTCATGATAACTGTCAGTTGGTTTAATCATTTTTTACCATTACGTAATTGAGTTCCAAAAACGTGGTTTGCCACATGCGCATATCGTTTTGACTTTTACACCGGACGATAGGATTCAAAACGCTAATGATGTGGACGGCATATATCGTCTCTGCATATATCCCGGACGGATTTAATCAGCCCGAGTTATATGCGCGCGTAGCCCAGCATTAGCTTCACAGTGCGTGTTTGGTAAACCGCGAAAAAGCAACGTGTATTGTGGACGGGGCATGTCGGTTTAAATTTCCAATGGATTTTGCCGAACGTACTCTTGTGAATCGTGGCAATAACCAAAGACCGGTGTACAAACGTCCGAGGGATGGTAGAGCTGTCGATTTGGTGAACCAAAACGTGGCCATCGATAACAGTCGCGTCATAGTCATGTCCTATGGTCATGTCATAGTCATGTCCTATGGTCATGTGAATTAGTTAATAAAGTAATTCAACGCTTCTTCATGGTTACAATACATTACAGCACTACACCTTTTCCACATGTAATTGCGAATATAACAATTTATATTACGAATTCATCAATTGATTTTGCGAATAGTCAAGTGATATTGCAACTATATTGAAAGGTTATTGGGAAAAGTTAAGTGTAATTGCGAAAATATCAAATGTAATTGAAAAAAGTTAAGTGTAATTGGGAATATATTAGATAGAATTGGGGATAATCAAATGAAATTTGGAATATATCAAATGTAATTGCGAATTAATCAAATATAATTAAGACATAATCAAATATTTTCTCTGTCGACTCTTTCTTGTCATCGTTGATCGGTTGATCTGTATATTATAACACAATTATTGCGAAATTCCATTTTTGTTTCGCCTTTCTTTGACACAAAACTACCTATATGTATGTAAACAAAAGCTTTCTTCAACAACAGACTTAGTTAATATTTTAGCAACAACATACACATGCTGATTGAAAAATTAAAAGGCTCAATTACATCTGATTTATAACTAATTTTATTTGATTTTCCCCAATTACATATGATATATTCGCAATTACACTAAACTATTCTCAATTACATTTGATGTGTTCGCAATTATATTTAACTTTTCTCAATTGCATTTAAATATTCGCAATATTATTTTACTATTCCCAAAATTAAGTGATATATTCGCAATTACAGATGGAAAAGGTGTAGTATTTACCTCAGAAATAATATAAACTATACAGTGAACGATACATCCTTTGTAAATCTAGAGGAATGTAATTTCCTATCAATAACTCTGGCAAAATCTAAATGGACAATATGGAGTATACAGGGTGTCCAAAATACCATGGGCCACCATTGGTATATCAGAAACGGTGAGAGATACGAGGGCGGTTAAATTAGAAAAAAGTTTCCATTTTCGAAGGGTATTTAAAATATATTTTCGTTGTTGCCAAATTTTTATCAATTTCCGAGTTACAGGGTGATTTGTGGAAAACACCTAAAACAATTTTGGCGAATTTTTTTAAAACTATTGATTTTAGAGACATTCTTTAAATTTGAAAGTTTCATGATTTTTTTTGCTCTACAATATGGTGTTTTGTAATGTTAAATCCGACGTTTCGTCTTCAGGATACCATCATCAACTTAATTTTTTAAAATACGGACCTGGATTTTTTATTTCATATTTGAATCACCCTGTATCTCAGAAACTAATAAAATTTTGGCAACAACGAAAATATATTTCAAATACTCTTTGAAAATAGCAACTTTTTTCTAATTTAACTGCCCTCGTATCTCTTACCGTTTCTGATATACCTATGCTGGCCCATGGTATTTTGGACACCCTGTATATAGACAACCGAGTAGTAACGTGCCAACATTCCTTACTGAGGTGGACAAAATAATGGAAAGGGAGAAAAACTCTTGTATAATAATAGGTGATATGAACATAAATTTGCTACTGGATTCCCAAGACATGGTGTTCAGTGTTCAGTGTTCTAGGAAATATAATACATACAAAATTTAATCTGGCAATGAATGGATCACGAGCGAAATGCAACGTTAGGGCTTGACTCTTTAGAGGGTCGGAGGACAAGGCTTTCAATGTCATTTGGACATAAAATACTAAGTGATAGGAAAATATTTTCGGGTTCGAAAAAAGGACGGTTCTATAGAACGGTTCACAACAATCACACAGTTTATTATTGAAATTTGTGATAGCTGAGCCGTTGCCATTTTGTTGATTGATGAACTGTGCGATTGTTTCGAACCGTTCTAGAACCGTCCTTTTTTCGAACCTGAAAATAGCTATTGTTGACTCCCCTGAGCTCCTATCATTGTTCAATTTCAAAGTATCAGCTCGTTCCACTAGACGACTAGACAATCAGGGCTCGGATTCCGAACTCATGATTCGATAGTATCGTCTATCTATTTTTTTATGGACGATACTATCGAATTGTGACTTCGGAATCCGGGCCCTGAACTGTTTTCCTTGAACCATAACCGTACTGATGTGGGAAAAAATACAGTGGCAAATAGAATTATCACTCATTCTAATAAATATCTCCTGATGGATTTTAACTTCGAGTGCACCTCACAAACATTCAAAACCAAATTGAAACGTTTTCTGTGATCATTGGTGTTGTTATTAATTTTTATTTTTAACCATATATGAAATGTTGTCATTACTGACTTCAAAAATTTGAAAATGTCACATTTCTGTCTTTTCATTTTCCTGGGCGGGTATTCTCGTTCTAGAAAACGCTCACCGCTTTTCAGTCGCTCGGCACTTTCAATGTAAATTTGCATTTGAAGTGCCGAGCGACTAGAAAGCGGTGAGCGTTTTTGAGAACCAGAATACCGGCCCTGTCCATTACCTGTCTCAGGACGGGAAATTTTTTCCGTCCTCATTTCCCGTCCACGGACGGAAAATGGAGCAGGGAAATATTTCCCGTCCTCATTTCCCGACCTCATTTATTTGGCTGTTGCGAATTTTTTATTTTTTTTTCAAGAAATTATGGTTAAAAATAAAATAGTATACAAACCTCGACGGGAAATTTCATTGCTGTCTCAAGGTACAGTTTATCTCGACGCTACGCGTCTCAATAAACTATATAACCTCTCGATAAGCAATGAAGCATTTCCCGTCTCGGATTGTAATATACTATTTATTTGTGTGTTTGGCTGTTAAGCATTGCCCTTGTGTTTTTGTTTAATGTAAAATGTAAGATGTAATAGTATGTAGTATTCTTTATGATTATCGAGTTTTTATCGCAATATGTTATGTATAGAATTGTCGTTATGTATCATTTGGCACAATGTTCTGTAGAGTATTTCAACAAATAAATAAATAAATAAATAATCATTTACAATCAATGTTTTACCTCACTACTTTCCTCTGAACTATCAGTCAGATCTCTGGCAATTTGTCTTTTGACACTAGCAACAGCAGCTGGCGAAGGTTTTCCAGGCGCAGGTTTTCTTCCCCTACCATGAAGTCTGCTTTTCGTTGCGCTAATTTCCTGCTCTTCTTCCATGAGTGCGAACAGTTCCCCAAATTGCTTTTTTTGGCTATCATTACTAGATTTAATAATAATTAATATTAATTGACACTAGAGTACTTTGAGAAAGAAATTTTAGATGCTTACCTATTATTTTGAGCGACACTAAGAGCCCTCTGCATGGAATCTAATGTATATATCGCCATGCAGTCGTGCTTTTCACAGATTATTCGTAATTTTTCTAAATGGCCTAAGACTTGGTCCGCGCTTGGTACTGTAGTACTTAATACTTTATTACCTTTAAAAAGAATAAGAAAAAAATACCCATAAAGCAACAAACCTTATAAAACACGACGTCGGCTACAAATAGTCTTCTGTTCATGCTTGACACGCTACTGAAATACTTGATTTGTTCCGATTTTGTCGAAAACCATTCAAGAATCTTAACTTTTTTCGAGCAACTAATTGATTTAGCATTCTGCCCTAAAAATATTATTATTCTTGAATGATTCTCGCCATCTATATAAATAAATAATGCTAACAATGTGACAAGAATAATTTCTCATAGGTAAACTGTTTAAGTCCTGAGAATCAAATTAGAGGAGCTGCGTTCCTGAACCACAAGGGCCTTACCTGAAATAAAGCATGGCTTTACCAGTTGAAGTTACTAGCTCTTAACCAATATATTTTCCATTAGGAACAAAAAAAAAAACAGTATACAACAAAACGTCGATATCAAAACCAGCCTTACAACTCAATGTCTAAAGCTACGTATTTATTTGAGCAAACGATTCGCGCACACTGCAACGTTTCTGTATGCAAATTTCTTGATGTGGCTTTAGAACCACATCCAGTAAAGGAGAGTGTTAGACTTTAGTGTAAAGTAAAGTAATTTTTTCAATAATGACATCAGACAATTTTATGAAAAGTTTGTTGAAATAATTATGTGGAATTCAAACCAAATATGAACCTTTAATGCAATCATAATTTTGGCTTACCTGCGCACAATAACTATATTCTATTAGATTAGTTTATACATTTTAAGGGTGTCTCAGTTTTTGATTGGAAAAATTGTAACACTGGGTCCAGAGAACAGACAGGTGATTTCAAGTTTCGACTGATTTTTGAATATATGAACTCTATATCTTGTGAATGGAGAAAAAATTTCCAATCAAAAATAAAGATACTCTTATCCATTGTATCTTGAAACAACATAAAATCATTCCCATTACTTACAATGTTGATTCAGTACTGTTTTAACATTGTACAGGCGATTTTTTTTGTGTTTTAAAGTTAAGACCATATTGCAGAGACTCACTAATTACCATTTATATAAATCATCGAGTCACACACATTGTTATCATCATATCATCCACATTTATATGAAACAGTACCTGCATTAGTCCGTTTCCTTTTATAGGGCGTTGACGAAGGATACCTCGTACTCAACAGAGAAGAGATTAATTCTGCCACCTTATCGATGTACTCGTCGCACCAGTACTTTATCACGGTAAAGATAAACAAGTCACCATTATCACAGATATCTCTTGAAAATAGACATTTTATGTAGTCCGCGTTCGGTTTTTCCTGTTTTAACATCAGCATGATGGCCGTAAGGGCTTCGGGGTGCTGGTCGTAGTCCAGATCGGTGATCAGCGGCATCACGGTGTCGATGGTAAAATCGTGCGCGTTGATCAGTTGCCACAGGAAAAACTGTTCGATGGATTCCCAGCCGAGGGTCGCCTTCAGGAGGTTGTGAAAGTTGTCCGTTTTGAACATTATTAGATGTCCTTGTAGAACCTAGAACAATAAAACTGAATTGTTAGAACCTGAAATACGTATAATAGAGCTTAGATTCTTAGATATTGGTAGTATGTATATCAAATCAGTTTATTTACTACTTTATAACACTAACCGAAGCTAAAACATAATTGTTAATATTATCTTATATTTTTCAGGGTTGAGTGAATATTTTTTGAAAAATTCTTTAAAACACAAACTCGAAAAATTACATTAAAAAGTAACCAAACTAGAAGTAAATGTCATTGCATCATTTTCATTGAGAAGAAACATCACTTTTTAGTCAGAATCATGAAAAGTCTGGTTCTCAAACGAATCTATCAGCAGAACAGCATGAAAGCGAATCAGATAATATACGAGGAAAAATTATGATGGGCAATCTCAAGCTTCTCCGCCTTCAAAGCACCAGTACCTGACGGCATCTATCCAGCCCTACTTCAGTCTGGCGCCACTCTTGCCGCACCTGGTAGGGGTTTTCAGGGCGTTCTTGGCGCTGAAATACATACCCAAGGCTTGGAGAGAAGTTAAAGTGGTTTTCCTACCCAAACCAGGAAGGATGGACTACACCACACCCAAAGCATATCGCCCCATTAGCCTCTCATCATTTACTCTAAAAACAATGAAGAAGCTATGCGAAAGGTACATAAAGGATGAAGTGTTGTCAACCAATCCACTTCACCCTAATCAACACACATACACCCCCAGGAGATCAACGGACACAGGGGGTCTTAATCGACATTTAGGGGGCCTTTGACAAAACCACCTTTCAAAAAATTAGCCACTCGCTAACAGAAAGGAATACTCCGAAAACTGTTACCGGATGGATATTCAATATGCTTTCCAGAACAAATGTTCAAATAAGTGTGCAGGACGTCAACATTAAAGGAATGGTCACAAGAGGCTACCCGCAGGGAGGTGTGCTATCACCTCTCCTCTCCTGTGGAACATAGTTGAGCAGAAAAATAAAATACATTAAAAAAATAATAATAAATATAGCTGCTGCAAAGAACAATTACAATATTGAATTACTAAATGGTAATATAATAATTATGAAGCCTGGAAGTTTAGAGTGCAGGTGTTGCTAGAGGAAAAAGGAGTGGCAAAATGGATCGAATATGAATTTAATGATAACGGATACAAAGATGACAGAGGGAAAGAAAAAGATAAGAAACAAGACAAGCAATGCCAATCTATAGTGGTCCAGTGTTTGGAGATATTCGAGATAAAAATAACGCATGCCAGATGTGGACGGCTTTGAAAGATCTTAATGAGAAGAAAGGGCTTCCAGGACAAATGTTTTTAACACGAAAGTTATTATCACTAAAATTAAAAGAGGGCGAGTCACTTGAGAAGCATATTTTAGAATTTGATTATCAGGTTGCGAAGTATGTAATTTGTTAGTAACATTACCAAAGTCTTATGAGACTGTATGTGTGATTGTTGAAAATACAACTGATGTTAAGTATGAAGATGCAAAAAATAAACTTTTGGCAGAAAGTGAAAAGCGGATGTTATTTCATAGGAATGTAAATAGCAATGGATTGCCAACAGCCTTTGTGACACAGAAATATAGTGACAAAAAATGTTATGGATGTGGCTCAATCAATCATATGAGGCGTTTTTGTCCACAAAATAATTGGCAAAATACATAGTAATTACGGTAATTACAGTGGATTAGGCAGTACCTACAATCCACCAAGAAGCAATGATCACAGTAGAGGTTTATACGAATAGGTTCTCAGAATAGAGGTTACCATGGAAGAGGAGATTATAATATAAAAGGAGATTACAACGTAGGAGGAGGATTTATTGCAAGAGGAAGTTTCAGTTCAAGAGGGGGTTACAGCAACAGGTCAAAAAAAAGTTGATTTCAAAATAGTGAAAGTAACTTGGCAGAAGATGAAAGGTTACTTCAAGGTTCACAGTCAGATCCAGTGGACAGGACCGTTTGTTTTCTTGGAGAAAAAGAAATAGGAGAAAAAACAAAGTATTTGAAAGGAATACAGTTTTTTATTGATTCTGGGTGTACAAATCACATGGCCAATAAAGAGGAAATTTTTTCGAGTTTAATTATATTAAAAGATCCCATTTCAGTTGCCGATGCTAAAGACAATGTATGTACCACAGTTTTGAAATCTTGGGTTGAGTGGGTAATATTTTATGGTAATATGTACCTGTCTAAATTCTCCTTTTTGCTTATGAATGTTGGTCAAATTGGGAAAAAAATGTAGAAGAGAGTTGCTTGGAAACAGTCTATAAGGCAATTTTTCGCGAGAATAATCAAGCATAATCGATTTTGCTGGATTATGTGATGTGTCAATTCTGTCATACTCTCCTTACTCCGTCGGGGACCAAGAACACCTAATTTCTTCTGTGAGAACAGACCGAAAATCATTTTTTCTATATTCAAAATCGACGAAAAAATGAACTCATAGCACAGCCTGAATCGCGAGCATTCCATCGAGGTCTACGGGTGACGTCATCATTATAATCTGTTGATAGTGACGTCACTCGCAGGCCCAAAAGTTCATGGGGAGGGAGTTATAGGGGAGTATGACACAATTGACACATCAAATAACCCAGCATAATCAGATTATGCTTGATTATCCT
This sequence comes from Ceutorhynchus assimilis, assembly GCA_917834065.1. Lineage (NCBI taxonomy): Eukaryota > Metazoa > Arthropoda > Insecta > Coleoptera > Curculionidae > Ceutorhynchus > Ceutorhynchus assimilis. The sequence continues at coordinate 24,878,367 of OU892284.1, read as the reverse complement.
TGCGAAAAATTGCCTTATAAGCTTGAGAAAGTTGAGCATTTATCAATGTTCGAGGATTATCCCGATAGAAATTTTCTTGTCAGGAATTTTCATATTAAGTTAGCAATTATTGTCAACGTTACAATAGAATCTATTTCCAATTTGACTTATTATCCACAAAGTATTTTAATCGAGATGACTTTAGTAAATTTATTAAATAGTTTTATTTGATTTCCGGACACTCCCGTTGCTGTAATTTTTAATGCAAGGTCTATTTTCAAGTTTTCAACATTTTGCGCTCTCAAAAAATCATATTTTTTAAGTAAATATATACCTGCTAAAAATTTAAAGTAATGTGTACCACAAGTATTTGTGGCGCGTACGTCCCTGTACGACAGTTTTTGAGCATTGTGTACCACACTTTCATATTTAGAGCCTGGCAACACTGCTTGGGAGTGATGATATCCTTAACTCCCACGCTGGAGTTAAGACCCTGTTTATGATTATCGTAACCAAGGTATTAAATGGTTATAATAGTTCAGTAGGGAATAAAATATATAAAAGTAATACACTGAAATCCTCCATAGGTTTATGAGAAACTTGAATAAAAGGCTGTTTTAATGAAAAGCTAACTGGTTTAATTGACTATAAATCAGAATAATGGAACCCAGACTCTGAATATCAAGCTAATGGCGTTTCCGACTGGTAGATCTAGTGCGGATCTAGTGCAATTTTTTCTATTTCTGTCTTTTTCCTCTACAGGTTGATTGAAAGGATGTAAATACACCCAGTGCGCATTGAATCTACCAATCCGAAACGCCATAATTTTTGCCTCCGAAATCATATATCTGGGACTGAAACTTGATTGCACACTAACATGGAACTCTCATATTGTTAAGAGAATACAGAAAGCATATATCGCCCATAAACAGTTAGAAAAAGTCAAAGTTCAGAACTTTGAACCAACATATGAGTATCAAAATAATAAAGTTTCATTCTGATATGGATGCTGTGCATTGGTGCAGTAGAAAAATTGTTCTTCTAAAAAGTATCAAAATCTATCCTAGCAAGCCATGGCGAACTCCAGCAACCTTAGATTGTGATAACATTACAAAAAACGAAAACCTTTGGACAGATATATCAGAACATAAATGAATGACTATTATAACACATATCGAGCCTCTAGCAACCAGTTGAAAAATCAGTTCAGAAAAATCTTATAAAATATGTAGAGGAATGAGCATTTGCACTGGTAAACGAATTGATCAACTGTATTTTCAATTAATAATTCGTCAAAAAATTGAGTACTGTGTATGGCATCCAAATTTTGGAAAGGATACACAATTTCTAAAAAAATGTCAAAAATAGATAGATTTTATAGATATTCCTGGGTGTTCAATGAATCGCACCATCCCAGAGGCAAATGACAGCATATCTATATTATATTGCCCATTATTTCAGCCTGCCCTGTATGGTAATACTTGTTACATACTGCAAGGGGAAACATTTTACTTTCTATGTATAAGGGAATCTGTTTCAATGATATAAAGGGAATAAGCAATCAGATATGAGTCTACATGAAATTATGGAGGTTTGGGATTGTTTGATATGTCCTACCACACAAATTGGCAATTTTCTAATACATCAGAAATGGAAATTCTTGCAAATATTACGAAAACAACCTATTTTAGATTAGGATTAGTAGGTACTATCTCAATTAGTTCTGATACAGTTTGTACAAAACTATTGAAATGCTAAAAGGCCAAATTCCAATAAACAAATTATCATAATTGGCTTTAAAAAAAAATACTAAATATCTTTTCACCTTTCCAACTAGAGTCTGCAACTGCCTCGAATCTATAGCCGAAATAATCACCCTTAATGCTTGCGCGTTATTCACCATCTGCTGCTTAAAATCCCTGTACAAATCTGGTACTAGCCACATCATCAGTTTGGTATCAGTTACGTGACACGCGTACAAATCGTCATACAAACACTGGTCCAATTTTTTCCCTATGCTATTGCAAAAGTCTTTGTACAAGGCGATTTTGAGCGCACTCGCCTTAGTATTATCGTCTCTTTTATTTTCTGTCCGTATTTGCACTTTAAGGAAGTAAAGGATAAAATAACCTGAAAAAAAAAACATTAATAAGCTATTGATAAGGATGATTGATTATCACATACCTAAGTTTGGTAAATTTGGATGCATTTCCGCTAAAAACCTTATCAATATACTTTTATTCACTTGATGTTCTTTAGAATTCGTATACCCGTACACAGTTTGAAGTACAACAAATAAAGGAGTACGCACACTGTCTGTCAAATTTTCCTGACTCATAACGTCGGGAAACACTTTTTCACTTTTCAAGTCCTCACTGATACAGCCGAGAAACGATCGAGACACCGCACAAAGAGTATCCTCGTCATTTTGATTTTTAATAATGTCCAAATCAACTAGTTCCGAAATAATTTCTTCGGTAATATCACATCGTTTGCTAATGTCTAGTTCTTCTTGGAGTTTAGCTACAAGATCGCCCAGGGGACCATCTATTATATTATCGTCGCTTTTGTCACCCTTTTCTTTTAATCGTACCTGAAATGCAATTATTTTTTTAACAGTTTATTTTATGCTGCCTTAAATCAATTACAATAGAATTTGCACTATCTAAACGACTGAGCAATACAGATAGGGAGAAGCATGATTAAATAGACAATACACAAAGGAAAAGTTTGTCTAAAAATATATGAAAAAGCATTAGCACATGAAGTTTCTCCTAAAAACTAGTGAATAACATTAATATCGTTAATCTTAAGCGAACGTAATGGATGTGATTATGAAGATCATGAAGTTCATGAAGTTTTCTGTGGGTTTTCGATACCATGTTAAAAAAGTGTGCATGTTGAAAAAAAGAAGAAACTTCTGCTTTCTAGGCGCAACTACAGCCAATTCACAGATGGACTGGAGCGCTGTTCTGGGGAAAAATGCGCTGCACTTATTTTGCCAGACACTTGTTGATATCTTTAATGCCACTTTTCCCATTGTAAATATAAAGCCCAAAAAAAGAAAGCTGTGGATTACAAGGGCTTGAGAATTTCTCTGCACACCATCAGAAAATTTGCAGTGACTAACGAAGTTTTTGTAACATTTTAATAATTATAGATCAATATACCAAAATACAATTAAAACTAGCAAAAACCACTTACTACAATAGTAGAATATCATCTGCAAATAATAGTCAGAGGGAGATCTGGAGTATAGTAAATGACTTGAGGGGAAAAGAATCCAAGCAGGATGATTTGGCTGAAATTGATGTAAACACCTTCAACTCATATTACTGCAATATTGCAAGACACCTGTGAGGCAATATTCCTGAACAAATAGTCCCTGATCCTTTATCATTGTCCTACTTGAGCCGTTTCTTGGTCCCTATCTCTTTCTTTTTCAACACCGTTACGGCAGAAGAATTAAATAAAAAATTTGGGTATTAAATATAAACCTCATGCGGTTGGGATAATATTTCTATTAAGATCTTTCTTGTCCTTCTGGAACCTGTCTTAAATGTTTTGGTAAATTTCATAAATAATCCAGTGAAAGCAGGGAATTTCCCAACCTTTTGAAAAAGGTGAGGGTGATTGCAATTTTTCAGGGAGGAGAGAAGGAGTTACCCTCTAACTACTGACCAATATCATTGCTGCTTATGCTAAGCAAGATAGTTGAAAAGCTCGTTAAGACGTGGATGGTGGTTTTCCTAGATCAGAATGGGTTATTGTCTTGCAATCAGTTTGGATTCCAGTCATCGAAAAATACGAGCGATGCCATTTTTAATGTCCTGGAACAGGTATACCTCAGACTTGAATCATGAATTTTAAATGTAATCTTGGTATTATAGGCAGAAGCAAGTAGACCAAATATCTGGGCCTGATTGTTGATGATCAGCTCAGGTTCATAGAATACTCAGGTTTCACAAACATACTGAGCATTTATGTGAAAAATCATCAGCATGCTTTGCTGTTGGAACTGTCAAGGCTGAGTTGGGTGAATCGGTTGCTAGAAGGGTGTTTTTTTTTTAAATCGAGTCACATCTTAATTATGGCATTTGCCTCTGGGGTTGTTGCTCATTAACATTGTTCAACATCATAATTGTTCTCCAGAAGCGTAAGGTCAGTATGTGGTCTTAGTCCACGGAACTCTTGCAGACCATTCTTTATAGGCAGACGTATTTTAACCTTGCCTCGTAACTTGATTTTCGAATCTGTGTCCTATGCAGAAGAAGTACTCCTCTAATATTCATGCTGCCTTCTTAGTCAATAGGAAAATAGGAAGCATAAAGCAGATTCAGAAAAAGTACACAAAATAACATCGGGGGAAAAGTACTGTATCAGAATGCTACAGGAACAAATTATCCTCAAGAGAGTGTGCAGAGCGACAGGAAGATGTAAAGTAAAAATAGAACAGTCATTTCCAGAGAATAAATAATAAGCACTGGACAAAAAGTATAGGAAAAAAAAAAGATAAAAACGGAGTGAGATGATCAATCGAATTATAACTATAATGGGTATCCGAAAAATTTACCTTTGACAAGGGTATATCGTCATCATCGGTATCGTCTTCTAGATTAGCAATTTTTGTTTCCATTTCCTCTTCATCTTCGCTAAAAGCCGGCTCGCCATCCATAAGATGATTATTCAAAGAAATAATGAATAATGAATCTTCCTCAAATTTGTTTGCTGAATTATTGAAATCTTCTCTAGATGTTGAGGATTGTAAGTTTGCAGGTTCAATACAGAATTCCTTTAAGAAAAAACTGTTTAATATAATCTTGAGGCAAATAAGCCTGCAGTTGTTACCTTAAAAGTTTCCTTGACCATATTCCTCAGTTCTCGGTCCAACTTTGAATTGTCAAACAAAGGTACCAAACTGGGAAGCACTCTTTTGTCCAAAATTTGTCTTAGCGAACTAAAAATACCTCCTCGAACTTTCTCCGTCAGAGGTACATGAAAATTTGGGATCAACCTGCAAAGAAAGTCTAGTAGCGTTGCCGTTACTGCTGGATGGGACCTCATTGAATGATGCATCACCAATATGGCCGGTTCAATATTCATTATGTTATCCTAGAATATTAACATATAGTTTATTTAAAAAAAGGTGCTTTAAATGTAAATATTCACCTTTTCTATGTCGTAAAATAGCCAATCGTAAAACAGGGCTAGTTTGGCGTTCGACACAGCTACACTGCTAGTGCAAGTGGTAAGTAGCCAGCCAATCACCGCCCACCGTGGAATTATGTCAGAGCACAAAAGTTCGTTTGTTGGGTGAATTACTCCTACTATGAACCTAAGGAACAAATATTGTGAAAATTACGAACCCACAAGTAAACTTAGAATCAAATGCCTAAAACCAGTGTTAAGGTCAAAATTCAAAATAAATAACTACTGTAATTCCCGATTCATCATTCAGTTTCCTGAAAATCCAATAAAAAGTTATTGACAATTTATTTGTCGGGTAAACAACTAGATTGAACTAAATTTAATTAATATTTATTTCGCAGCAAATTAAAACTAAAGGTGATTTTATGGAATAATTCTATAGAGAATCAATAAAACTGATATGGTATTTCCAAACTCAATTGGAACAAGGTACCAACTGGTGACTGACTGGTCACTGATAATTTTCATAAGAAATGCACTGCTACTAGTCAGCCACCATTTATGATTTAAGTTCACATTATTCCAATTGACTTTGGAAAAACACCTTAGTTTATGACACTTGACCTTATCATAAGGCCAAAAACTTCCAACAAACAATTTCCTTAGCATCTCTATTTTTTACCTAATAATATCACATCTAAGAGACTGAGACTCCGGCGTGGCAAGGTACTGCCTCTGGAACCAATCCTGGTACCGCTTATGGTGGCCAAAACGAACTTGTGACGTCAGGAACACCAATTTCCGTTCCATTTCCGGTGTGAGGCGCGATAATAGGAACCTTCTGGACGTGCGGTTTTGCAGCAGTTGAAGAACACCTAAAATAATACATAATAAAAATAATGAATGAAGCAAGAAGTTAATTTTGCTATCAAGGCTGTAAGAATACGCGTAGGTACTTATGATAATATTTTATTATTTTAATTATAATTAAAGCAGTAATCTGTGAAATAACAAGTAGTGTATGTTATTTGAATATTTCTTCTTGAATACATTATATTGAGGATTAAACTTTTTCAGCATGTAAAAATACTAGAATACGACATTAAAAATTTGAATCTGGAAATTACATTTCTGTGCCTGAACCATGTTTGGTCTTGCAAGCCCAGTCAAAACAGATGCTTCATCTTGCCCATATTGGTTTACATTACAATAATGGTGACAAAGACCTCAACAAAGACATAACATCTGTTATATTGGAAATGTTTATTTTCACTACAAAAGAATTTGTGTACCAAAAGAAAAATCCAAAGCATGTTATCAACATTTAACTACTAAAAATCGCAGTTAAATTATATCTAAATTCCATATCAATGAATCAAAACTAACACAAAATTAATTCGGAGCTAATCACACTGATAGCCGAAAAGTTATTCACTGGTTTATCATAGGCGGGAGTGTCAACAGTTCCCCATTATTTAAACAGCAAAAATAAGTATAAATAATAAAACCTCTCACATCTCATAAATAAAATTTTATGGGAGTGTTTATTCTGCCTTCTTGAAGCCAAAAATATGTATTCCAATTTAAATTTATGAGTTTTAAAAAATCCAATTAACTTTTTCTAATTGTTAACCACATTATTGTAATGTAAATCCCAAAAATAGAGTTTTCTAATGCAGCAATTATACAATTTTTTTTTAAAGATCCAACAAAGCACAGAGATTAGATCATTTCTAATGTCTGAGTAGTATAGTATATCTATTTTTATGTTAACTTTATATCGTTATGATATTATAAATTAATTTAATCAGTTTGTTGTGGGCCATCCTCGGCTATTGGCATTTTCGAAAATAAACGGGAAATAATAAAGGGGCAATTTTATTAATGAGCTTTAAATTGATGTCATTGTTACTATGCACCTATTAAATTTTAATTAGACAAACACAAATAGGTTGGTTAGCATATCTTTTAAAAAAAAATGATGACGCGTTTTCATTTCCAATAAAAGCTTTTCCCTGAAAATAAGTTAAGTAATCCCTATTTGAATATTATGTCGTGAGCTTGGTCATGATCCTATTAAATTTAATTATTTATGAATTTTCTGAGTTTGAGTTCTGTTTATACTAGGTTTTATATTTTTGTCAAAACAAACGTATGCAAACTGGGAAATAATTTCATTATGAAATGTCATTTAAGACCTAGCACACATGCAATCTACAACATCAGTCACAAGTAAGTCAAGGTGCCATACATCTTTTTCTCAATTTGTGAAAAATGAAGAGATAAATTCGTAAATCCATAGCTTGCATGATCTGTAACTTCAGAAACGTACAGGGTGTCAAGTTATAAAGTACCACCATCTGTAACTTTTTTATTTTTGATCGTACAAGAATTTGGAACAAACAAAATATTTAATTAAAAAAAAGAGATGGAAAAAAAAGAGAAATATGTAAAATGAAAAATTTAAAAAAAATTGAAATGGGGAAAAAAGAGAAAAATTCTTGCAAAAATGTAAAATGTAATATCTATGTCTATGGATGTTCAAGTATTATATTTCAATTAAATTCTATATTATTGTTAAATTTGGTAAATTAGAAAAGTCTCTTTGATTTCATTTTGTGACAACTGTGACGTATTAAACCAAATATGTTAGTTAGTTTTATACAGTAGCGTATTTTACTGTTTTACACTACACATTACATATCATATACTTAATACATATTATAAAAAACCACCTAAACACAAAATGTATTAAACCTTAACAATCCTGAGTAAAAATTACAGTACTTGGGTCGAGCATATTTTATTTATTGCGTATATAATTACTCTGTGGTCACTAAATGGCTAGCTAAATAGTAAATTGATTCCGAGATTGATTCAATAGGTATATTTTTGGTGTTTAGTAATATTTCTTGGAATGAAATTAAAACAAATAATTATGGAAAAATATAGGTTAAACGGCGAATAGCCTCATTCTTGCTGGTAACTATCTGCAAGCAAGATAAATTTACCGTTCCATAATTTTATTAGTCGGCGGATAACTGGCTGAGCAATGGGATAACAAATTGCGTTTGGATCCGTCAGATTGCATACCTGACAGTTTATCAAAAGGTGAATAAACCAGCCCTTAAAAAACGGAGAAAAAATAAGGAATTCCCTCACATAAAGTATCTTTGGCATTCCAGTTGGCATTGATAAATTCTTGAGATGACAGCCTCATGTAGAATATCTTTCAAATTGAATTGGAAGACTAATACAGTTTACATGCCTAATCAAGCCACTTCTGCAGAGAAAAAAATTGATCTCATTCTTTAGGGCTCTTGTTGAATCACTGCTAAGATAAATGAAACATTGGTTTTGGTTAGTTTCCGTCTATCAATCCGCATTGGCAAGAATCCAGAAAAGAATAATGTTTTCTTGAAACTATATTTTAAAAATTATGTATGTACAGGGTGGGAAATTTTTTTGTTGTCGTCCATTGCAGATATTGAATTTTTTGATAGTATACTAGGGTATTTTATTTATTATGACTTTATTTAAGATTATTTTTAGTGCTTTGTCAATGAGAACTTTATGTACTTTGGACAATAAAGCTTTTTTGAATGTGAATTTGAGGGGTAAAATCTTTATTGATGTAAACTTTACTCGAAACTGCATTATGATATCTTCAACTGGTTTGCCACTAGAGGGAAGAAATTTTGAGCAATACTGTGAAAGCTTCATAACTAATAAAAATAATTAATTTCTTTCTAGAGGTACTTTTTCAAGTAGAATCCACTCATGAGTACTCAATTTTTTTTCCACTTGCCCTCAATCTCAAGATATTGACCAAAGTCTTAGGTTTTTGGTTTTTGAGTGGGATGTGGTTATTAACACATTGGATAGCTGCTGATTTCAATGATATAAAGTTTAATAGGTTTAAGGTTTATCTTGAATAGTTTTCAAGAAGAAAAATAAAATCCGCTTTGTCATCTAACACATGAGTAAGAAAGGAGAACTTTATATCGGTCAGGGAAATGAGAAAGGCCCCTTTCTAACTCATTGTTTCTTATGCTAAAAACAGATACCTATATATTTTTTTTTCTCTTGAACACTGTAAGAGATATAAGTACCTACCTAATAACCTCATATCATTCAAATCAACATAAACAGAGCTATCCAATGAGCTATCAATATACAGGGGTCTTGTTTTTTTTAAGTCAACCATTGGGATCTCAGAGACGGTAAGAGATACGAGATCGGCGAATTTAGGGAAAAGTTGCGAAATTTGATAGACAATAAAACGCCGTTCTGCCATTTGATAAATTCCGAACAGGTTCGGAGATATTCAGACCTATGATGTATCATTTTCTGTTATTTCAACAGCAACGTTAAGTTATCTGTCACTGTTTATTCTATACATCAAAATAGAGACAGGTATGCTGTTGAGCTATAACACAGCTGTTAAAATAACAGGAGAGGATACATCATAGGCCTGATTTGGGAAAACTGTAATTTCACAAAGGCAATTTTATTTTTTTCTGTACTTATTTGAAGAGCTTTTTAAAACAAATGGTATTTTATCTCACAACTTTTTTCCCCCTAAAAGATGACACCATTAAGTAAATTTCAAATCCAACATTTCGTCTCAGATGGATACATCACAATTTTCCCAAGGGGTAAACCGCTAGGAATTATGGTGTACAAAATCAGGGAATAACTAGGAATTATTGGGAAATATGTAGAAACTAGTTGATAGGCCTGCCTCTGTCAAGCAATGTAAAATTACTAAAAAAATATATTTTTTTTCTTCCGCCACACCAGGCAACTGGAAGAAAAATGGTCAACCATTGGGATCTCAGAGACGGTAGGCGATACGAGATCGGTTGAATTAGGGAAAAATTGCGAACAAGATGACACCATTAAATTTCAAATCCAACGTTTCGTCCCAGATCGATATACATCACAATTTTCCCAAGGGATAAACCGCTGGGAATCATGGTGACCGTGCGTTCAATTTATCTTGATAACATTTCAATTCGCTGTAACTTTTTTGTTTTTGAAGGTATCAAGATAAACAAAAAAACAAAATGTAGGGTTAGTAGCCAAGTTTTTTTTCAAGTTACCTATAAAACAAAACACTATCAATTTTCTGACATATGAGCCTACATTATATATTTTTTTAAATGGAACACCCTGTATATTATTTATGTGTTTGATAGAATATCTTATTCCGATTACAATGATATAACACACTTCATATTTTAGTCCACTCGTTGTTGACAAATCGGCAAAAATATATGAAAATTTTGAAGTGCAACTTATTAGGCGGCAATCTGATATTTGTGGCGAGAATTATTAAGAGTGTATAAAAACTCCATATTTTTGCCGTTTTGTCAAAAATGAGTGGACTAAAATATGAAGTGTGTTATATCATTGTAATCGGAATAAGATATTCTATCAAACACATATATAATATACAGGGTGTTCCATTTGAAAAAACATAATGTAGGCTTATATGTCAGAAAATTGATATTGTTTTGTTTTATAGGTAACTTGAAAAAAAACTTGGCTACTAACCCTACATTTTATTTTTTTGTTTACCTTAATACCTTCAAAAACAAAAAAGTTACAGCGAATTAAAATGTTATCAAGATAAATTGAACGCACAGTACAAAATTAGGGAATTACTAGGAATTATTGGGAAATATTTAGAAACTAGTTGATAGGCCTGCCTCTGTCAGGCAATGTAAAAAACACTTTAAAATTCAAATTTTATAACATGTAATATTGTTTATGTAGCTCTATGTTTCCAATTCATACCTCTTTATGATGACTCTCCTAAATAATCAATCAGAACTATTATTTATGAGTATAACTATGACTATTTTTGAAGAAATATTGATTGGTAAGCTGGTAGGCTGAGTGTAAGTCGAGGAAATTGAATAGTAAAAAGACTTTGTATTTCGTGCAAATTTTAATAAATAATATCAGTGCAGAGCGGTTTCAGCCGTAGCCATCATCAGTGCAACCTGAAAAAATATGTAAAAATTACCCTCTTGATAGTCAAGATGATTTAAAAAAGAGATTGAAATCAAATCAAATAAGTTTTATTGCCAAAAAAACAATTAATGTCATAGACAAAGCAGGCCTTAGGCCTGATAAAACAATTAAAATTATCTATAGGTTATAGATATCATAGAAGGATAAAAATTACAAAAAATTATTCACAATGTGGACTTATTCAAGAGTTCAGTTGAACTTAATAAGTTTTTACCAAAGAAAGTTATTTTTACTCACTTTGTCAGGTTAGTACATGGGAGTCATCTCATTGAACACAGAAATGTAAAGGAACGAAGACATCACATTACAACATTTTAAAATATATCAAAACCTTCCTCTCAACTTAAATATAGCATTATGCAACAGGTTTCTTTGGTAGTTTTTAAAATTACTTGTTAAGCTACATCCTCAATCAATCTGGTAGCGAAGTGGCACTTTGGCACGCGTGCTGGGAAATTGATACCCATCCTCAATGCTGTCAATTTTCAGTCTGCTGTGCGTGTAGTACGGTTACGAATCGTGCGTTCGGTATTTTGACCTGAGTTCTCCGAGCATAAATTTGCCGTTCGTTTATTTGAAAAGTGTACTCGGTGCAGGCTCATTCACGTTCGTTTATTAAAGTTTCAAGCCCTCTGATACAGCGTTTAACTGCTCTGTGCGCTCTCTGGTCACGTGATTACAGCTCCTCTTTGTACGCTTTGCTCTTCGAGCGAAATATCGAACACAAAGATAACCTGAACTATTTTTTACCGTACTGCACATGACATATGTCGGCACGCATCGAAAAAGCTCACAGCTTGCAAGCTTGCACTTCGGAGTCGGCATGTATGCTAGCACGGAATTGAATTGAGGATGCCAAAGTTAAACAACATTATCCTAGCATGCGTGCCAAAGTGCCACTTCGCTACCAATTTGATTGAGGATGGGCCTTTAGAAATAATTTAATTTGCTTTAAATTTTAAAGAACATGCTGATTTTTTTGGTTATGAAATGAGTGACAATGACAACTGAAATAAGATGCGGCTATAACCTGCCCTCATAATTTTTTTTTTGCAAATTCCATAAATTTACTAGACTAAGATGTAATATCAAACTCAGCCTATGATAAAGGAAGGAAAACATATTTTTAGTATTTTACATAAATCGCGTTGGATAAAGATGGACTTATGGCTAAAGTGCCGTATTTAAGAGAGATAGGTTGATTAACTTTCTTCAATCTGATATTTTCCAGGAAAATTGTGATGTATCGATAATAACTCAAAGTATGATAGGTCAATGCGTTGAGCCATAGGTCAATGCGTTGAGCCATAGGTCAATGCTAAATAGGCTCTGAAAAAAGTATTTAAAAAGTGTGCGCTTCTCGATTCTGAAAATCACGTTTGCAACTATGCTGTTTAAATACAAACAGTTGCACTCGCAGTTGCATCTAGAAAATTCTAACAAAAGCTGTTTTCAAGGATATATTTTAGTGCTTGTTTAAACCAGTAATTTTATTTTTTTTTTGATTTTTCTCATTTTATGAAAAATTTACTGGTCAAACAAGCACAAAAGTACATTCCCGAAAACAGTTTTTGATAGAATTTCCTAGATGCAACTGTTTTTATTAAAACAGCATACATAGTCGCGAGCGCGAAATATCTATATTTTCAGCATCGAGAAGCACACTCTTAAAATTATAAAGTTGATTATGGGCGATCTGAGATGAAACGTAGGATTCAAAAATTGATGGAGTCATCTTGTAGTAAGAAAAATGGCAATGATGAAGTGCCATTTGTTTTGAAAAAGCTATAATTCAAAAAAAAAAAAAACGGTTTTTCCCGAATATCTCCAAAAGTGTTCAGAATGCTATCCCAATATTTGGAGCTCGACGGCAAGCCAGTAAAGCTTCATCGGCCTTGGCAAATGGTACCTGATAAGGATGAGGGGTCCCTTTTAAGTTTTTATGGCGTCCAGGCAAAAGGGAAAAGGCTTTTAGAAATATAGTTATGCTTTTATTACGGCTCGATTATTATATTTATTTTGTGACTTATCTCGTTTTGAATAATTAAAGTATTTTGAAAGTACATAAGTACATAGTTTTTGTTATTACATAAGGTTCATTTCACCAGGGTTCATACTTGATCTTGAAACTTGAAAAAAAAAAGGGTTGTCGTCTTAGATTATATATAGTTAGCACTAAAAGATGAGTAATCAACTCCCAAATATGGTACAAAGATCTCTCTCCAAATATTTTGATTTTGTCTCTCTTACTTTGTTTACGCTGGTTTTCTATAGTACGATTTCCAAAAAACCGTTTAGATTTTGGATCTTTAGACATCTCTCTCTAAGGCAGCGGTTCCCAACCGGTGGGTCGCGACCCCTAAGGGGGTCGCATAGGGTTTTTGGAGGGGCGCAATGCCAATATTAATATACAGGGTGGTCCATTTAGCCTGAGACAGTCTAATATGTCGAAAACGGCGCGTTTAAAAAGAAGAGTTTAAATAAAAGTTGAAAGAGTCAAAAATCATTGCTATCATTTTCTTTTCCCCGTGACACCATAGCTTCTATTTGTTTTTTTTTTTCAAAAACGCGTCGTTTTTGAGATAGATTATCGCAAGTTAAATGGGCCACCGTGTATATTTTTCTGCATTTGGCAACACGCCTTAGCCTTCGCTTCAAAAGCCGCGTGGCGTTGCTTGGGCGCTGGGCGCTGCAGTAGTAAGGAACCTTAGCCTCGTTAGATGTTGCCGACGTTCCTGATGAAGTACAGGATCAATTTTTTGAGCTGAGAAATGATCCCACAGCACCGGCCCTATTTTAGCAGAAATTCTTGACTTAATTTTAATGTGCCATGCATAGTTCATATCCTTATGTCGACCTCCTTGAGCTTTCTTTTCGGATACTAATATGCTAATACCATTTGCCTCTACCTACCTTCGTGAAAGTGGGGTTTTCAACCCTTTTGTGAATTAGAACAAAGGCCAGAAATAGACTGGGTGTTCAAGATGATAAGATTGGCTTTAACAAAAACTCAACCAAGAATTTCGAGAGTTGTTACAGGGATGCAAGCTCAGTCATCACATTAACAAAATAAAAATTCAATTTTTGTATTTAGATTTCTCGAATAAATGAAATTTTGTTTTTTATTTATTAATGGGTAGGGGGGTCGCGACCTTATGAACAAATCTGTAAAAGGGTCGTGACTAAAAAAAGGTTGGGAACCACTGCTCTAAGGCAATATATAAACGAAAAGAACACTATTTAAGTCTAGCTAAACAGAGTATATTGTTTGGGTGGTTCCCAATAGAAACCGATTGCCGTACCAGCGTAATGTCAATATATATTATTGTGTGTTTATTTTATCGACTTTTTTGGGTGTTTCACTGCTTTAAAGTGGATTTGTTTAAAAATTTATCATTTACATGTTTATACATTTTGTGAAAGTTTCTTATTCAGGATTCAAAATGACTAATAAGTGTGCAGTGTGTCAGAAAAGAGGAAAACCAGCGGAATGTTTATCATTTCACCCGTTAGTAAACAAAGCTTATGACATTGACATGACTGAAGGGGAAAAAAACAGTGTCGGAGGTGTATGTAGGCCACAAAAATACAACATGGTATGCATATTTTAATTTTGTATTTCTATTTAACAGTATTTTTTAGGATTCCGGATAATTTATGATGTGGAAAAAACATGGTTAGGAGCATTAAATTTAAAATCCAGCTGAGTAAGCAAATGGATGTATGTTTGTGCAGACCATTTTAGCAGTGGAGACTAGATTTTCAAAAACTGATGCTAGTAGGTACTAGGTACTAAGTTTAAATCATACATGGCGTCCTTGATGATAACAATAATATCATTCTGATGTAAGTATTCAATGGGTGGTATGAATAAAAACGAAGTAGGTACTTACCTACTACTACTACAAGTATTAGTAGGTATAATCTACGTAGTATTCACTTCAAAAAGAAGGATTTACTCATTTCCGGTAGTTTCGAAATGTAGTATCTACTTTGTTTTAAAGTAAATACTATGGAGAATCTACTAATACCTACTTGTAGTAGTAGCAGATACTCCGTTTTTAATCATACCACCCAATATTCACTTGAAAGTTCAGTGCATTATATTTTCAGTATTTGCATTATTGATCAATTTGCTTTAAGTATATTTTTGTTGTCAGTAGCTACCTGAACTCTTGTAATATTATTATTGATATTCTGAATAAACATTGTTTTTTATGGTACTGTTGTTAAATTATTACAAAGCTACCCTTTTTTGATACAAATCCTCAAAAAAAATTTTAAAAAAATCTATATTAGGTCTGTTTCTGCAGAAATCACAAATCAGTCAGAGTGAATTTCATTGGTTGAAACTAGTTTTCTGACTGTTTTTAACCAATGAAATTCGCTCTGACTGGTTTGTGATTTCTGCAGAAACAGACCTATTGTTTTGGTCCTGTATTTTTTTTTTGGAAACAGTCCAGTTTACATGCTCGAAAAAATGATTTTTTTATGGGTACGCTTATGGGAGCCTTTGCTTCTAATAAAATACCTCTACGTATTTCTTGGGAATACGTAGAGATTCTTAACACATGTTTGTGCCACCTTGCTCTAATGCTTTTAGATAGGAGCTATCTTGTCACTTTAGTAGATATTAAATCTATGGTTGTCGTCAATGACCTATTAACACAGATAGACAGAACATCCCATTGATAAAATAGCTTTGTTTTGGTTGACTACATGTTTATGGGCCAGGGGGGTTGAGCTGTGAGAGCGGCTAGGAGTAGGGATTCAAATGATTCCGCTAACTCCGCCCCCATTTTACTATCACATACTTGGCAACTCTGAAAATTAAACCAGAATCAGTGCTACAAAAGTGTATCTTTATCCTTATATTTTACATAATTTTAGAAAAAGATGCGGATACACTCACTGCGCACTGATTGACAAATGGAAATTGTCATAAAATACCTGCAGGTCTCATTTTGACATGACAATCGAATAGAAGTCACTGATTGGTGGAAAGGTGGAATTCGAGGTGGGATTTATTTTTTTGCAGCGTTGCTAATTTTCATTGAAAAATAATCGCTTTCTACGTGTTAGAGAAAGATACAAAATAACACAAGGATTAATAAGTAGTGGGGAGAGATGCGGTTCCTGGCATGTAGTCAACCGATATTATTGTTTATTGTTCTGTCTATCTGTGTTAATAGGTCATTGGTTGTCGTAGATTTATCCATATGACACATTCAATTTTTTTGACAAATTAAAATGAATGACGTCTGGTTTAAGAACCGGCGAACGTTTTTGACGTCATTGATTTGTTTCAGTCAATTTCTATTTGTTAAACAAGGAAGGCAAATGCTGGTGGCAAGTACAAACCCTGGCGAAACAAACTTTACCTCGTTACATACATAAAAGACAACAGGAATTTATCAAATGGCAAAATGGCGTTTCATTTTGTATCAAATTAAGCAATTTTGCTCTAATTTAACAGATCTTGTATCTCTCACCGTGTCCGAGATCCCAATAGCTAGTCTCAAAAAACGGACACTCTGTATAGGGTGTCCTCTTGGCTGTCCCACTCAAAAAAATAAGACTTTGGTCAATATTTTGAAAACGGGGTTGAATAAAAAAAATAAAACATGAGTCCTTACGTCAATGGATTCTGCTTGAAAAAGTACCTCTATATAGAAAGTTTATACAGAAATCAATTATTTTTATTAAAAAAAAAGTTATGAAGCTTTCATAGTACATATTGCTGAAAATGGAGAAATGCTCTCTAATGGCAAAACCTCAGACAAAATGGTTGAAGAAATCAAAATGTGCTCCAATACCTGTACAAAAAAAAAACAGACCAAGAAACATACTGACCATACTGTATTTCACAAGCCTTTTATTTTCAAATGATAATATTTTTGTGATGCAAGAGCTTGTGCAAGAACTTTATACATTGAATGGTGCATTATTCCCTTGATTATTCCTTATTTTTTCATATTGTTTTGTTTTTTTTAATAGATTTGATGTGTTTATGCGCATGCCTAATTAGAATTACTGTCATACAAGTTAGAAACCTTGTTAATATCTAATTATGACATAAGTACAGAAAAAAAGCGCACTCACAACATTGCAGATGTAATAGTGCGGTGCTATCTTTAGCAAGAGCGATGTTCCTGTGAAAGTAGTTAATAACTATTCAGCTAATAAGGATATTTATCTTCTTAAGGAAACGGAATGTAATTTTTTTATAGATGGTTATTGCCAAATAAATAAAAATTATCGAGAAAATTATATTCATAAAACAAAAATATTGTTGAAAAGCATCAGTATCGCACACCTGCAAAAATGAATCAGGATACTTAAATATCATTTCACTAAATTATAGTATTGCTGCTATTGAGATTGCTATTCAAAAAGCTATCAATAGTTTCCTGTAGCAACAAGTGTAGCAATAAGAAGTTCAAAATGTGAATAAGTTCAGGAAACAGATAAATTATTTGATTTGAAATAAATATTATGTTGAAGATCAATTGAGAGTGTTGAATATTTCAGCAAATATGAAAAACAAGTAGACTGACAGATAATTTATTTTTTTTACTACTAACCTGAGAAGTAGTCATTATTCAATCTATTTTTCTCGGAAAAAATTGAATTTCTCTCCCTAGGTTAATAATGAAAATAATGAAAAAAAACCTAGGTCAATAATGAAAATGACGTCATGACGCAAGGATATTGTCATAACGTTACAGGTTTCTATTGATTTAATTTCAATTTCAAACTGTCAATTTAATCAAAAAAACAGGTTCCTGTATGTATCATAGGAAATTACCATAAATGTTGATAGAGGGCAGCACTTTCAACTAGAAAAAATAATTTGAGCTCAGATTTCAAACTTATTTTTTATTTTCTACTATAGCAGTAGTAAAAAAAATTCTATATATTCCACGGTAGAGAAAGTCATTATATACCTTACGCATTATAAACCTCGGCGCTACGCGTCTCGGTTTATAAAAGCGCTCGGTATATAATGACCAACTTCTCTACCTAGGTATATAATGTACTATTTTTTACTACTAACCTGAGAAGTAGTCATTATTCAATCTATTTTTCTTGGAAAAAATTGAATTTCTCTCCCTAGGTTAATAATGAAAATAAAGACATAGGAAATTACCATAGATGTTGATAGAGGGCAGCACTTCCAACTAGAAAAAATAATTTTAGCACATATTTCAAACTTATTTTTTATTTTCTACTAGTACCAGTAGTAAAAAAAATTCTATATATTCCACGGTAGAGAAAGTCATTATATACCTTACGCATTATAAACCTCGGCGCTACGCGCCTCGGTTTATAAAAGCGCTCGGTATATAATGACCAACTTCTCTACCTAGGTATATAATGTACTATTTCTAGGGTAATAGATACAAATCATTTAATTCTATTATTCAAGTACTTGGGAAGATTTTTTTTTGAATCATTTGCCTATGTATTTTGATCTTGAGTAATGCTATACCTACCACATGTAAACACTGATGACATACACTTAACAAATAAATTGTGGGATTTTCAAGTTCATAGACCTGTTGGTTGTAGTTTATTCTTGTGAAATTATAGCCTACATTAAAAAATATATGATTTTACAGGGTAACTGATTATTGAAAAGGTCATAAAGCTCAAAACTCTATTAATTCAAATAGAAATCCTCATAGAAATCACTGCCAAAAAATTAAAATTTTATATTGAATAGTATTCACACATTATATACTAAATACTAATAATATAGATGTATTATACACGGTGATTTACATAGCCTGTGCACTAAAAATTTTCCAAATTAGTAGAGAAAGCAATAGCATCTAATCCACCTGCTAACTGCATGGCCTATATAAATCACCCTGTATATAATTTATTTATTTATAAGTGAACTCTTACCTGAGAAATTAGGGCTTAAGCTCTTTGGGGCGGTAATTATATCCTTCCAGAGTAGGTAAAACTCTGGAATCCTGGCAACACTTTGTAGCAGTCGCACCAAATCCCGACCAATCACCAAACACTCTTGAAAATGTTCTCGCATTAAACTAATTAAAAAGTTCACTTCTTTTTGTCTTAAAACGGCTAAATAAGGCGCATGATGGTCTTCTATTAACCTCAAATAAGTGTACACAACAGAAGCTATTAAAATTGGAAATTTTTCCAACCAACTTTTGAATTCGATAAAGACATCCAATAGAGACTCGACTAGAGTGAGGTTTTTGTGGCTGACGTCGCCCCCTGCGGCGTGCCTCATCAAGTTCCAGCACAAATTATCCACATTGCTTACATTGTTTTTGATCATTTCTCGTAAAAGCCATACCAGCTGCTGCTTTACAACATCCGTAAAACGTAAATATTTGTCTAGAACTAGTTGCGATAAATTGGTAACGACGTGTCCGAAACCGTCTCTTGTAATAAGCGTAAGGTCCCTATAACTTCTGGCGGCACTATGGGGCTCAGTTAAAATCGACACTAATAATCCAAAAGAGACTTCTTCATAACCTTTATCTTTGAGTAGGGCCTTGTTCAAAGCCTCGTGGGCGTCCTTATCGCTGAGGTCCCCTCGCACGCTCAATAAAAACTGGTGACTTCTCAACAATTTCTGCAAGAAAAAAACAAGTGTGAAAATTCAAAAGTTCAAATTACCCGCCACGGAAATGACATACGAAAATACAAATAAAGGAGGTTATTTGACAGGGCGAGTATCGCAATGGCGGACGGAGCACCATCACTCCCATTTAAACAGGAATTAAATGCATTTACCTCTTCTAAATCGTCTTTATTTTCCACGATCGAGATTGTGAAAAGCCTTGTAGGCCCGCTGGACACCGTTTCCATATTGTGGGCCCTATGCTAACGGCTGAAATGATAAATTCACTGGCGACAAACACGGGAGGGTACTCATCGTCCCATTATTGGAAAATGTTTGTCGAAAAATCAAGCGCGCGTTGATATTTACGTGCCTGGCGTTTCCGGACACGGACGAAGCGGCCGCCGTACATCTTCTCGGCTTGGCAACGTTCGCCCTCTCCGCCAAGTGTGATTCTGTGATTGTACTTCTACACCTTGTACAGGGTATTTGTTTTAATAAATTAATTAAAATTGTTACTAATACTAATTAATTATTATTTGATTTTTTTTTTTTCAATAATTAATATTTTTGATTTTGACAACGACAGCTTTCTGGCAGTGGCAGCGGCAGTACAATTTTGAAAACGTGGAATTTTGCAACTTGCAACTTTTCCTTGAACTTTCCTAAAGTTTATCTAAATAATATTGATGTAGGTATTTATTTTATTCGTGAGTTTATTGTTGCGGTTTTTTTAGAAGTGTCGCTAACTTTTGTGAATATTTATCTATCAAGTACCGTAGAACGGGGATACTTTGTGACAAGGGGGAAACTTGTGACATTGTGAAATTCAAATCAAATTAGCCAATACCTTTTAGATCCCGCGTGCCAAGCCAAATTCTTCTACCGGCAGGTGGAAGCACATACCTCACCCGTTACGTTACAAAGACTGCTTGGCAAGATCGTATTTTTTTTACTCTCCCTTAGCTAGCAGCCTGATTCGAAGGGAGCATCTCGCTTTTGCAACTTTTTCAAAACCCCCAATACTTTCTACTGTACAGGGTGCTGCAATTAGGAGTGTTTTAACAGGAAAAACACACTTCCAGACCAGATAGAGGAAAATTGACTTGGATGTCATGGGATTGATTTTTGATAAACGTCGATTGTTAAAAACCGCATCGCGAGATCTTCAATGGTACCATTAATACAGGCCGATTTTCGATTTTCCCCTATTATGAAAAATGGCTATAAGTTTTTTATTTATCAATTTTTTTTATTTCTGTAAAAACATTATGAAGACACTTTTTTGAACGCAATCCAGTGACGGACTCAGTTTTTTTCTATATCGTTCCGATTTCGAGATATCGACCAAATTCCGATATTTTCAAATGGAACACCCTATATTTTAATAGCTCATTGGATAGCTTTGTTTTTGCTGATTTCAATGATATTGTCAATCCTACATGGCATGGGACCACGGGCTATAACCAAATTCAAAACACTGAACCACGGGTTATAACAAATAACTGAAACTAAGCAAGAAAACACAAATTATCCTAATCATAGTCAGCAAATATTGGATATAAAAGCCCGGGCCACACTATGGCAAATTAGTCGTGTCTCAGCGCTTCGCTGCAATCAGTAGGTGTTTAGAGACGACTCAAAGTTGGGGAACTATCTGGACTGATAAAGTTAATACGCTATCGTATCTCTATCAGGGCAGGTACTCCCTGACGACCCAGGCTTTGACCTACAGTGAAAAGGCTTTCTAGATTTTCCTGTAGGGCTGGTTTGGTTATTTAGCTTTGCAGGGGTATACCCGACGTTTGACTGTCCGCCCTTTTTTGAGCCTCACCACCCGAAGGGACGTTATCTGGTCCCAGATGACGATGATAATGTAATGTGGTAATAACTAAATAGGTATTCATGTTTCCGTAATCTCCGTCCTGTAACAATATATATTAGCTATTTAAAACTGTTCTGGTGTTTCCCTGTTACTCCTCCCTTCCCGTTCTGCTTTTCAGGGTGAATAGTCGAGCTACACAGCGAAGCAGAGACGTTTCGTGACATTTGGTGGAGGTGCCCCCCCCCTGAGAAACCTCGTAACGACGCCCATGATTGCTAGCCTAGATCCACTACCTTCAGTCAAAGTCTGAGCCAATAAGCCTAGGCAACACAGCAGAAGACGTTGTCAGAACACAAGGAGACCACTGACATGAAAGCAAAGCCAGAACATCTACAAGAGTGATCCAGGCAAACAAGCCTTGGAACCACCAAAACCCAGAGAATCACCAACGAAGTAGAAGCAAACCGCAGACACTGTTCTAGTGTTCGAAGCCATGGAAGAATGGACACGCACAAAGAACCAATCACAAAGAAGAAGACGCCCGAAGATGAATAATGTAGTTTTAAGTTTTATTTAAAGTTTTTGTATTTTTTAAAAGTTTTTGAAGCCAGATACGTCCTCGGGCATTGTGGGCATAGGCGGTTCTAGGTGGGGGCTTGGGGGGGCTAAGCCCCCCCAAATCTGGAATTAGCCCCCCCAAATTTAAATTAGTGATGAGTGGCAAAAGTTCGCAGTCCCTGAATAAAAAATATTCAAGCGTTAGGATTAATTAACTACATAATTTCATTAATTTCACTGATTTAATACCTTTATCTAATTATTTCATAAAATTGTATTCAATTACTTCATAATTATCCGAAATCGGGACGTCTGGAAACAGAGGCAACCCTAGCCCCCACCGCTAGGGACAGGGTTGCCTCTGTATTGCCTGTAGGTGTGTCTAATAAGTAGGAGCAGCCAAAGTTTTTTTTTTTTAATCACCTTTATTTGTACCTCAGAAAACTTTTATTTTATGTGAAACAAAACAATCATGTTCCTTGTTGACAAAATTTCTTTTGTAATAATGAAACCGAGAATTAAACTTTTATATTTATTAAAATGTAAAGTTTTTGGGCGTGGCAGCCAAAAAAAAAAAATTTCACCTCCGGCGGGAACTCTGGCAGCGCCTGCGGCGAGCGACCTCGGAGCAGTGGCTTCAGCCCCCCCATTACAGATAGGCTAGAACCGCCTATGATTGTGGGGCCAATGCCTTCATCGGGAGGGGCATGTGTCAACCCTACATGGGACCACGGGCTATAACCAAATTCAAAACACTGAACCACGGGTTATAACAAATAACTGCAACTAAGCAAGAAAACACAAATTATCCTAATCATAGTCAGCAAATATTGGATATAAAAGCCCGGGCCGCACTATGGCAAATTAGTCGTATCTCAGCGCTTCGCTGCAATCAGTAGGTGTTTAGAGACGACTCAAAGTTGGGGAACTATCTGGACTGATAAAGTTAATACGCTATCGTATCTCTATCAGGGCAGGTACTCCCTGACGACCCAGGCTTTGACCTACAGTGAACAGGCTTTCTAGATTTTCCTGTAGGGCTGGTTTGGTTATTTAGCTTTGCAGGGGTATACCCCGACGTTTGACTGTCCGCCCTTTTTTGAGCCTCACCACCCGAAGGGACGTTATCTGGTCCCAGGTGACGATGATGTGGTAATAACTAAATATTCATGTTTCCGTAATCTCCGTCCTGTAACAATATATATTAGCTATTTAAAACTGTTCTGGTGTTTCCCTGTTACTCCTCCCTTCCGGTTCTGCTTTTCAGGGTGAATAGTCGAGCTACACAGCGAAGCAGAGACGTTTTGTGACAATATTAAGTTCGATAGGTTTATCACTAACAGTTTTCGAGAAAAAAAATTATATCTGTTTCAGTCATAAGAAACAATGTGTTAGAAAGAGACCTTCCTCATTCTCCTTACACATATAAAATCCTTTTCTAACACATTGGTCCTTACGACAAAAACAGATATAACTTTTTTGCTCGAAAACTGTTAGGGATAAATCTATCGAACTTTATATCATTAAAAACAAAGCTATCCAATGAGCTATTAATATATAGGGTGTTTCATTTGAAAATATCGGTATTTGGTCGATATCTCGAAATCGGAACGATATAGAAAAAAACTGAGTCCGCCACTGGATTGTGCTCAAAAAAGTGTCTCCATAATGTTTTTACAGAAATAAAAAAAATTGATAAATAAAAAACTTATAGCCATTTTTCATAATAGGGGAAAATCGAAAATCGCCCTGTATTAATGGTACCATTGAAGATATCGTGATACGGTGTTTGACAATTAACGTTTCTCAAAAATCGATCCCATGACGTCTAAGTCAATTTTCCTCTATCTGGTCTGGAAGTATGTTTTTCCTGTTGAAACACTCCACATTGCAGCACCCTGTACATACCTACATCAGAATTTGTACATTCCTCAGAAAAATTTGTACACTGCGAGATTTATTATCGCACTGCTCGCATGGTTTCCTTAACAATAGATCCCCAAAAACAGCTTTATTTAGTCACATTAATGCTATAGCGGAGGCAGTGTCGGACTGGGGGTCATTTGGCCCACCGGGCAAATGGTGAAGTGGCCCACCCAACCCAAACCCCATTCAATAAAAACAATTTCGATAATCATTTGTTGCATCTGGTACCTAGTTGTATCAAGGTTGTATTATAGGCATAAAAAAAGGTGCCTAGGTACTTGACAACGCATGAAAATTAGGAGTAGGTAACATAAAAAAAAAAACAGGATAGATACCATTGCGAGTCATAATACAGTGTATAGTACGAATCCAAAATAATGAAAATTTCTTTGATTTCACTAGGATGTTATTCTAAATTAGAAAAATCTTCAGTTAGGGTTCCACTCGAAAACTTATTTCTGATTCAGATGTGCTATCATCTTGGTTTCGTCTCTGCTTCTCACCCAGTGCTGTCGAACGGCAAAATACTAAATCGGGAGAAACTGGCGTTGAAAATCGGTAGATTACTGCGAAAAATCGGTAGGTATAAGATAGACTAAAATCCAGCGTTGCCGAGTTTAGCATGATTTAATAAATATTACATTATAAATTGAAAAATCATCAGGCACTAGCTGACGTTACACACATAACCTAACTTTCGATGGAGGGGCAAAAAAGCTTTTAAGGACTATTTACTCACATCAATTAGATGCTAGCTATTATGTCACAAATCACATCACGTCACTTTCGATAGGGGGACAAACATGTCAGTGGGAAAAACAAACGATATTCACATTTATTTGCGTATTTACGTAAATAGTCCTTAATAGTTATTTATGTATCAAGGGAATTATGAGGGTGTTAATACCCCAGGACACCAATTGCCCGTAGGTATTAACACCTGATAATTCCCGTGGTACATAGATAATTTTATATCCTACTGAATTTAGGTACTGTATTTTGTCTATTTTTATAAAGTTTACAAAGTTTTACCTATTCAAGGTAAAAGCGGGAGTTATGGAAATCCTTAACTCCCTTGGGAGTTATGATATCCTTAAATCCCGCGCGGGAGTTATGAAAATCCTTAACCCCCTTGGGAGTTAAGACCCTGTTTATGATTATCGTAACCAAGGTAGGTATTACATGGTTATAATAGTTCAGTAGGATATAAAAGCTTTTTTTGCCCCCCCCCCCCATCGAAAGTGAGGTTACGTATGTAAGCTAGGGGCTTTGAAAAATTATCCGGGGTAATAGCACAAGTGCATCAAAATTACCGATAATTTTGGATGAAAGCGTGTTTTCTAAAAACTGCATGAGTTGATATTTTCTGCGAAAGAGTCCGACACCGCAGGTGGAGGGTTCTTTTGAACACGCTTGAACGCAAAATTATCTGGTTATTTTGACGCATGAATGCTATTTAGGGGAATATTTTCCGAAATTAAATCTGCAGGCAAAGTTATCGGTACCTTACAGCTGTAAGTTTTCAATAATTGCATTCCTCTTATGGGATTTTTTATACATGAGACCAAGGGCAATATTCTAACAAATCAATAGTCAAATTTGGACTATTATCGGTTCTTTATTTTCCCAAAATGTCGTTGAGTATGTAAAAGCTAAAAAAACAATCACTGGTGTTTCGTGTTTTCGTGGAAAGTCTATTTATTTGTGCTGTTTTCATTCGATTTATTGCTGAAAATGTGCGCTCAACCTTGTGCATTGGCGGAAGAATGGGGCAATGACAAAATATTAAAAACAAATTCGGATATCACAGGAAACACGGGTATTCCCCGAAGGAAATGCACATTATACCAGCTATATGATATTATACCAACCCAACCATTGCTAACAAAGTCGTCGGAGGATCTATTTGACATCTGACAGTTCTCACACCGATCAAAAATTCGATAGTATATTGGGTGCGGCTATCGATAGAAAAATCGGAAAAATGAAAACGATAAAACTAATTTTTTGGTGAAAAACTAAAAAATTCGGTAGAATCGTAACTATTGTTGAAAATCGGTAAAAATTCATCAGTATTCGGTATTTCGGTAGGTCCGTTGCCATTTCGGTAGAAATACCGAAATTTCGGTAGCTTCGACAACACTGTTCTCACCCTGCCTAGTATTTCTTGAGGTATTTCTCCTAATTTTCCTTCTAAGTTCTTATTCATTTGGATTCCCGACTTTTTTTTTCGAGTCTTTTTTAAGGACATAACTCTTAATACTCAATCAGTTGACAAATACCCTGCTTCTCTATAAAGAACCAAACTAAAGTTGATTTTCTTATTACTCTAGTTATTCCATCATTGAGCGTCCCTGCCCAGCCCAACTTGTGTTTTTTTGTTGTCGTAAATAATCTCCTAATTATTGTAGCGAATCGTTATTAGTAAACCTTAACGTGTACTGAAGAAATTCTGTGTCTTCTTCTGGCAAGTCGGATTCGAGAAAGGTTTCAAGATTCATGTTTCCATTTTCATGATGTACATACAACATTGTATGCAATTGTTCATCTACTTCTTCTTCTTCAAGTTCTGAACTCTTTGTAGTCTCGGGTTCAGTCATTGGCTTGGTTATTGGAAAATTCTTGGGAAAACTCATTAGGAAATCAACATTTAACCAACACTTCGTATCTAATTCCATTTTAAATTGAGTAGCACTCATTTTTAGTCTTAAAAGCAAATACACAGCCGCCAGTACGCCATGTCGTTGAAAATGTATTAAACATTTGGTTAACATATTCTTGGTTTTGTAATTTGTAGCAGAATGAGATGTGATTCCCAGCGACTACCACATTATTCTCAGCGATTGCCATGAATTCCTAGGAGATTACTAGCGATTTTCAGGGATTCCCAAGCGATTCCTTTATATAACTTATTGATTGCCATGCAATTCCCAAAAAAATGTACAATGATTTATGATTTCTACTAGTGGTTTACCCCTCGGGATATATATTATCGCAGAATTGGGGCTACAGACTAAATGTACTTCGGATTGTTCTACACTACGATGGTTCTACAGCATATTCTTTTCTCTACTAAGTCGAAGTAGTTCGGGCATTGAGTCTTCCTGAACCCCTTTTTAATTTTTTGGCATTGAAGGCAGGAAAGATTGCTGGGTTTCTGCTTGATGCTCCTATTAACAATGGGTCATTTCTTGTAATCGGGGATAGTTCTTCTGTTTCTAGAATTTTTGTGAAGGTAAAACATGCAGAAGCATCCTCGGAACTTCCCTCGATTGACGGATTTGTATTTGTTTTAGTAACACAGGGTGAAAAACGAACAGTTATTGAAGCATTTTTGCGAGTCAATATTTTTCTTTCTATATCTATATCTACATATAAGGTGTCCCAGAGAAAACAGTCGACCCCGATTTATTGGATTTGGGATGAGAATCCGGAAAAACGCTCGGAAATGTCGATGTTTAATTTGAGGGGGAACTATTTTTCAGTTTTTTCCATCACCGTAGCCTCAACCCCCTAGCTAGGGGGAGAGCAACCTCCCAAATTTGAATAGAGAATAGGGGTCGTGTCATACCTCTTTTTAACGGCCTCATCGAGTTCTTTATGGCCCTAGAATTTCGTCTTATTATTTTCACGAAATGACAGCTTGTCAAAATATTGGAAATAAACTATTGTTTTAGTAGGAGTAAAAGCGGTACTCACCTCCCTTAATAAAAATACCAATAAAAATACCTACAATTTACAATTCTCGTGATGAGACCTTTAAAAAAATATATGACACGACCCCCATCCCCTATTCAAATTTGGGGGGTTGTTCTCCCCCTAGTTAGGGGGTTGAAGCTACGGCGATGAAAAAAACTGAAAAATAGTTCCCCCTCAAATCAAAAATCGATGTGCCCGAGCGTTTTCTAGATTTTCATCCCAAATCCAATAAATCGAGATGGACTGTTTTCCCTGAGACACCCTGTATATAAAAACAAACAAATCCAAACCAAAACCAATGAGAGAATGTGGCTTTTTTAACAAATTCACTAGGTACCCTGTCTCTGTATTTCTAATAATCAATAACGGGTACGTCAGTTGAATTCAAATTCACTGATATGCGCCATGTGGCGGACTTCGGCTTCAACTTTTTCAGAGCAGGAGGGAGTTGATATTGATATGATAATCGATTTTTTAAAAGGACGCTGGATTATGCGAAATAACGTATGATTTGATGATCAATGGCGTGGGGAGTGGGATATTTTTTTTCACATAAATATTCGAATGGCCCATCTGTCGAAGACGTCATCTGGCCCACCGGGATTTTGCCCGGTGGGCCAGTCCGACACTGAGCGGAGGCACTGGATACTGGAAAATCTACTTTTGCAGTTTACTTTGACCTTAGCAAGGCTTTCAACATGATGGATCATGAGGGTCTAAAGAATGTCCTTAAATCAATAGGAATCCAGGAAAGGGAAATTGGGTGGGTCGATTCGTTTTTGGGTGATAGGCCACAATGTGTGGGATTCAGGGGCAGCAGGGACCATATTGTGAATTACACTTATAGCTCAAGTTTCACAACCATGGACACAGGAGCCCCGCAAGGGTCACTTTTGTCTCCACTCCTCTTTATCATTTTTTGCAATGACTTAAACAGTGTCCTTAATGACCCTGATCTTTCACTTGCTCAGTTTGCATAATATCAAACAAAGATGAAAAAATGGCTGTTAATCTTGCGAATTCCATTGCACTGAAAATGCAGAATTGGTGAGATGAAGAGCATCTAATTTTGAACCAAACTAAAAAAACTTTATTCATTTCCAAAACAAAAAGATAGATAAAACTACCACAGCTCTTAATACTAATAGAACAGACATACAAGAAGCAGAGGAAACGAAATTCCTAGGACTCACTATAACTAGGCTCTTGAACTGGCAGAGTCACGGAAATGAGATCTGCAAGAAAATTACATCAGCCAACTTTGCCATTTATAATATAAGAGACATCGTTAGTAGGGGATCTGTGATTCAGTTTTATTATGCCTATGTACATTCACGCATGGCTTATGGTATCCTCTTTTGGGGCTCCCATAAGGAAACCATGCAGAGAATATTTGTTGTTCGAAAGAGAATAATCAGGACTGCATGTTGTGCCCCTTATCTGGAGCACTGTGCCCCATTGGTCCGGAGACTGGGCATAATGACAGTCTACTCGTTATATATGTACAAAATATGCTGTTTCACTTATAAATATCAAAACCTTTTTCGGAAAAACGATGACACAAACTCTGACAAACTCAAATAAGGAAACAAGAAATAATCAGAGCCTTATTACACCATTGCATAGGACCAAATTGTATGAAGATAGTCCCTACTCTGTGTGTGTTAAGATTTACAATGCAGTGCCTGGTGAGGTGAAAAGGTTAGAGGTTTACGGGAAGTTCAAAAAGAAAATAAAACAATTTTTTACACAGCATCCATTCTATTCAGTAAATGAATTTTTCGACCATACAAATAAATTAAACAGATATGAATATAACTGTGCTTACTGTTGATTCTCTCCACAAATTTTTAAAACTGCATGTTGAGTGTGATTTCCATGGCCTACTAAGGTCCAAATTATGGACCAACTGGTAAGTTTCTGGTTGTTACCTAGCAGGTACTTTCTATTCTCTAGTGCATAGAAAGTACCTGCTAGGTAACAACCAGACGTTTACCAGTCAGTCTATAATTTGGTCCTAAAGAAAATAATGTCAATTAGGAAAAATTGTGTTCTTCTTGTCTGTGTTTAAAAGAACTCTAGTATAGGTATATGTATGTATATATGTATATGTGTGTGTATATGCTTATATTATATTGATTGTATTTTTTATATTTTATATTTTTTAGTGACAAACTTATATTACTATGTAATCAAAAAAGGAATAAATGAATTGAATTGAATTTAAAGACGCACTGCAAGATTTATTCTCGCACTGCTACATTTAAAGACGCACTGCCAGATTCAGGGCCGGATTTAGGCACAGGCAACCGAGGCAACCGCCTAAGGTGCCACGATTAGGATTAGGGGCGCCAAATTGCAAGCAAATTTATTTCGAGTGAACAAGAACTAAAAAAAATTGTTAATGCTATACAAGGATAATAGGGAGGAAATAAAAGATCCGAAAACATTGTCCATTGTAGAGTAAGAATCAAACGAGAAGAAGCCATTGACGTCAGCGCTGACAAAGAAGGCAGATTTCCTTTTCTCTGGGTCCCTCCTATTTAAAGTGAGACAAGCGATAACGATAACGCGTGTGGCTTTTTCTCGTTTGATTTTTACTCTAATAGTTAATTTACGTATTACCTCACACCGCTCATCATGGCACCTTCGATCATCTTTGTCTCAAGAAAGACTGAACGGGCTTTTGCTCTAGGAATTGGAAATAACCATTGAACTCACCCCATGTTTTTAACACAGCATGTCATAACATGTTGGATCGTATAGATTTGTAGATAGGTATGTTCTCACACAAATTAGGTCGGTTCTCACAGAAATCACAAACCAGTCAGAGCGAATTTCCTTGATTGAAAATGGTCATAAAACTGGTTATTGGCGATTTGGACCAATCAAAAACGCTTTGACTGGTTTGTAATTTGTGTGAGAACAGACCTATCTACAAATATACATGATCCAACATATTATAACACGCTGTGTTAGAAACATGGGGTGTGTTCAATGGTTATAACATTTCCAATTCCTAGAGCAAAAGCTCGTTCAGTCTTTCTTGAGACAAAGATGATCGAAGGTGCCATGATGAGCGGTGTGAGGTAACAAGTAAATTAACTATTACCGGACAATGTTGTCGGATCTTTTATTTCCTCCCTATTAACCTTGTAGCATTAACAATTTTTTTCTAGTTTTGTTCACTCGAAATAAATTTGCTTGCAATTTGGCGCCCCTAATTGTGGTGCCTAGGTGGTTGCCTCGGTTGCCTGTGCCTAAATCCGGCCCTGAATCTGGCAGTGCGTCTTTAAATCTAGCAGTGCGAGAATAAATCTCGCAGTGCTTCTTTAAATCTAGCAGTGCGAGAATAAATCTCGCAGTGCTTCTTTAAATCTAGCAGTGCGAGAATAGATCTCATAGTTCATAGTGCGTCTTTAAATCTAGCAGTGCGAGAATAAATCTCGCAATGCGTCTTTAAATCTAGCAGTGCGAGAATAAATCTCGGAGTGCCTCTTTAAATCTAGCAGTGCGAGAATAAATCTCGCAGTGCGTCTTCAAATATAGCAGGGCGAGATTAAATCTAGCAGTGCGTATTTGAATCTGGCAGTGCGAGATTTAATACAATAAAACATAGTCATGTCCCTTCTGAGCCATCGTACAAAACAGAGTAACCTTCCGGGGCAACTTTGTGACATATAATTAGTATGGAAGAAACTTATGCTCAACCTGTCCTAAAACAACGCTAAAAGGATCGACATTCGACAACATGTCTCCTAATGTGGACGACTTCCTATTAGTGGCGGTCCATAGATGATTGGATGACGGGAAAATCATCAAATGTCGAGAGGCTCCCCGCCGAAGGCGAAATCTCTCAATGCTGGCAAAATAGTTATACAGGATGTGCACTTAGTAGACGATATCGCCTTTCAGGGTGATGGAAGAAAAAAAAAATTAAATAACAAAGTTGTTTGATACTCTAAGGTCCATTAGTTAAAAATATTTTTGAATATGCAGGGTGCTCCGTAAATGAGGTAGGTACCTCTATGCGACAGAACTTTATTATTTTAAATGGAACACCCTATATTTTAGAACATTAATGGATTGTTCTAAAAATCGTACATACTTTTGGTCAGTGCCGGCTTTACCTGATTTACCACCGGGTGCAATTCAAATCCCACCGCCTCAAGGTTTCTAGTTATTAAAGTTAAAAATACATTGGTACATGGGTATAGTACACTAATAAACTAACAAAATTAGGCAACAATTATTAATATCACAAATAAACTCAAGAAAAATAAGAACAAAGTAAAAAAGAGTGCGAGGGGTTAATACATAATTTTTTTTTAAATGTCTATTTTTACACAGAGTAGCAGTACCTATGTGAAATTAGTGCAGAAAAATAATATACATTTTTTTTCAAAACAATTAACACCACGCAACCTATATCATGTCCTAAAAACCCAATATTTTTTTCAAATTTTATGCTAAGGCCCGGTTTATTCACCTTCAAATAAACTTGCTGGTAACTATCTGCAAGATAAATTTACCGTTCTATAATAATTCTATTGGTCGGCGGATAATAATTGGCCGACCAGTGAGATTACAGATTACGTTTTCATCCGTCAGATCACATACCTGACAGTTTATCAGAAGGTGAATAAGCCGGCTCTAAAGAGTGTTACTAATTAATTTGATTTGAATTCGCTCTTACTTTCTTTAGACGTATATGCCTTAATAAACAGAACATCTAGACGCTGAGTCTTTTCCAAGATTTTATTAAGTTCCTTTCTCCCCTTTTTTTAAATTTTTGTCATTTTCAAAAAGACCACCTTCCTTTTTGCTCATTTTATCAGCTTGAACAGTTAGAAAATAAATATAAATACTGTCACGGATTCCGGGTTCATTAAAACTCACTTCACAAACAGTAACAACCTTTATTAAACTAATTATTCACTTTATACAAAATTCACACTCGCTTTATTTACATGGACGAAATTGCACTCGGGATTTAGCTAAAAAATATTGAATCGAATACCTATAATAGAATTGTAGAAAAAAGCATACTGGCCAACGTGAACAAGCGACGAATTTAATTTCTTGGAGTCCCGGCGCCGCGCTGTCAATGCATTATCGTAACACTGCCTCCCTTCCAAATCAGTTCGTCCTGATCTGACTACCAAGACGCACAACGTCCTCTTCTTCGTCTATATCTCCACTCAGATCCATAATGGCTCAATCCTCAATCTTTTATCTTGCCCAACATCACTTTGCCTGTCTAAGTGAACTGCGACCTGAACGCAGCGCCTTAAACCGCTCGGCCATCCTGACTTCCCACATCTATCCTCATGTATGCATGGCTCTTCTTCCCTTGATTTGACGTCATGGAAACTAGATAAATGGCTATCTGGTCATGTTATGTTCCCTGTTGATTGCTTCTGAAACTCTTGCGCATTTATGTTGATGCTCTCGGATAGGCCAAATTAACCAAACGGCGGATGTCGGTTTCAAATTAATGTAAGCTTTCTGTTGCTTTTTGTTGCCTTGTTCTTAGTTTTATCTGGTAAAGCTAAAACTGCCTTCTGAATACCGTTCGATTTTTTTATGATTTCTATTTTGATCAATTTTCTGAATTTACCTACAGCCTCTTAAATTTTGCCGCAGTTAGCACCTAAGGTTAGCACCTCTGAACCCCCCTTAAGGCCCGCGCTGCTTTTGGTGAGGAATTACGAATTACCTATACCCTTTTTGAAGTATTTGAAATTTTTTCAAAAAATCTCAGTTTGCATGTGTCAACAAAAACCAACACATTTCATTCATTTGAGATCCTTAAGCAAAATCTTTTGCAGGTTGTTAGTGTATAGGGGAAACTGTTGTATAGTGGGACAGGTTCCTTAGTGGGACAATTCAAATTGTCCGCCACCGGTATCGCTTAAAATTCCAAAAAAAATTGTGTCAACTGCTTTATATATAAGCATTAGATATAACCTTGGCATTGGCCGTTAGAGTCTTAAATATGGCGGGATTTTCGTTAGTGTAAGCATTAAAGTGACAAAGTTTTTTTTTACGACCACGTGTTGGGCAAAGTTTATGCCAGTAATATCCAATAGTTTGTCCTGAATTTGAGGATAATTATGCCAGAAGGTGTCTTGAAGGTGAATTAAGGTTATTTTTTGCTAGTATTTGTTTATATTTTCTCAAATTCAGAAAATTTCAAAAAACGTATAAGGTTGTATTGTGGGACAGTGTATACTGGGACAGAATTTCCGGGTTCCATATTGGGACAAACATTTTATATGCTCTATAATGGAACACTTTTGTATTTTACCTAGTTTCAATACCTCCTTTCTTCCAGAAATTGATAATAATAGGAGCCGGAAAAACAAGAAATCGTTTTTTGAGAGTCGAAAAATTCACCTTGAGAATGCTGGGGAGGGACTCGGCGGTAGATGCTGTTCTTAAAAATGAAACCAATATTAGGACTGCTGTAGTTCAATTTGGAGTTAGCAAATCAGCCTTGCATAGAAAGAATCACAAAATAAATGAAGCAAACAAGCAGGAATTAAATTTCAAAGGCAACATGGTGTCATTGGGTGTCAAGCAGATTTTCAGTGACGATGAAAAGCCAATGCTTAGCAAATATCCAGTTACTTCTTCTCAAAGGTGCTACGGTTTAACTAGCAGAAAAACTAGAATGTTGGCTTATAGATTTGCCTTCGCAAATTAAAATAAATCCAAAAACATGGACGGAAAATGAAATCGCCGTATAGAAGAATGGTTCAAACTTTTTCGAATTCGAAATAAGTTTGGCTACCTACCTAATTCATGTTGAAGTTCTATAATTTTGTGAATAAGCGACCGAATTTTCTTTTTATATTTACTTATTTGGGATCAAAAAACATTGTCCCACTATACACATGCATCGTTCCCAGTATGCAACATGGGGTGGTTGCATAGTGGGAAAGTGGTGTATAGTGGGACATTCAATTTTTTCTATGTTAAAGTGTAAAAGTTATAGAAATTTTTATAATTGTTAATAAACAAACTACTTTTAAATATATTAGAATATTCACAATAGTTAAAAATTATTCAACAAATTTTTTATTTCAATTAGAAAAATATTGTCCCAGTATACAACAGTCTCCCCTACTTACATTTACTTCATGGTCCTATGAAAATCTGATAACATTAGGGTGTTCGCAATACTAGCTGCTTACGATCAAGCACTTTTCTTACCCAAGTTAAAGTTAGTTTGTTAGCTGAGCTAAGTTGTTTGATCGTACGCGCAATTCATAATAGGCTGATCAGCTGCCTATCAAGTAACGACTCTCGTCACGTATTTCTAGTTCGGGTTCTAGTTACGACGAGAGTTTCAGGTTCAGTTTGTTGTTTTTATTAATTTATTTTCAATTGAAATTGAAACTGAATTGTTTTTGTACTACAGCACAGTTTATTTCACATTAAAAATGAACAATTATCTACCTAGAAGTGTCATGACGCGTGCAATGGCAATAATGAATAATAAATTTCATTAAACTAAACACCTTTTCAAAGTTCCTGTTCCAACGACCAACTTTCATCAAAATAAAAATAAATAAACAACCTCAATTTAGAAATTATTAAACGTCAAAATTCAAAAAATGCGTACTTCGCGTCAACTTAGGTCAGCTAAGTTATCTCAGTTAAAAATCCAGGTGTCTTAGCAGGAGAAAGGGGGGAAGGCAGATTCTAACTTAGTTGTGATAGATCGTACGCGCAACTAAGTTAGATTCTTTAAGTTAGGTAAGAAAAGTGCTTGATCGTAAGCAGCTACTGTTAATGTACACGAAACCAAACATTTCAAACAACCATAGCTCATTTTTTTTAAATGAAATACCCTTTATTCCACTGTATAGTAGTAGGTACCAGCGTTGCCACAGGCTCTGAAAATTTCGTGCCAGACTATGAATTTAAAAGGGGCCAGATTTAAGATATTCGGGCAAACCCTTATCAAATTAAAAAGAAGAGAGAAAGCTCGCCGGAGGCAGAAATTTTTTTCGGGTGCCACGTCCAGAAACGTTTATTTTGCATCAAAAAATAATGATTTGGCTTGTTATAGAGAAACGGGCCAGATTCGAAAAAGAGTGGCCAACGGGCTACTCCGTCTTAGAAAGGGCCAG
This sequence comes from Ceutorhynchus assimilis, assembly GCA_917834065.1. Classification (NCBI taxonomy): domain Eukaryota; kingdom Metazoa; phylum Arthropoda; class Insecta; order Coleoptera; family Curculionidae; genus Ceutorhynchus; species Ceutorhynchus assimilis. The sequence continues at coordinate 24,842,447 of OU892284.1, read as the reverse complement.
ACCTGGCCATATGGGGCCACCTGTAGCAACACTGGTACGTACGTCGATGCTTTACTTTATAGAACTTGTCTTTTGTTGAAATTTTATTGTTAAGTGTATTAAAAAAAAATCTTTTTCTGGGGGGGGGGGGGGGGGGGTTGAAACTTGAAACTATTATTCTACCTCAATGGTTGAAACAGAGCTAGTTATTGTAATGCCGGTTATTATCCACTAAACGGACTTCTGAGTTGCTGAGTTTCAGGTTGTTCATTTTTACTTGCTTTACCTGCCCGAAAAATCAAAAATATCTGATAGGAGCTGCTATTTATGAGCTTATATTATGGAACAAGTAAACGCTGATCTGCTGCTTGCTAAGTTCTGCTTGAAGCAAGAAAAGCGCTACAAATGAACACCCTCTGCTATTTGTGTTTTGTCTATGTTTTCAACCTGAAAAATCAAAACACAACTGAAACAAACCCAAAACTCTTGTTTCCATCAAGCGGACTACCTTTTGTTTTCTCGGTCCTTTTCCACTGGTTGTTTCGTGTACCCTGAAGGCATGTAAAGGCCGCGGCCTCACACAGCCGGAATCTCTTTCTGAATTAGGAACAGAATTGAGGATCTGAATTCCGGCACATTGCCGCACACATATCTTAAAAATTCCGTGACCAGTATTCTCGTAGTTTGCGTTGCGGCATCATTTGAGCGGTGTTGGTTCGGAAGGAAAGAATCAAAATCCAAATTCCGGCTGTGTATGGTGTATATAGGTATAGTTGAAACATAATATGGAAAAACATGTGTTATGAATTATAATGTTAATTTTTCAGATCCGGAATTCAAAACGATCGTGGTCAGAGTCACTCTGGCAGATCGATATGAATGAAATACTCATAGTCTGAAAAAATCAGAATGTGTGCGCTGTATAATAAAAACATACAGTGGTGCACCCAGGGGAGGGGGGGGAGGCATCGGGCCAGGGCCCCCCAGGCCGCCCCTGCAAAACTTTATTTTTACGTAGGTATAAAAAAATGTGGCAAATTCAGGGCGTGGTATTCTGACGCCTGAATTTTTTTTTAGATTTTCAGTCACAATCCACAACTTATGTAGGGCCCCCCTCCCCCCGAACATATTTTCTGGGTGCGCCACTGAAAAAAATCAAAAATCAGGCCATAATCTGTATTGTCAAAACATCACTATGTCTCTTAGGGATTAAAAAATCGTAACTCCGCTATCTTTGGTTTTTTCCAATCAAATTTTAGTATGTTAAAGGTAAAAGGCTTCTGGGTATATAAAAAAAACTCTTTATTTTCCAAAGTTTCCCAGATTTCTAGGAAACAAAAACAAAAATCAGGCCATAGACTGTAACCAAAAATATCATTCAGTCTTTCTTTTGGATTAAAAAAATTGTAACTCCACTATCTTTGATTGTTTACCAATCAAATTCGAGTATTTTTGAAATTAAGGGCGTCTGGATATATAAAAAAAAATCTTCATTCTCCAAAGTAGGTATCTTAGATTTTCAGGAAAAAAATTCTAAAATCAGGACCGTAACTCCGCTATCTTTGGTTTTTTTTCTAATCAAATTTAAGTATGTTAAAGCTAATAGGCTTCCGGAAATATTGAAAAAAAAATCTTCATTCTCTAAAGTAGGTATCCCAGATTTCCAGGAAAAAAATCTAAAATCAGGCCTTAGTCTGTATTGTAAAAATATCACTTAGTGTCTCTCTGGAATTAAAAAATCGTAACTCCGCTATCTTTGTGTTTTTTTCTAACCAAATTTTATTATGCTAAAGCTAAAAGGCTTCTGGATACATGAAAAAATTCTTCATTTTCCAATGTTTCCTAGATCTCCTGCAAAAAAATCAAAAATCAGGCCATTATCTGTATTGTAGGAATATCACTAGTTTCTCCTTGGGATTAAAAAAATCGTAATTCCGCTATCCTTGGTTTTTTTCCAATCAAATTTCAGTATGTTAAAGCTAAAAAGCTTCTGGATATATGTATAAAAAAATTCTTCATTCTCCAAGTCCCTAGATTTCTAGGAAAAAATTTAAAATCAGGCTATAGTCTGTATTGTAAAAATATCACAATGTCTCTCTCGAAGTTCCAAAAATTTCGACTTTAAAGTCGAAGTACCTACCAAAAATTTCGACTTCAAAGTCGAATTTTCGTACCTACCAGTAAGTCAACGACTCAAAATACATACAGGGTGACAATTTAAAAAGAAGCAATCGGGAATATCTCTTAGGAAGGGTGTATTCATCTTCAGATAAACTTGCTGGTAAATATCTGCAAGATAAATTTACCGTTATAAAATTCTATCGGTTGGCGGATAACTGGCCGACCAATGGGATTACAGATTGTGTTTTTATCCTTCAGATTGCATACCTGACACTTTATCAGAAGGTGAATAAACCGACCCTTAGACAAAAAATACTATCAGGAAGAACTCAAATACGTATCGGGGGATTGGAGGGGGCATCAAAATGAGGGACTCTTTGAGTCGACCCGCCTAGCCCCTCAGGGGGTAGCTACCTTAACTTATTTTTTTTTTAATACGAATCTTTTTTTTTTTTTTTTTTACGGATATGCGCACTCGCAAGGAAATGTCCTATCACGCTCGAGAAGCGGCGAGTGCGCGGAAATGTCGGTGTATGTTGGTCTTGAAACGGTTCAGGTTGTAACCTGCAGGAAAAACCGTCGCAGGGAGTTTATTCCACAGCGATGCTGTTCTCCAGAGATATGAATTCTGATATAATGAGGTTCTTGGTGCCTCTAGTTTGACAGTAAATTCATGGTTACCGTCTGTTTGGAATCGGTGGAATCATACGTGCCAACTCTTCAGAGCATTTTCCGTGATAGTACCTGTAGAAGAGAGATAAATCGCCCACAGACCTGCGATGTTCGAGACCATCCAAGTTACGAGTAAGTGCGGGGTCATTGATCAGCTTGATAGCTCGTTTTTGCACGGTGTTCAAAAGCATTAAGGTATGTTTGGGTGCGGCACTCCATATATGTGAGCAGTACTCCATAGTTGGTCGAATCTGGGCTTTGTAGAGTGTCAGCAATTGGCTTGGTGTGTACAGATGTCTTGTACGAAATAGCACCCCCAGCTTTTGGGACGCCCTTTTAGCAATATCTGCCACGTGACTGTGCCAAGACATGTTGGTCTCTGCAGTAACCCCCAAGATGTTCAACTGACTCTGTAATGTGACAGCACTTCCAGATAGCATGATGTTTGGCTCACCGGTGCTGGTCTTTTTTGAAAACAGAGCTGCTTGGGTTTTCTGCGCGTTGAACTGTACAAGGTTTTTGTTACCCCAGTCCTCTATTATCTCCAGGTCGTTATTTATCTGCGATATTTGAGTTAGTCTAAGATGATGGAATTCACGTGCGGAAAGACCTGTGGGTGCGAACGAATCTTCCTTGCACATCGTTCGATAGCTCGTTGCTATCCATTTACTTATTTTACTTTACAGTCTTATAGCAAAATCTTAAATCGGAAGATTAGTTTTTGAGATATCGGTGTTTAAAAGTAACCATATTTTCAGAAGTAGTAATTTTGACTATCTCTAGATAAGAGAATTTTGTCATAATCACCCCCTAAGGAGGCAGATAGTTACCGGCAAGTTTAACTGAAGATGAATAAACCGAGCCTAAGAGAGACCCTGTATGTATTTTGAGTCGTCGTACAATAATTCGACTTTAAAGTCGACATTTTTAGTACTTCGACTCTAAAGTCGAAATTTCGACTTTTTTCTCGAAATTTCAACTTTTTTCTCGAAATTTCGACATTAAAGTCGAAATTCTTGGTAGGTACTTCGACGTTAATATCGGAATTTCGACATTAAGTGGATTATTTTTTTTTATATTTGGCACTTCTACGCCTTCGTACAAAAGCTTCTGGATATTTCAAAAAAAATCTTTATTTTCCAAAGTTTACCAGATTTACTGGACAGTGAAGAACCCAGGGGGGAACCATCGGGCCAGGGCCCCCTCCCAGGCTGCCCCTCCAAAACTGTATTTTTCCGTATAAAAAAATGTGGCAAATTTTGTTTTTTTTTTTAGATTTTCAGTCGCAAGCCACAACCTTATGTAGGTAGGGAACCCCCAAACATATTTTCTGGGTGCGCCACTGAAAACATATGCAATTCCGTAGGTACAGTGGCGTGCAGACCCCGCAGTGCGGGGGTCCCCGGTCAAAATCAAAGTCTTTTGTGAGTTTTGAATATTTCGGTCACTTTAAATAGATATATAGGGGCCCCATGAACAATTTCTGCAGGGGGGGGCCAGAAAAATGTTGCACGCTACTGCGTAGGTACGTTATGAATTCAGATTATGAATTCCGTTTCTAAATTCAGAAAGACATTCCTGCGTTGTGAGGCCGGCCTAAAACTTTACCACCTTCGAGACAATGGGTAGTATGAATAAAAAAGAAGTATTTGTTACTACTACAATAATTATTAGTAGGTATATTCTCTATAGTGTTTACTTTAAAAGGAAGTGGAAGTAGATACTAAACTACTTTTCGAAATTACCGGGAATTAGTATACCTACTTCTTCTTAAAGTAAATACCTATGGGTAGAACATGTAGTTGTAGTAGTAGCAGGTATACTTCGTCTTTATTCATACCACCGCCCACCGCCACCGAATGATCTTGAAAAACTAATCTACTCTGCGTTTCAACACAAATCTCCTTTCTATACCACGTTGTTACTCAACAATTTGGTAAAAAGTTCGTAGGTATATAGACTATAAAAATGAAATCAAGTCGAAAATAAAAAACCAGATAAAACACAACAAGACCGTTTTTAAATACAAAACTGACTAATAAAAAACTCGAGTTTAAAAACACGTCGAAACCCTTTCTTAGTTCGTGTTCAATGCTGATACCCTTATTCTCAATTGAGAAACCTTAAACACACCATCAAGGTAATCCAGTTGCACCGCTAGGATTCTACACTACTATAGCACCTTCAATGCAACTAATAATTCTGCTCTGGTTTTATGGTATTTGGACGATGCTGCATTGGGTGGAGCTCTAGATACAACGAAACTGTTATCTATGGTGGTTCTTCTTTGAATAGTCGTCGAATTGGAGAAGGATTGAAAGGTTTTTGGGCAGATATAAAATATATGACAAAGGAAGATTTGTCAGCAAAGAAAATTGATGAATTCGCTCTCATATGACCTCTCGTTTGAACGCTAACTCCTTCTCAACCAGCCTTATTTCTACTTCGCCATTGTTATAGCATTCCAAAGGTAATTTTTGTACTTCGCACTTATCCATCCTTTTGCCAGATAGAATCACTACGAGCTTTCGATCATCAATTAGGACCCTGTAAAGTTGGCTGGTTTGGGAATACGTACTTTTCGCAGAAGAAGTAGCTGTTTTCTGCCTTTTTGGTATCAGTTCATTCTGTGACTGATCTTATTCTCGGCGTGCTAACAAGTAACAGCACCTTTCAATGTAGTTTCGTACTCAGCATAAGCTTTGGAATTACATCCGGTGTGAATAACAACACTCGCTAATCTCGCTATAGTCGGGGCGGTTAATAAAAAAAATGGGCAGAATCTTGCAAATTGTGATAAAAGCATTAAATTTCGTACAGATGATTTTTTTTCAATTATAAGCGATTTGACCCGCATGACCCCCTTGTCGGACCCATAGGAGCAAGATGGCGACCATTTGCAAAATGGCGGCTTTCAAGAGGTTAAAATTGGTAACTGGGAATCGATTTCAGCAAAATTAGGGTCGTTTTCGAATAATTTTTGATAGGAAAATGTAAGAAAATATATAATCAAGTGATTGAAATTTGAATAATACAGGGTGTCCCAGCCGAGAGTGACCCATTTCAAATGCTCATAACTTTTGTACCAAGTATGCTAGCCACCTGCGATTTGCGTCATTCGACTTCTCTTGGCCTAAAGTTTTTTTTTGGGGGGTTAGTTGCTCATTTTTTTGATAAGTTAAGGAGCAAGATGGCGCCCATTCGCAAAATGGCGGACCAAGAAATTATAATTTTTAATTGTGGATCGATTTTATCAAAATTAGAGTCATTTTCGAATAATTTTGGGTCAAAAAATACAGCAGAATATGTTTTTTGTATTACCATATAATCTTAACTCAGAAAAGATTATTCTTTTAATTTTTTTGAGGAATTAACTATAGTTATATTCAAACTATGTAAAAAAAAACAAGTAGGTATCAAAAACTTTTTTCCGCACGCATTGGCCAGCGAAAAGAGTAATTTTCCGCACTAGTGTGGAATTTTTTTTTCGCACGTCATCGCGTCGTGTTGACCTTCGATATGCATCAGCGATAAATTTACAATTTGCTGAAAATTGTACATTCACCATTAAAATAATTAAACATAAATAAAAAAATGTTGTTAATTGCCTAATATAGATTTATATTTTTTTTTTTACAACTGTCAAAAAATGATGATGTTCGCACACTCATGACAGTTTGCAAGGTGACACTTTTTTTCTCAGGTATTGATTTTTTAACGTTCCCATGACGCCGTGCGCGAACTAGCTATTTCGCACACTGGTGTCATAGTGACACATACTTGTCAGGAAACCAAAAATAATTAAAATTCAACTACCTTTGATTGAAAATGCAATTTTGGTTTCGAATGATCGCTAGTTAAATGGAGTTGTAGAAAAAATATTGTTTGCAACTCGGGCCCGAAATACTTTGGTGATCTCGACTATTTTTTTAACTCGCCGGCTGCGCCTCGTTAAAAAAATCAGATCTCGATCACCAAAGTAGCATTTCGCGCACTAGATACAAAAATAACTATTTATTTTTGTATTTTTTATTGGCTGCTCGTAGGAAAAATTGCGTTCCTAACATTTGCGGAAAAATGATACTTTCCGCAATTGTTAGGAAAATAACTATTTCATTGGAAACAAATATTTTTTAAATTAATCCATAGTTAATTAATTTTTAGTTCGCTAAATTCCACATCCTTCTTGCACCTCTACCCCCTTGCACACCAACCCTCTTCCCGCCACCGATCCCTCGGTATATTAATTATGGGTAGGTACGTAGTAATTTAAGTGTAAATAGTAGATTATACCACGAGTCAATAATGATAGCTATTATTCCCGAGGATTATTACGAACTGAGCCGCGTTAGCGGCGAGGGAGTAACATTCTGAGGGAATAATAGCCATTATTGCGAGTAGTATACTCTACTTTATTTACGACAAATTAATTTATTTGAGATTTTCAATGAACAAATTTCATCCGTCTCATAATTTTCAATACAAATCCACAAGCACTACACGTTTGACACTGACACTTTTGTGGAATAATGACCATTAATCCCGCTACTCGTCATTAATCCCTGGAGGAATAACATATGTCATTATACTGCCAAAATCACAAATATAATACGCACATTATACATTAGTCGTAAATAAAATACATATTCTGTTAAGAATTTCATACATCTGTCAAAACTGGTATTCCAACAATAAATTGACATGTTTTGATTGTTGATTTGAACCAATCAGATTGTAATGACGCGATAATTTGCACTAGTGCAAATTATCAGATAATTGCATACTAACTGGTGCGAAAACTGGTGTTTTGACATTTTTTGACAAAAAATTTAAATTTTTGATTTATGAAATTCTCTCATTAAATACAACTCGTGCAATGGAAATATATTTTTCCTACGAGCGTGCGCAAAGTAGTACTTTTCCGCACGCATTTTCGGGCTCAAAGTTACACTTTTCCGCACTCAGTGCGGATACAGGCCTTATCCGCACTGAGTGCCGAAAAGTAATTATAATTGTCAAGCAACAATAAGTGCACCTGTCGACTTTGACACATGATGACAAATTTTTCCTCTGTTTCTATATCAGCCAACATCTATACAAACACCAAATATAAATTAACTTTGACACATTGTCAGATTTGTTCTTTATTTATATGCAAAAATCTACAAACTTTCTCATCAAATTTAAACGCTTTAAGATGAACAGCTCTGACGAGGATTTTCTGTTATGTAATTTTTTGATAAATGCATAGGTTCCCTTCAAGTTAATTAAAAATAATTAAACAAATTATCGTTTTTTTTTAAATTTTTGTTATAACCTACCTGATATGAAGCTCGTAGGAAAAATGTTGTTCCTAACACGTGCGCAAAGTGTCTTTTCCGCACGCAAACACGTATCCGAACTCCGCTTCGCGTCGTTCGTATAACTGTGTTTGCGTGCGGAAAAGTAACACTTTGCGCACTTGTTAGGAAAATAACTATTTCCTACGAGCGTGCGCAAAGTAGTACTTTTCCGCACGCATTTCCGGGCTCAAAGTTACACTTTTCCGCACTCAGTGCGGATACAGGCCTTATCCGCACTGAGTGCCGAAAAGTAATTATAATTGTCAAGCAACAATAAGTGCACCTGTCGACTTTGACACATGATGACAAATTTTTCCTCTGTTTCTATATCAGTCAACATCTATACAAACACCAAATATAAATTAACTTTGACACATTGTCAGATTTGTTCTCTATTTATATGCAAAAATCTACAAACCTTTCCATCAAATTTAAACGCTTTATAAGATGAACAGCTCTGACGAGGATTTTCTGTTATTTTTTGTTATGTAATTTTTTGATAAATGCATAGGTTCCCTTCAAGTTAATTAAAAATAATTAAACAAATTATCGTTTAATTTTTAAATTTTTGTTATTACCTACCTGATATGAAGCTCGTAGGAAAAATTTTGTTCCTAACACGTGCGCAAAGTGTCTTTTCCGCACGCAAACACGTATCCGAACTCCGCTTCGCGTCGTTCGTATAACTGTGTTTGCGTGCGGAAAAGTAACACTTTGCGCACTTGTTAGGAAAATAACTATATAATTTTCGACAAATTTGCACTCATGCGTTTTTAAATGAAAAAGCCACTCGTGCACTACGTGCACTCGTGCTCTTTTTCAACTAAAAATGCATTCGGGCAAATTTCCCAAAAATTATCAATAATTTCGAGAGAAAACACGAGAGGCTTAACAAGTGATAAGCCTTTTGGGATTATCACGCTTGGTGGCATTTATAGCAAATTCTACTATAGATTTTTTTTTTCAAATTTTGAAGTATTAAAGTTTAGTTCGTTGTGTAACCTTTTGAATACCACTCGATGTTTCAGGATTACCTAATACTTTTACCTGACACTCAACGCGTTCACCCAGAGAAAAAAAAGGCTGTTATAACTAAAAAATTAGTACCTAATTGTCACTAAGGAGTGTGCATAAAATAGAGGACAGCTCCGGTATGTAGTTATACTAACCAATTCAAGTTAGTTGGTGATCGAATAACCTTCATAGTTGTACCAAATAGGCTCTTAGTTATGCCCACTTTAGGAGTGGCTGCAACAACCAATATTTTTTAGTTGCCTTTACTATATAAATTGGTTGTATAGACCTGAATTTGTTTGAAAATTACCAATATTTGGTCTGCAACAAAAATTTGTCTTGGCTAACTTAACTAATATTTTTAGTTGAAGCAAACAAGAAATACCTATTGCACCCAATATTATTAAGCCCGTATTACATATGTGTATTTATCCGTGTATTTCTTCATGTAGTTCAGGGTGCCAACATTATTTTGTTTTTCATAATGTTGATTTATGTTGCGTTTGAAGTTTTTCGGTTGTCACCCTGAACTACATGAATAAATTCACAGAAAAATACACAGATGTCATACGGGCTTTAGTTAGCAGAATCAGAATACTGACAGTTATGTTGCAATAACAACTTTTTTAGTATTACTTACTAAAAAAATATAACTCACGCATCTAGTTAACGCGATTTTCTCAGTGATTGCCAGCAACACCACTCCTCCTTTGGAGTCGTGGTGTTGCTGCGTAACGCGTTTCGTGACAGGTAAAAGTATTGTCCGGTAATCCTAAAACCTCTTGTGGTATTACATTCGATAACATTTCTAAACAGAGGTCATAAAAATTTCAAATTCGATCATACAGGTTGTCCCAGCCGAGAGTGAACCATTTCAAATCCTTATAATTTACAAACCAGGTGTGCCGGCTACCTGCGGTTTGCACTTGGCCTAATATTTTTTTTAGTTAGTTGCAACTTTTTCTGATACTTGCACAGGGCCAGTAAAAATGCTGCTGTTTTTCAACATGGAAATTCTCCACTATTTCTAACACCCTGTATATCACAATATCACAACGTCAGATTAGGAATCGTGCTCAAGGTATCCATGCACCAATAAACATCGTCCTTGAAGCTTAAAGTTTTAGCCGTAAAAAATTAAAATCGAAATCCTGGTACTTATGTTTGCAAACGCATGCAACTACATGTTGGAGTGTATTTTATATGAGATCTATTTTCAGCAGGATGGTGCCCCACCTCATTATTCATTATTGTTTAATATCAAGAGAATCACTAGATATGATATTTGGGGAAAGATGGATATAGGAAGAACTGGTTTTATAGAATGGGCATCTTACTCTCCTGACTTGAAAGTTCTAGACTTTTTTCTCTGGGGTTATATCAAGGAGAGTAAAATCCTTTGCCAAATAGTCTGGAAGATCTTAAGCGGAACATTCGTAATGTCATTGAAACGATTGCTCAGAAAATGTTATATAATTCCTTCAACCATTTACTGATCCGACTCCATAAATGCGTGGAGCAAAATGAAATGGCCAACATATACATCTCTTTTTACAGTTTTATCCAGATTATTACCTTTTTATCAGACCAATAAGATAATTTCGAAACTTTGTGAATATGCTTATAAAAAATGCGTTTGCAAAAATACCCAGGATTTCGATTTAAATTTTTTACGACTGAAACTTTAAGTTTCAAGGACGATGTTTATTGGCAAGGTATCCACCTTGAACATGACTCGTTTTTTTGACATTGTAATATACAGGGTGTTCCATTCAAAATAGTGGAGAATTTTGATGTTGAAAAACTGCATTTTCTTTACTGGCCCGGTATAAATATCAAAAAAATGAGCAACTAACCAAAAAAAAAACTTTAGGCCAACAAAAGTCGAATGACGTAAACCGCAGGTGGCTAGCATACTTGGTTCAAAAGTTATGAGCATTTGAAATGGGTCACTCTCGGCAGGGACACCCGGCCTGTATTATTCAAATTTCAATCACTTAATTGTATATATTCTTACATTTTCCGATCAAAAATTATTCGAAAACGACACCAATTTTGTTGAAATTGATTCATAATTACCAATTTTAACCTCTTGATAGCCGCCATTTTGCAAATGGTCGCCATCTTGCTCCTATGGGTCCGACAAGGGGGTCATGCGGCATGCGGGTCAAATCGCTTATAATTGTAAAAAAATCATCTGTACCAAATTTCATGCTTTTATCACAATTTGCAAGATTATTCGACTAACCGCCCCGTGGTAACACACCAATATGGCGGCGATTACCAAAAACGAGGCTGATAAGCAATCCTTGTAGGTGTGTATCATCCTTGGTGCCACTACATGTTAAAATGGACGGAGAGAGAATGGGTTGCTGAGGCGCCAGACGAGGTGTTTACTCACCCAACTGTTCACTCTTTCGCTAGAAAATATATTCCAAAGTTCAGTGGCGTAGCCAGCCATACCGGGCGGAGGGGGCAAACATATAAGCGGCGTATAATTCTTTTTTTTTGGGGTGGGGGGGCGGGAGGGTATAACAAATGAATGTTTGAATGCTTCTGTAACATGTTCTTAGTGGGGGAAAATATAAAAGACGAAAAGCCGCCTTGAAATTTGAAAACTAAAGCAAATCCGGAGAAACCCGGACGGATGACAGTCGCACCCAACCCATTAACCCATAGTTTAATAAACAAATATTACATCAATCATCAAAACAGAAACTATCACCCTTCCTTTGATTGAACTGAACCATTTGCTTACAATGTTGACTTACGATAAAGAATAAAGGGTGAAGAGGTCAATAAAATAAATGAGAAACAGCATAATTTTATAATTTCTTTTTTTTTTTTTTTTTTTTGTTTTTTAAGAGCGGTAGGGGCGCCACACGTGTAGGAGCGGGGGGGCCCCCCTGCTCTCCTACTGGCCACGCCACTGCCAAAGTTTATCATGGGACCAAATAGGCATCACATCGACGGGAAACGAGTTAACCACCTACGTGTCGCCAATTATATTGAACTCCTTAGCAGAGCAACCCTTAAGAAAGAACCCAAATCGATGCTACAAGAACTCAACATAAGGATGCCTCACAAGCAGCAGGTTTGAAAATGTACTTACAGAAGACAAAAATTATGAGCCTTACCGACAAAATTGCTACAATAAACAACCACACCCTCGAGTTAGTAGAAAACTATATGTATATTTTATTTATTTGGGACATTAGTATAGAACTTGAAAGAGATTACTACACCTTTTCCATGTGTTATTGCGAATATATCACTTAATTTTAGGAATAGTTGAATAGTATTGCCAATAAATCAAATGTAATTGAGAATAGTCACTTGATATTGAGAATATATTAGATGTAATTGAGAAAAGTTAAATATAATTGCCAGCACATCAGATGTAATTGAGAATAGTTAAGTGTAATTGCGAATACCTATATATCATATGTAATTGGGGATAATCAAATGAAATTAGTGATAAATCAGATGTAATTGAGCCTTCTAATTTTTCAATCAACACCTGTATGTTGTTGTGTTGTTGTTGCTAAAATAACTAAGTCTGTTGTTGAAGAAAGCTTTTGTTTACATACATATACCACAAAAATGGAATTTCGCAATAATTGTGCTACATGCAGATCAACGATGACGAGAAAGAGTCGACAGACAAAATATTTGATTAGGTCTTAATTATGTTTGATTAATTCGCAATTACATTTGATATATTCCAAATTTCATTTGATTATCCCCAATTGCATCCGATATATTCCCAATTACACTTGACTTTTCTCAATTACATTTGATATATTCACAATTACATTTAACTTTTCCCAATTAGGTACTATTCAATATAGTCGCAATATCACTTGACTATTCGCAAAATCTATTGATGAATTCGCAATATAAATTGCCATATTCGCAATTACATGTGGAAAAGGTGTAGAAGGATACGCTTAACATGGGCAGCCTTCGGAAATCTCAGCCACTCACTCCGAGAACCCGAAATCCCCATCAACCTGAAGCGACAAGTGTATGATGCATGCATTCTGCCAGTAGTAATATACCTACGGACTGGAAACCACGCCGACGCTCACTAGAAACAGCAGAAACCAACTCCAATAAGTATGCCAATGAGCAATGCTAAAAATCAGTATCCGAGATAAAATTCGGAATGAGGAAATAAGCAGATAAGACAAGCAAAAAACATACTTTGATGCTGAAAAAAAGAAATGTCATAAGTTTATGTGGTAGGGGACCAAATTGTTCTGAAGAGGACAAGCTCTGGCAATGAGGGTAAATCAAAAAGATGCTGCTTAAGTTCAGTGGTCCTTACCAAATTAAAGAGGTTCTAGATCATGATTGTTATATTGTAGAGGGTCAAATCGTGCACGTAAGAGATATGAAGATGTCAGTTCAGCTGACCGTATGAATTAGCCGTTTAATGCTGCATTTCAATGCAGTAGTGAGACGGATTCAGACTATGAAATCTCAGAGGAGAAATCGCTAGAGGAGAAATTCTTAGAGGAGAATTTCTCAGAGTAAGATTCTTTGACTACTTGAGGAAGTTCTTAGAGTAGATGTAAATATTGGTTACTGAAGAATTTTTTTTATGATGATTGGCGAGTATTGTGGATTTTTAGCCAATCTTCGCATCACTTGACAATCTTCAATATACCGGTCCAGTATAGTGGACCGAGTGGCGAGGCAAAAGTGGCAATGGCGGGACATACTTTTTTTCTCAAAATCTGAAAGCATTTATGTTAGTGTGCAGAGTGCATGATAGACCCCTCTGCTTTTTATAATATACCGATAATGGAGTCAAAGTTGATGGATTCAAACTAGTGGAGGGTTGGCGTTTTACTATGGGGATCATATTAAACTGAAGGTTATTAAGGATGTGGGTGTATAGGTGACGCGGTGGTAAGGGGTTGGAGCAGTTATGGGTACGTGCCAGATTTGAGGGAAAGAAAGCTCTGGGCACTCTATAGTTTTGGAGTTTTGTTCAGTTGGAAACTTCTTTAGCTGACAGGGTTGTCTTTCAAAGTATATGGGTTGCATCAGCTTAATATATCGGAACCCACCCGTGTCACGTACAAATCATACAGCCAAATTAATCGACGTTCTAGTCACTTCGGATTCTTCTGCCTGATACTAATGTCCTGAAAATGAATGGCATATCTGACCACTGTTTGGTTTCTTGTTCATTTGATACCATAGTTCATTCAATTCTTTACTTAAAACTAAAATATTTTGGATTTGATCGGAACAACATCAATCTTTCTAGATCGTATCTTTTGTTTAGAAGGCAGAGGGTTTCTTTCAATGGTAGTTATTCTAATTTTATTGCTTTGGATAAAGGTGTTCCCCAAGGGAGTATCTTTAGGCCCTTCTGATATTTCCCATCTACACAGCTGATTTTTCAACTTTTTTGAAATTCTGTGATTCGCACCAGTTTGCTGAAGATCAGCAACTATAGGTACTACTCTTTTCCCATCGGTAAGGTACCGTCCGCTTGGCCATCGAAAACATTAATAGCGACCTATAAACTATTTATGAACTCTCTAGCACCCAGGGCTTAAAAATGGAATAGCCTGAAGATAGAAATTTTGGTTTATGGGAGCCATAGAGTGCACATTGACTTTGAGATTTGTCTCAATAATACCACTCTAAATGTTTCTAACTATTGTAGGAATCTGGGACTGTGGATGGATTCGGATGTCAGATATAGATATTCACAAACATGTCAGATAGATATTCACAAACCTGTCCTTTATCGAAAGTCTTATGCCGGTTTAAAAACTCTTTATATTCACAGGAAACCTTTGAGCATAGACGCAAACTTAGACTCTGTGCGGCAGTTTAGTTTTGTCACAGCTTGCGTACTGCAGTGTTGTTTTCTGGCCAGCTCTGCTTCAAAAAGATAGAGACAGTCTGCAAAATGTTCAAAATTCATGTATTCGGTTCAATTTTGGTATTCGTAAATACGACATTATGTGGTATGAATAAAAACGAAGTAGGTATCTGCTACTACTTCAAGTTAGTATATTCTCCGTAGTATTTACTTCAAAATGAAGTAGATACTACATTTCGAAACTACCGTAAATGAGTAAATCCTTTATTTGTGAAGTAAATACTTCGTAGAATATACTTCTACTTGTAGTAGTAGCAAGTAGGTACTTCGTTTTTATCCATACCACCCATAATTTCCAAAATGTATACAATCTGGATATCTTATTCCCAGCAGAGATTCGGAGTCCATCAGCTTGGCTGTCTAGTTCAAAAGGTCAGTAAAACTAACACGCCTAGGTACTTATAGCAGACAAATTTAATCAGGTCTGGCTCGTTCGATGAGTGCTGCACTCGTCATGGTAGCCTTATTGAGTGTACCTAAACATAAAACTGCACTATTTGAAAGATCCTTCAGTTACAGTGCAGCCAAAGTTTTTAACATGATTCCAAAGATTATTAGGGCGGCTCCGAATGCTTTCAACTTCAGGAGGCATCTGAAGGAATTCGTTAAATCTAGGTGAATTGATGCACACCAGTTAGCGAATTCAGTCACTCTCAATTTTCAACTACTGATCTCATTCTCCACATTATATAGTATTGCATATGCATAATAGGTATCTTGATAAATTTAAATTTCCTAGTCCTAGTCACTAAACTTGAGCTCGTTTTCTTTGCTTTCCTAGCCACACTGATGAGATCTGACACAGCTTGGTTCCTACATACATACAGCAAAGAGTTTTGAGTTGAATACATTATTAGAACCAAATTTAATTTAAGTATCCTCAGTGGCGTATTTTTTGGAACGAAGATTCTGTCTTTGTCGTCCGGCATAACACTGACAATGACAGAGTAATCGCTCTTATGAGGACGCTGTTCCTTGGTTTCGAGAATAAAGTTCCTGCTGAGAGGCTGATGAGCTAAGCCGCTGGGACCGCCTGAATGTACCCATTGAAAACATGTATGAGTGATGTGCTGAGAACAGACCACTAGACAAAATCTGTTAATTATAATGTTGTCATTATAATTAACAGATTTTGTCTGGTGGCCTCTATATCAAGAATGGCTGAACTGTCCTGTCCGGTCTTCGCTTATACTATACTGGAACGAAGATAATTATTTATTCTTTCATCGGGTGATCGGACGGTCGCCGAATTCCCCATTTCTTGTAATGTTATCAATTAAATAATAAGTTTTATTTTTGTTTTGTTGGTAATTTGATAGCATTCCTAAGCACTAGGGACGCGGCTTGTGCCGCCCCTTGCAGTCCTACCGCCCCGGGCGCATGGAGGTAAGTAACACCCTGTTTAGCATTCGGCACTCCGTTCGACAACGGTTCGGTTTTTTAAATGTGACACCCGTGGTTGCATGGATGTGCGCTTTATCGGGTGTTACTTACCCTCGGTATTAGATAAGCCTATTTACTATCACCATCTTGTAAATATGAAATTATTTTAGAGCATTGAAATTTTAAAACATGAGTATATAAGTGCAAAATATAATTATTATTGTTATATTATTCTAAATTATACTGTGCGTTCGTAATTTAGCATATAAAAACAATAAAAGAGATTTCTAGAAAAACCTCGGACACAAATTTTAATTTAGGAGAACGTCTTTTTCACTATTTGTATAGTTGTGGAACATCGAAAAATCCAAAAAGAAGGCCACGTTTCACATTTTTAAATAACACACTGTATATGACCTTTTTTTATTTGTTTTTTTTTTTTGTGAAATAACAAGGAATTTATTAATATATAGGGTGAGTTCAAAAAACCGGAATTTTGTTTTTGAGCTGTAATTTTTTTGTTGCTGACCAATTTCCTATTGTGTGTAGATATAGACTACAAAAGATTCAGAACAATTGTGTACGATAGGTATAGGTATAGTGAACCACAGATTGAACATAAATAGACGAGAACATGTTACTCCTTACATTACTAAGAGTGAAATGCTCAAGATAAAAGAACAGATTTTTACATTTTGCTGTTTTGATACAAAATATTATTTAGAACTCAGAATATCTCTCCGGTGAGGCTTGGTGACATTCATACCAGGTCAAAAAGGAACAGATACTTTCGAATTACATTGTACTGAACTTTTTTAATCTTCTTTCTCTTATTTGGGTCTACATGTGTACATGATACCAAAAGGAAATACAAAAAGTAGGGCCTATAAACAAGAATTAACGAGCAAATTAATAAAATACAGAAAGTTTGAAACATAAAAAACTAATAATATTATATCTATACTATGTACCTATCTAATAAAGGAATTAGGTACTGTTAAACATTATGTGAATGCAAATCTGTCCAGGGTTAGAAACACCCGATAAAGAAACTCTCCGTTGCGATATCGGGTGTTACATTCAAATTTGCGAACGTGAGCCAAATGGGTGTTACTTACCTCCATGCGCCCCGGGCCATGGCCCCCATGGCCTTATGGTAAATACGCCACTGAGTATCCTTCTCGTATAATCTCGCTCCGAGATTAGAAGATCCACTATGAGGCCATCGGTACGATATGGCTCAGAAGGGACATGACTATGTTTTATTGTATTAAATCTCGCACTGCCAGATTCAAATACGCACTGCTAGATTTAATCTCGCACTGCTAGATTTAAAGACGCACTGCGAGATTTATTCTCGTACTGCTAGATTTAAAGACGCACTGCGAGATTTAATCTCGCACTGCCAGATTTAAAGACGCAGTGCGAGATTTATTCTCGCACTGCTAGATTTATTCTCGCACTGCTAGATTTAAAGACGCACTGCGAGATTTAAAGACGCACTGCGAGATCTATTCTCGCACTGCTAGATTTATTCTCGCACTGCTAGATTTAAAGACGCACTGCGAGATTTATTCTCGCACTGCTAGATTCAAAGATGCAATGCCAGATTTAAAGACGCGTCAGCGAAATATCTGAACGTATGGTTCTTGGACATCCTCCGCATGTTTCTACAGATGTTAGAAAGAAACCAGATATAACCCGTGGATTATTATTTGTATAACTAGCTTTTAACCATATAATAGGTCTGTTTCTGCAGAGATCACAAACCAGTCAGAGCGAATTTCATTGGTTGAAAACAGTCAGAAAACTAGTTTCAACCAATGAAATTCACTCTGACTGGTTTGGGATTCCTGCAGAAACAGACCTAATGTGACGTGAGTATCCATCAAATACAACCACTTATGGCAATACCGTAAGGTTTTAATTTATCGTAACTATCTATATGCCACAAGAAGTTTGGCCCCTTACTGAAATATTGCATTCTTCGCAGTCGTCGTCTTCTGCGCAAAGACACTCCTTCTGGATCTAATTCTTTCAGTAGGAGTCTTACTGTATTTCGACGAACTACTAAACCAGCTTGCAGACATTTTAGATACATCCATTTATATCCATGTAATTGAAAGCTTGTCTCTAACTGGTTCCCGATAAAGTCCAATATTTCAGTTGGACTGGAGTAATATAGTATAAAAGTTTTCTTCTGTACAATTTTAAGTCCTTCAAAACACGTTTCAAGTGTCTGGCGCTAATGTCAATATAACTGGAATGGATGAACCCAAAAACCACGGCAAATACTACCACTCTGAGTTGCAATAACGCTTATCTTGTAGCGGTAATTGATTTAAATCTGGCAGTGCATCTTAAAATCTGACAGTGCAAAAATAAATCTGTCAGTGCGTCTTTAAATCTAGCAGTGCGAGAATAAATCTCGCAGTGCGTCTTTAAATCTAGCAGTGCGAGAATAAATCTCGCAGTGCGTCTTTAAATCTAGCAGTGCGAGATTAAATCTAGCAGTGTGTATTTGAATCTGGCAGTGCGAGATTTAATACAATAAAACATAGTCATGTCCCTTCTGAGCCATCGTACATCGGCCTAAGTTGCTAATATATGATGTACTATTAAATTTTAAATTAAAGGTTTGTAAAGGAAATGTTTGATTTAATAAAATTGAGCAATTCTCACAAGAACGAGCGCAACTAATAGCCCTCCTGTGACGACACCTTTGCGCATTGGCTAACCTCTTTTGCCAATTACCTTGACTGTGTTTTTTCTGGTATACAGCTGACAATTTTAATTTTCTGTCTCTTTCCAATACATTTGCATAAACAAGGAAAAAAATTAGGTTATTCCATAGTGTTCAGCTGGTTGCATAGGCGACGGAAACTACAAAGTTACTTTTCAATTTTTCCCAAAAATCAGTGTTTTTAAGCTTGATTATTGGTAATTTTCTTATAATTTCGAACAGCCCTGTAGTAAGTATGTTTTTTTCTCAAATTTAAATCTCCTTCAATGGATAATTGAATTTTTAAATTGTGCGCACTGTTGGTTGCCTGTAGGCAGCATCGTTTCACATTTAAAAATATGAAAATATTGCCTTTTAAATACCCAAATAGTACAACAAAAACTACATTCAAATCGCTTTTTAATTATTATTTCACCTTAATACATAATCTTTGTGACAAATACATTATATACTAATTTAATTTATATTCAGGTAAATAAAATGGTAGGGTTAGAAATATCCGAACGGTAGCCCACTGACGGCAAACGTTCGTGAACGCAGTCGCCAGCTTGACCTCGAAACGTCAGCTGTGTGTCGCGGCCGTCTTGACTTTACTGGACAGAAATGGCGGCGCTATGTCCAGGTGTTCAGTATGGGTTGTCTTCGCAGCAAAATTTTAGTGAAAATAAAGACTTGATATTTGTGAAATTAACGGATTCAGCATTACGTGCAATCGAAGATTATATCAAAAATCAGGTGAGTACCTTATGGCTTCAAATTTCCACCTTATCCGTCTCCAATGCAATCTGTTGCCTTTCAACAGATAATAGTCGCCATATTCAAGATGACTTAATAACCCATTATATTTTAATTTTCATTGTAACTTCTATGTATTAGTACACACCAAAACTTTACCAATAAAATTTACTAATCATATTATCGAAAATTCATTATAAAACCAATATCAGGTTTCCTACAAAGGTGCCCTCGCCACGTCAACATATTGTGATAGTTTTCACAAGTTCAAACTAGAAAAAAATCATAAAACTTCTCATATAATATTGCCCCAACACCCTCGAGTGCCCCCTAAAAATTTCATCAAAATCCATCAATAAATATTGAACTTATTGCAATCGAAGACAACTATTGCCAAACAAGGATATGAAAGCAAAGACTTCGTTATTTTTTTAAAATAAAAACTTTCCCCGTTTGAGCTCTAATAGATTTTAATTTGCAAATGGTATTTTAAATTTGAAAAATGCATTTTATTGTTATTTAGAAAAAAAATGGGACTTCCAACTAATATTTATTTATTTATTTATTTAACACCTACTTGTGAATAAGGACAAGTTAGTAACACAGCCTAGAATTAAATTTTTCCAAATTAAGCAAATAGGTTAAATAAAGTAGTAGTCTAATTATAGACTAAACCACTTTCTACTTGGTGGTGTCAAATCCACACTGGAAATTTGGGAAAATACTCTGGTCCAAAATTTAAAAATAAATCCAAGCTTGGAAGGCAAAAAATAATTTAGGAATTTGAGGGATCAGGTTTTGTTTCAGTTGTTTGAACGATGGGTATTAAAAATTCTTCTTTCCATTTCAGAATTTTTTCTTATAAAAATTTTCTGATGAAGGGAAACTTTCCTTTCAGTTTTGTATTATTTATTCTATTGCTTGTGCTTTAAATATGGTTTATTTGATAAGTATTTATCTTTGTCGAGAAATAAAACATAAGATTTTGAAGGATTTTAAGGAAATAAACACACAGTGAAAGGACAAGCCATAGGAAAAGTTAAATTTTCTCATTTTTCATTTGCATAATAATCTCAATTATTGAACTCAACATTGACCAACCATAGAGAAGCTTATGAAACACTTGAAACGGTTTCAGAAGGATAAATTAATAGGTTTGGCCTCTTAGTTATTTGTAGAATATGCTTATATAGCTCAAGGCTCAAGCCCTGACATTATAACAATATTTGGATATGGTATATGGTTTAAAAATATTTAAAATAGAAATACAGTAGACTCTCGATTATCCGAGGGGTCAACCACTATGCTCACAAATGTACAATGATTTCCATATTTGGCAATCACTGATAAGTGAATCTTATGTATTCACATCCAAAGAATTGCAACTGATTGCCAATGATTTCCAGATCTTTTTATATGATTATCAGGTGATTTCCATTTTTTCTAGAGATTCCTATATCATTCTCAATTGATTACCTTATTTCCTGATGATTTTCTACAATCATCCGATTTCCAGCTGATTTTATTATGAAAATGATGTCTAATTGTTAAGCTTCGCATTGATGTAACCAAAATAAGCATTGGCAACTTCTGTATTTGCAAAAGTTAGCAACTTTTATTTTCATGGTTGTCCACACCCACACCGATTTTCTTGCAGGTATAAATAATTGTAGATATCGGGTCTTCAAAAAAAAACCAATCGAAGATTGCTTTGATTACGAAAACATACGTCGCATTACTGTTTCTTTATTCGTCGGGATTTTTGACGTGACATTTTGACATTAAATTTCATTGACAAAATTAAAGACAAATATTGCTAAGACATACGTTTAAAAAACCATAGCAATCTTTGATTGGTTTTTTTTGAAGACCCGATACCATTGTGTGCCTACACTGCATGATATGGATCTAAAATAATGGATATTTCTTTGATTTCACTAGGATGTTCATCTGACATCTTCAGTTAGGGTTTCACTCGACAAACTTATTTCTGATTCAGATGCGCTGTCTTCTCTGCTTCTCGCCCTGCCTAGTATTTATTCAACTTTCCCTTTCCAAGCTCTTATTGGCATGGATTCCTGACTTTTTCTTCTGTCTTTCTCAGGGAAATTCCCATATCTCTTAATACTCGATCAACAAACGTCCCTGCTTCTCTGGAAAGAACCAAATTAAAGTTGAGCCCTGAATAATCTCCTAATTGTAATTGTAGCGAATCGGATTTGCTAAACCCTGATGTGTGAAGAAATTCTGTGTCTTCCTTTGGCAAGTCTGGTTCGAGAGAGGTTTCAAGACTCATGTTTTCATTTTTATGATCTACAACATTGTCATACTCTCACTGTAATCACAAACGAGCGAATTTCATTGGTTGAAAATAGTCAGAAAACTGGTTATTGGCGATTTTCACCAATCAAAAATGCTCCAATTGGTTTGTGATATTGTGAGAACAGACCTAACGAGAGACCTTATCGTCATCACGTTCTTAAACTCTTCATAGTCTTTGGTTTAGTTATTGGGAAACTCGTTGGGATATCAAATTCATTTCAAATTGTCTAGCACTCAGTGTTGCCTTAAACTTAGTCTTAAAGCAAATACACAACTAATTGGTACGCTGTATCGTTCAAAATGAATGATTTGTGATTTCTGGGTAAGAATGAGATGATACTTTCAGCAATTACCACATAATTCTCGGCGATTGCCAATGGATTCCTATGTGATCTCCATGGAGTCCTAGGAGATTCCTAGCGATTCCCCGGTTATTCCCAGGGACTCCCAAGTGATTTCCATGTATTCCTGATTGATTACTATGTGATTCCCAAAAAAATGTACAAAGATTTCCACTAGTGGTTTACCCCTCGCGATTATCTGACTATCTATTTTCCAATCTCTGGATTAGCCCAAGTTGAGTACTACCACTGTTGAAGTTCGTATTAATCGCGTGACGCTGTATTATTCAAGCCTCAGGCCTAAATAATTACGGGGAATCCCAGAATTGCCAAAGCAACATAAACTGACTAACCTGATGGGTACAGGGAAATTACTCGTTAATATATTTCTATCTGCATACTGTATTTATGTTTCTACGTTTTTATGGGTTGCATATTTATCTGGATTATCTGAATCAGAATCAGAAAAAGCTTTATAGACCTATCTATTTTACCAGACAAAGAGGTAATAATACGAAAACTTCATTAGATAAAAAAAGACACAGAATGCTCATTGCGCAAGATGAGGCAAAACGTACCAAATTATGTTAGACTTACGTATAGCAATCTGTCCTTCTTATTTGCACAAGATAAAAAGGGCAAGAAGAAGACCGCGTGTTGTGCAACGTATTTGTCAATGAAAACTTCAAACAACTTTTGAATGACACTTGTCAAGTTAACTATCAACCATACGTTTATTCTTGTCAGACCACGGGCAATGAACAAGGACAAGGAGATGCCCAGCGTGCAAAACGATCACCTCACGCCTGTAATACAGGGTGTCCTTAGATAAACTGACACATTTTAAAGGTGAATATCTCGATAACGAGAAAAGATAACGGGATGTGGTTTGTTCTGGAAGAATAAGGATTTTTTAAAGTTTTTTTTCATGGTATCGACGAATCCTGAAATTTAGATTTACAGACATTCGATTTTTCGAAATTATTACATACATTTGACAGTACGGTCGTCGGCGTGTAAATACGTACTTTTATTTCGCTCCGTTATTATCAAAGTTTTTCAAGTATATTTGGATCAATTTAATCCTTCTTTGGTATTGCTGTATTCGTAAAAATGTATATGATACAGTGGCGGTAAAATAAACGCCATAAACGTTAAAATAAAAGCGTGAAAGTGTTAATATTAATAGAGAGATATCGGTAAAACAGATAGCGCGTATGGACGGTAATAACGTCAAGAGTTATTTTTTTAAAGTAAAGCGGTATCATACTTTCAAATTAGAGTTATCGGAAAACAGTTTAACGTAAAATTTGCCTGTTCGCATCCGTTATTTTATAACCGTAGCCTAACTTGTACCTTGTTGTGATTTGATTTGTGTTGTCTGTTGTTCATGGTCAGGGACAGAGGATTTGCTTTTTTTACTATTTATTGAACACTCCATATTCACTTGAACACAACAAAAATAATAAAATAAATAATAAACATAACATAACCTATTATTCCACGGCGTTATTTTTAGACGTTATTCGAAATAGGGCTTAACGTAAATGCTGGGTAAATTACGTTATGCGGTAACGTTATTTTAGTACGTAGTGTTAAAAATCGAATCGCGCATAGGTTTAATGTCAAAATAACGTAAGCGCTAATACTGCATGACACTTTTTGGGTTACCGATATCTCTCTAATACTTGTTTTAAATTTAGTGTAGACTTTGTCTGAAAATCGTTTAATCGTTTACTTGTAGCACAAAGGATTCTTATCAGCTAAAGAGTTTGTTTACTACTTTTTTGGTGACCAGCGGAATTCCTGAACGTTTTATTGTGTTTATGTGGAATCCCCTTGAGTATTATTGTTTATATTGTTTATTTTGGAAATATTAGACAGGACCATATTTAATGTTAAAGCATGTCATGGGGGTCAATGAACCTGGTGATACCTACAAGAATTAGGCAACTGTTTTAAATTTTTTAAATTTTTAAATTTTTTTTTTTTTTTTTTTTTTTTTTTTTTTTTTTTTTTTTTTTGTTTTTTTTTTTAAATTTTGAAATTTGGTTTAATATAATTTAATCCAACTTTTGCGGCAAACATGGCTTTCAATTGTGCGGTTTGTCTTACCAGCTGCATTTTTAAAAGACGTCCTAACTCCAAGGAGGGTGAACTCTTTGGATGTAACTGTGATGGATGCAAACGCTTTATATGCAATGACTGTGGAAACCTGTCCACCACTGAAACGGATGCGCTTTTATTGCAGAACAAATCTCTCCTTTTCTTTTGAATGGAGTGCAAAGCCTGTTTTCCGGAGATTAATAACCTCAGTGATAAATTAGTTCAAAAAGAGAAATATATCGGCAATCTTGAAACAGACATTGTGGATTTGAAATCAAGCTTAAAGCAGGAAATTGATAGACTGACTAGGGAAAATGAAATGAAGGATAGTCATATTAAACGCCTCGAGAGTCGCACTCAAACACTGGATGATGAGGTATTTGAGGCGGAAAAAAACTATTTATCTACGATAGATTTTCAAAAATTGGGGTTAAAGCGTGTCAACTTAGAGCTGGCTGATGTAATCAAAACCAATCAGAGCCTCAGTGAAGAGTTAAATACCCACATATCAAAAATTAAGACACTTGAAAATGAGATTATGGCTCTAAATAACACCAAATCAGCTTTCGAATATAAGATCACTTCTTTGTCCGACGCTCAAGATATGTATGTTAAAGAAATAAACGATCTAAAATCTTTAAATGTTGTCAGCGAAAGTAAATTGACAGAGCACAAGGATTGGCTGAGACTGCAACAAAATGAACTGAGGGAGATGAAGGAGACTGCATCGGAACTTAGAACAACCATAGAGGTCTTGGAAAATGAGCGGAACATGTATATGGAAGAGGTGAAACACTTGAAAAATATTGAATCTTTTAAACATAGCCATGTGAATAGTGACCTGGAAGATCCTCTCCAGAGATGTGAATCTATACAACATCAGGTTCTTATTTTGGGTGATAGCTCAGTTGCAGACCTCTACAAGCACTTAAAGGTATTTCAACACCAGAACTACAATATCCTCACTTTTGCTAAGCATAATGCAAAATTAGAAGATACTATACAAAACATAAGTGCGCTGTCAATTGATTATTCAAAAAAGGATTTCATCATAATTTCTGGAGGTCTACAAAACGCAGTCAATGGCGGGTACGTGCATGAGAGTGTTTTTGAACTTTTGTTAGAACTAGGACAACGTACTAATGTGATCATTTTATCAGTGCCACTTTGGGGTAATAGGTCAGTGCTAAACAAGTTTATTGACAATGTTAACATTTCACTACATGAAAGGCTTCAAAAATGTTGCACCTTTATAAACATTAACTCTTTTTTAAATTCAACTTTCTTCTTTTTTAATAAAGCCTTAGTGCTGAAGAATGTTGCTAAATTTAGGATAGCTCAGCGCATTGATAACGTTGTTTCTAGCAAAGTTACCGCTAATGCTGGTAATGATGATGTTAGGGTCAGTACTGCTAATTCGACTTCTTTTTTACTGTAAATAATGTCATCGACTCAAAAATTATACTGAATAAGATTGACGAGTATTTTTCAGTTATGTTGATGAATGTACAGTCAATTAGAAATAAGATAGATGAATTATACATGTTTTTAGATAGTATAAGTTTCCCAGATATGCTGCTCTTAACTGAACATTGGCTTGTGACTGATGAGCCAGTATCCATACCTGACTATAGTATGCTATCAAAATACTCGAGATCCAGCTCTATTCATGGGGGTACCCTGATAATGGTTCGCAGTTCATTGTTGAGTGTTTGTTCTTTTGTTGATTTTAAAAATTTTAACCATATGATTGTTGAGAGGGAGTTTGAATTTTCTATAATTAATGTGCCCAAATTAAATGTTTTTGTTATTTGTTTGTACAGGCCGCCCAGTGGGGATGTCACTATGTTCATTACTAGGTTGGAATTGCTTCTTTCAGGTTTTCCTTTACATGCGTGGATTATTCTGGCTGGTGATTTTAATATAGATTTCATAGATAAAACACAAAATCGTTCGCAATCAGTATCAAATTTGTTTGACTCTTTTGGCTTAACTATGCATGTGGAGGAGCCTACTCCAGTTACTCGATTTTCCTCAACTGTAATTGACTATGTATGTTCAAATAGAATAAGTGAATTTGTCTTCTGTTCTGTACTGAACGCGGGCCTATCGGACTATGAAGCAGTATTATGTAACTTTAAGATTTCGAAAGCGAACACTAAACCAATGAGGAAGCGAGGTAGGCTCTACACAAGACAGAATTATGGTAAGTTTTCGCAACTGTGTTCTGACAGCGACTGGGGTGGTGTCTTGTTTTCGCCTGATCCTCTGGCAAAGTTTCACTCCTTATTGTCTTGTAACTTTAACATTGCTTTTCCTCTTAAAACCTTGAAGAAGAACAACAGAGAGCCATGGTTCACTAAAGGACTTAGAGTATCTGCCCGAAATATGCGTTCCTTGCATATGCTTCGAAAACATTTTCTTGATAATACATTTTTCATGTCATATTTTACTGAATATCGTCAAGTATATAGAAAATTAATTAAATTTGCCAAACAAAAGTACTATTCTAATCGAATAGCACACTCTAATAATAGGCAAAAAGAAAGTTGGGACATTGTTAAAGAGTTGATTGGCAAAAAGGGTACATCTACTAACTCAGGTCTTACTCCTGAACAATTAAATTTATTTTATTGCTCAGTAGCAGATAATCTATCTTCCAGTATCAGTCCGGCAGTTGATGCTCTTAGTTTTCTTGGGGATTTGTTCATTCCCAATTCATTTTATTTTCATCCGACCGATATTCAAGAACTTCGAACTGTATTTACCAAGATAAAAAATTCGAACTCTTCTGGTTGGGATGACATTTCATTGAAAATATTTATAAGACTTCCAGATCACGCGCTGCAAACCCTTGCGGAAGCAATTAACAATTCCTTTGTTACGGGAACTTTTCCTTCTTCTTTGAAGTTGGCCAAAGTTATTCCATTGTATAAAGGAGGAGACAGCGAGTCAGCCTCAAACTTTAGGCCAATTTCATTACTTCCAACCTTGTCAAAGATTGTTGAAAAACTTGTGAAGAGTCGTATGGTCAGCTACATAAATGTACATGGTTTTTTGAGTGTGGATCAGTTTGGTTTTCAGGATTCAAAGAGCACAAATGATGCTATGTTCTCTTTATTGAGAGGTGTGTATGTGGGATTGAATGATGGAGAGGTTGCGGCAGCGATATTCTGTGACCTCACCAAAGCGTTTGATTGCGTGAATCACAGAGTATTGCTCCGCAAGCTTGAAATGTATGGTTTTAGAGGCACGTCACTGGACTGGATATCGTCTTACTTGTCTGATCGCCATCAATCGGTACGCTTTAATGGTCAGGAATCCGAGTTTCAAGCTATCACATCCGGTGTTCCTCAGGGCTCGGTACTGGGCCCTTTGTTATTTTTGTTGTACATTAACGATCTCTCAAAGATGAATATATCGGGTGAATTCACGATGTTTGCTGATGATACGACGATTTTATGGCGTGATAGGAATACAAAGAACTTGGAGCTTAAGATGAATATTGATATTTTAAGAATCAAAGAATGGTTCAATTCAAATTTTTTAACCCTCAACATTTCGAAAACAAACATTGTTTCTTTCAAGTGTCACATAGGAGATGTTGTTCTAAATACCGAGGTTGTGCAAAGTTCACATATCAATAAATTTTTGGGCCTACATATTGACGATAAATTGAAATTTCAAAGCCACGTTTTTCAGTTGAATAAAAAACTTTCGGGTGGGTGCTTTGCATTGAGGACAGTTTCTCGAGAGGTAGACATGTCTATGGCAAGAAATGTATATTTTGCGCTGATTGACTCTCATTTACGGTATGGAGTCTGTTTTTGGGGATCGTGTTCTGATCACCTGTTTAACTCAGTTTTTATTCTGCAGAAGCGAGCTATTAGGTTCTTATGTAAATTAAATATCCGAGAATCCTGCAGACCTTATTTTTTGTCGCTCGGAATATTAACACTGGCATGAGTGGCTTATGCAACTCGGTCATCGCACATTGCTCCTCTACCTATCCCCTTAACAACGCTAGTAAAAAAATCTGTTATCTATAATAGTAGAAAGCTTTTTAACCACCTGCCTTCTAATGTCCGTGAGATATGCAACAAAGAGCAATTTAGGGGGAAGGTAAAGAGGATACTGGTTGGGAGGGCTTACTATTCGGTTGCTGAATTTTTCAGTGATACTTTTGCTTAGTGTCTTTTCGTTTACAGTTTAGTTTGTCTTATATTTTACTCACTGACTTATTACTTTATACATGTCTAGTATTTAAGTATGTTACCTTTAATGTCTTTTAATGTGTTATTTTAATCTATGTAGTTTATTTTATAAGAGTATTTTAGCAGCACAGTCTTGTTTCATTTTATTTGATGATTTTTTTTTTTTAATTTTAAGCGTGTATTTGCTACAACTTTTATTTTTAAGTTTGCTTTGATAAAGAGATGTTATAATTCTTATATCAATAAAGCTATTTTTGACTTTGACTTTGACTTTACTGCCTTATTCTTGATGAAACACCCGGTATATTTTGTCATCGTCAGAATGCATGACTTTTCTACTTCACAAAAATTTATGCTTTTTTTTAATTATCATGAAATTGAATCGTAAAAATTGCACTTGGTTGAAAAGCGTACCGTCGACTGGCCAAAAAAAAAATGATAATTATTAATTTGTGTTTTATATGCACTTATTTGTGTTTAATACTTGTATTATTAGTTAACTATGCGCTAATTAGTTGATAAAAGTATTGAGCACAAATTAATTTTTTTTTTTTTTTTTGGTTAGTCGATGGTATTCCCTTCGACAAAGTGCAATTTTCATGATCCAAGTTCAAGATAATTGAAAAAAATTATATATTTTTGTAAAGTGGAAAAATCAGGCTTTCTGACGATGACAAAAGATACAGGGTTTCATTAAAAATAAGGCAGTAATTTTATTTCAAAAAATCGCATGTCTGTAAAACCAAATTTTCGCAAATTTCAGGATTCAGTAATAATGTGAAAAAAAACTTTAAAAAATCCTTATTCTCCCAGAGCAAACCGCATCTCGTTATCTTTTCCCGTTTTCGAGATATTTACCTGCAAAATGTGTCAGTTTATCTAAGGACACCCTGTAGTTAGCCGATGAAAAGGGATTGCCTCGTGTTGCGCGCGCATACCAGGTGAAAATAGATAGGTCTATTATCAAAGATAGAAATCTTATTGTCAAAGCAGTCTTATATCTACATAATCCGAGACATAATCATATAAAATAAAATTAAAAGTAAAGTATTACTAATTTACACTACTTAAATATGTGAGTCGCATTCATAAGGTAAGTAAAATTAAAAATTAAATATAAATAAACAAAAATACAACTATAAACAAAATAAGATAAAATAAAATAAAATAAAACATCAACATCATTACATATAAACTAACAATCGACATTCAACTAGCTGCGCAAAACTCTTCTAAAGTGTAAAAACAATTCTCCAAAAGATAGTCTTTCACGTTTTTTCGGAAGGCATTAAAATTATCAAGTTCTCTCAATTGTAAAGGTAGATTATTGAATATTTTACGGCTTTCATATATTAAGGGTTTGAGCTGCCAATTATACAATCTAGGGTACAGCCCACATTAGCTCGGATAATCAAGTGTCTACTGTAAAGGGTTTTTATCAAATATACCTAATGCAATACATTATGCATAAAGTTCCAAGTTATGAATATCAATATGCCCTGGTAATCATTGGACCATTAAAACACAGAGTTTCTGCATATATGAAATAATTTCTCCAATAGACTTTATAGGTAGTTATGGTTAAACCATGGGTTATTTTATATCTCTATAAAAATCTTGATAAAAATTAAAGTACATATTATCAAGACTTGAGCGTTATAGAGATTATTTGTTAATACAAAAATCATATAATTTTCTGACAGTCATTGTGCTAGGCCTATCTTGACAATTTAAGGATTCTTAATCTTTACATATTCCAATAAAATTATAGTGATGTTGATGCTGATGGTCCAAACTCCAAACAACTGCTGATTGCTGAACTGCAAGTCATTTGCCTAAAAAATATAGATTTATATCTTGGTATAGTGGAATTTGTCAAAAAGTACCAAGTAAAAATAAATAGTCTATTTGTCTGTATTCTGTTTGTCCAAGTGTTTATTTTATCAGAATGATTTTTCTTTGTCATAGATGGTACCTATTGAAAAATTATAGAAAATCTAAGTCAGCAAAAAGCTTAAATTACAATAAATATTTGTTTATGCATGATTTGGTTACAGTTTTTTTATAACATAAGTTTGCTTAGTTTCGAAATACTATCAGGTCATTGCTATGGTCTTTTTTGCTGTAAATATTGTAATTTTTCTTGGCTTATTCAGTTATTATTGCAGTTTCATGCTAGTTTAAATACTGTAGAACCCCGTTTATCCAAGTCGCAATTATCCAAGTTCTGGATTAACCCAACCAATCTAAATACTCAAAGATCTGTGGTACGCCTGTCTATGCATGCTCCATATCTTCTTAAATATGCATATACATTTTACCTAAAAGAATCGTTTTACGAGAGTTCATACTTTTGATATCGAACACGTCATAACTTGAAATTCATGTGACACATTCAATTTTTTTGACAAATTAAAATGAATGACTTCTGGTTTAAGCATCGACGAACGTTGTTGACGTCATTGATTTGTTTCAGTCAATTTCTATTTGTTAAAAAAGGAAGGTAAAAAGTATGAACTCTCATGAAACAAAGCTTACCTTACATATTTCCATTAGGCAATTCAAACCACGTGACATTCAAGATGGCGTGGCGGCCACACATGGGCCAAAAAACACAAAAAAATATCTAAGCTTCTGTCCGAATTAATAGTTTAGGTACCTAGACAACAAATATTTTATTAAATAATGAAAATCAAAGTTGTAAGCAAAACTCTATGCAAAATAATTTAAAATACGCATAAACACATATTCAAAACAAACTTGCTTGGCCGCCACGCCACATTGAATTTTTCTGTTTGACAGATGGATTGAATTGCCTAATTCAATATACAAGGAGAAGATAAATAGAGTACCAATATGACAATCACTCTTTGCATAGGTACATGTGTCCTCAGTGTGAGTGGTTCCCCTGTTGATGTATTTGGACTCTTTTTCTAGTGTAAATTTGCATAAATCGGATTATCCGAGGAGGGTGCCCCCAACGTTATCTCGGATTACCAGGGTTCTACTGTACTTCATTCTTCTTCTGGTCTCTGCAGTTTTATCCGTAACTAAATCATTATCTGATACTTTACTCGCCTCGGTTTTGTGGGTACCACCTATATTACATATCCATTAAACTAGAAATAGGAAATAGCAATACTTTTCACACTCAAAATGATAACCTATACCAAATCATAGATAAGGGATGCAAAACTCTCTCGAACCTATAATATAGATAGGCAACTCAATACAAACATTTTGTTCCTGATTACAGCGCCCTCTCGCGTGTGTAGTCAGCAACTTGTGAGCGCGGGAAGCGCTCCTTTTTGAATTTATTTTTTTTTCTTTTGGATCCGTTTATCATTTTTTATTGCCACTAGCACTATTTAATATGTTTCTAGTGAAAATAAAATTATGATAAACAGTCTCTTGATCACATACCGAAGAGTTACATACTAATTAATCCATGTCTTAAATACAAAAATAACAATTTTGAATTACTTTATTAACTACAGTATGATATCAATCCAATCAATAATAGGTACCGACAATGAATAAGATTTTTTGATTGCAACCTTTTGCAGGCATAAAATAAACACCTAAAAAGAAAGAAAAGTTACAGTGGTAAAATTACAGGAGGTAAAATCCCGATTTCGGTATAATGTAGGGATTGAAAGATACCTGCTCATCATTTTTGGGAGTTCGATGCATTTTTACTGTTTCCTTGGCGTTCACACATTGCCACACAACAAGATAAAACTATTTTGCTTTGAATGGAGAAAATTTTCAATCTCTGATTCAAATTATTGGATAAAAACGGAATATGTCAAAATTTGTCAAAATATGATGAAAAAGTAAAAGTGAAGCGACGCTGCCACATGTCAAAAGAATGGGATATTTGTTTTGAAAAAGAAATGGAATTTCAAATCGTACTACTGGCAATTATATGTTATTTAGCGAGGTACACGACTTTTTTTCCATTGTTGGAAGCTTTTCAAACCAAATAAACAATAATTTGTACATTTTATGTATAAATCTGACAACAGCATTAGACGGCAGCGCCTCTGCCGTCTGTAGTCGCAAGCTTTTAGCGGAACAAATTGTGCCATAGGAGTTGCACATGCATGTACCCAATGACCTATTAACACATATAGACAGAACATCCCATTGATAAAATAGCTTTGTTTTAGTTGACTACATGTTTATGGGCCAGGGGGGGTGAGCTGTGAAAGCGGCTAGGAGTAGGGATTCAAATGATTCCACTAACTCCGCCCCCACTTTACTATCGCAT
Organism: Ceutorhynchus assimilis; assembly: GCA_917834065.1. Classification (NCBI taxonomy): domain Eukaryota; kingdom Metazoa; phylum Arthropoda; class Insecta; order Coleoptera; family Curculionidae; genus Ceutorhynchus; species Ceutorhynchus assimilis. The sequence goes on along the minus strand of OU892284.1, from coordinate 24,809,294 downwards.
ACTTGGCAACTTTGAAAATGAAACCAGTACTACAAAAGTGTATTCTTATCCTTATATTTTACATGATTTTAGAAACAGATTCGGATACACTCAGTGCGCACTGATTGACAAATGGAAATTGTCATAAAATACAGGTAGGTCACATATTGACATGACAATTGAATAGAAGCCGCTGATTGGTGGAAAGGTGGAATTCGAGGTGGGATTTATTTTTTTGCAGCGTTGCTAATTTTCATTGAAAAATAATCGCTTTCCACGTGTTAGAGAAAGATACAAAATAACACAAGGATTAATAAGTAGTGGGGAGAGATGCGGTTCCTGGCACGTAGTCAACTGATATTATTGTTTATTGTTCTGTCTATCTGTGTTAATAGGTCATTGCCTATACCCACTTACTAAGAGCTCAATGAAAGTGCTGAGATATTTAATCATTCGGTCCCGAGTTTGGTCCAAGCAAATAAAAATATACAGGATAAGTACTTTGATCAGAAGCTGAGAAAAAACATATGTTTTTCAGATTGCGTATGATTTGTTTTAATTTCCATTTTGTTTGTGGGTATGAAAGGGTCAACAGATATTTTACCTTCATATTTGTATACTGTCCAACTATCTTACAGTACGCACATATTTTTAAGGTCCTGCACAAATCCTCACGATTCTGCGCAAAGTTAAAAGTTTGGCATTGAAACAGAAATTCGTTTCTTATACCGAGTGGTTTCGAACGATTTCCCATGGGACGGTTTTTGACGCATTGGGTCAGACCTTTAATATTATACAGATATTAGTTAAGACAGAGGCTGTAACTAGGCTTGTAATAAGGAATATTCTCGGAAATATCATGAATTCTAAAGTTATTCAAGTGTTCTCCAAACCTGGGGGGTTATTAAAAAAATATCAGGGAAAATTTCTAGAAAAATATGTTCACTCGTTTTTGCCTGAAACACAAATCCTAAGCACAAACACAACCATACCGCGGTAAAACGGATTTGGTTGATCTAGAAAAAGATCCAGAGAGCCAAGTAGAAAGATCCTTCTTTACATAGTACCAGTCTTGTTGAGGTACTCTGTTCTGTCCCATTGAAGTAATTTATAGTCCTGTTTCTGTTGAAATACTGTATAGTTCTCTTGAAGTACTTGTACAGTCCTATTCAAGTCCTGTAGGGTACCTGTTGTTGAGGTACTGGGTACTGTTGAAATCCTGTTTGAAAATTTGTACCCTTACTGTGTGTGGACACCTAGAAACCCCTTGGGTCCTTATTCTTGAAATACGGGAGCAGCGTCCCCAGGAGATCGAGTGTCTCGCATCACATCCCATTATGAGTTGCGATCCTTTTGCTTCGCCTTTGTTACTTATATTATCAGTTGCATATTATTGAGAAAGACGGAACACTCGTTCTCCTGGGAATGTTGCTCCCCTGTTTTAAGAATAAGCACCTTGGTGCTCGGTGGGCATTATTTATCACCTCGAATTTATATCCAATATCAGTCCCAGATTTCTTATTACCTACAGATATATTTTTTTAAATTTCATTGATAAGCGGATGCTAAGCTAATCTTCCCCTTCTGAATGTTGTGTGTGTCACTTTTTTAGGATTCAATTCTGAGCAGTGATTGATCGAATATTTGAAAAGTAGCTCAAGATCATTTGCCAGTTTCATCTGATCATAATGAAAAGTGAATTATTATACACACACTGGCAAAATTAGGGGAATGGACAAAATTTACACTTAGCTTGACATCAATTTTCCCTTGAACCCTCCGATCCATTTCGATGAATTTTTCACAGATTGTAGCTTGATTCTTCAGGAGTACATCTGACGTATTACCGTTACTTAAATGATTCGTCTTTATATCATAAACAGGGATGGAAAGAAAGTCAGTAATTTTCAGAATTTTTTGAGACACCCTGTGGTGTGAACCACTGGAAATTCAGAACAGTTTTCAACACCAAATTGTAGCCTGATCTTTTCCGAACATTTTCATCTTTTATTCACTCTGATATTTTCAATACTATTAAAAATACAGAGTTTCGAAGAAAACCTGGATATTGTCCTTAATTTTCCCCACATCGACATACGAATTGGATATGGAAATGTGTCGTTTTTCAACTTCAAGTCGTGTGTGTGAATGTTTATTTGAAGTTAAATATTGCTCGCAGTTTTACCTAGAGAGTTTAGTTTAGATAAATAACATTCTACCAAATGGAAATCATGAAAGGGACTTTCTGATCCCCCTGTATATTTGTGAGCATTCTTTTCACAATAAATTGATCGGTAAGAGGTAAAACTGCGAGCAATATTTAACTTGAACTAAACATTCACACACACGACTTGAAGTTGGGAAACGACACATTTTTATATCCAACTCGTATGTTGACGTGGAGAAAATTAAGGTCAATATCCACCATTTCTTCGAAACTCCGTTTTAGAGTCATCAGAGTGAATAAAAAATGAAAATGTTCGGATAAGATCAGGCTACAATTTAGTGTTGAAAACTGTTCTGAATTTCCAGTGGTTCATCCCTGTATATGATATAAAGACGAATCATTTAATAACAGTAATACATCAGATGTATTCCTAAAGAATCTAGCTACAATCTGTGAAAAATTCATCGAAATCGAGCAGGGGGTTCAAGAGAAAATTGATGTCAAACTTAGTGTAAATTTTGTCCGTTCCCCTAATTTTGACAGTGTGTGTAGTTGTGTATTGTCTCCTTGTAGATAATACCTGGATTACTTTGAGTTTATTTGATAGTTGTGATGTAGGTACATGGTGTGGAAATAAGGAGCACAAAATTGGCCTCTGAGGTACACCACATAGACATTTAAACCATCAGACTGCAAACTATTAATTTTTACTGATTGTATTGTGCTGGTAACCACCAAGGAGCCAATAGGCCTCGATTTCCAAAACCAAAAAACCTCCAAAATGCCAGTTGATCAAATGCCCTAGAATCGTGGAGGACAAAAGCAGTCCGTTTCCATGGGAAAAGAGCAGTGGTTCATCTATAATATTTGTGGATGAAAACTGGACTGAACTACATGATGGATACAAGATATGGAGGTAGCAATCTTCCTTTATTATTTGGTTTTTCAGAATACATTCTTTTGTAAGAGCAGGCAAAATGCTCCCACTATCCGATCTTCCAACTTTTTAGATACTGGGATACTTGGCATTGTAATTAAAAAAAAAAGTCATCCAAATCTTGGAGAGCGTAGATGTCTACAAGAATTTACTAGATGTCCTACAATATACATAGGAATTTGAGAGAAAGATGGTTGCAGGTTGCAGCATTTATAAGCCAATCTCCGCGGGGGTGGGGGTGCTATTTCGTACAAGACATCTGTACACACCAAGCCAATTGCTGACACTCTACAAAGCCCAGATTCGACCAACTATGGAGTACTGCTCACATATATGGAGTGCAGCACCCAAACATACCTTAATGCTTTTGAATACCGTGCAAAAACGAGCTATCAAGCTGATCAATGACCCCGCACTTACTCGTAACTTGGATGGTCTCGAACATCGCAGAACGGTGGGCGATTTATCTCTCTTCTACAGGTACTATCACGGAAAATGCTCTGAAGAGTTGGCACGTATGATTCCACCGAGAGTAGCACCTACCAGGCGAACCCGTCAAACAGACGGTAACCATGAATTTACTGTCAAACTAGAGGCACCAAGAACCTCATTATATCAGAATTCATATCTCTGGAGAACAGCATCGCTGTGGAATAAACTCCCTGCGACGGTTTTCCCTGCAGGTTACAACCTGAACCGTTTCAAGACCAACATACACCGACATTTCCGCGCACTTGCCGCTTCTCGAGCGTGATAGGACATTTCCTTGCGAGTGCGCATATCCGTAAAAAAAAAAAAAAAAAAAAAATCTCATGAGTACCAATTGGCTGTGATTTATTAGAAATGAAACCAGTATGTAGGTACCTCCTCAGCAGCAACATGCCCGAACTCAAAGTTGGTCACCCCCTTAATTCATTTAGTTAATGTTACAAGCTGATCTCTATCAATTAATTTCTACTTTTTGGATTATTTGTATAGGTCGTCAGGAACTTCAGGAAGTAACGTTAGTCAGGTTTCTACTTGGGTTTCTAGAGTTCACGAATTGTTTACCTATGCCTTGGACAGAGATTAGTCAAATAATGTATTTACATATATTCGGGCGTGCCCTCTTATTGAGAAATGTGAAACAATCTTTTGAGTCATTCTTTAAAATAACTGGAACTTCTAAGAATGCATCCCAACTTCTTCAATTAATACTCCTAGAGGCTCGTTTCCATTACGCCCTCATGTAGCAGCACCTTCCATTTCTGTTATTAACATTGACAACAATTGTAACAGTGCACGTGCATCTTCATTATCTACTATATGTTTTCAGTTTGCTCAGTTGTCTGACAGATGAGCGATTTGCCTTAGTGGCTGCTTTTTTCTGGACACTGTAAATATTGAAGATATAATGATTCATAATGAAGTAATCAATCACAAGGCTTTTGCTTTTTTTCAACTTATTTTGATTCATAGTTAATAAATTTCCCCTTGGAATTATGCTGGTCAGGACTTTTGTTCGGTCATAGCGTGTTTATCTCAAAATTCCATTGTATTAGATTCTACATCCAATAACCTTTGCATAACATCAAGTTTGCATACAAAAAAAATTGTATTCAACAATTATTCGAAATATTGTTCAACGTCAATTGAACCTAGGTCAACACTTGCAGCTCAAATTAAGATTATTGCAAGGATTTATTTAATTACGAACATTTTTTAATTTTGTTGTTGATATTTGAATAAGCAATTATTGATGTTATAATATTAGTGTTATGAGTCTAAGTGAAAAAACATGTTTTTCGGGCAAAATAAATGTAATAATAATTACTAAATTGTTTGCTTTGTAGCAAATTCTAAGAATATTTTTGAAATTTATTTTGGTTCAGGGTGGTTCTTTTTTCGCTACTGCTTCTTTGTAGGATATCAACATGTCCCATCTCGTTGTATCGGGAAATTTCAATGGTGATTACATTTTCTACAAAATCGATTCTCTAGCAATGCACCAACATAACATAAAAACCGAATACCTGCCAAGATAGTTTGAGCAAACCTCGGAGAAAACTATACACTAGTGAAATCAACATTCAGGTTCTTTTACTAAGTACATTTTAGGTTGTTTATTTTTAAATGTTTTTCATATATTTGCAGCATGATGTTAACAGGTCGTTTGGGTGATATTTTGATAGAATGATTTGTTAATTGGACAAATTTCAAACTTTTGTCACCCTTCTGCCTAATATTGACGATACCTACACAGACTATAGTTATGATTCATAAGTATTCATCCTTGCTTAAATCAAACATGTTATAAAATATATTTTCCTTGATTGAAACTCTGTGTATGAAATTTGCCCCAATAATAGCCAACAAGTAATTTGACAAAAAGTTATCTTAGAAGTTAAGTTTTCATGATTTCGCGATGCGATATTTAACATGCTAATGAATATCACAGTCTTGAACTCAGTCAAAATCAAGCCAACCAACGACTTCTGTCAATAATAAGAAAAGATTCTCTAATTTTCAATCGGAGAACACAATATGTGTTTCATTATTACAAAAATTTTAATAAAGATACCTACTAACAAAAAACACACTCTTGTCTCTCAGGTTATTATGAGCGCCTTGGGGGAATCCTGTTCCAGTATGTAAATAAGTTTACCTTCATTTTATTTCTGACAAAACAACTCTTGAAACACGGTTCTTGTGCTGCAATAGCACCATTTTTTTCTTATTCTTTCATTTTCAGCTTTTTTCGCCCAATGATTCTTTGTTTCTAATTTTTGTTGAAATCAAGCAAAATGTTTTCCATAAAGAATAATTGTATCGTCTAACGTTCCAATTTCTAACTGGGTTCTAAAAGTAGGTAGTTCATGTCCACTAAGCATAGAGTTGCAAAAAATACTACAAAATGAAAGTATTTTTAGTATATGTGAAGAGGTGCGAAATCCAGGTCGAAATTACATAGATTTTCCATATAAATTAAGCAAAATGTTCTAAAAGCAAGTAAATTATATAATTAAATTTAGATTGTTCAAGGTTCTGTAAATGTCTCAGGAAAACAAATTTATGAACATTTTAAAGCTAAATAATCAGTAAGTAGACAATATTGTTGTTGTCCGTAATATCACAAAATTACTGGTTATTAAATCGGTCTTACCTTGCGAAAAAACAAATTAATTAAAAATAAAAACCTTCTCTAAGTGGCAATTTAATTAGGAATTCCATAAGTGAAAAATTGTAATTGATGCCTAAATTTTTTTAAGGTGAATCATCAAATTAAAAGTGTAGGCAGTGAATCGTTTATGCAAAACAGTCACCTTCTTTTATTCTTGTGACTTTCTTTTTATGAAGCTATTATCTACCTGAAGGAAAGTGTCTTCTAGAATTATATTGTTTTGGGCTCAAAGGGATTAAAATCCTTGGAATTCTTGTCTGAACCATTTAATTTATTATTGAGTTTTACAAGAGGCTCTATGATTTCTTTGTATAGGGTTATTAAAAGTAGTTAAAAATTTAATTTTCTTAAATTATTCTATTTACTAGTCATTTACATAATTAATATTTGAATAGATTGGAGCTGCCTTCTAGGATTCAATTTTTCTGTTTTGAAGAATTAGGTTTTTACTATTTAGATAAGTAAATTTGTTAAGTTAAAACCCTCTTAAAAATACATAATGTTTCATAAAAAGAGAATGGGATAACCGTTACCTAATTCTGCAAAACTCTAGACGATCCTAAGTTGCGCAAATGTCTGAATTTAAAAGGCGAAAATCGTTTAAGTATGAAATTAAATTGGCAAAATTCGACAATTTGAAAGTTCTTCGCAGTTATTCGACATTCAAGGACGTCTATTTGAAAAAATGATTTTACAATGGTATAGACATGTTGCCAAATGGTGCTGATCTAACCCAGACAATGTTATTTTTCGTTAAAATTGAGTATTGCATAAAACCGGCAAGATTATTTAATGGTTTTCCTCCAAAATACATAATTCACCAGAGAGGAAACAATTTGATCAAATAAACTCGCAGACAAAATAAATAAAACATAAGCAATCTATGTACATAAATAATTGTTGGTGTGTCTACCACATAACGTTGAACTTTAACCTTTTGGAACATCAAAATACTGATATTAATTGACATAAAAAATAATTCAATTATGAATCTGGTTTTTCATATGATATGGAGACATACAATTTTCAATGTAGGAGCATCCTGGTTTTATTCAAATCTTTTCCCCTATTTTGCTTTCAAGTCTTTTTCAGCCTTTGGGGGACTTCCCCATCATCTCAAGCACAACATGTCCCTATTAAAAATGCAGGCTTTTTAATAACAAGGATGAAAAATTTAAAAATCTTGTGTATTGTTGGGCTGGCTGGAAATTCCCAATTTCAAGTTGCTTGTTAGGCGGCAGATTAGGCAATTTCGTCTACATTAATGAGGTGATAGATGTTGCTAGACACGATTTCAGTTTTTGGGTTCTGTGTTAAATATAAAAGAAAATGTTAGCTTTGAAATAGGGCCATTACATTCTAGAAGTGTAAATGGTACTTTTTCCACTAGTTCTCAAAATTCAGGCTTCATCATCAGATTTTTTTCAGATTGAAATACAATAGTTTCGATAATGTAAATTATCTAGGGGTAATTGTTATACCTTAAGAGCGGCTCATGTTACTGAAAGAAATCTGAATAATGAATGAAAATTAAAGAGAACTTGAAAAGTAGAGTAACAGATTATGAGTCACCTTGAAGAACTTTTTGTCTTTAAAGATATAAAAAAATCGGAGAGTCTTTGAAATGGAATCAAACTTCCCTTTTGAACATCCTTAAGGTTTAATATTGCTGGTTTTGAAATTAAAATACATATCTGAAGAACATCTCTTTCCTTTCAACTGTCTCGTACTCACCCGGATTTGCACAAACTGCTTACTTCCAACTACAAGAATCTTGATAATTATGTACAATATATCATTCTTAATATAATGAGGATAAATGTATCTTCAACTCATTTTCCACGTATAAGAACGTAATGTAACTAATTTGTTTTGTTAAAATACACAAATTACTAATAATCAAGCATATTATAGAGGATAACAGAAGTTGTCCTCCAAAGTAGGTCTTTTCATAGTCTACGTGACCTGCATCTGGCGTTCTTTGAGCTTCTTTCACCTTAATTTTCGTTATATCGAAACACATAGTTGGATCTGTAAATAAATGCACAGGCTGACCTAAAAATATCCAAATTGGATTTTTTTGGCAGTTACTTGGATTATTGGCTAGGAATACCATTTTATTACAAAATGAGTTGGAATTCAGATTCGAAATTAGATTTTTAATAATAACCTTGAACCCTCTTGGAGACAAAGAGCGTGAATTATGCAGTTACTTGAAGACACATTTGTCTGAACGTCAGTCATATGATAATTTTGTTTGTCTTGGATAAATTATTGAAATTTCGTGGGTAAAAAAAAAATAAAATAAAACAGGGTCTCGATAATTATTATTGGGTACCCCCAGTAAGTACTGTCGACTTTCCATTTCATCTGTAAAGGTCGCATTTGGATCACGTTGTGGGTGTTTTTATCTCTCTTGTACCAAAACCGGTTAAGACATACATATTTCAAATGCAGTTTGGTTTTCAGCACGTTTTATTATATCAGTTTACTGGGGCATTTAATCTATTCTCATTATGTAATAGCTTTGCCTGGTGCATGCATATGACACACAAAGTTTGCCTTTAGTGACACACAATGTGGCGAACGTGCATTATACATTTTTTATTATCGTCAGAAATTGTTTCCAGTCGGTGACATAATACTTTACATAAGTCCAAAAACTGAGAAATCCTAATAAAACTAGAAATTTTCATAACAGATGTCAAGCCAGGCAAAACCGTCATAAGCCTCGTTATCTAGACCACCAAATCGCGAATAAACATTTTCATTGAACCCAATTAAAGCTCATACCAGGCTACTTGTAGCCAGGATACGATACATAAGATTTTATTGTTTAAATTTCAAAAGTAAAATTGCTCTCGTGAAGGTTTTTGCAACTGGTTCATAATGAGGAGTATTGACCTTTTTGAGGCTGTGTGCCGGATTTCGAGACGGCACACTTAAGGGACAGGTGTTGTCTGTTGCTACCCTCTTTGAGAAAAAAACAAAACATGTGGACGAATCTATAGTGTTTGCAGGTATAAACCTAAGAACCTTTGGGTTTTCTTTTGGTTATTTATTTTTAACATGTACCAAAAGTTTAATCACAAAGCAGTTTAAGTGATTTTGATCCATCGAAAACAGCAATTAAGTTCAATTTAATAATTACATTTCCGCTTTTAATTATTATACTTACTAATAATTACCTTTTTTTGTTTCAGGTAAAGCAGCCATCTACTAATTATTGTATTATTATAGTTGGTAAGTTTTTGCTTTGAAATCTGTGTCAAATTTGCAATTATTAAAACAATAATCTAAAAAGGTCTTAAATCTTGCATCTGCACTTGACAGGACTCGGGTAAAGGTTAAAATACGGTGCACAAACAAGGGGCCAAAAAAATAAAAATCGAAGAGAAATACCTGAAAGGTACATACCAGATGTTTATGGCCCAGGTAAAAGCACTCGTCTGATTTCCGCCGCTCTCCCATCTTTTCGGGTTGCTCTCTTTCCAAGGTGTTTTGACAAGGTTTACCGACAAGTTATGGGGTCTGATGTTTTCCGCCAGCTTGTTTGTACTTAATAGGATTTTGGTTTTGCGAGGGTTTTCAGGGATTTTCGAAGAGATCGAAGTTGTTTTTCAATTATTTGCTGATGTAGTGGTTACTGAAAAATAAGGAAGCAATTTAGGATTAACTGCTTTAAAAAAAAAAGAATGGCTCTTATAAGTAGCCTCCGTACCATTAAAAAATTGTAATCAAAAATATTCCACTTTGTACAATTTGGAGCCCAATGCTACGACTACAATTCTACAACATTTACTATACGTTACTTAATGCAAATCTTGATGAAAATTATTATTTTGGAGAATTCCTAAGATATTCTAGAATAGGGAAAAATTTTGATGCTCCACACTAGAATCTGAACTTTGGTGAATATCTTGATGTAAAAGAAGCAAAATAAATTGTCTTTTTCCTAGAATCTTTTTGTCGAGCTTTGGTGGAGTAATTCCCTGGGAGCAGTCAGTTTAGTTGGTTCCAAGAAGGAAAAAGATTGATGCTGATGGGGTATGCGACAATGGGAGCCATGACGCATTTTCAGGTGTGGCACCCGAAATCGACCAGCAAAATTACATTATCTATATCCTTTTAAATGTTTTGTGTCAATTGAAACATTTTATGTTAATGGCAATTCTCAAAGAATACATGGCGAGAGAAATATTGTCTGGAATTCTATGGGTCCACTAAAACGATCTTTAAACAACAACTTTCATTGAACTAAGTACTTGAATTTAGAAAAATTATACAAGTGGCCCAGCGTCAAATCACCCCCCTCATCGGGCACAAAATTTTCATTATAGGTATTTACTCGAAACACTTTATCATTCGTAACCAAAAACCGCCTGTCTGCCAGCGATGGGTGGTAGCCCGCTCCTGTGACCGCCCCCCAAATAAGGGAATTTTGATCAAAAACCCCCCTTACGAGTACACAAATGAAATTTTTTGGGCATGTAGAGAATTATATTAGAAACCTAAAAACACGCCTTCCAGTGGTAGCCCGTCTAGGACAGACGCCTTCCAGTGGTAGCTCGTCCAGGGCAGACGACGTTAAAACTCCCCTTACGAGTACATTCACAAAATTTTGTAGACTTAAACAGTCAGATTGGTGTGCTAAAAATGCATGGCAAACGCCTTCAAGTGGTAGCCTGTCCAATGTCCAAGACAAAATTACGCTGAAGCGTTTCTAATTATGGATAAAGACATTAAATAAAACTACAACATAAGTATTAGGAACAAAAACACAGATTTATGTATTATTCAAGAGTACTTAACATTATTAATGATAAATAGGAGTTACAGATTATATAGGAACACGGTAGAGTAATGACTCTCCCAGACCTAACTTCACTAGAGAGTCAGTACGGGGGAAAGTCGATAATTTGTTGGAAAATTCGTGAAAAATTAATGATGCTTTGTAGAGATTTTTTGAAGTTTGAGGATGATAGAGTTGACCCTGAAACACAGCCAAGAATAGTTTTTTCAGTAAAGTTAGGTGTGGGAGAGTCACTACGGGGGGAAGTCGATAATTTGTTTGAAAATTCTTGAAAAATTCAAATCAAATCAAATCATCAATCATCATCAATATCAATAATGCTTTGTAGGGTTTTCTTGCCATTTCAGAAGGAAAGAATTGACCCTTAATCACATCCTAGAATACTTTCTCTAGTCAAGTTAGGTCTGGGAAAGTAACTACGGGGACTAAAAAGGTCGATTATCGCATAAGTTTTCCCCTGTCTGATATTTTTTTCTGTTTGCCTATCAGTTGAAGGGCCTGATCGATAGTTCATAATCTTCATAAATCTATCCCTTCAAATTCCTAAAATTCTCTTAGCTTCGCGCATAAATAGTTTTTTTGAAATTGGTTTTCAGTGTCATGAAATGTGATTGAACTAACTTTAGGTGCAACCTTGAACCTTTGCCAATCTTGAACAAATGAACCGATTTGGGATTTTTTTAGTTTGCAGCCTTTTTCTTCTTTCATCGAAGCTAGAATTTTTTTCAGATTTTTCAAAGAAATAAAATAAAAAATTGTGGAGACATTTTTTACAAAATCTCAAAGCGTGTAAACACTGTAAAAAGTGCAGTTTTACAAAAATAATTTTTATTCTTTCTAAACAACAAATCCCTTAAATAGACCAATCCCCTATTACCTGGACTGCGCGCGTCGCTTGTAGGCTGCAGGTGAGCGTCCAATGAGAAACAAGTTTGTTACAGGGTTGCGTCATATTCTTATTCAGAGGCTAGTTCAGAATGAATCGTTCTTTCTTTCTTTGTAACGTCTAATTCGACAAAAAGCAAACCAATACTTTACATATTACTCACCGCCAGATCTATGAAATGAAAAAGCGGGACTATTCTTATCCAGAGGGAAAGCTCACCGCAGGCAAAACATTTTTTTCAGGTGTCACGCCCAAAAGCATAAGGAGGGGGGAGGGGCTGTAGTGCTCAATGTGTCCCCCCCATGGACCCCCTTGAGCAAGAGCGCAACAAATTTTTTGGAGCCACGCCCAAATTTTGTTAAGAATTTAACCAAAACTCGTCCAAAAAAAGTTCTCTTTTCCTAAAAAGCTAAAGGTTGTATGCACTGCACTACTTTTTTGCCACTCTGTATGTTCTGCTTTTATTACATTATATGTATAAAGCAAAATTTAAATAATTTTGTGATAAACTATGTTCTTTCGTTGTGCTTCACAAAATTAAATTATAATTGAATAATTGGATTTGAAAGAATGTTTTTAACATGTAAGTAAAATCCTAATCATTCACTTTCGTCATTAGATATTTTATCACTAGTGACGAAAGTGATGTTTTCTGGCCAGAGAAAAAGTTTTTTGCAGATGCTAGTTTGTTTGTGCAATGAGATTTGGATTTTGTTGGAATTTTTGACATTTTTATACCTACACAACATACAACATTTATTGTTAAAACCTAAGAATCGTAAACTAACAGGAATGCTCATCCTGAGAAGGCGTACGTTCGCCGGTTCTCGAGTCTACAAGGTCTGCGAGTGACGTCAACACGTCAGCAGCTAGCATTGGTGACGTCATCCGCAGACCTCGATGAAATGTTTGCGATACAGGCTCGTTATTTGATTTTTGCGTCGATTTTAAATGTAGAAATAGCAATTTATGTTGTAAAATGAGCGTGTTTTTGCACTAAATGTGAAGATGGGGTGGAAAAATTGTGACGAATCCAATTCATACCGTTCGTCAAAGTGAAATGAACAACGTTCTCTACCTAAAATGTTGATGGAGCGTTTTTGAGACCAAATGGAATACGAACAAACTCGTTATAACAACAATCAAAGATATCTTACCACAGATAGATTTTATGTATAAACTGAAATTTGTTCTGGATGTCTATGCTCGAAACCGGGGAACCATGTTCTCATGAAAACGATTGCTTTGTCTTTGTCAGTGTTATAGAAATATGAATATGAGCGACGAAGAAAAGAACCTTCGTTCTCATAAGGACCCTGATGGCAAGATCCCCACAAATTATTCCCTTCCAACCAACACCGCTCAAAAGATGCCTCAAACTAGGCGAATACTGGACGCGGAGTTTTTAAGATATGTGTGAGGCAATGTGTTATCCTGAATTCTGTTTCTAAATTCAGAAAGACATTCTGGTTATGTGAGACCGGCCTTAAATTGTACAATTGATTTTCGATATTTCGATTTAAAAAATTTAAAAAAACAAAAGACTTTTTGAATATTTTGGTACCCGAAAAAAAAATTCCACTCATGACCCCCCCCCCATGTCCGCAGTCCACGAGCCGCCGCTGTATTGTTATCATAGGATATATTGGGGGCCCGAAGTTTTGCTTGGGCCTTGGGGCCCAACTGAATCGAAAATAGGCCCTGCTTCCCCCCGTAGTGCCCCTTCCAGACCTAACTTGACCGCAAAAACTATTCTGGACTGTGTTTAAGGTTCAACTCCATCATCCTCAAACTTCAAAAATCCCTACAAAGCATCATTAATTTTTCACGAATTTTCCAACAAATTATCGACTTCCACCTGTATGTAGTGACTCTCCCAGACCTAACTTGACTGCAAAAACTATTCTTGACTGTGCTTAAGGGTCAACTCTATCATCCTCAAACTTCAAAAAATCCCTACAAAGCATCATTAATTTTTCACGAATTTTCCAACAAATTATCGACTTCCCCCCGTAATGACTCTCTAGTGTTAGGTCTGAGAGAGTCATTATGGAGTCATTAATCTACCATGTTCCTATATAATCTGTAACTCCTATTTATCATTATTAATGCTAAGTACTCTTGAATAATACACAATCTGTGTTTTGGTTCCTCTTATGTTGTAGTTTTATTTAATGTCTTTATGAGGAACGCTTCTCTTGGACAGGCTACCACTTGAAGGCGTTTTCCATGCATTAGCACACCAATCTGACTGTGTTTAAGTCTACAAAATTTTGTGAATGTACTCGTAAGGGTAGTTTTACATCATATATATTTTTTTTAAGGTTGTCTGCCCTGGAGAGGCTACCACTGGAAGGCGTCTGCCACGTGTTTTAGGTTTCTTATATAATTCTCTACATGCCCAGAAAATTTCATTTGTGTACTCGTAAGGGGGGTTTTTGATCAAAATTCCCTTATTTGGGGGGCGGTCACGGGAGCGGGCTACCACCCATCGATGGCAGACGGGCGGTTTTTGTTTACGAATGATAAAGTGTTTCGAGTACCTATAATGAAAATTTTGTGCCCGATGAGGGGGGTAATTTGACGCTGGGCCACCGGTCTAAATATGATAAGTGAAATTGAAAAGCTAATCTCGACTAATGATTTACGAAGTTTTTTCTTTGACACTAGTTTAGGAGTATGACCAGCATCGAAACGTAGTGATCAAGAGTTTTTGTGTTAGAAGTTAATTAAAGCTTGAAAGGAATAAAGAATAGTGTTAAGAACAAAAAAGCCCTTACCTTTTACATACAAAAAGAGTTTCTACACTCGTTCTGAAGATGCTGAAATCCAATTTTTAGTGTTGAAACTTTTCCAACATTGAACTTTACGATTCAAGGGTAAGGGTATCTCTTTCAGAAGTCAGCAGAATGCTTAAAAATAATGTCTAATAAAACCCGAGGGGTTAACCACTATGCTTACAAATGTAAAATGATTTCCATATTTATTTGGTGATCACTGATCAATGAATCTCATGTGTTCCCATCTCAAGAATTATTGCAACTGATTGCCAATGATTTTCAGATATTTTTGTATGATTACCAGGTGATTTCCATTTTTTCTGGAGATTCCTATATCATTCCCAATTGATTACCTGATTTCCTCCATGATTTCCTACAATCAACCGATTTCCAGCTGATTTTATTACGAGAATGATGTCCAATTGGTTAGCTTTGCATTGATATGACCAAAATAAACAGTCTTTCCTCTTATAAAAACACGTTTCCACTGAAAAATTAGCAACTTTTGTATTTGCAACTCTTCCAAAAGTTACCAACTTCTATTTTCACTGTATCTACACCCACACAGATTTTGTTGTAGGTATAAATAGTTGTTGAGCCCTAGATACCATTGCGTGTCTACACTGCATAATATGGATCTAAAATAATGGATATTTCTTTGATTTCACTAGGATGTGCATCTGAATCAGAGACATCTTCAGTTAGGGTTTCACTCGACAAACTTATTTCTGATTCTGATTCAGATGTGCTATCGTCTCTGCCTAGTATTTATTCTGCTTTCCCTTTTCAAGCTCTTATTGTCTTGAACGCCCGACTTTTTCGTTTTGTGTTTTTCTCAGGGACATTCCGATTGCTCTTAATGTTGGATCGATAAACGTCCCTGCTTCTCTGAAAAGAACCAAATTAAAGTTGAGCCCTGAATAATCTCTTAATTGTAGCGCATCGCAATTGCTAAACCCTGATGTGTGAAGAAATTCTGTGTCTTCTTTTGGCAAGTCGAATTCGAGAGAGGTTTCAAGATTCATGTTTTCATTTTTATGATCTACAACATTGTCATACTTTAGGTCTGTTCTCATAGGAATCACAAACTAGTCAGAATGAATTTCATTGGTTGAAAATTTTCAGAAAACTAGTTTCAACCAATGAAATCAACTCTGACTGGTTTGTGATTTCTGCAAAAACAGATCTAATATTATGGACGGCGTCCGCGCCGACGACGCCATTCTGAATTACTTGGTTTCGTAGTATCATGACCACATTTAAGTGGTACAAAATACAGCGATTTGCACCAATCAAAAACGCTTTGACTGGTTTGTGGTTTCTGTGAGAAAAGACCTAATCTTCATCTTGTTCTTCTTCTTCTTCAAGTTCTAAACTCTTCAAGTTATTGGCTCAGTTATTGGGAAACTCATTGGGATATCAAATTCATTTCAAATTGTCTAGCACTCAATATTGCCTAAAACTTAGTCTTAAAGGCAAATACACAACTGACCGGTACGCCGTATCGTATGTATGATATGCTATTTCTGGGTTATAATGACATGATATTTTTAGCGATTATCACGCGATTCTCAGCGATTACCAATGGATTCCTATGTGATTTCCATGGAGTCCTAGGAGATTCCTAGCGATTTCCAGGTTATTCCCAGGGACTTCCAAGTGATTTCCATGTATTCCTGATTAATTACTATGTGATTCCCAAAAAAATTTACAATGATTTCCACTAGTGGTTTACTGTACGATAAAACCTATCTTCTTAATTTCCCTAAAAAGATGAAGCTATGTAGTTTCAATAAGCAATTTTCTCTCATTGACAAACTTCATCAAATAATAAATCTTCTTGTCATACTCAATCCATAATAATTATCACGTTACAAATCACTGTTGTTTTAGTACAACACTAATCTGTTTATCACTTTACAAACCTAAACTTTTTCACACCCTTATCGGTTCTGTCAAATCTAACCCATCCCAGGCAAGATACCCTTATTTGGCTCCGATTGATCATCATCAGGCATTCCGCCACTTCCGGCCCGGACCACACACTTGAATATATGGCGACCTTTCAAAGTGAATGCAGCTGAAACAATCCTAGACTTTTCTGAGGTCAAGGACCAATAATAAATAACTATTAGATTTTATATGTGCTAAACACAAGATCGAATTAATAAACAATTAGTCTAATGGACGTCAAACAATAATTTTACAAAGTTGTATGTCGTCAAATAAGTCACGAGAGTTTTTAGAAATCTCATTAAGCAGGAGCGGTCCAAGGTCAAGGCAACTATCTAGAAAAACACTTATTGACTGGTATTGTTTGAACTATAAGTCGATGATGTACAAATTGGTTTCATTTTGCTGCCCAGAAAACATCAACTTTGTTCCTAAAAGAGGTGGGCACCAAAAATCTAACCTCGATTTCCACCCAGAAGTGGGTCATTGGTAATTTCGCATAAATTTTTCGCCTATTGCGTGCAGGTTCGAGTGTCTCTTGAATAAAAATTAATTAATAGGTTTTCTGCTGTTTGATAGATTCTTATTATATTGAATTTGAATAGCCAGGCAAGGTCGTCCAATAATAATGAGCTATTGAAGACAAACAATAATTTCGTTTTTGTTAATCATGAGCGTTTTACGTGTGTTTTATACCATAACTGGTTTTTTGGTTGATTTGGATATGTACCGAGTTCGTGCCTGAGAAAATGCGTCATAACTAATTCAGAGAAGTAGGATGATGTCTTATGGAATAGTAACTGTACTTTCTCGGAACTACCGAGAGAAAATCGTATGGAAATTGGCTTCTCATGAAGAAGGCAAGCAAAAGCAATATACACAAGTAAAAAACTAAGATCTGTAATAATTCGGGTTCATGTTTCTTGTAAAGCTTGTACGAAGTACAGTACAAAAATTAATTACCAAAACAACATGTTTATATGCCAGATCTTATATTTCCCGAGGAGTTGGAAATTGGAATGGGATTTGATGAGCGGATGGATAGGACTTGCAAGGCGGTTTGCAATTATGCCAATCATTAATTAATCGGAAGCAGTAGATCATTCAATCAATAGAAGCTTGGGAGGTTTTCCAGCAAGGCACACGATTTCAAGAAATTTTGGGTATTGTTGTGGAATTCCAGGGTTCAAAAGTAGGTACCTAGTGTATTTTGCTCTACTGCATTTTTTGATAAAATATTCACATGAAAATTAACTTATCCTTGTTATTATAAATATTTTATTTATAATTATTGTAGGATCTCTGACCTTCTTTAAACACTTCCACCTGTGTTATATTGCTTTATTTTTATTGTTTAATTTTACCAGTTAATGTGTTATGGTAACTTTAAAATAACATAGACGTCAATAATAAGGTGATTGGATTCTCTTTATCCAGTATTTGGAGAATAAGTTTGTCAAGGTGAAAATGCAAAGGTTAAAAAACTGATAATTGTAATTATTAGAAAATTATGGCACCTTCAAATAGCGACGGTCACTAATAAAAAACGTTCTTATTTTGACAATATTGACACCTACGCATGCGTATTTGTGATTAAAAATAGTGGCGGTCAGTAATAAAATAAGGATCATCCTTATTTGTGATTGGATAGTGAAAGGCAGTATTTATTCCACTATTTTTTTAAACATGCGCAAATATAAATCAAATGTCAGTTGTCCAGGAGTTTTTCAAATTCTAACCTTATATTATTTGTTTATATTTTTTGTTTGTGTTTTATGGATGGATAAAACCGAAAAACATCATTTGCACCCCCTAGAATGGTAGTTTCCAACATTTCTCCCATTACAATTGAGTAAACAACGCGACACTGATGCAAAAAAAATGATCAAAATAGTGCCAATTGAACATGTTGTGCCATAATTCTTTTTATTCATGAGAAATAGTGATTGTCAGTAATTAAATAGGGCCGATCAGTAATAAAATCGATCACTATTTGGAAAGTGCCATAATTCTCTATTGTCTAATGGAAAAAATGTTTTACAGATAACAACTGATTAAATAAAATCTCAAATCTCTCATTCCAAATGTATTATTTATGTTTGAATATTTTGAAAGCCTTTTGTGTTTTTCATTAGCTATACTTGAACAACCTTCAGCAATCTAACAAAGAACTAGTTAAGTTTGACTTTTTTAAAATTAACTTATTTGCGAGCTTATTTGCATTGCAAATCTGTAAATCCAGCTAGTAAAATAATAGTTGAAAATTTCCCTGTGCCACCAATCCACTGCATATTAATGAATTCTATTTGCAGAATATTTAAAATCATTCTTGTTAAGGTTTAGAAATTAGTTTCAAATAAACGAGCAAATAACTATGTACTTAGTTGAATTTGAAGAAAACAACAAGACAGTGCCGGAAGATTCTTAGAAACTGCTAAGAGCTTTCTGGATAAAGGACAAAATGTTGTAATGTATCTGGGCTACTAAGTACCTATTTAGAATAAGTGGGAGTTTTCAGTTCTCATAGATAATAAAAAAAACTCTTGGCAGTTTAACAATAATTGGCTTTTCGTAAATAGATACCTTTCGAGAATCCCAAGAATTTTCCACCAAAGGACTTACTAACAAAAAACTTGTAGGCTGAAAACCAAGATAACTAATAATAAGATAAGGAAATTGGAAATAGATGGGTGAATAAATCAAACGTTGAGCCCTGAATTGACACCCTCAAAGAACAAGAGAAAGAGAGGCCACCTGCAGAAGAACAACAATGACAAGAGAAGCTTAAAGTCCCTCCTCTGAACCAGGTGGATACTTTATGCTGGCCCAAAACCGAGCCCAAAACATATATTTACATTCACCAAAAATTAAAAAGACCGTTTTTTTCTGCTATATACCTAGATAGGTACAGCTAGATCGTTTTGACCGATAATGATAGAATAATTACGAAAGCCGGGATTTCCCAGTAAACCTATTACTACATCCCACAGTGGAAAATTCCCCAATAATTCACGTCGTCGGTGTGAAAAACCCTTTTATAAAAAAGAGTGTCAGCCCACTTCCTGTTATAGTATATGGGATTGCTTAACATTAGGGCCCCTTTTAAAATCTCAATTACTATAATTGAAACCAATCATACCCTAGTTTACTATACCGCATTATTACGTGATCGGATGTCGAAATAGTTGTGCTAATTTAATATTAATTCCTGAACAAAACGTACCATTTACCAATTTTAACCCAAGTAAACATTATTATCTATTTCACGCTGTAATTAATTTTGTTTCATCAGTGCGTTTACATATTTTTATCGAAACCAATGTCAAATACTCGTATTGTATGGTAGTTTCACTATTTAGAACCTTGCGTGTTCGACCTTTCTGCCAAAAATAAAATATAAAACCCTGCAATTACCATTTTGCTCTCTACTGTATACTACTTCCTGTTCGATTGTTCACCAAATCTTACGTCAGAATCGATTAGTTCCGCGAGAAATTCCAGACGAAATCGTATAGATTACGAGAATTATGGAACTGTCAGCAAATATTTTAAGGATTTTATGATTGCAATCCGAACTAAAAGCAATTTTGCTGCATAAAATGTACACATTCACCAATAGGTAATAATTAAACAACAAAAAATTGCCTTGGTGTGTAGCAATATCATTATTACACTGTGCACGGTCTTCAACATTATTTTTGACGCGTAAAAATCGAGTTGCAACAATACTAAAGTAGGTTATCTCATTAATTTCCCAATTATGCCTAATTAAAGCAGTCCTTCTGTTTTTATGCACCAATCGGAGATTTTTTAATTCACTTTTTTTTATTGTCACTCGGAGTATAAATGTTTGATTTTAAGCAAATATTCATACACGCATTAGTGGGGAAGACCGGTGCGGAATATTCAGGCATTTGATTAACAAGAATTAACAAGAATTCTTGAGAGATTTCTCTGTTGAATTGTTTTGCATGTAAAGCGCGTAGTTTGTAAGTTGCAATTAGTTTTAAATAAGAGAATTTTAATGTGAGGTTGAGTAAATTCGTTAATAACAAAAGTTTTTATGTAAGTAGAGACAGTAGAGTTTCAATGGAATTCGCGACAAACTGGTGTCAGAATCGGCAGTGGGATTATGAGCATGACAATTAGGTATAAATTTGAGCTGAGTGGTGAAATGATTGACGAGTTAACTAGTAGATTACTAGCTAACTAGGCAAATAATACATTTGCTAGATAATTTGAATTTCAGCTTTATTGTCACAATTAGTAAATTGATTTGAGCTAATAAATGAAGTTTTGTTGAACTAAAATAGTGACTTCAATGTTCGAGAATTTGGACTTCGCCAGAGTGCTCTATATTTATTTTAAAATCAAATTTCGAGAAAGATACAGAATATTCTAATCCAGGACATGATGATAAATTCAATGATGTAGGTAATGGACGAAGTTGCGTCTGTTGGTCAAAGTTGGAACTTTCCGCCAAAGAATGGAGAATAATGCTCAGAACAAAATAAAGAAGTTTCAGTCTGACTTGGGTTCAGAAAATGCCTCAGCTTCGCCTGCAACAAGGGTATTAAAGTTAATCCACCACCAGGCACACATTGTTCTGGTGAACTGCATAACAACCCAAATGTCTGTCTTATTTGGGCAACCATGTCTAGTTCAAAGAATTGATCAGCGTAAAGGAGCTCCTCTTAGAAGCCTCCGATGAAACGGAGTGTAAACCTGGGTAGACAGGAAAGATATATAATGTATAGATATATAGAAGAATGTGAAGGAAAGTAACAGGGTACTCGTATATGTAGACTGCAATGTAAGGATGGGAAACCCCAAAAGGAATCGTAGATCATTGTCATATCATTGGTTACTTGTATAATAATACTTATTTTTTATTCGAGGGTAGATTCTATCAACAAAGAATGGGAGAGGGGCTGAAACCGTTAATTTTGAATTTCCATTTATATATCAATATGTGGATGATTTACTTACAGTGGTCCCATTTCATAAAGTACAAATGACGCTAGATACATTTAACTCATTTAACCAAAATCTCAGTTTTACAGTTGAGGAGTCCAACTCATTGGTTCCATTTTTAGATACTTTAGTTGTTAGAGATATAAACAATGTTGTTTGTTTGGATTGGTACAAAAAGGAGACAAACTCAGGCAGATATATACTATTTTCTTTATATTACCCAAAAAAGCAAAAAATAAATGCAGTTTTGGCTTTAAAAAATAGAATAAAAAAAATCTCCCATACCCAGTTTCGACAAAAAAAATATCTCAATATTAAAGGCTCTTCTCTTAAAGAACCAGTATCCCAATAAACTGGTTAATAAATTGTTGTTCTGCAACAATGAAGATTCTATTGAACGGTATCAGGTTGTTCCCAATTGCTCAACCCATCAAATATGCAAAATTACAATATATCCATAGTTTGTCTCCTTCACTTACTAAATTGTTTTCCAACTATAATGTAAAGATTACTAACTATAATTGTAGAAAACTTAACCAGTTCTACTCTAATGTAAAAGATAGAATACCTACACCTCAGAGATCTGGTATAGTGTATGGGATTCCACGTGAGTGTGGGTTATTATATATAGGACAAACGAGCCAAAAACTTTTAAGGAGAGTAGCGCATCATAAGAGTGACTGTAAAAATAAACCAGAGGCTACTAGCCTTAGTATTCATGTAAACCAGAATGACCACAGAGTGCAGTATGATAGCGCCATAGTCTTGGATTCAGAAAAAAATCTTTAATCTTTATCGAAGGAAGATATTGGAAATGTGTTGCAAAAATAATATCAATCATAAGAAAGATGTAGAAAACCTAAGTTCTATACAGGGTCCCAACTATTTCATAGGGACAGTATTGCTTTCTCAGGAACGGTTAAAGTTACGAAGGCGTTTAAATAAGAAAAAAGATGCCATTTTTGAATAAAAATATATTTGCGTTGTAGCCAAATTTCTATTTGCGAAGCTATTACAGGGTGATTTTTGAAAATTTCCTAAAACAATTTTCGCAAATATTTTAAAATCTATTGATTTTAGAGACATAGCTCAAATTCAAAAGTATTATATTTTTAACATTCTTCAAAAATGGCAACTTTTTTCTAATTTAAACGCCCTCGTAACTTTAACCATTCCCGAGATAGCAATCAATGCTGTCCCTATGAAATAGTTGGGACCCTGTATACACATATCTTTTAAACTAATGATTCACCTAAGTCACTACTAAGGAAAATATTTCCACTCCAGAGCAGAGTTCCGTTTTCGGTGCGTGGTTCTGTTCTAGGCTTGTTAATAGGTTCCCAAAGATAATTATTGTGTCCTTGTCAGGTGTCGAACGGAATGCGTGACGTTGTGCGTTCTGGCTTACACCTTGTCAGCTGTTTGATGTGAGGGAGGTTTTTAATTTTAATGGCAGTTTGCACCAACCATTTTAAGGAAGGAAGCCTTAACGATAAGTATTCCTTAAAGTGACATTTCTCCATGTAAAAATGTCATTTTAAAGAATACTTATCGTTAGGGCTTCCTTGAAAAGGTTGGTGCAAACGGCCATAAATGTTGAATTTTTGTCTGGATCCTTGCATCCTCCCTTAATGTTTGATAATTTTTCAAATCATCATCGTCGACTATTCCATTTTATCTATGTTAGAGCTTACATGCTAATTCTGGTGAATGTAAAACTGTTATTGTCACTAAAAATGAATACGGCCTGTAATAGATTGTTTTTCATGTTCTATAGTTCATCCTACTGATGAAGTTTATAATCATAAACGAAAGCTTGAACCTGGAATAAAGGCATTATCTAAGAAGCACTCTAGGACTTTTATTGCTTCCTCTACGATTCTTTTTGGGGGTTCCCATCATTGCATTGCAGTCGATATATAAAAGGACGTTGGCTCCAGTGATAACCAGCCTCTTGCATTCACTAATCACTCAGCAAAGGGATGGTATCGAGCATACATAATGCCAATCTACAAAAAAGGAGACAAGCTCAACCCTGGAAATTACAGACCAATTAGCCTTACCTGTAGCTTCTGCAAGATCATGGAAAAAATAATAGTTCACGAAATGACATCTTTCCTTGTTAAAAACAAGACCATCCCACCCACTCAACACGGATTACTCCTCCAACGATCTACCACAACAAACCTACTCATCTGCATAAACTCATGGACGAACGAAGTGGACAGTGGCCATCCGGTGGATGTATTGTACCTAGACTATGGGAAAGCATTTGACAAAGTGGCATTCAAGAGGTTATTATTCAAACTGCAACACGTTGGAATCAGGGGTGAGCTCCTCGGATGGATAGGCAGTTTTCTACAAAACCGAACTCTTCAAGTGAGAGCAAATGGGTATAACTCTGATTAATACACAGGGATCGGTGTTGGGGCCACTGCTGTTTACCGTATACATTAGCGATCTTCATTCCCTTACAAAGACAAACATCATTTTTTATGCTGATGACACAAAAATATACTGCAATCCTTGGCTGGAGCATCACAACCTTTGCACGACCTGAAAATACTCGAGAAATGGATCAGCGAATGGCACTCAGCTTCGACATGTGCACTGTAATGCACATAGGCCCTAACAATCCAAACATACCTTACAGGTTAAACGGCACTACCGTGAAGGCTGTATATGTAAAACATATATCAGACCTAAATTGGAGTTCGCACATTCGGTTTGGAGCCCATACCTGGTTAAGGATATTGAGATCTTGGAAAGAGTTCAGCGTAGAGTGACAAAACTCCCCCCTGACATCAGAAATCTCTCATACGAAGAAAGACTACGGAGATACGACATAACAACCCTAAGAGCTAGATGAGAGAGAGGGTACCTAATTGAGACGTACAAAATCTCAAATCACCATTATTCTCCAGATTTGCAACTAGATATTTTCAGTCTTAATACTAACCAGCAACTCCGAGGCCATACTAAGAAGCTGGATAAGAAGAGATACTCAAAGCTGATCACAAAGAATTTTCTAACGAATATGGTTGTCTATCAGTGGAACTCCCTTCAGTCAGTGCTCCTTCCGAGGGGCAAATCACCTAGTAAAAATGTGTACACCAACTGCCAAACTGCCAAATAATGCTGTTTATTGCTAATAATGCCGTTTACTGCCGTGTAATGCCATTTACTGCTTGTAATGTCATTTACTGCTTGTAATGCCATTTACTGCTTGTAATGCCATTTATTTCTGAATAATGCCATTTACTGCTGATAATGCTTAAAAATGCCATTACTGCCTGTAATGCTTCTTATCGTTCAAATATAGACAACGATTTATGGGAAAAAATACCACCGACAGATGTCGCGATAAATGAGAAATACTGCTAGATACTGCCAAATAATAGCTAGTTACTGCCGAATAATGCTTGTTACTGCCGAATAATCCTTGTTACTGCCGAATACTGCTCGTTACTACCAAATAATGCCAGTTATTGCCGATAATATGCCAGTACTGCCACCTGTTCGTACACGAACTGCCACTAGTGGTTGACCCCTCGGGCAAACCACCTAGTAAAAATGTGTACACCAACTGCCAACTGCCAAAATGCCATTTTACTGCTTATTATGTCGTTTACTGCCGAATAATGCCATTCACTGCTTGTAATGCCATTTATTTCTGAATATAGTATTTTACATTATTAGCCAGGTAAAACAGTTTTTACTGGTGATTGAAGGAAATGACTAGCGAGCCGTCAGGCGAGCTTGTCAACTTCAAGAGCCAGTAAAAACTGATACCTGGCGTATGATGTACAATAATTTATTTATTACTCATTTGTAAACAATCTTAAACAATAAATAAAAAATTAATACATATAGGTAATAAAATTTTAATAAATAATTCTCTGACCCTACTGACTTGTAAAATTTTTTTACAGTTTAGCTGGCAATTTTACAAGTCAGTAGAGCCAGTAACTGGTAAAAATCAATTTTCGTTGTTTATGTTTTGACTTGATAAATGACGTTTTACAAATGAGTGACAAATAAATGCCATTTACTGCTGATAATGCTTAAAAATGCCATTACTGCCTGTAATGCTTCTCATCGTTTAAATATAGACGACGATTTTTAAGAAAAAATACCACCGATAGATGTCGCTATAAATGACAAATACTGCCAGATACTGTCAAATATTGCTAGTTATTGCCGAATAATGCTTGTTACTGCCGAATAATGCTTATTAGTGCCGAATAATGCTTGTTACTGCCGAATACTGCTCGTTAGTGCCACCTGTTTGTACACCAACTGCCACTAGTGGTTGACCCCTCGGCTCCTTCAGAGAACACATTCAAAAACATGCAGACTTGACTGGGACCCGAAAAGAGCCAGACTGAGTTCTGTTCATTACATGTGATTTATAACAGTGAAAACAAGGATATAACAATACAGCAGTAGTATCATTGGCGTTGCCGCTTACTGCTGCTCAAACCTATAATAATAATAATATAAATCTGACTAGAGTTCATAAAACGCCTTAGCCTCGCCTGCAACCAGGGTATTAAAGTTAACCCACCACCATACAAACATTGTTCTCGTAAACTGCATAACGGCGCAAATGCCTGTCTTATGGGGGCATCCGTGCCTAGTTCAAAGAATTGATCAGTGTAAAGGAGCTCCTGTTAGAAGCCTCTGATGAAACGGATCAGGAAGTGTAGACCAGGTTAGACAGGAAGGATATTCGTATGACAGGTTTGGACCTGTTGAGCACTGTTTGGCTAGTTGGAATTATAAAGATGATTAGTAGTATGACGAAAAACATAGGTCTTAAGCAATAGAGACTCTGAAACATATTGTTGGAAGTAGAGTAAGTAATGGTGGATGATTATGGATTAAAAGGAGTGATATATGCAGAAAAATAGATGTTGCATCTTAATAGACTGAAGACATCACAAGAATTCAATTTGAAATGGGGACGATATGTTTTGAGAGGTAAGTAGGTATAGTGTTTCAAAATTAATTTGATGGTTTTCATACACCTTCTTTGTTCGATTACCGTTTGTCATCTTAAAATAAAGATCCAAGGACCAAGAATGAATTACCAAATGAAAAATCCCGAACTAAAAATTCAAATTAAAATGTTCCAATCCAGCACTCTATTAATTCTATACATCCCTCAGCGCCTCAAACAGAATATTGTACACGACGATGTAATCGGTATGTTTGGCAAGCCAGATTACAAAATGCTTTCAGCCTGCTGGCTCCCTTGCGGAATAAATAATGCCTGAAATGCACCAGGTCCAGAGGGACGCGTATTACATGCAGCCAGAGGTGAAGTGTGAAACGCTAAACTGTAAAAGTGTTTTTGAAATTTTACTGGAATGATGCTGTTCGTTATGTGGAAAATAAAAAATACGAGCAAGAAATGTTGAAATTTTTATTTGTTGGTGTGTTTTCATTTAGAAAAAGCTTAGCGATTTGGTTCTGGATGTGAAAGTCAGCATTACAAAAGCTGGAGGCCTTGCGGAAATATTTTGTATCAAAAGGGGATGTTTGTAATATCTTTATTGTTTATTTGGAAATAATTATTCTGGAATTTCATTATAGAAGTTGATGAGTGGAAGTTTCCAGGAACGCCGCTTTATTTGGCACATTGTTTTTCCAAAGGATTAGTCAGTACAGTAATTATTTTTCTGACAAGTGCAGATCCCCCAAAAATGTCTACATTTTTAACCGGTTGAAATGCTACAGAACTCAATATTCTGGTTTTTTCTTTATTTTTCAATTTCATTTTCCATGGAATCGATGAGGAATAGTACGGGAATTATTTATTAAGTAGGGGCCTACTATGAGCTTTTTAAAGCTAAGTTAGGTTAGTGTCTGAAATGACACATAAATTCAGTAAAGTGCGTTTTTCTAAACAGCTAAATGCAAGTCTCATTACTATAAAAAATGCCAAAAAGGTTTTTTTTTTTCATACATCCCTACGGAATAAGTTCCTTATCCTTTCTCAACTCTTATGCGAAATATCATTTCAAAAACATATTGGAAACATTTCTCATGACATAAATCCTATTGTCCTAAGAATGAGGCCGGAACTAATTCCACAAAAAAATATACATTTCTCAATAATTAGTTTAAATTGCCATTATACCGAGCAATTAATGTTATTGTTTAATGTGATTTATTTGCCTGAAAAAAAAAGGTGCTTTTCCTATATCTTTATCTAGACTCTCGCTTGATTTATCATTGTGTTTGTTTAGGCAAGAAGGCCTTAAAAGGAGGCATATTTCAAAAGAATTAATGTTTATCAGCACATAACTAAACTAATTACAATACAATTTATCAGCTACTCAAATGCAAGGCGGTAATTTACATTTTACGAGACTTGTAATTTATTTTCTTTCCTGTTATCATAGATTTCATAATATGTACATACTAATTGTATGTCCATAAAACGACAAAACAGCGGTTTTTTTAATATAATGTTCCGCGCTTACAAGATCCAACATTTATATAAACTCCTCGGTGTATGGTGAAATGTCAGTAGCAAAATTGATTTTTCCTTGACATTTATTTTGTAGAGTGAAAGAAAAAAACTGTACCAAGGTGATTTTATATTGGAAACGATAAAACTGTATGTAGCAGCAGCAGACACATAGGTTAACAATACCAGTAAAATAAAATATTCATTCCAGGCAGAGGGTTGATGAATTTATTTTACATTTTTCATGAGGAAGTCTTTTGTGCCCCAAGTTTTTGCTTGTAGGTATAGAAATTTGTAATTAAATTAAATTACTTTAACTCCAAAGTAAATAATGTGTTTAATTATAAAATTTCCCGGGAAGTGAATGACTTCTTCATTTATTTATTTATTATTTCCTTATGGAGGCTTGGGGTAATGAATTAGGGTTTTACTTGGGGTCAGATTTGTGCTAACCACCTGCTTATAGAATATTTTAATGAAATGACGTTATTAATTTTTTTAATAAGATAAAAAGCTCTTAATAATAATTATTATTATACGACGATTTTTGCTTAAATTATTATCCAATTCAAAGCAGATAATCTTTTAATAGGAAATTTTGTATCGATATTCAATTTCTCCTTTTAATTAATAATTGTACTAACGACATAACACCTTTCTGTTAAACGATGCAAGAGCATAGGTTAAAAAAAAGTAGGAAAGTAGAACTGTTATTAAAAGCAACAACGGAAAAACTACGCATAACAATATTGGTTACGTTCACTTGCTTGTGGCACACATAATATCTTGATTTTTCTTTTGATAGAAAATATGGTTTACTTGCTTCATGGCACGATTTGTTATTGGATACTTTGTTGACTTTATTATATTGGAATTTTTTCTACAGGGTAGAAGATCAGGTGCTTTCAAGCATATTTTTTGCTCCTGGTTTAATTACGGCATTGCCATGAGACAAGTTTAATGAATAAAAAATTAAATTTTAACGTTCTCCGTATTCAAAACCGGGGCATTAAAATGAACTGACGCAAAACACATATAAGTAAAAAGTGAGTTGTTTTAAGTAACGTTTTAATTTCACAATGCCGTCTGGTGTTGTAGGAATATCAAATTCTGTTAAAGGTTGAAAGATTGTACAATGTATGGCTTTTTTTTTATATACACTTACTACTCGGACTTTCACTGCATTGCTAAAAAAAATTGTTACAATCGCCTCTCGTGATATAATAATAATAAATGAATGGTAGAAAAACGTCTATTACAACCGATGGATGATGGGCTTCTAGAAAGTTATTTGGTTGTTGGCGCTTGATTTAACTGATGTTTTATAATAATTATGAATGGTTCCCTGATTGTCTGCAAGATTAGCTTGCTGGCAGTTGATACCCAGAGCCGTTTCCAAGGAAAAAAATGTTAAGGACTTCGCACACCCCTTATGGGTATTTGGTTTTCTGTCGATCTCAATGAAATTTTGATATGTGTTGTGTTAGACCTTGACTTTTTGATAAAAAGTTCTCATGGGCCCGAACCAATCCTATGACTAGTTTTTGAGATAGAAGTATGTAGTTTAATGTCCGAGAAATGTAAACACTATATAAACACGCCCGTAATGTGTTAAAATTTTACTTCATTGACAAACAGGTAATGTTAATATCGCGTCAGATTGATAAATCAATGATGAACATAATAGTTTTAATGTGGTTTTGATAAACTGTCGAAGGAAAAAAATATTTGTACACCGCTGGACTGAATAGATTTATTGTTAGAATTTTGACTTAATACGAGGGATGTTAAAAGAGTATCGTATGTGCCGATTGCAATGATTCTCACTGTACACATTTTATATGCATTAACATCTACCTGTCACCTGAGCGTGAGGATACCTGTCCATCCTGGTATATTATTAGGTTGTATTAACGATAAATGCATATAAAATGTGTACATTTCTTGGACATTAAAGTGTCTCTATCTCAAAAACTAATCATAGGATTGGTTCGGGCCCATGAGAACTTTTTATCAGGAAGTCAAGGTGTAACACATTGTCAAAAATTCATTGAGTTTGACAGAAAACCAAATACCCGAGGGATGGTTAACTGGTCAAAATCTGTGTACAAGTTGGTTAAAATACCAGAAAATCTCATAAGATCTACTCAAAATCCCTGAAAATCTTTAAAATCCTTAAAAAATTAACAAAATCCCACGAAATCTCTTGAAATTGCATAAAATCCTACAAAATCTAACAAAATTTCATTAAAACCAAAAAAATCCTGCAAAATCTCATAAATCCTTAAAATTCCTAAAAAATATTTACTTTGAAATTCCCAAAAATCCTTTGAAATCCCCAAAAATCTGTTATTCTGAAGAAGGAATTACATGTAAAATTTTTGCGGAATTTCCATAGAATTCACATTAAATTTTAGTTCCTCTCACATGAAATTTCAGTGATCGAATTACACGAAATACTAAATGGATTGCATGGAGGAATTCCTAACAATTATGTCTATGAAATTACTCCGAAATTCCCAACATGAAATTGCAGTTTTTATTGAATTTTAGTAAAATTCCAGAAACATGGAATTTCGGTGATATTCCGAAAAATTCCCATGTACTTAATGACATGAAATTTCAATATATTTCGGTGAATTTTCAAGAAATTATTTGAAGTTTCATTAATATTCCCAGAAATTCCTGGCCATTAAAAGAAAATTTCAGTGAAATTCCGATAATTCTTATGAAAATAAATGAAATTTTGAAAAATTCCTTGGAGTTTTATTGGACTTTCGAGAAATCTTCGGCTGTCAACGTAGAATTTCAAAATATTCTCATAAAATGTTAGTTAAGAAATTACATGAAATGTCACTGAAATTCTGAGAATTTTATGAAAATTTTGTGGAATTCCAGGATATTTCAATGGTGAAATTTTGGGGAATTTCATTAGGTAAGTAAAGTTAAAAAAAAAAAATATGGAATTTTGAAATTGGAATTTTAGTGGAATTCCGAGGAATTTCATGAAATCCTATAGGTACTGTAATTCCAAAAACATTTTGTCTAAAAATTCCATAAAATCTTCTGGTGAAATGTTAAGGAATTACTTGAAATTTTCACAGAATTCCTATGGAATAACTAAAAATTTTAGTGGAATTCCAAAGAATTTCATGAAATTTTATAGTTTAATTTCGAGGAATTTTTGTTCAAGAATTCCATTGAATTTTATTGTGGAATTCCATGAAATCTTATGGTGAAATTTGGAAAAATATTATGAAATCTTATAGTAACATTTTTAGGAATTTCCGTTTTTCCATTCAAATTTACCATTCGAATGGAATTTTGAGGAATTCCATAAAATCTTTTGGTGAAATTCCATGAAATTGACTAAAATTTTTGAGGAACTTCCATGGTAATTT
Organism: Ceutorhynchus assimilis; assembly: GCA_917834065.1. Lineage (NCBI taxonomy): Eukaryota > Metazoa > Arthropoda > Insecta > Coleoptera > Curculionidae > Ceutorhynchus > Ceutorhynchus assimilis. The sequence continues at coordinate 24,777,766 of OU892284.1, read as the reverse complement.
ATGGTGTGAACTATAACATGTGAAATTTTTGCAGAGCTTCCATAGAATTCACATTAAATTTTAGTTCCTCTCGAATTACATGAAATTTCAGTGGAATTTCGATCGAATTACGTATGAAATCCTGAATGAGTTACATGGAGGAATTCTAAACAATTACATTGAATTACATTAATATTCCCAACATGAAATTTCAGTGCTCGTTAAATTACATAAAGAATTTTAAAAAAGTTTCAAAAAATTACATGATTTCCGAGGAATTTTCGTCGAATTATATGGAACTCAAATGCAATTGCATGGAATTTCAAGGGATTGTCAGGGAATTACATGAAATTTTAGTGAAATTTTGAACAACTCCTATCGTTTCATAAGGAATTCCAGTGAAATTCCGAAAAATCCTAATGTAATTACATGAAGTTTTATTTTTATTCCCAGAAATTCCCAGTTAAAAACATGGCATATCAGTGAAATTGAAATTCCGAAAAATTCCCATCAAATTGCTGAATTTTAGTAAAATCAGAGAAAATTTCACAAGTGGAATTCCGAGGAATTTCCGGTTAAAAACTTGGAATTTCGGTGAAATTTGGGAAAATTCCCATGTAATGATATGAAATTTCAATATATTTCGGAGGAATTTCGATGAATTTTCAAGAAATTACTTGGAGTTTCATTACTATTTTCAAAAATTCCTGATTATTGAAAGAGAATTTCAGAGGAATTCCGATGAAATTCCGAAAATTTTTATGAAAATTTTGTGGAATTCCAGGATATTTCAGTGTTGAAGTGGTAAAAGTCCTTTAGGATCTCTAAAAACCCTTCTAACTTCCCTATAATGCTCCAAAATCTCCTAAAATCTTTTAAAATCCTCCAAAATCTTTTAAAATCCTCTAAAATCTTTTAAAATCCTCTAAAATCATGTGAAGATTTTCAAAATCCTCAAAGTCCTACAAAATCAATGAAGATTTAAAATCTGTGTACATATTTTAAGGAGTTAACCACCCCTCGCAAATACCCATAAGAGGTGCGGGGTCCTTCAATGTTGCAGTCTTTTGTGGCCAATTTTCTGTTTGACCTGTAGGAAAACCATGTGCAATTATTCGAGTAACAATCGGTTGACAAGTTTTTTCATAGTATTTCGAACTTTGAAACTTTTGCGGAAGAAAATTGAAACCCAGGAGAGAAGCATTTCGTTGTTTTTGATAAACATTTCTCATATGTCCACGGATTTCTCCAAACTCCTCCAAATCTTCTTACTTTCCTTATATTCTCCCAAAGTTCCCCAAACAAAATCTTCCCAGGTGGTTTCTGCCTCGTTTTGACCTTATTGTATGTATAAATGAAATTGTAGCCCCGTGTGTTACCTTTGAAAACCCTTCCCATATGAGAATTCCAAGTCAATCGCTAGAAGTTTTGAATTTTTTGACCCAACAACTATACCATTTCCAGAATTATTTCACACTAGTGAAATTTGATTTCAAACTAATGAAAACTAAATTCACATCAGTGAAATCTAATTTCGCTCAAATGAAAATTGATTTCAAAGTAACGAAAACTAATTTCTCACAAAACGAAATTTGATTTCACATTTTTGAAAGTGAATTCTAAACTGACCCTATTTAATACCCATTTCTCAAACATTTATTATTTTAATTTGAAAAAAACATCAACAAATGTTATTTATTTCACCGTAATGAAATAAACCCACTGAGTTCAGATAACATAAAATACTATGAAAGGAGTGATTCGTCGGTTAGGACAAAAAAAAAAAACATAAAAAGCCTGTTAAGTCTTTGCCAACGTTTTGCCCAAAAGTTTAGGGCTTCATCAGGGCTAAAATATATATTAGGAACATCAAAAAAGTGCTAACAAAAAACTGTAGTTTACATGCCTTGTACTTAAAAAAATTATGTGGCTAGAATTATATGAAATAGTGCGAGATTTTTCAGGATGGAACATTGAATTGCACATAACAAAATCACAATGCATTGATAAAATTGTAAAAAGACAAATTTTTTATTATTATTTTTTTTTGTCCTAACCGACGAATCACCCCCTTCATTGGATACCGATAGGAAACGAACTTCACTAAGATAAAATACAATCATGAAAAAGTTAACAAAAATAATTATAAATTCTTTAAATAAATTGAACTTCAGTTGCATCTTCTCACTCTTGAGATAGCTGCATTATACTTTTCCACATGATTTGCCACACTGAAGTTCAATTTATTTAAATAATTCATAATTATTATTATTGTTTCATGATTGTATTTTATGTTATCTAAACCACAGTTTTCTAAACTCTGTGGGTTTATTTCATTAGGATTAGGTTGAAATAAATAACGTTGTTGATGTTTTTTTCAAATTGAAATAATAAATGTTTGAAAAATAAGTGGGTATTAATTAGGGTCAGTTTGAAATTCATTTTCAAAAATGTGAAATCAAATTTCGTTTGTGAGAAATTAGTTTTCGTTACTTTGAAATCAATTTTCATTTGAGCGAAATTAGATTTCACTGATGTGAATCTAGTTTTCATTAATTTGAAATAAAATTTCACTAGTGTGAAATAATGCTGGAAATGGTATAGTTCTAGGAAAGTTTGTGGAAACTTGGAAAATCAAAGAGGTCACAGGAGAAATTAAGGAAACTAGAATGTTATCTGCAATCCACCCTATGTTGGCATTTTTTGAGTAAATTTCATGGTAATTTGTATTACAAGAATCCCAAAACTGGATCGATCGATGATCTGAAATTCGTCTTTTTAAGGGAAATAATTTTCTTGGCAAAATGTATTTTTTTCTTAAAGAACGTGACATTCAAAATCTTTTAAGCCTCATTAGGTAAAATATTCGGACACATCTTTTTAATCCTCACTTGTTAACATTTAAGTATTTTTGCTCACGTTTGTCCTAAACAAACAATAATTTAATAATCGAGTAAAATTGGTAATTTACATGTTCCCTTGCTTGACTCATTTGCTTAGATACAATACTTAATTATAACAATTTTTCATAATAAGTAATTGATAATAATTAAATGTTTTTCGAATTTTGCTTATCAGTTAACAATATATTTTTTTAAACAACAAATCTCCAAGTTTATATCAATATACAACTGAAAGGTTAAGATAAACATGCATAAAGGTTATGAACCTTTTTTTTGAATTGGGACTATTATTATTTGATGGCAAATTTACATTGTTTTCGAATTAATAACAAAACATTAATTTATTGTAAACGTCAAGGTTAGTTTTGTTTAATGGCCGACCTTAACTCATGCGTTTTATTTTTTTTTTTCAGAACAAATGCAACTTTCAGAGTCCACGAATAAGGTTCCTAGGAAATGAAAATGGCGTAAGTATTTAAAATAAGATTTCTAATTTTTCAATTACTCTTTATTTTCCTATGCATCCATACAACAGGTTAATAAAAGTAAAAGTAAAGTTTAAATCGCGCAAGAATTCCATTTTAAACGTAGCTCCGGCTTCTTTCTTAACGGGACATATTATAGAAAATTGTTACATTCACTGTGCGTCAAAATTACTATTCATTAGTATGCTTGAAGCTTTATTAGGAATCAAGCAAATAACAATTGTATTTTCAGCTTTGTGACGATAATGTACAGATTATTGAACGAGAGTTTAATGTTGATTTTGTGATTACAGCACAAATTCAGTATAGTAGACTATTTAAACAGTAAAATGCTACACAATTTATTAGATTATTTTGATCAAAGACACCCTCTGTGCCATTATTCATTATCAGGGACAGATTAATCAATTATTGATTTATCAAATGTTTGATTGATGATTCTCATTTCAATCCATACTAATTCTTCTTTCAATGACTGAGCTTTCTTCAACCTGTATTTTTTTTTAAAGCTAGTGGGTTGTTTCGTGTTAAAATCTTCAGTAATAAAGCCTTATTCTGCAAATCCATTTTGGCAATTAAGTATATGAATTATTCTTATTTGAAACAACTAAATGAGCAATTGGAGACACAATTGAAGCCTCTTTCTTTGATGAAATTAATCACTTTTCTTCCTTATTTTCCTGAAAGTTTTGTGCTACTTCATATAAGTAAGAGCAAGTGTTATCACAAGAGTAATTCTCAAATCATTTGGGTTTTGTTTCAATAGATTGTAGATTGTGGGGGGAGTCGTTTCAGCTTTCCAGCTGCTCAGCACTGCTACCTTTGCAGATATTTTGTATGTGACTCTACATCTTAAATTGTCTGCAGGAAGCATAAGACTTCTGCCGAAGGAAGCTATTTTTCTAGGTTTCAGTTGGCCCACTTCTTCTGGTGACAGTGTTAAATTGTTTTAATCTCGGTTTTATTATAGGTATTGATAATTATAGCTGATCACATTGGGTTTAGTATACCTACATAATATATTCTGTAAGATTGTTACATTTAATGGGGTCAATAAATAAATAAATAAATAATAAATAAATAAATAGATAAATTCCTAGGAAAATAATTCCAAATCAAAAGTCGTTATCTCTGTTATCTGAGAATCTCAGTTAAAAATTTCTTAGAAGCAATTTAAGCTTCGAAAAGATTTCTCTGAGAATAATTTTATTGTAAAAAATCAGGTCAAGATCTGTTCCTCAATAAAATCCAAAGTATAGTTTCAATTAAAAAAAAACAGCATATAAAAAATTAATGATTCCTTGGAATTCGCCTTGAAGTACAAAGCTAAAAACTCTTGCCCCCGAAAAAAAATAATTTATTATTGGCCGTTTTCTGGAATTTTCGCCAATTGTTTCATTGATAAATAATTAATCTCGTGAGCATTGTTAGGTCGAAAAAATTCATCGCAAACTCGTTATTGAACTTTTTTTTCGGTGGCCGAAAGTGAACCACGGCATCCGGAGTAAAACCCGTTCATGGGAACCTTCGCGTTTTCGGGCCCAATTAGATCAATTAAAATTGAACATTGAATTTTCAAAATAAATAATCATACGAAGTCGGAATTGGCAACAATATTTAACGTTTTGGAATCAAACAAAAATCCTTCAAATATGTATTACTTTGCCCCGGAAAAAGGTAGTTCAGCGTCACACAAATTTTGTTTTGTTTGAGCTAGCTTACGTAGCCTGTTGTTCGCAGAATAACTAGAATAAAATTAGAGTTATAATACAATTTAATTTAAAAAAAAAAGTCTGGAATATAATCTGTTAGTCATGCATTAATAATTCTGAAACCGATTCATTTACAACATTAACACTTCAAAAATTTGTTACGCAAAATTTTCAATTCTGAGGTAACACCCAGGCCTTAGCCTTATTATTGCACCTAAGAAAAAGGCGGTTTTGAATTTTAATTGGAAATTTTTTAGCCAATAGAAGGAAGCAATTCACGTTTGTTCAGTTTGTTGTCATGTCCAATTTATCATTTAAGATATAGTTTAGTTTAAACAAATGACAGGATTAACCTCAGACTAATAATAAAACTAGAGACCAAACATGCCATTTAAAAATCGCCCAATGTTTACAATCAATCATCTTTTAGTCCATGACATTAGTAAGAGAGAGATAGACCTATAAAATGGCAACACTCTTCAGTGGCGGCCTGTTCAGTTTCCTCTCAATTTTTCCACTCATAATAAATTACCATAAATATTCTCTATCTACGCCAATGTCGAGCGTAAAATGATGTCAAATTTCTTACCGCCGAAATATTAAAATTTGCTTGGAATCATTAAAGATAATACATCGATGTACCATTTTACTATTCTCCGCCACACTTTCCACAGTTTTAAATCCAAAAATACCACTGATTAACACTCAAAATCACAAAATTCGCTCTATCACTTCTCAGCAACACTGCCAAATCCGTTATGGCTGCCATGAGTCACAAAAAATCATCTGATTGGCTGCTCGTAGATGCAACGTTGTCGATGTGCCGTTTTTCGAGCCATATATTCCGAGTTATTCCAGAATTTTCACCAATTAAATTAAAAAAAGACTAATTATTTTTTTCAAAAATGCGTTTTAGTTATATTTCAACAAAGATTGATATAAAAAAAACATTTACATTATGTTAAAACATATTTTGACATAATGATTATCCTTGAAAATATTTAATATTGAAAATCACATCGGATTATTGGCAACCAGGCTTTTCATGCGAAAATTGACCTTATGGATGTTGGATCGCGAATTGTTTGTTTACTGTTGTATCTGTCGTTTTTAGTTGTTAATCTGAGGGATTAACCCATCCAGACTGAGTTGATTGTATAGATTTTATACAATAGAGAAGATTTGGAGAAATATCTTAACAATTATGAGATTATGAGAATCTTTTGAAAAAAAAAAACCCAGTTAGCTCCTAGAAATAGAAAATATCCTCATTCAATGCGTATGCCTAGCTCGAGGGGTTTTTCACCTTGTTTATCGGTACAAATCACTGGTTAATATATGTCAATACCAGGTGAATAAAATGTCACTAGTGTAAATACTATGCAATACCTACTTGTTAATTATGTAGGTAATATATGTCAATACTTGCAGATATCTAGGCAATATATGTTAATGTCATTGGTTGATACCCATTAATAACATGTAAATACCCTGTGGATATGTCAATACCTAGAATTCTGGCAAGACAAATATTTGATTTCAGTCTGTCAATAGCATGGCAATATCTGGTAATATGTGATAATACTAGGGAAATACCTGGCAATACTTATGTGAAAATATTTTGTTAATACATGGAACTAGTTGGCAATAACTTGGTATTAGGTGCATAGAAATATCTGTTAATACATGGAAATATCTCAGTTAGTACTGTTAATCGGTGTACAAATTTTTGTTAGGTGAAAAACCCTAAATTGTCAGTATATCTAAAAGCAGCCAAGATGGTTGAAGAAACTATAATATCAAGCATCAAGTTATCAGAATCGGCTCTACATAATTAAATGAGATTTCTTGATCAAATCAATCAAAAATCATTGGCCATATCCATATACAGAATAATAAAGAATGACCCAAGGAAAAGTTGTCAGCAAAAAATCACAGAAACTTTTGAAAGCTTTTATAGAAATCTTTACAATCAATTAGTGATGCATCGTGAAAATCTATTCTGAACGAAAGTTAGAAAAACTAAAACTACTCGAATCAAGCTCTTGATAAAAGATCAAACAACGGGCCAGACGTTGACAGTAATGACATTCAGAAGATAGGCACTTAAACCAGCCCTCCCAACTCTGCAAAAGAAATGTGTCGAAGAGCCTGTACCGGCTGATTGTCTATATTTTGCACCTACATTTATCTCACCTGTTTGAAGAGATACCCAAAAATGTCAAGTGTAAAAGTTGTAGGTAATATCAGAACGATGTTAGTTACAAGTGTACAGGGTGTGTCACAAAAGTTTGGCGAAGAAAAGTTATACTTTTTTGAATGGAAAACCCCATATATTATTGTCCCATTGGATTAGCCTTTTAATCCTGATTCCAAATAAACTAGCTTTTTCAGGTTTATCCTCATAGTCCAGCCTCTGAATATACCATTTTGAAATAAAAATGCAATTATTCCACCTCTTCTTGTCCTATTTTCTCCTGGACTATAAGAAATAAACCTAAAAAAACTTAGTATATTTGGATTCAGATTTGAAAGGCTAATCCAATGGGACAATAATATATGGAGTTTTCCATTTGAAAAACTATAACTTTGCTTCGTCACACTTTTGTGATACACCCTGTATACTTGTAACTAACATCATTGAAAACTTTCTGATATTACCTACAACTTTCACACTTGACATTTCTGGGTATCTCTTCAAACAGGTGAGATAGATGTGGGTGCGAAATATAGACAATCACCTGATACATGAATATAGGAAAAATACCAATAAAGAAGTGGAAAAGAGAGAAACAGATCAAGTAGGCACAAGAAAAAGAAGTAGTATTAAATGTAAGAAAGGAACCAGCCATGAAAAACTGGCAAAAACAATATTCAATTGAACCTAAAACAAAAAGCAATAAGGTTCGACCTAGAGGCTGCAATAAACCACTCAGTACAGACGAGAATCCCAAAACTCGCCAACTATGTGGAAAGTCTCTGCCTGAGTCTAGTCTAGATGAACTTCCTTCTGACGATAAACACAATAGAAGAGCTAGAGGCATCATCCTAACAATCTAATAAACGCAAGAAAAAATTCCTATGAGAACAGCTGTCCCGTGAAACAGAAGGCAGTCCAGAGATGTGTCTTGGTGGAACAGGCAGCTGAGACGTCTGAAACAAGATGCCAGAAAACTGTTCAACAAGGCAAAAACTAACGGTAACTGGGCTGGTTACAGAACAGCCTTAGACAAGTACAACCAAGAATTGAGAAAATCAAAAAGGAAATTATGGAGATAATTCTGCAAGAGGATGGACGAATTAGTCTCAGCTCAACGTTTCCAAAAAGTCCTTCCAAAAAACCACTCAAACGGAATTGGTCTGCTAAAAAAATCATTTCCATTTTTTAAGATCTTGAACACTACTTCTGGACTGGTAAAAACAATTTTCATTGGCCTTACTTTCTGTTCAGTAATTTTGCCTACACGAACCATTTTCAGGACATTTTGCTTAACTAGTCCCATTGTTGTCAGTACATTTGCAACATGTTTTTCATCACTATCAATTCTCTCCTGAAGAACAGACAAGTTAGACTGGGGAACATTATACATTATTACATTACTAGCTCTTTTTGAGCATTTCATAAACAAGGCCATCGATGTCCTGACCTGATCCTATAGATGTTACATCTTTTTCGTATGAGATCATTCTTGTTTTCATAGCATCAACTCCGTGTTGTCATCTCTCAGTTGTTTTATCTCCCAATCGTTACCTCAATAAGAGTTTTTTTGCTCTTTTTATATGTTTAGTTCAGAAGTTGTGGGCGGGGGCCTCACCAAAAAAGATATTTTTATCAGGAAGCTGTCAAATTCAGCCCTCTAGAGTGAGGTGTATAAGGTTTCATAGCTGTTTTTGCCCGAAGGGAATTAGTCAAATTTTCAAGAACAATACACATTTTCCACCATGATCAGACTATTAGAATGTCAATATTTTCATACCTACTCAATTAGATATATTGTGATACTACTCGTCTAATAAGAAATTCGCAAAGTTTCAATAAATTGCTTCATTTTTCAAATGTTTTTAGTGGACGAAGCTTCGATTCATGTTTGTAGGAAGTTTTTTCTGATCAAAGAACCAATTGCAGAAATTAAAGATGAAATCAAGGAACTTCTGGAAAAATGAGAGAGTCAATCAAAGGAATTTTTCTGCGATTGACAAGAAATGTCAGCATTTTTGACCGGTTGACAGGTCGCAAAACCCAATATTCTGGTATTTCAATTATGTTTCAATAGTTGCTAGGAATCAATTGAATAACAATACGGGAAACACTTTTCCGGCCTAGGCCGGGAAAGTGATTCTCGTATTGCTGAATAATTGGAAGTAAAAGACAAACATTTAACAGGTATTTAACCGATCGCAGAAAAAATAGTATGTGTATTTCGGTGGAAAAGCACATTCTCGGCCTTCGGTGTTTGCCGGCCTCGGCTACGCCTCGCCCGTCAACTTGCACCGTCGGCCGAGAATGTGTCACTTTTCGACCTAAATACACAATATACTATTGAAAGAGGGCAAGGAAGAAAAGGAGATTTTAAACGACTAAGATCTCGATTTCCTTTTGTTCGCTCTCAGCCTTTGATGGAGAAATTTTTGCAACAGTACGATTCGAATCAAACATCGTTCTGGTAAAATGCATAACAACGTTGTCCTGTCGATGCCTTATCCAGGATACCATACCCAGTTCAATGCAAGCACTTTATTGGAATAATATTGATCAGCGTGAAGTATTATTAATACTATCATGGATGTCAGTGGTAGGCGGTTGGGTAACCCATGAGACCACTTAAGTCTTTTAGTTTTTCATAGTTTGTTCACAAATTGAACACCATAATGCACAAGCGTATTGTGCCAGCCCCTCATTTCTAGATTCAAATGGTTGCACTAGTTGTTTCATGATTAAGTCTATTCCACTGATAAGGCTGAAGACACAATGACAAATACAAGTGACAAGAGACAAAAGTATACCTAATAACACCTGTATCAATACTGTAACCCTCGCTGTAATCCAAAATAAAGGATACAGGATACTATTTCTTTTTTGGCAGTTTACAATTACAAAACAAATATTCGAATTTTTGGTAAAGTGCGTTTTTTTTTAAAGATAAAAGTCAAAATGACATTATGTTGGCAATGTAAAATTGTCAATGCTTTCAAATTTTTATGTAGAAAAGGCTTGTGTTGCCAAAAAAGTTACTAAATTTTTGACTTGGGGAATTATCTTTAAAAAAAAAACGCACTTTATTTTGTATCTTGTTTCTTTGTATTTTGTATTTGTCATTGTGTCTTCAGCCTTAACCACTCTGTCGAAAAATTTCTTCTTAGGAACTTTTTACATCTTTCCTTCTCAAGTTTCTTGTTATGTCATAGTTCAATGTCTTTGATGTAATATGAGTTCCAGATAGAATGGGCGTATTCGAGCTTTGGCTTACATACGTTTTGTAGAGCTTTAGAACCATTTCTTCAGATAGATTTTTGAAAGAGATATTTGAATGAGGTAGATTAGTGAATTGTCTTTTTTTTTGTCATTTCAGTGTTGTTCCCATTTCAAGTCTGATGTGATTGTTATTCTTAGGTTTTTATGGCACAAAACTTTTTCAATTGACGTTTGTTGGAGAAGGTAATCATGTTTAGAGTTATAAGACATTGTCCACTCTTTGATGGTGTACAGGTCTGCCTGGAGGTCTGTAAAGTGTAATATTGCATTGCAGGATAAGCTTGTGTCATTTGCAAACGATTTATATTCGGTCTTCGTTTTTTGGTATAAGTCACACAAATATGCCAAGAAAAGCAAGAGTCCCAAGACCGAGCCTTGTTGTTCGCCGCTGTATACAGAGTATTCAACGATGAGAGTGATGTCCTAACCTGCAAGGTACCGGGTGATTTTCTATATTTTGCACCCACACCTATCTCACCTGTTTGAAGGAATACCCAGAATTGTCGAATGTGAAAGTTGTAGGAAATATCAGAACCTTTGCAATGAAGTTAGTTACAGGGTGTGTCACAAAAGTGTGGCAAAACAAAGTTATACTTTTTTAAATGGAATACCTCGTATATTATTGACCTATTGGATTAGCCTTTCAAACCTGATTCCAAATGTACTTGGTTTTTTGGGTTTATTCCTCATAGTCCAGCCTCTGAATAATCCCATTTGGGAGAAATAGTATGGATTTTTCACTTGAATGATTACCTACCTTTATATTTTACTGGTGTTCTCTAAACTTACCTTTTTGAACACCTAGTATATTTACAATCAGGTTTGAAATGCTAGTCCAATTGGTCAATAATATACGGGGTATCCCATTTGAAAAAGTTCAACTTTGCTCTGTCACACTTTTGTGACACACCCTGTATACTTGTAACTAACTTCATTGAAAACTTTCTGATATTACCTACAACTTTTACGTTTGACATTTCTGGGTATCTCTTCAAACAAGTGAGATAGGTGTGGGTGCAAAATATAGACAATCACCCGGTACGTCCAGTAAGGAATTCCTCAAGAAGTCGCAGTGCATCGCCCCTTTTATAAGTATATTGTTGGTATCTTATCAAATGCTTTTTCAAAGTCCAGGAAAACTACTACAATTGGATCATTCCCATCAACTGCCTTTGAGTCTGTTTAGGAGGTTCGTAAAAGTAGATTTTTTGAGGAGAAAAGCATGTTGTTGGCGTTGTACAATATGAGCTCCAAGGAAAAAGCTTGTGAGTTCCTTAGCAGTGATTTTTTCTATACATTTCCTTTTCTTTTTTATATATGGTATAACAACTGCTTTTTTCCAAGGTTGTGGAAAATCTCCTGTGGATATTATGTCATTCATATAGTACTGCCAGAGGCCCCTTTAGAGTGAGCAAACAATTTTTAAGAAATATAGGAGGGATCTCATCAAGTCCCTGAACTCACCCTTAGGGACTTAATGGCGATCTCCATCTTCTCTGAGGTGAAATTGATGGTGTTGATTTCTGTTCTGGAGTAGATTTCAACTAGAAGTATTGGTCTAATATGAGTAGGCTTGAGTTTAGTTAAAACACTCTAGAATTGTTGTGCAAAACACTCTGCAACCTCCTGGTCAGATTCAAATAGGACTAGAGTTGCTTTGTCAACCAATACTGAAGTGAGTGTGTCCTGTTACGAGTTAAGGTTAGAGTTAACATAGGTCATAGGAAAAAAACTGTTTGGTGTTGTTCAACAGATTTTATTCATATTGTTTTGTTGTTGTGACTGACAACTTTTGACCTTATTATTTCGATGCTGGTACTGTTGGTAATTTTCTTCAGTTTTGTTGTGCCTAAGTAGTTCCTGGTTACAAGCAATAAGGATCAGAAACGGAGTTTCGAACAGCTTAGAAGTGATCAAATTGAACATAGTGACATCAAACCATTGACGGAAACCAGCAATCTTGCCAGCAATAGATTGCCAACAAACAGGAAAAATAGAGAAATCCCAAGAGTTCCTTCGCTCTTGGGCTTTCTCTTCAGAAGAAGATTAGTTAGATATGAATGATCAGAAGGTCAATATTCTTCAAACAGGCGCTCTTCAGGTTCCTATGATCAGGAATAGAATACTACCAGTGTAAAAACCACCATCCAGGTACCCATCCTTCTAATTTTTGTGATGTCAGTCCATGGGAAGAAGAATTACGCAGGAAGGCAACCCAAAGGATATTCATTTGATAAGCATAGAGATTTTTAGCATGGGGATAGTTCGGATGATGAAGATGATTACGACAATGGCGAAGAACATAGATCTGGAGGGCATTGCCAAAGATTTGGACCCAAGGACTCTGAAAACCATAGTACCGCTACTAGTAGCGAGAATGATTATGGATCTTAGTGGTGCTGTGAATGTAGAGGGGAAGGTGGTGCATTTTGGCAAGGTGAAGGTTTATTATGAGAATAAATATTGTTCAGATCGAAAAGATCTGATTTCAGAGTAAAGCACTGCTACGAAATTACATAGGTGCGGACAAACCGTGCACGACCGGGACACGAATATTCAGGAATTCGTTTCCATTGTGTGATTTCAATAAACAAGAATTTACAAGAGAGATTTCTCTGTTGATGGATTTTGTATGAAAAGCGTAAGTTGGAGTCACATCAAATTTGAATAAGTACTCTTATTAAAACTTGCATTTGAAGTTAACCTTCCCTTTTTAATTTTTATTTTGATAAAAAAAAATTCATATAATTATCTAAAGATCAAGGTACTTGACCTTTGGGGTAGAAACCGAGGTAGAAACTATTTCACGTGTCTATTACCGAGTCGAAGTGAGGAATACGAATAAATAGTTTTTGATCTCAGGAATTGGATTCTGTAAAGAAATAATTATTTAAGAATTAAGATTGAGATTGTCTCCCTTAAAACGAATCTTGAGGATTCTTCTGGATTCGAGTCTGCAAAAACTAATATGTTCTGGTTTGGAAACTTTTTCAGTATCATAATCCAAGTTCAAAATAACCCTAATGAAAGGCAAAAACAGCTAAGAAAACGGAATTATAAATTGAAATTTTCCTATTTAAATCAGGTTTTTGCTGCACATGCCAAGGAGCAGAAGTGAGAGACAAGACACCAATCTCCAAGAAATCGACCAAAGCGTTACTTAATATTTTCATATTATATTTTTGCAAGGAAAATAACGTAATAATTATTATTCAAATAAAAGTGAAATCTCTCGACTGTCAGGCTCTTACATTATTATTTGCAAGATAAGAAAGGAACAATTTAAATGCACCGAGATTGATACGGTTTTTGATTTTGATTGATTGACTGCTAATGTAAATGGACAACAAAAATTATGTTTTTTTTTTTGGCAAAAATTTCAAATTTGACCCGGTACTACTTTATCTTTATGGATAATTTCTGTTATTCTAGACGCAATAACAAAAACGTTAGCAAATATTTATGTCACACTAATCGACTTTTAATTAACCAAATTTGGTACAAAAATACTTCAAATATTATTTCTATTTTCCCCTTAAAACCAAATTGGTTATCAAAAGTAGATTTAAACCTGTGACAATGCTATAAGTTTGACTTATTTGTTTTTTGAGAACAATGTTTTACATAGGAAACTTTTATCTTAAATACTCAATTCAAATTTTTGCTTATCATAGACGCGGGATGACTGACGATAAGATAAGAAGAACAATTTTTCGTGTTTAAATTGAAATAAGGTTGCAAAAAAAAAACTATCGAAAATTGGTTCCGCGTATATTATAATTATTGTTGTAAGCGTGAGAACATCGGGAACCCTATAACTAGTTGGGAGTTGTTAATGCAGCACTACCGCGGACAAGAAAATGTCGTCCGACAAAAGTACCACGATAATTTAACGTACTTGACACCGATTCGCAGGCTTGGCTGGTTCCTGGTACCATTGCGGTGCGGTTACAAGAGCCCGTGCTACCTTCTATAGAGATGTCCGATTTAGATCAATATAAAAATGACAAACCAAAAATTTAGTTATCTAATAATGACTGATCAAAAATAGTTTTGATTTACTTTGCTTTTGGGTTTGTGGCATTTGTAGAAGAATATGCATTTGGAGTTAAAAATTTAATATCGATTTTATTGATCGATATATTGGGAACCTGACTATCGAAATTCTATTATCGATGGCAAATCAGTTGAGTGGCAAACGACATTTTTGTCGTCAATTTGCGCCTTTCCGGTTGATTTGAGATCACAAGCCAATAGTTTTAAATGTTTAAATAACCATTTATTGTTATGTATTATTTGAGGGGGAATGCTTTTCTAATTCACATTTTATGTAGTGTAGAGTCATTTCCGCAAAAGACCATACCTATTCTATTATCATTATTATTAAAAGTTTATTCTCTACCGGTGCTCTGAAAGAGGTTACATAAATTTGTTGAATATTTTAGTTAGGGAAAATTCTTGTGCTCTTAAGGCATCTGTTTTTTTTTTTTTGTATTGGCGCATTGCTATGCAAACGGAGCATCTGGCACACTTACCGAGGCAATTTCCATTAAATCTATAATAGCAAGTGTGTGCCTGGTTATTGAAGTTGAACATTATTGTAATTTAGATCTTAGCACAGAAATTTACTTGCTTGAAAAAAGGAAAGGAAATAATGTCACAAATTTCGAATCAGATGATAGTCTATTTTTAAATAAATGAGAGCAGATTATCTTTTACCGGCTACAGGGCAGGGCGAGTCCAGCCTATTTTCGATTTCAATAGTTGACTTCAAATGCAATTTCATAAGGTGGTTTTAAAATGTTTAGGCCTACCCACCCTGTACTTTATCCAGCACAATAGACATAGTCAGTTTCTAACAATAGAAAAATTGGATACCTACTAGTGCAGGAGCTTACCAGAATCGGAAATAAGGGTTAAAACCAGCTTTCAGTCAGCGTAATTTTTCTGAACTCTAGGACGAGTGATACATTTTATTTATGCAGTAGATACAAATGATTGTAGGAACATATAAAATAGAAAAGCTAACTTGAATTTAGCTTGTACAGCAAATTAAATAATCACTAATGAAATTTCTGGTAAATGTTCCCCTGTAAGTCCATAACCATTAGCGAATACTTAGAGTATAACCCAAATCTTTACACATCCAATTTGCTTATAGTTATTATTCTCAAACAGTTGAAAACTCAAAACCGTGGATAAAATCGTCATATACAATTTGGGCAATACAACGCCCTTCCTCTTGTATTCTGTCTGTGACGCGCTTCGGGAGAAACGGGTTTTCGAAAGCTAAAGGGCCGCTCACCCTTACAAAAGACAAATTTAAGGGGTGGAATGCTCGGAAGAGAGAGAGAGGAGAAGAAGACGGTTAAATCAGCGGGACTCAATAATGGAAAATGCCCGACCAAATGCCATCCCCTTATATAAAGTGATTGTTGTGAAAACGGGAATTGACGATTATTCTGGAGGAACGTGGAGAATTTTTTTTTTGGAGAGTTTGGATTTTATTTTGATCAAAATCTATTCACATTTGCCCATGAATAGCCCATGTAATTATGTGGACAATTTTAATACTGAATTGTTAATTCCCGAGTTTATTCCATATGAGTAACTTGAAGTAATTATCTATGTGAAACATTTTAGAAAACTGACAAAGGGGTGCAAAAGAACATGATGCTGTAATCTGTGTCCCATCTAGAATCCTATATCAAATTCAATAACAACCACTTTTCAAAAGGAAATACGTAAATCTCAAGTATGTACAAACGACGCGCGACGCTCTTATTGATTTTTATTATTAGAAGGACCAATGAGAATATGAATTTCATGCAGTTGTATCGTAAATGTCGCATCTGCCTTGGAAGTAAATAGACCTTAATAATTTTATTCTTATGGTTCTGGTGATGAGCACATAAGCTCTTCTAGCATTTTCAAAAGTATCTCGTATTGGAAGAAAATACTCTTTATACGATTTATATCACTTGATTCCTTCTTCTGCTTCTCCAATCCACAACACCTTTCTGTATTAAGGAGCACTGTGCACCACTTTGATTGTTATGATATAATAATAATAATAATAATAATAATAATAATAATAATAATAATAATAATAATAATAATAATAATAATAATAATAATAATAATAATAATAATAATAATGTTTATTTACAGCAATATTTACAATAATAACTATATCTATCCTACATCACTCCAATAGTTGGAGAACTTTGAATAGAATCTGCAATAAAGTTTTAAATATATTCTCAAGAACTTATTTGTCTGGACAAAAGAAATACAAGTTTCATAATGTCTGGGTGAATAGATACATCCTTTGGTATCAATTATTATTATTCAAATTTCCTGTTTCTATCAAATCCAATGAATAAAAGACATCATCATTATCCATAATAAACCACTTCTAATTCAGTAAAATAATTATCGATAGGAAAACTTCGAACATAAAACCTGAATTTTCATCCTATGCTTGGGGTCGGCGGGGGGGCGTCGAAAAAGGTCTCCAGGGTCTTACGGGCGACGTTGATAGGCGACCGATAGACGCCAACGCCACATAGCGTCATGCCGCCCTCTGTTGCGCCCGTGGAAGTTGTAAAATTGAAGACAAAACAAGCCCGGCAAGTGGGTTATTTATACTTGACGCGAAATAGAATAAAAATGGGAAACAGGGAAGAGTGTTTTATTACGATAGTTTTTGGCTCGATATTTTTATGCTTTATCGGGGTTAGAATGAATTTAAATGAAAACGTCCCTCATAAAATACATTTTGGTTTAGTGAATTATGTGTTTCGTCTCATTTTTCTAGAGTTGAGCAAGGCAAAACTACTTTTCTCTGCCTTTTTGTCGATAGACATTTTTCTGTCTCCAAAGAAAAACATCAACACTCTCCCAAAGGATTCTGCAAAAAAATCTAAATGCAGCAAATCAATCAAATCAAATTTTCTTTTTTTCTGAGAATATTAACTAATTTCAAAATATGCAATAAGTTCCTTTCAGTCAGAATTCCTACATTGTACTCAGTATATATTTAATATTATTATGTTGTCTCAAGAAATTTAACGGTTACTCAGCACAAGTAACGAGTTCACAAAATTGGCAAAAAAAAGTCGATGGCAATGACCTTAAAATTCAGATTATATCAAATTTATAATTACTTAGTTGTTGGTCAAATGAAATATTTGACTATGTAAGTGAAGTAATTTGGATGAAGTAAAATTTAACTTAAGGTTAAATTATCAGGTATTTTATCAGTTAATTTCCTTATTGGTGGGGTGGAGGTGTTAATACAATTTTGATGAGTTTCGAGGGGTCACCCACTATGCTTACAAATGTACAATGATTTCCATATTTGGCAATCACTGATCAATGAACCTCATGTATTCCCATCCCCAGAATAAGCTCGTTCAGTGAGGTTCCATTAACCACGTTTTTTGATATTTTTATGGAGTATTACTCACATATAACACACAAAAAAAAATTCAGCGCAATTGGATAAATATTAAAAAAGTTATGCGGCTTTGAATAATAAAACATTATGCCTCAGAAATTCATCGCTTAGAGATGGTATGACGTCATCTCTCGAGTCAAGACGGGCTAATGGCCGTCACACGACCAACTTGAGAGATGCAGTGACGTCACCGCGTGTTTCGAAACTTCCAAACTTGGAGCTTTTTGATAATTTATTTAAATATGAACAAGGGCTCGGAAAATTATGAAATTTTGCACAACTGCTAAACTCAATACGCTCTTTTAGAATATGTAATAAAAAAATATGCTGAACGAGCCTATTGCGACTGATTGCCAATGATTTTCAAATATTTTTGTATGATTACCAGGTGATTTCTATTTTTCCTGGGGATTCCTATATGATTCCCAATTGATTACCTGATTTCCTCGATGATTTCCTACAATCATCTGATTTCCAGCTGATTTTATGATGAAAAAGATGTCTAATTGTTAAAGTTCCCATTGATATGATCAAAATAAACAGTCTTTTCTCTTATAAAAACACATTTCCAATGAAAAATTGGCAACTTCTGTATTTGCAGCTCTTCCAAAAGTTAGCAACTTTTATTTTCATTCACTAACCCACACCGATTTTGTTGTCGGTATAAATAGTTGTCGAGCCCTAGATACCATTGCGTGTCTATACTGCATAATATGGATCTAAAATAATGGATATTTCTTTGAATTCACTAGGATGTTCATTTGAAACAGAGACATCTTCAGTTAGGGTTTTACTCGACAAATTTATTTCTGATTCAGATGTGCTATCGTTTCTGCTTCCCGCTCTGCCTAGTATTTATTCTACTTTCCCTTTTCAAGTTCTTATTGCCTTCATTTCTCGACTTTTTCTTTTGTGTTTCAGAGACATTCCCATAGCTCTTAATACTCCATCGACAAACGTCCCTGATTCTCTGAAAAGAACCAAATTAAAGTTGAGCCCTGAATAATCCCTTAATTGTAACGAATTGCAATTGCTAAACCCTGGTGTGGAGAAATTCTGTGTCTTCTTTTGGCAAGTGGGAATCAAGAGAGGTTTCAAGATTCATGTTTCGATTTTTATGGTCTACAACGTTGTCATACTTTAAGTCTGTTATCACAGAAATCACAAACCAGTTAGAGCGAATTTCATTGGTTGAAAATAGTCAGAAAACTGGTTGTTGGCGATTTGCACCAATCAAAAACGCTCTTGACTGGTTTGTGATTCATGTGAGAACATACCCAACCTTCATCTAGTTCTTCTTTAAGTTCTAAACTCTTCGTAGTCTCGTGTTCAGTTATTGGCTCAGTTGGAAAACTCGTTGGAATATCAAATACATTTCAAATTGTGTAGCACTCAATGTTGCCTAAAACTTAGTCTTAAAGGCAAATACGCAACATACCGGTACGCTGTATTGTTTAAAAAAGTGTATGATATGCGATTTCTGGGTTAGAATGAGATGATATTCCCAGCGATTACCACATGATTCTCAGCCATTGCCAATGGATTCCTATGTGATTCCCATGGTGTCCTAGGAAATTCCTAGCGATTCCCAGGTTATTCCCAGGGACTCCCCAGTGATTTCCATGCATTCCTGATTAATAACTATGTGATTCCCATAAAAAAATGAACAATGATTTCCACAAGTGGTTTACCCCTCGGCTTAAACATACAAGATATGGTACAGAAATTTTATGATAATTTCCAAAGTGGTTTACGCAAGAAATCATTAGTTCAATATTGAGAAAAAAAATTGCCCAGAAAAACATTCACTCTCACCCTCACCATCTCAAAAAAACCATCAATCTAATATATAAAATTCTCATGTCACAGTTTTAGTTACCTTCGTCCTCTGAAACAGCTTTACCGATTTTTATGCAATTTTATATGTATATTCGGTAGGTCTGAGAATAGGTTTTAAGCTATTTTTTATACCCCTAAGTGATAAGGGTGGTCCACCCCAAATTTTTTAATTTTTTCTTGCTTCTCACCACTACATAACTTATTTTTGTTTATTCCATTCCGAACTCGGTACAAAAATGGCTAAAACTACTTACTATGCTTTGGTTGAGTCGCACTTACGCTATGGAATAGCCTTTTGGGGTAATTGCAGTCGGGGTCTGTTTGGGTCAGTCTTTACTATTCAAAAGAGGTGCATCCGATATATCTGTGGCGCTAAGATTAGAGACCACTGTAGACCACTGTTTTTACAAGAAAATATATTAACTTTAACCTGTCTTTTTATATTGGAAACAGTTACTCTTCTGCACAGGAAATACAAAAACTTCCAGTCTAGTCAAGTGTATCAAACTAGGAACAAAATATAGAATGACACAAAACTCAATTATATACCGCAGTATAAAAATGTATAATAAGCTCCCTGCTGATCTTAAAAACATTCAGTCGGAAAAATCTTTTAGGGCAAAGGTAAAAGAGATGCTCCTGAGAAAGGCTTATTATAATCTGTCAGAGTTTTTGGACGATGATTATTTGTAGATGTTGTTTTACATATTTGATGTTTACTGTTTTACCTGTTAAGTTTTTTATTTTTATGTTTTTTTTTACCATCTACTTTTGCTATTTGTTATAATTGGCTGCACTATTTGCATATAAACAACTTTGTACCTCCCTCATGTAAACTTTTTAAATTTTATGTTGATTTTATTTATTTTCTGTTAGTTTGTTCAAGCTCTGAGTTTGTTATTAATTGTCTTTTTGCGCCGATTATTAATTGTTTTTGGCTACTTAGTTGTTTGTTATTTTTTTTACTGTTCATTTTAGTTTCTAACTTAGGCTTAAGATTTAGGTACTATTTAGATTTATTATAAGTACTGCTTTGTCTATGGAACTAACTGTTTTTATCTGACAATAAAACATATTTGATTTGATTTGAATTCTATAGTGCATTGTGACCATCTAACAGGCATGGTCTACCTCCATGTTCCTTATTTCAAAACTAGAAATCGTCAAACTTTTCACATATCTTTCCACCGCACAAACTATGAAAAAAAACTCATTTTTCCCACGAACTATGACTATTGCCAATCAAAATACCAATCTAGACTTTTCCACTACACCTAAACAATATAAACAACAACTCTCATAGACTTACTTAGCGCAATTATAACTCAATTATCACAATGTTGAACAGTATTACTTATAAGATATAACCTATAATTATTAAATTAATATGAAAATTAATTAGCCTATCCAAACCACGTGACTTTGACAAGCAAACAAAGGGTTTGTGTGCCTCTTGGCGGCCATTTTTATTTAAGTTTGACAGCATCTTGGAATTGTCAGCCTATCCAAAACAGGTGACTTTGACAAGCAAACAACGGGTTTGTGTGCCTCTTGGCGGACATTTTAATTTAAGTTTCACAGCATCTTGGATAGTCTAATATCGTATTAAACACATTAGTAGGTTTGTTCCAGCAGGCTATCAGAAATGTTGGCAGCAACTTGTGGTATGCGCAATGACAAATTTGTGTTCTAGCAAAGAAATGTTAAAGTGTGTTTTTTTTTTTAAAGATAAAAGTCAAAATGACATTATGTTGGCAATACAATGTAAAATTGTCAATGCTTTCAAATTGTTTATGTAGAAAAGGCGAGAGAAAAGGCTTGTGTTGTCAACATAGTAGCTAAATTTTTGACTTGGGGAAGTATTTGAAAAAAAAAAACAGACTTTAGTGACAATTTGCAAATGTCAGTTGTTTCATTATGTTTAAAACATTTATATCTTGTTGGCAACTGCTCAAAATGCTTGTCGATTTTCTTCAAACATTTTAATTCTTAACCTAACTTTTCGGTTTGAAAGCTATGTTTTGTCTGTCATATCGGTAAAGTTTGTCAGATTGTCAAGTGCATAAGTTCTAGTTGAATTTTATTTAATATATTGTTCTTTTACCTGCACCTTTGATCGATTTTTCATGACAAAATTAAACAAAAATGAAAATTATAACCACTCGATGCCATGCGTTTTTATTCTCATCAAATTTTACCGGTGGATCTATCATCATATGTCGGTCATTGTCATTTTCCATTCACTAAACAAAGTTAGCTAAATCATCGGTGAAGTCACCGATTAGAATAAAAACGAGGGGTTATTTTTATCGGAAAATGTCGAACATTTTCGTTCTAGCAGAAATTTGTTGCCAACCTAAAAACATCTGTCACGAACAAATTTAACTCTTAGGTTAATGTCACCATCATGGTTTCAACTCTTTGCTGGAACAAACCAGTGAGTTATTATCTATTCACAATTCGATGTCTAAAGGTAAAGGTGAAATGTATCACCTTTCAGTGCTATTTGATAGGGAGAGGTGATAAATTTACCTTTACCTTTGGACTACGGATTGTGAATAGAATATAATATGTTTGCAACCTTAGTACCTAATTGTTTTCAATTAGTATTTTCTATTCTCACTTGTTGGTTATTTTGTAATACCATTTTTGTTAAGTTTGGAAATTATTTGATGGGCTTCCACAGAACTAGGCTTCTGCCTGTCAAAAAAACAAATAAATAAATAAATAAAAGACAGACATAGTAGATAAAAGGAAGAAATACTAACAATACCCAAATTAAATTAAAATAGGAGGAAGAAATATATAAAGAAGCACAAGCCATAGAACGGTATAGTACAGAAAAAAATAAGTATTAGAGCAATAATAAACTTAACAAACATCTAACAAAACTATCCCAAAAATGCATAGATTAACATGAAGTACAGGAAAATAAGCCATTTAACAACAATAATTGTATATTTATGTATAAAAAATAATGCTATAAAGAACATTCATTCAGAAAAATTTGCGGTCTAGTTTGGAAGAAAAATCCAGAAAACTCATAATTTACTTCTCAATAATACAGGTAACAGGGTGTTTCCTTATATTTTGACCCCTACCTACAGCTTTAGCTATACGAGGTGGAAAAAAACTTTAAATATGAAAGTTGTAGAGTTTTATGTCTTCTTTTGTATGTCAAAACGGGCAAATGACAGGTGCCAACTGTCACAATGACAAACGCTTGCATTTTTTGAATGGAACACCCTTTATATTTTTGGCTAGAATGATAGCTTTTTTCCTTCTGATTCCAAATATACCATATATGATGATATTTGGTTCAATTGTTTTTGCGTTATTTAATTTTAAAATTGCATTGAGCAAGCTTCATTATTGATATGTTACCGGTAAAGTCCGTTATGCAGCCATACCTAGGTTTGCCTAGGCAAAGTCCGCATTGCCAAGCGACTTTAGGAAAAGTCCGAAATTATTCGATATTTCAGACATTGCCTACACTGTGGTACGACAATCTTAGGTCTGCTAGATGTGTAGCAGGCAAACTCCGAAATAAGTTGATATAAAGCGGACGGTGTGTTCAGTTGGGTTTAATCGCTATTGGATTTGTGACCAAGAAGACATATGCCAGTAGATATGAGTGGCATGGGTGAAATGAAGGCGAGATTTTTGGAGAAATTAGAGAGCATGCAGAAACCAATAAATTCTTTTCACATTCCATCGATAGAGAAGTACGAGGCATTAATTAAAGAAGTTGAAGAAGCCAAGCAAGTTGACAAAAAAAACAACTCTTCAATACCGACCTCTCAAACGTTACGATGTGTTACTATTGGGGGCTTAAAAAGGTAATTTTGTCATTGTCTGCGCAAGTCACTGGAGTGAAATACTTTGTCCCCAATCAAGAATTTTTTGAGGTGCCAGATAATGCTCACAGGAAATGTGATGAGGTCGTGCTAAAAGAGATATTATGAATAAAGCACCAAGCAACAATTATGCTAACGTAACTCGAGAATGCATTACACTTTACTTATGGCTATGTGAAGCCTGTCACAAGAAGAAAAAGTATCCAAAGAAAGGAATAACCGTAAAACCTTTGCTATTTTTATCGATATGCAGACTTGCCCTGATAGTGATTTCAAATATATCCTCATTTACCAGGATTATCTTTCGAAATATCTAGTTTTGCGGTCCCTACGAACGAAAAGAGCAGAAGTTGAAAACATATTGCTTGTCTGGATGGAAGATAATAAAACCAAGCGTTGGAGGGAGGGTCTGCGATTTTGCGTTGATTTGGTTTCTTTCAGTTATAGAAAATAATGCTTATCACAGTGGAATCCGACAAACTCCGTTTGAAGCAAAGTCACAGTGCCAGTTTCGAGTTTAGGCAGAGGCAAAGGGGATGCCCGTAATACCATACTAGGAGTTTTTATGGAAAAAACTGCAGATGGTTTTTATAAAATCGGTACTAAACATGGTGTAATCAGTTCTCTATATGTAAAAAAACAAATCCAAAGTTGCAAGAAATAATTTTTTTAAATCGAAGATGCCCCGAAAATAGAACTATCACTTCGCGAAATTAGTGGACACAGTTCTTCATTTGGAGAGCAAGACATAATTAACACTAATAATGTATTTTATAATGGTCCCTATGGACCCTATGTAATATGTACTCTGTAAAAAGTGTATCATGCAGGAGCCCTAATTCCACCCAAAAAGACCTCTCTGATTCTACCTCAATATCTTTTTGGTTGGTTTTTTGAATGTGTTTGTTTTTTTTTTGGCGAATACCTACCTTTTTGATAAGTGCCATAATAAATAATACCAAGTGTATTTCATAAGGGTCCACTGTGATTTTAAGGTTGTCTCTGATTATACCCCAATATAATAGGTACCAATGCGGCAGGTTTTTTCGGACTTTGCCTGCTAGATATTTGGTAAACCTAAGATTGTCCTACAACAGTGTAGGCAATGTCGGAAATATCGACTAATTTCCGACTTTGCCTAAAGTGGCCCGGCAATGCGGACTTTGTCTAGACAAACCTAGGTATGACTGCATAACGGGCTTTGCCGGTAACAGATATAAGAAACCAGGACAGATTAAATTAAGGGTAATATGACATAAATGCATTTTTAAACTTGAATAGCGTAAAAACAGCTGAACCAAATATCAACATATATGGCATATTTGGAATCAGAAGAAAAAAATCTATCATTCTAGCCAAAAATATAAAAGGTGTTCCATTTGAAAAATGCAAGTGTTTGTCATTGTGACAGTTGGCACCTGTCATTTGCCCATTTTGACATTCGCAAAAGATAATAGACATAAAACCTTACAACTTTCATATTTAAAGTTTTTTTCCACCCCGTATACTTAAAGCTGTAGGTAGGGGTCAAAATATAAGGAAAAACACTGTACATAATGTGAGTTATTTTCTTAAATATCCTGCGAAATATCCCTTGAAAAATATCAAATTAAACTTCTTGTAACAACACTTACCTGAAAATATTTATATAGAATTTCATACAATGCTGATTCTAAAGACAGCTACAAAATTAAATTACATAATTTTAAAATGTTACTTTAATTGCTAAATATAACAACCAAATAACCGATACAAAAATCTTGCTCAACCGATCCGTATTTAGCAACTCAATAATTACAAAATTCCTTGATATTCAGTTTTCGCATTTAATTGATCAACTACTCAACTACTAAATCCCAATAAAAATCTTTTTATTTGAAAAAAAAACATAGTTACACAAGCGACAAATCTTACTTTTCAAAAACCTCATAAATCTTTTTTTCTAGTAATAATATTACCATTCAATGAGTGTTTAAAGATGTCAGTTAAGATGTTTCAATGAAGAATAATTAGTCTGTTTTCATTATCGACAGTGTTAAGAGTTCAAACGTTTTCGAACCTGAAAAGCTAATCAGTAATTCTAATCACAATAAATTAATGACATAGAATTCGAGAAAGTCCTATAAAAAAAAATCTTTATGAGATTTTGGTCAGTTATTGACGAGGTATTAAAGAAAAAACATTAACCCTCCTTCTTCCATCGGATATAGCGAAACAAATTACTTTCATTAATTTTGTGCAAGCTATACACATTCACGGTATTCTTTTACAGAAAAAAAAAATTATTCCTCTTCTAATGTTAAACTATCGATGTCAAATAGAAGTCCGCAAAAGCAAAGCTACTTTCACATTTTATCTACATTTTGTATAGGCATCGTGTATATACGGAAGTGCCCGTGGAGCGTGGACATAGGCACTATGAGAAGGCGTTAAACATTCTCAATTTGCTATTTAGATATTTTGCGGTTAATCTTTCATGAAAAGCTATAAACGATACAAAAATTTAATTAATTTCATAATGGTGAAAGGTAAATACAATATTTAAAATGTATCCCTAGATGTGATTTATTTACTCACCAAACCTTAAAATAATCTAATCATACTTGAAGCTTTCCTCAATTTACCCGAGGGGGTAACCACTCAGTAAATATGGTGTACAAGAACTGTAATTTTTTGTAAATTTTTGTAAATATCAGTAATTTTTAGTAATTTTAGTAATTTTCAGTAATTTTTGGTAATTTTTAGTAATTTTTAGTAATTTTTAGTAATTTTTAGTAATTTTTGGTAATTTTTGGTAATTTTTGGTGATTTTTCAATAATTTTCCAGTAATTTTTTATAAATTTTGAAGGGTATTTTACAAAAACGTTTCTAAAAAAATTATTCTGGAAGTTTTGTGGAAAAATAAAATCTATACCGAGTGGGTCAATGCTTGAGCTCAAGCCAATGAAAAGAAAACGAATTTTTCATATTTATCGTCAGTTAAGAAAAAAGGCTCCGAAATGTTAATTTTTATTTCTGAGGGGAAAACTTTTTGCAAAGAATTTTAACTCGAGGCCTAGGGGGTAGGTACCTATACGTCGCGTCGTATACGAAAAATTGTAGGTACGGGTGAAGGGTGAAACCATAGATAAGGGTGGAGCTCACCCCTCTAGGGGATGGTAGCAATGGATGGGAGTGATAGTGTTGAAAATACGCACAAAAGTGTTCCCCGCGATAGAAAAATTGACGATAACATATCGATACGGCTGGAAATCCCCAATAACCGGAAGGCGGTCTTCATTGACAACAACCTGGGGTTTTTGCTTTAAAAACTGAAACTCCACAACTCCACGTAAAATTAAATTTTTGAGGTTAATTACACTCTGGCTCTGGCACGTACCATCGTCACCAAAGGTAACTGGGACAGCATCACATTAGCTCTTGTCCTATTATATGAATTTTATTGTCAAATATTTGTCAAACTATGCATTAAATTCATTGAAATGAATGACAGTAGAATTAGTCCAGGAAATTATTATGCATTATTTGTGTCCCAGTTACTTTTGGTGACGATGGTACATGCCACAATTTGAAGAGCTCCATTGAGGTACAGAACCAAGGATGATACACACTACTACTACTGTACTACAGGACATAGAGCTACAGGATGGCCTATCCTCATAGGCCAGTGTGTAACAAATCCCCCACCTTACGCTAAACTACCAGTTGTGACGTAGACAGCATGTTATTTCTTGCCTTGACGTAGGCTCTTTAAACAGCTGACGACTTAATTATGACGTCGGAACTGGTTTATGACGTCGGAACTGGTGACACACCAATATGGCGACGATTACCAAAAACGACGCTGAAAAGCAATCCTGTAGGTGTGTATAATCCTTGCAGCTAACAACTCAATTATGACGTCGAAATGGTTACACACCAATATGGCGTCGATTACCAAAAACGAGGCTGATAAGCAATCTTGTAGGTGTGTATCATTCTTGGTATAAAAACGCCTTCTACAACTCAACTGTCAATATTACATTCCTTCCCATAACGTGTGAGCTGTGAACTAATATTAGGCGAGTTCGGGTAATTCTTTGCTAGTTAAAGGATGACATCATTGACGGAAGCTCAAGTGAGCTTCCATTTGAAGCCATAGAAGATCAAGAACGATAAACCATAAGACGATAGTCGCTTTTCGTAAGCGCCGCGTTCGCCAATTTAGCCGACCGCATAGGTTAATGACCAGACGCGTGACGTCGTACTCCGGCCCACCGATCCAAAAATTTGGTATTTGTTACATTGCTCGACATTCCTCTGCAATGAAAATTCGAGAAGTTTAATATAAAACTTATCGAAATTTATCGCATTAAAAGCCTATTTTGGCATTGGCGCATCATTAAATGGCTAAACCCAAGATTGTTTGAGAGAGGTCGGTTGCCTGATAGCTTTATGACGTCATCCGGGGTCCTTAACACAATGCAAATCTCCATAAGGCTCCGCAGACGCGTCATCAGGTTACTCACTATA
Source organism: Ceutorhynchus assimilis (assembly GCA_917834065.1). Lineage (NCBI taxonomy): Eukaryota > Metazoa > Arthropoda > Insecta > Coleoptera > Curculionidae > Ceutorhynchus > Ceutorhynchus assimilis. The sequence goes on along the minus strand of OU892284.1, from coordinate 24,749,543 downwards.
AGGCAACTTATAAACTTCAGGATTAAACCATATTATCCTCCTATAGCAATAACAATAACGCATAAGACTTGTTTCGAGTGAGCCAGGTGACGTCCCTGGAGCAGCGCGTGCCCCCGCTAAACTGGCGGAAAAATATCATTGATGAAACCATTCTCTGTGGTTTATCTTTCTTGATTAAAGATCACCTGCTCTATCCAAGGCTCCTAAAGTTGATAGGTTGTCTGGTAATGGGCAACTTGATGACGCATCTGGGGTGCCTTATGGAGATTTGCATTATGTTGAAGCATCTTAAATGACGTCATGCAGTTATCCAGGCAACCTGCCTCTCTCAATAATAACCTTGAGGTCTATCGTCTTTTTGCTCACGCAGGATTAACTGAACTCGCCTATTCTATAAACGCGATGATGCGTTACCAACGGAACGTGCGCGCGCACGCGTATTTGTAATTTCTGGAGCCCTTATTTGAAATCATTGTATTTGTGAGTGTGCCTCTGGTCCCTCTTGCGAATTTTCCGCTTACAGTGCCATATCTTTATGCCATTTTGGTATTTTAGTTTTGGTAGGAATATTATTTTGTTTTTTTTGTGTGTATTTGTGAAATTGTGGAAAAGTACTCATGGAGAAAGCAATGGAGCAAGAGTTAGATTGCACCGGGGCTAATTTAGATTCGGACGATATTTTTTTACTCAATTTGGAACAAGAAATGCAATTTAAGATTCCCGAAACTTTAAGAAACATTTTAAAGGTGATGGGTTTATGCAATAATATCGCACTAGACAATTTTGAAGAGAGCCAAATTACTGAAATAGAAAATTTCATTAAAAACGAAGTTTGTAACATTATAGATAAATCTGAGATTCAGAAATATGTTGGACCTATTTACAAGAACCATCCAGAAAAGTTTAAATTTGTCATTGGTCATAAAAATATTTTGTTAGCAATAATCAAGCATCATCAAAAAAGGAAACTTAAACCCTCGTTTTGTAAACAAAGAAACGACTTTGGAAATAGCCAAACGAACAGCCTAACAAAAAATCGAGCAAAAAATGTTTCAACCGACGTTTCAACTGTAGACCGAGCTATAAACCTTACGCAACAAAATAAAGCCCTCTGTATTTTAATTAATAAATACCTCAAAGAAACATTTGAAAAGGAATCTAGAGATGATGTTAAAAAAAAAATTGTTGAATTTAGAAACGGACTTAAACATTACGACTACAATAGTTTTTTAGAAGGCGATTCGCCCGCCTGTAATATAGAATGCCCGAGATGTAAAAATACAATTAAGGTAATTATCACTTAGCAAGTCGCTATTCCAGTAATTTCCAAGGTAATTTATTAATATTTATAAATTCAATTTCAGGTAAAGCAGATTCAAAAATCCAACAAATTTTTTTGGATTGCATCAAATTTTTATACGCATGTACAGAAGCACTTAAATTCCGACGATAAATCAAAAGTAAGGCCCACAAAAAAGAAAAAAATTTCACTTGAGGTATCCCAAAACCAAAAATCGAGCCAAAAATCGATAACATCCTTTTGTATTCCTCCCGGTATTCCTCGATATAGTCAAAACAAAGATATTGTAAATCCTTCTAAATCTCTTCCCAATGAACCTACTCCTGGAACATCTGGAACAACCTACGGAATTAAAAGAAAAGTAGAAGAACCAGCAATGTTATTTAAAAAACGACCACATCCAATACCATCATCAAATTCTGAATCTGATACCGAGCCAAGTCCAGAGCGAAGCTATAGGAAAACTGCATCATCTCCTGAAATAAACGAGGAAATAACTATTAATTCCTCAGATAGTTCTGAATCAGAGCCTGAAAATACACAAAGCTCGATTACTCTGGGCTCAGAGTCTCATAATAGCATGAGCATGGATAGAGAAAAGCTCGGAGAGAAGATTGCAAGCAAGGCTACAAACATTGTTGATAACAATGATAACACATCATTGAGCCCGAGATTGAGCCCATCATCTACAGATTGTATTATTGATTGTAGTTCTGCAAAAAGTTATCAGATTAAAGAACCCGAGAAAAAATCTGAAAAATGGAAGCAGAAAAAATATTCTCGTACTAGTAGAACAAGAAGAAGCCGAGAAAACATTTCTGAAAAGTCACAAAAATCGCAAGAATTAATATCCAAATACTGTGAGCCTGTGAATAGAATAGCAAAACTTATAGAAGAAAATAAAAATTTAAGAGAGATGTTATTGAGCCAAGTAAATTTAAATACCGAAGATAAAAACCGAGATAAAAGCCAAGAAGGCAACAGTGAAGAAGACAACAGAGTTTCATGCTCGGTTTCATATTTGATTAAAACTCTTTATAAGACTGCAATCGATAATTCAAAAAAAAAGTCAAAGCAGAGTAATCGGTATGATGGGGACTTAAAAAAACTTTGCACCTATTTGTTTTTGGTGGGTGGAAAGTTATTATATGAAACGCTTTACGCTAATCTGCAAAACTCAGTGCCCTCAATTACCACCATAAGGAGATCACTAGAAGATGAATTCATTGAAGAAGGTGTATTGAGAATAAATGAGTTGGCGAAATTTTTAAAGAAACGTGGTCTTCCAAATGTTATTTGGATTAGTGAAGATGGGACCAAAATTACACCAAAAATCGAATATGATCCAAAGACAAATAAAATTGTTGGCTTTGTGATACCTCTCAAAGATGGCATGCCATTAAAAAAACATTTTCTAGCTACATCTGCAGCCAAAATTCAAAGTTATTTTCACTCAGAAAATAAATCTGATTACGCTTATGTTATGATGGCTCAATGTCCAGTCGATAAAAGCCCCCCTTTTTGTTTGGGACTTTTTGGTACCGATAATAGGTTCACATATCAAGATGTCCTAGATAGATGGAAATTTATAGAAACTGAATGTAAAAAATATAATATTAGTGTTTTAGGATATTCTTCTGATGGAGATACACGATTAATGAAAGCCATGCGTTTAACAACATTGCTGGGACATAACTCAAATATCTGGGAATGGTTCCATGTCTCATTTGAAAGAAAAATGTGTGTACAAGACACAGTTCATATTGGAACAAAATTACGAGTCCGATTTCTTAAAATCGATCAACCACTACAAATGGGAGAATATATTGCAACTCCAGAGCACTTAAAAGATGTCATTCAAAACCACAGCAAATCACTGCATTTTCTAACAGAGTCGGATTTGTCTTTAGATGACAAAATGAATTTTGAGGCAGTGGAGAAAATCTGTAAAGAAAATGTTAGAGAACTATTAAATAAAGGCCCAGATGAAAATTTGGGAACCATTATGTATCTCAAAATAATAAGTTATGTCCTGGAAGCATTTTTATCAAAAAATCTGTCAGTGAATCAACGAATACACTATATGTGGTATTCTGTATTTTTTCTAAGAATATGGCGTCAATGGCTCAAAAAAGAAAATGGACTGTCATCTACCAAAAATTTTATTTCAGCAAATGCATATCTCTGTATTGAAATCAACGCCCATGCTCTTATAAACTTAGTGAGGCTCTATAGAAGTAATATTACTTTTCAGGGAGTGGATTTTACTCCATGGTTATTTAGTTCACAGCCCTGTGAACAAATTTTTAGAGCCACGAGGTCCATGACATCCACGTTTTCAACGATTGTAAACTTTAGTTTACTGGGAATTATGAACCGGTTGGCAAAAATTGAAAAGCTAACAAGCATTATAAATGATCTAAAAAATACTCACATATTTCCTAGAGAACAATCTTCCAGACAAGGACGAGGAATACAAGCGAAACCGACTTTCCCTACAGATGAAGAAATCGATAATATTTGCACCAACGCACTCAAAGAAGTTCTAGAAGATCAAAAGAGATTAGGAATTGATAGCACTAATAAAAGTCATTTAAACATAGCTCTTTTTGGTACGCAGTCAGATTATTTCCAAGGCGAAACTCGGGAAGATAACATTGAAAACGAAGAAGCGAACGAAGATTTATCTTGTAAGCCAATTTAACTCTTAAAACCTATCCGAGTATCTAATAGAAAATAATATTATAACTAATTAGAAAATTAATAAGCATGCTATACGTATTAGTTGTATCAACACAATATCAATAAATTTTGGAAATTGCATGTGATGGGGACTCGCTTTCTAGACCCAACCCTCAGATCTAGTTGATATATGAGTTGCATGCATTTTCTACTACGTTAACTATAAAATATTATTCTCTACTCACTAAATGACAAAGAAATAATCACTCAAAGAATCGTCTCTACATCCTGTGTTAGTTTAAGATTTTTTTAAAAATAATCAGTTGTGTTTTTAGTTTTCTCTGGAGGCTTTTCGATTTCAATAAATGAAGAAAGCGTTGCTAACCAATTGAATTTCGAAACCAATTGGGCTTTATCTAGATTGGATCAAGGACTTAATGAAGAATCTAACAATGATGAAGAGGGCTTGGAAGACAGTTCAAATATTGTACCTGAAGAGATTCTGAGCTTCGATTATAAAATTTCTCTAAAGGATTACCAAAATGCAGATGTTAGTGAGAATAGCCCATATGTACTATTAAAATTGGGAGAAAAAGTTTCCACAGTTAAGAAATCTACTCTCTGTTGGCTTTTCACAGACAAAATATCCAGGTTTGTAATTTTGGAGGCATATACGGGACTAAAGTGTCTTTTCATCCTCGAGGAATTTTCTCCCTCGCGTAGGCTACAAACCACAGTTTGTTTAATCAACTCACAATTTTTTGTCATATTATCATGCCTCATTTTTTATGATATGAACGTTCATTGCAATCATTGCATTAAGAAAGGTGTCATGACATGACATAATATTGCAAGATAGGTAAACCAATTTAAACAAACAGTGGTCACACCAGGATAAAAAGTGCAACTTGAATTGTTTATATACTCGTTTACACCTATTGTTTTTTAGTTTACATTGCATCATATCTTATCAATATTGTCTCACATTATTTTTGTAGAATAAGCAGTGATAGACTGCAGAGGTTTCGAAATCATGGCTCTATTTCATTAATACCACATACCCAAGAAATCGAGCAAGAAATCATTCCTGAAAAGTATTATGCAGTATACTACACTGAGCAGTGGTATGTTGGAAGGATTCTGGAAATTGAAGGAGTTATGTGTACCGTGAAATTTCTACATGCTTCATTAAATACATTTGTCTGGCCAAAGAGGGATGATATTGCAAAAGTTGAAAAAAAGTATCTCTTCTACGGACCCCTAAATATGGTTGGCATCAGCCCAATGGCAATATTGGAAAATGACAGGCAAGCAATCGTTGGAAAATATAAAGATTTAAAAAAAAAAGAAAATGCTCTGGAAAAAAATACCAATTGAATCGAGAACGTATTTGAATGAGTTTATACCAATGCAATGTACCTATATGTGTTTGCTTCTTTACTACCTTTCCTTTAATTATATTTGTTTAAATGAATCATGGCCTATTATTTTTTTATTCACCTTACCTCAGATTTTTCATAGTAAATCAGAGAGTGCTTTGATTACAAAAACATATAGTCTGTCGATTTTAATCTGATACTCCAAAGGAATGTGAGCTGGTAGCTTCCTACATTAAAACGCGAATGGTTACCTAACGACTTACTTGTTTTTGCCTTATGAAACATTTCCTCGCTCCTCATACGGAAAGTGTCAGATTAAAAACGACGGACTTTACGTCGCATTATTATTTCTTTATTGGTCGAGATTTTTGACCAAGTTTTCGACATTACAAAATGCAATGACAAAATTGAAGAAAAATATTGCTGAGACATACGTTTAAAAAACCCGAGAAAAAACATAGCCATCTTTGATTTTTTTTTTGAAAACCCATCACAATTGACACAAGATTAATTTCTTCTATCATAATAAAAATTCTAGAAAAATTCAATAATAATGTTTTAAAACTATTTTGTCATTTTTCAAATTGACAGTAATTTATTTTACTAATGAAATAAAGTGCACTTTAATGTACAGGGTGGCCCGTTTAAGAGGGGCCTATACCTTATCTCGAAATCTACAAGGGCTGTAAAAAAAATTTAAATACAAAAGTTGTTTCTAATAATATTATCTACAACTTTTTTGTATTTTTTTTGGTGTCACTCTACTATATACAGGGTGGACAAATCAAATTTAATTTTTTTAAATGGAACACCCTATATTTTAATACATTTTTAAATAGCTATTTGAAAGACAAATTCAACGGTATACTGGTCATGTCTCTGTGATATACCGTTTCGAACTTATTAGCGACTATCTTCAGGATTTGGCGTAATTTTCAACAGTCATTGTTACGTTACTCATAAACTTTTTAAACTTTTTTTTGCATGATATTTTCTTTAAAATCATGCTCTTCTTCAGATTATAGTCAAATTTGAAATATTTGTTTAAAAAACGTGGTGTTGCCACGTTTTTCAGGCCGAAACGGTGCATCACAGACCCATTTCTAGTATATCGTTGAATTTGTCTTTTAAAGGGCTATCCAAAAACTAGGAGGTCCCATTTGAAAGAATTGTTGAAAAATTTAACATTTTGCAAAACGTGGCAACACCGCGTTTTTTAAACAAATATTTCAAATTTGACTAGTCTAAAGAAGAGCATTATTTTATAGAAAATATTATGCAAAAAAGAGTTGAAAAAGTTTATGAGTAATGTAACAATGACTGTTGAAAATGATTCCAAGTCCTGAAGATAAGTAAGCTAATAAGTTCGAAACGGTATAAAACAGACACATGACCAGTTTATCGTTGAATTTGTCTTTCCAAGGGCTATTTGAAAATGTATTAAAATATAGGGTGTTCCATTTAGAAAAATGAAATTTCATTTGTCCACCCTGTATATAGTAAAGTGACAACAAAAACAATACAAAAAAGTTGTAGATAATATTATTAGAAACAACTTTTTTATTCACATTTTTTTCACAGCCCTTGTAGATTTCGAGATAAGGTATAGGCCCCTCTTAAACGGGCCACCCTGTACTAGTAGGTACCTTCTATATAAAAACTACATATAAAATCAAGTTAGAAATGATGTTAAGGGGTTTTAAGTAATTTTGGTAAATGTGTGTAATTTCGGTAATTTTAGTAAATGTGTGTAATTTTTTTGTAATTTCAGTAATTTTAGTAAATGTTTGTAATTTTTTTGTAATTTCAGTAATTTTAGTAAATGTATGTGTAATTTTTAGTAAATATTGGTAATTTTGGTAAATGTTTGTAATTTTTGGTAATTTTGTAAATATCATTAAATATTTTGTAATTTTTTGTAAATATTATTTTGGTGTACACGATTGTTCGGAGTGGTTACCCCCTCGAATTTACCTATTAATTGCATAAGTTCTCAATGCAGGTCAATGCATAATTTACATACTAGGTACAGAATGCTACATTTTACTGGAATCTAATTAATCTTTTAACATATCGCGGGATTATTTTGTTTAATTACTGGTGTTATACAATTGCGGCACACAATATGTACGAATTTAAAAAAAAATTACACCGTTATTGGGAAAAATAAATATATAATAGATTAGTCGATTTATTAAATAATACTGTTGCGCGTTTTCCTCGTTTTTTTTTCTTGTTTAATTTGTTATTGTTTAAAACAACTTTCACATGTCTGGTAGTGTTTAAATGTTGGAAGTTATACCTGCAATAATTATTGTTATTGGCTCTTTAGGGACTATTAGGCCCAACTACAATGACTTGATTTTCCATAAACTGGTGCTTTTTTCAGAAACCGTTAAATCTGCAAGTTTCAGTTAGAGCTACAATTTGGTACAAGCCGAAATACTCTATTCCTTTCAGTTTTGAGACCTGCTATTTAGATTTTGACAAATTAATTAATGTGAAAGTATAATATGGGACATACTGTGCGTGTTATCAATACCTGTAACTGATGTATGTAATTATAATATCATATTTATATGAAGTATGTAATGTTTCTACTCCAATAATTATTTGATGGATATTTCGTGTAACTGGAGTCTCTCCCTGAATTTTTTCAATAACACATTTTTTAGGTTTTGATAAAAGCCAACAAAAAAATCCAAAAAACAATTTATTATTATTGTTTTGAACAAAAATAAAGTGCTACGTTATCTAAACCAATTGTATTTGGAAAAAATGGAATAATAACATATTACTGATAACTTTTTATTTAAATCATTAATCCTCAGTATCATTTATGTTGCGACATGAATACATTGTTTTTGGTAACAAAACTTGTGAAAAAACAAGAAATTTACAGTCCGTACATGGAGTTTCTCTCTCGGTTTTAGGACTTTCTTGATTGTAAATTATGTAAAAAATTGGCAAAGCTCATCAAGAGCGACTTTTCACCTCGCTTTTCACCCATTTACGTACAGTGCAGGTTTATATGGTTCATCATTCGCGAATCTTTAATATCTGAAATAAATTGCCATGAAAATGTTTCCTGGATATCTTTTTTTTTTTTTTTTATTATATGGCATTTATTGGCATTTAGTACAATATAGATTTTACAATCATTTTATAATTTGACAATAAATACAGAATTTCTCTCCCACAAGAGAAACCTCGCGCGTGGGGAAAAATATTACTATAATACATCTACTTTAAAAATAATTCTATGCTACATTACCTAATCTAAAAATGTTTCATAAATGAAAATGTAAATATAAGCTATATACTTATCATATTATCAAACAAAAAAAAAAAAAAATATATGCTAACTACTAATTACTAATTGGACGGATAATGTCCAATTGCTCAGTTATTCTTGACATCAACAATGCTGTGAATTTACTTTAAAAATAATTCTATGCTACATTACCTAATCTAAAAATGTTTCATAAATGAGAATGCAAATATAAGCTATATACCTATCATATAAGAAAAAAATATGCTAACTACTAATTACTAATTGGACGGATAATGTCCAATTGCTCAGTTATTCTTGACATCAACAATATTGTGAATTTCTTCTCTTGATATTTCTGTTATAAAGAATATTTTCAATTTTCTTTTAAAAGTGAGTAAAGAGATGTTTTGGAGGAGAATGTTGGAGATTTTTTCAAAAACTTTGGGCGCTACGTAAAGAAAGCAACGCTGACCTATGGCCTTAGATACTCTAGGCCTAGGACGATTTTGGTTCATGCGGCTTCTTGTTTCATATCCATGCTCAATATTTGTGATAGGAATTTTATTAAGGAAGAGTCCAATTGCTATTTTTTTGAAATAAAGTTGCCTTGTGTCAAGCATTTCCGTTTCGTTGTATAATAAATTGGTAGGATAGAGTCTGTCTTTTTTAAAAATTATTTTAAGAAGCCACTTTTGGGAGATATTAAGTACTTCTAAATGCTTGTTTGTTACAGCACCCCAAGATAAAATACCATAATTTAAATGTGATTGTGCAAGGGCATAATACAATACCCTCAACTGCTCTAACTTAAATATCTTCGTATAAAAACGGAATTTGTGCAAAAGTGATCTTATTTTTTTCGAGATATATTCCGTGTGGTGGTTCCATCTTAAATGACAATCTACAAAAACACCTAAGTATTTATAGTTTTTACAGCTGTTGATTTGAATAAGTTTTGAGTCGACTAAAAGTTGTATTGATTGGTATGGGGGTAGTGTGTTACTGTAACTACTAAATGGTACAAAAGTTGTTTTAGTGAAGTTTATTGTAAGCATATTATTGTTAAACCACTATCTACTTCATCTTTCCAAAAACGGTTAATCAACTATTCTCCTTCTAGTCCTTCTCATGGTTGTCTCATTCAAAATGTAAAAATTTCAACATAATAATTAATCTTGTCTAATCAATATGAAAATGTTATTTTTAGCACGGCAATGTAGGCCGCCCTTCCAATTAAAAAGAGATAATTAAAGGACAGCAAAAGACTGAAGGACTCAATTAAGGGTTGCATTGTCAAAGATGAACCTTGGAGCGTTAAAATGTTTGACTTTGGAAAATGATGATATTTCCGCAGGCAGTTGAATTTTTATTATATTTGGTCCAAGCTCAATTTGCCTTAAGCAGTTTTAAAATATGTATACTTACATATTTTTCCATTTATTGAAAAACAAGGCTTTAATGGGATTTTAATAAGTACAATTATTACAAAGATTAGAAAAGATTAAATTGTTCAGCAACCGTAATTTTAAATGTATTTATATAAAAACAGTTTTAATCCCACCTGGAAGGGATTTGACTAGAATGTACTAAGCCCCTTGTGGCCCTGATTAATATTATTTTTTAAAAACATTAGAAATATCAATGAATTATTATTACAGGCAAGCCAGCCAATTACTTTATCATTACATCTTTTATGTTAACATTAGGCGCGCCACATAAAACCGATTGGGGTATTGTACAGCTTTATCTTTATAACTGTCATTAAATTTCTGTTTAATCTCTTTTAAATTTTACTCCAGGCTATAAAGTATCATCCATTACTGAAAAGAACTGTTGCGATTTTATTGGATATGTTTATTTATCCTCTATCTTCCTTGGACGTCATTAACTATTAGCATAGTTAATCCGCACATTGGAATTTCAAAATAACAAAACAGAAATGTCATAACGGAGTGTGTGTTTTGCAAACTTTCACGTCACCTAATTTATTTTTAAACTCACTTTTTGTTTTCATTGAATTTTTTAGTGATTACTCCCGCGAGTTACTTGGCAAATACGACAATTAGTCTAGGAAAATAGTCGAAAAATACATGTATTGCAAAAAAAAAAATCCTACCCAAATGAACTCTTCAGGGATGATAGGGGGCGGGTGGGTGATCATAAAACCGAAAATATCAAACATTCACCCCTCTGGCGTTTTGCGCTATAGGGGTTGAAAGTGCGCCATTGGCGATTACTTGGTACCTATTGATTTTACAAAAAAATGTTTCAAATAAAAGATGTGCAACATTATTTGATCTACAATGTTTGTCTAAAGTCTTTTTTGATTAAGGGCCGTCTGTGGTCATAAGGGCCGTTTGAAATTTTATAATGAAAATGAAAAATTTTAACCAACGTGAAAAATTTTTCTACAACACATACAACATTTTTGCTTTATGAAGTTTTTACTCACCCCCTGCCGTTTTTCAATAGGGGTAGTTTAAAGTTTATTTATTTTTTCACACAAAAAAATTCCTTATAAAAGTTTTATAAGATTACATTTCCTACAATTTTTCTCAATCAACTTTTTTTGTAACTCACCCCCATTCAGCGGGGGGACACTTCCCTTAGGGAAATTTTAGTTTTTAGGGGTATATATTAATTTTTTTTTCTTTTCTCGCCTTTGGTGCATATAAAAAGGTGCAATTAACATTGTATTAAAAGGATTTTTTTCCACCACCTTTTTGTTTTTAGGGGTAGTTCGCCTATTTTCAACTTTACAAAAAAAAGTTATAGAGAAAAGTTGCCCAAAATAATATAATGAACAAGTTTTCTTAATAATTTTTTTTTGTAAAGTTGAAAATAGGCGAACTACCCCTAAAAACAAAAAGGTGGTGAAAAAAAATTCCTTCTAATACAATGTTAATTGCAACTTATAATATGCACTAAAGGCGAGAAAAGAAAAAAAAAATTAATATATACCCCTAAAAACTAAAATTTCCCCGAGGGAAGTGTCCCCCCGCTGAATGGGGGTGAGTTACAAAAAAAGTTGATTAGGAAAAATTGTAGGAAATATCATCTTATAAAACTTTTATTAAGAAAATTTTTTTGTAAAAAAATAAAAAAACTTTAAACTACCCCTATTGAAAAACGGCAGGGGGTGAGTAAAAACTTCATAAAGCAAAAATGTTGTATGAGTTGTAGAAATTTTTTTCACGTTGGTTAAAATTTTTCATTTTCATTATAAAATTTCAAACGGCCGTTATAACCACAGACGGCCCTTATAACCACAGACGGCCCTTAATCGAAAAAGTCTTTAGATAAACATTGTAGATCAAATAATGTTGCACATCTTTTATTTGAAACATTTATCTGTAAAATCAATAGGTACCAAGTAATCGCCAATGGCGCACTTTCAACCCCTATAGCGCAAAACGCCAGAGGGGTGAATGTTTGATATTTTCGGTTTTATGATCACCCACCCTCCCCCTATCATCCCTGAAAAGTTCTTTTGGGTAGGATTTTTTTTTTTGAAAATCGACAATTTTCCTAGACTAAATGATTATACCTATACCCATCTATTATTCATTATAAAGTGTTTTTATAGTAGAATTTCCACACGAAAAAGCCTTTTGATAAAAAATTATTGACAGATAAAAAAAAATTATAAACTGAGGCCTCACCCGTGTGGGTAATCGGTCCGATAAAAAAAATCTGAAAATCTCATTAAAAATTGAAATCGATAGGATGGTCTGCTATTCACTGACTTTTTTTTTGCATTTATATCGACTTTGTGGCAAACAATGGCCACGTTCACCAGATACAAACGTTGGTAAACGCATTGCGATTGTTCTGCTGAACGCTACGTTGAATTTGTGTTGAAACCAAACATGTTTTGCAAACGATCGCCATTTTTGCAAGCATAAATTAAAAGTGTTTATAATTTTCAACACTAGTGTTTTGCGTGGTGACATGACATTCAGATTTTGACGTTCTATTTTCTATTATTGAAAAGTTGAATCCTTCAGCAGAACCAAGAGTTTGCCCAACATATTCTGTTGGTATTTGTGAACTGTTTACAACTTGTTTCAGTTCTGGTGAACGTAGCCAATGTGTTTCTGGTTGGCATTTTTGATAACTGTTTCTATTTATTTTCGTATTAACAGTTACTGGATTTAGAAGGCAATTAAATAAAAATGATTTCCTTATTTTTATACATGGAATAGCCACTTTATAGTACAATTTATTGCTTTCACTCAGGCCTTTCAGGTTGGCAAACTATAGAAGACTCACAGAAAAATACTAGAAGATGTTTGTTTTTCTTGAGCCTAGAAAATCTGCAGGGAACAAATTTATTGAACTGCTGCCCTATGGCCATGTGAAAACAAGGGTTGTCACAAAATGTTTAAATAAAATAATATACCTAGTTGCCAACTTAATATTAAAATACTTGAAGAATGTCCAAACAGGAGGCAAAAAGCTTATAGCGCATATTTTAGCTTATATTGTCCTGTCATAGTTATTATCCAATGTGTCTCAAACATTTTTTTTTTTCCCAGGAGCTTTCGTTTCCGTCACAGCACCATGAATCCGGTCACACGTCGTTCAGTTTCGCCATGTCGACGTCGGCCGACATGGAGGGCCCCGCTGGCAGCTTCGAGTGCATCCAGGGCACTCCCCCTCGGGGGCCCCTCGAAAGTCTCGGATCGATCCGGTACAAGATTCGGGTGCATGCCAACGAAGACGTGTACGAGGCGACCAAAAATCGCATGACTGAAGCCGAAGACAAGTACAAAAACAAATGGTAAGTCCAACAACTTGTCGCATTATGGATTTTAATCTAAGCAGTGAAACTTCTTAAGTTTTACTACAATATAGATATTTCATTATAATGAAATGCAATCAGGCCCAGTGTAGAATTTCTTTTATAAGCGTTAGTGGCATAGATGACGTGACAATCCAAGAAAATGTTACACTTTCAAAGTATGGGAGCAATAAACTTTATAAACACTGAACACAACTATTCCAAACACGAAAGAAATGTGAAAAGTTGCCTGTTTGAAAGAAAAAATCCAGAAAATTCATAATTTGCTGCTCGCTTACACTTGAAAATGATCACATAAAACTTCTTATAAGGACACCTACCTCAAAATATCCATATATAATTTCATACAATGCTCATTCTAAAGACAGTATCAAAATAAATTAAATAATTTTACTTTAATTGCTAAATATATCAACCGATACAAAACCTTGCACAACCGATCCGTATTTAGCAACTCAATAATAATTACAAAATTCCTCGATATTCAGTTTCGCATTTAATTGATCAACTACTCAACTACTAAATCCCAATAAAAATATTGTTGTTATTTGAAAAAAATACATAGTTACACAAGCGACAAATCTTGATTTTTTAAAAACTCATACATCTTTTTTTATTGTAGTAATATTACCATTCAATGAGTGTTTAAAGATGTTAGTTAAGATGTTTCAGTGAAGGATAATTAGTATGTTTTCATTATTGACAGTGTTAAGAGTTCAAACGTTTTTGAATCTGCAATGGCTCTCGACTTAAGTTAATCAGTAATTCTAATCACAATAAATTATTGACATCGGAACTGAGGAAGCTCTATTAAAAAATCCTAATGAGATTCTTCTCAGTTATTGAATATTTAGGAATAAACATTAACATTAACCCTCCTTCTCGATCAGGCCTAATGTAGATTTTCTTTTATAAGCATTAATAGATGACATGTGTGGATCTCAGACAGATGACAAGTTATTACAGGTTCAAATTTCAAACTTGATGGATTTGTAATTGGCTTCATTTACATTGCTGTAAGGACTTCGCTATGGCAAGCCAAGAAAATGTTACACTGTTATCACCACAACAATAAAGTACAATATTAGGTTGATTCGCCTACCATCCAGGAATAACATACACATTTCTTTAAAGACTGGGTCATTTTGTAGATAAGTTAAATTGTTCTCTTTCAAAAATATTCTACATACTTTGACAATAACAGAAAAATCACGACAACACGTCGTTCAACTACAATCAAGCTTAAGTAATCACAATTGACTGTCTTACTATTGACTCGCATTCCACTAATTAACTCTGCAATAACTTATTCATCCTGTCCTTAGCCAAACAAGGATCAGACAGGCAGTTTTTGGGTTCTGAACCCGTATTCAGTATAGTAAAAACCTCGAGTACTGTCTAGACCTCGGCCTCTACTCTAGCCCTATGAAACAATGGGAAAAAATTAAAAAAAAGATCAAATGGAGGGCACTAAAATGTGTAAGTGCTTCTGGATGTACCATGGGGAAGAGAGAACCGTTTGGAATGCTGCAGCGACACCAAATAAAAGACCTTTAAACAAAATTTTCCATCAATAAATCAAAATACCTGAAGAACTAGTTATGGAAGATGACGTGATATACATCGACACAAACAATAAAATAAAAACCCAAAATGTATTGGACAGTGCACAGTGCCACATTGACTCAAAGGAGAAGTGGACTGTAACAAAATGCCTACTAAAGTCAATTGAAGAGTGTGCATCCAAATCTAGTATCTACACAAACAGACCTTGATTACCTCAGTGTAAATATGAGTGTCATACAAGAGCCTGGAGAAAGGAAAAAAGGGGAAACACAAGAAGAAGGAAACCAGGGGCGGGAAAATATTGCAAGAACGACAAAGCATGTACGGAAAGAAGACTCTCCGCCATACATAAGCTCCAAGGACATTGAAAAAATGCAGATACGAGAGGCCTTAAGTGAAGCAAAGAAATCAGTGAAAAACTCTACAAACATGAGACTGGATTTTTTATACCAACGAAAAACACACGAGAAAAACCATCAGCATCGAAAACAAGCGGTGCATCAAAAGAAAAAAAAATTATGAGCGTACCTATTTCATCTCAATGTGCAATCCCTACCCCACAACTTAAATAACATAGAACTGCTTACAAATGAATTACGGCCAAGAGTACTGTGTCTATCTGAAACATGGATGACCTAAGGGGGATACAATTTATGGAAATACTGACATCAGCATTTACCAGAAAAAAAAAAAACCAGAAACCATGGTGGAACGGCAATATATACAAAACAAAACACAAGATCAAGGAACATCAAGCAGATAGAAGAAACTAGTGAGGAAATGGACATAGAATATACTGTGGCATTGAACTAGAGCACCCAGAAATAAAATTAATATTAGCTTTGTTCCAACCCAGCAGGAAATCTTATTATTACCATCAGGATTCTGCGTAAAACCTCAAATTTTTGCGCAGAAACCGAAATTCGTATACAGAGTGGTTCCGAAACCGTTCTGGGACGGTTTTTTGAGGAGTTGGAACAAACCTAATAACGAGCCTAATAATCGTCATGTGTATCACCACTGTATAATCACCGACAGGCAAAATGCGAAACAAGAACAAGTCTACACGTATCTGTACAACACAAAAAGGAACAACAATCTCATCGAAACATACAAGATTTCCATTTAACCTGCACAATCACCGAACTACAAATCTCCGACCACTGCTTACTAGAACTGTGTATGCACTGTGCGCAGCATACAGAAAAATTGGCGAAAAAAAAACTAAAAGTTTGAACACTAAAAGAGCAAAACGTGAAGGGTTTCAAACACCGATTGAATCACGAAAACTGGGATCATATACAGGGTGAATCTGAAAGTGAGGTTTTTTTTTAACAGGGTATATATCTCGCCAAAATAAGTTGTTTGGCAAAAAATTGTTTATATAAAAAATTTAAGATAACGGAGTTACAGGTATTTTCGGGTTATGTGCATTAAAAATCTAATTTCAATAATCTAAGATTTAGTGGAGAAAATATGATAAAAATTATCACAAAAATTGTTCAAAATTATTCCCATTTGTCTGATGCTTCATTTCCCTCCTAAATTTTGTCTGTTCTATTTTAAAACGAAACTTGATAGGTTGAAAATGAAATTTTTTCTGATGGAATTATGCAACTGTGAGTACCTATTATGGAATAAGACTCATTATGCTGGACTAATAATAGCTTTTTTGCGGCTTTTTTCTTGAGAAAATGTAAACAAAGTGATTTATAGTGGAAGACTCCTCTAACCTCAAAATAGCTGTACCTCCATTATCTTAAATTTTTTATATAAACAATTTTCTACCAAACAACTTATTTTGGTGAGATATACATCCTGTTAAAAAAAAAGCCTCACTTTCAGATTCACCCTGTATAGAGGGATGACATAGATGAATCATTTAACTCATTATTAAATGCGATAAGATGGCACATGGCACTTCGATATAACGGGTCTTCAAAAAAAAACAATCAAACGTACGTCGCATTACGCATTGTTTCTTTATTGGTCAGGATTTTTGACATGACACCCTCGAGCACCACCCAAAAAAAAAAACACGGGCCACACTGGAGCTGAAAAATTGAAAGCTGACCTAAAAACCACTTATGACCCCATGAAGATACAAAACACTGATGAACTAAAAGAACGATATAAAATGAAAAGGAAAACATACAGGAAGCAAATTGCCCGAGTCAAAATCTAGCACAATAAAGAAATTATCGAGACAGCAACAAATATCCAACAAAAGCGGCATGGGGCATTAAAAACAATGAGATTGGAAAGCAATGTGGAAAATCCAAACAGTACTACAGTAACTACACCGGCCAAACAATCAAGCAACAACAACACATACAGTGACCGCCAAAAAGTTTGCAACAAATGGGAAAATATTTTATTATCAAGATATCAAAAAGAATGTTACGTGGGATCAATTCAGCATACCTATCAACAAAAAAAGCACTGTGACCAGTGATGTTAGTGAGTCATGACCAGCGCGCATGACGGCGGGTCATGACCGTCACGTCACATTCAATGTGACCGTTAGACCGTTTAACTGCATAGTGTGTAAATGTGCAGTAGTAAAGTAGACTGCATAGTATGCGGTAAAGTAGATTCGGTGTTCAGGTACTCTCAAAAATCCCTTCTCGTTCAGAAATTTCAAAAATGCCTTTTTTTGGAGATAGATGCTCATAGGTATAATTTTGAATGCGGTGAAGTATCACTTGCTGCATTTGTTAGGTGAAAAGCTATTATTTTTGTTATTTTATTTGTTATTTGTTGAAATTTCTTCTGTTCTGAAATCCTCAATTATTTGTCAAAACTCAATCAATAATTGACTGTCCCTATTTTAAACCCATTTGTGAGTTTAAAGACCATAAACTGTGGGTAGTGGCGTTCTAAATTGAAATAATTACTATGAACTATGACCATGATCATGACCGTCATGACATGTCATGGCGCAAATGACCGTCACGATTTTAAATGACTGTCATTTTACATCAGTGACTGTGACAGATGTCATGTGACCACAGTTATGGCGGGCAATTTGAAAAGTTCGCCTCTAATATGTGAAAAGTGGGGTTAGATGACCAGAAATCGAAAAATTGTAAAGGGAAAAGTGGTTCAGGATTCGTTTTTACGTCTATGTGTCAATTTTTGAAGAGGTACAAGGATTTTTAATAAATATTAATTTTTTGGTCTGTTTTCTGGTAATTTGAACAATATCAAAACTTTTCGCAAAAATATTGGTTTGATTGAATTTAGAAAAGAGGTATTGGATCATTTTGAAAGATTTTATGATAATTCCAAATTTGTCATTTCAAATTTTTGTTTTCTGTAGGTCATTGCAACAAGATCAGAGTGGTCTGAAAATAAATTTTTGGTTTTTTACAATTTTCCGCGGGACAATTAGGCAGAATGATTGCACTGGGTTTTTTTTTGTTAGTTTCACTTTGAATTATGAGAACCAAGCGAAAAGTTTTTGATTTTTTTCAAATTTCCAGAAAACAGGCCAAAAAATTGATATTTATTAAAAATGTTTGTACCTTTTTAAAAATTTACACATAGACGTAAAATCGAATCCTTAACCACTTTTCTCTCTACAATTTTTCGATTTCTGGTCATCTAACCCCACTTTTTACATATTTAAGGCGAACTTTTTAAATTTCCCGCCATAACTGTGGTCACATGACACCTGTCAAAGAGCTTTTTTTTGTTGATGGGTATGCTGAATCGATCCCCCGTGACATTCTCTTTGATATCTTGATAATAAAAAAAATTCCCATTTGTTGCAAACTTTTTGGTGGTCACTGTATATAGCTGATATATTTGTCAACTTCTTTTCTACTATTCCATTTTCCATTCCACAAAATACATACCCACTCAAACAAAAACCTATCAAAAAATCCCACAACGTGTATCCGACAAACCAACTCAATATACCTCTATCCTGTCACAAGCTGTGAAGTTGAAAAGGCAATTAAGTCATTAAAAAAAAAAGTCATCTGGCTTTGATGAAATTTCAATATCTATCTTGTAAAAAAATATGTGAAGAAGTAGGTATATGTGCCTGTACAAATTCTGTTGAATCAATCAATAGGGAAAGGACAATTTCCAAATTTCCAAACAGCTTCTCAAAAGTTTTTGAACACATTGTGTATAACCTTGTGTATAACAGACTGCAAGCATTCTTTCAAAAGCACTGCATTATACCACCCTATCAGCATGGATTTCAACTGAGAAAATTCACTGAAACTGCCTCATTCGAACTTGCAGACTTTATCTATAATGAACTGGAAAAAAATCGCATTATCATAACTCTTTTTTCGACCTAACACGAGCTTTCAACACAATAAACCTGGATTTCCTCGAAAAAAACTGGAATGCACTGGAATCAGAGGCAAAGCAAATTTCTGGATCATGTCATTTCTCTCCCAAAGGCGACTCATGGTGAAAATTGGAAATAGCCTATACACAGAGCACAGCATAAATATTGGAGTTGCACAGAAATCTGTTTTAGCACCACTTATTTTAAATGATCTCTTCATACCTGACCTCACCATCAAGTTCGCGGATGACAAAACAGTACTGATCTCAGCAGCAGATGAACACGAGCTGTTAGAAAAAATCAAAAGGATTCAGGAACTTATGGACACATAGTGTTTCTCTAACCATCTGATACTGAACAAGAATAAAACTGTCATAATTCCATTTCGAAAGACTGAACCAGGAGTAATATTGACAGTGCTGAACCAGTAGTTAAATTCCTTAGCTCCCAACCAAGGATTGTCATGGGAGGAGCAGCTTGAGCATGTCTCAAAGAAATTAAACAAAACGAACTATGCACTACTAAAATTGAGACAGTCTGTTTTGTTATCATCTCTGTTAATAACCTACTATACATTTGCAATATTTGCATACCCACACATATCTTACAATACAGGCTGAAGGCTGAATCTGAAAGTGAGGCTTTTTTTTAACAGGGTATATATCTCGCCAAAATAAGTTGTTTGGCAAAAATTTTTTTATGTAAAAAATTTAAGATAACGGAGGTACAGGTATGTAAGGATATCAAAATTAATAGGTTGAATATGAAAAAAGGAGTTTCTGATTGATTGATTGAATGCAACTGTAGATTACCTATTATGGAATGAAACTCATTATGCTGGACGAATAATGGCTTTTTTTGAGAAAATGTAAACAAAATGTTTTATAGTTGGATGTCTATTCTCGAAACTGGGGAATACCGTTCTCATGAGAACGATTGATCTGGGCCGGTATTCTCGTTCCCGAAAACGCTCACCGCTTTTAAGTCGCTCGGCACTTTAAATGTAAATTTACATTGAAAGTGCTGAGCGACTGAAAAGCGGTGAGCGTTTTTGAGAACGAGAATACCGGCCCTGGTCTTTGTCAGTGTTATGCAAATATGAATATGGGCGACTAGGGCGACGAAGAACGTTCTCATAAGAACGCTGCTCCCCTGTTTCGAGAATAAGGACCGGCTGGAACTCAGTAACGGAGAGAGATCGTTATTCCTATCGCTCTGGCACTTATTGTCTTCTTCTGTCTTGTCTAGATCAAGAGAGAGGAGACGTCAATAGAAACAGAGAAAATATCTCTATCCGTTACAGAGTCCCAGCCCTGGAGTCTTCTTTAGACTTTGAAATACCTCTACCTCCGTTATCTTTAATTTTTTGTATAAATAATTTTTTGACAATCAACTAATTTTTATTTATTTATTTATTTATTCATTACAAACTCTAGAGTCTAGAGATTTACATCCAGTTACAGAGTAGGGTAGAAGACTAACCTAAGTGAAAGCAAAAATATAAAGTAAAGAGTTATCGAGAGAGTAACTTAACATTTATTTATTTATTTATTTATTTATTTTTTTTTCTGCTTTCTTGTCAGAAACCACCACTGTGGTTTGTCGACAAAGCCTCCAACATCACACACAAACCAAACCAAACCAACCATTTATTTATCAATCAGACATCAACAGCCAGGGGCCAATTACAGACATCCACTTAAGACTAACAGTAACATAAAGCTTAACAATACACTTAAAAGAAATAAAGACATGTATTAAACACTAAAACATTTTTACTAAAACTAAACAATACATAATTAAAATGGTTGGTTATAATCAAATCTGTACAAAACACAAACGTCCTAAATATCATCCCGCAGTTTACTATCAATTAGTTTTTTAAACTTTTCAATATTTATCATGTCTATATCAATACCTGAAGCATACCGATTAAAAACTGAACACATTCTAAATATAGGTGAGTTCTTGTACAGATTGGTTCTGGGAAACGCTAAATAGAAACTGTTTGAATTCCGAGAATTAATTCTATTTATCGCAAATGGCAACTGGCCAAGAATATCAGGACCAT
This sequence comes from Ceutorhynchus assimilis, assembly GCA_917834065.1. Taxonomy (NCBI): domain Eukaryota; kingdom Metazoa; phylum Arthropoda; class Insecta; order Coleoptera; family Curculionidae; genus Ceutorhynchus; species Ceutorhynchus assimilis. Next base: position 24,728,158 of record OU892284.1, on the reverse strand, counting down.
CAATTTCACCCTTCAGCAACCTAAACATTGTGCAAAGAATTATTTTAAATCTCCTTTTCTCCAATGACACTCTTCCAAAGACACCCAACAAATATTCATTACTACAACCTCTTTGTGGGTAGAATCCATATTTTCTAAAATAAAGAGACTTTAGAAATTTCCTTTGCACCCCCTCAATAATCGTAATCCACACATCATATTGAGGGGACCAAATTACAGAACCATATTCCAATATAGGCAAAACTAAGCTGTCAAAAAGATGTAAACTTATGTCTATGCCAAAGTCTCTAGTGTTTCTTGTAATAAATCCTGCTACCCTCTGAGCACTTTCAATTTTTGCAAGAATGTGATCAGTGAAAGTGAGATTCACGTCAAAGATCAGACCTAAATCTTTTTGTTTGTCAACTCTTTAAAATCTACATTTGTAAAAATATATCATTAAGTATGAATTTCAGCCTACTTACAGAACTTAAATTCCACATATCAAATTGTAAGCGCATTTGGTTATATAATTTACACATTACAATAACAGGTGAGCTGTTGTAGTAATTAGTTCGAGTATTATCAGTATATAAGCCCAAAGGATTTCATGTTCTATATGTCGGAGCATAAAATTTAATTTGGTTCAACAAATAAGGAGCATTTATCATGTTAGGTATTTAATATTTTATAAAGAAACTAGCTGACCCGGCGAACTTCATACCGCCTCTGAATTATTAAATACCTATTAAATGTTGTGTTAACGTATCTAGTAGCTGAATTAAATTCAGTTTTTTCGATGGTGAATTTAGCCTTGGTTGAAGAAAATTAATATTCACTCCCTGGAACAAAAATCACCTAAAATTGAAATTTTACATCATCCCTTTTTAGGCACCTTGTAAAGTCTACCACCAAAAAAATAAACTCAGGCACAGGAATGTTCAAAGAATGTAAAGAAAACAAAAAAAAATCATCTGAATCGTCAATAACCACTGATTCAAAAATTCATATTAATTCACACAAACGAAACTGCTCCCGATTGATCAGAAAGCGATCCGAAAAGGATTCACGTGTTCGACTTGAGCAATAATAAACGCTCCTGCCTTCAAGCGTTTGTATATTATGAGCTATCATGATTTCTAATTTTGGTATATGCATTTCATATCGCCCTGTTTCCTTGTAGTGTAAATATCTCAAAAATTTATTTTGAATTTTTTCAACACTATATTTATGGTTCTCATAACACGGGCTCCATATTATAGAACAATATTCTAATATACTCCTCACATATGAAAAATACAGAGTTTTAACACACAATGTATTGAGCTCTTTGCAATTTCTGACAATAAATCCATACATTTTAGTTGCCCTACTTGTTATGTCATTTATTTGACTTCTGCTGAATGTTAGCTGGGTGTCAAATATTACTCCAAGATCCCGCATTTCTGCAATCCTAGCAAGTGCCCTCTTGTTCATTGTATACTCATAGTTAAGATGCGTTTTTCTTCTACTAAAACTAAGCACAAAACATTTGTCAATATTAAATTGTAATTTATTTTTAATTGACCATAGACATATTTGTCCAAATTTTTCTGAACATACTGACAGTCATTGTAGTTGTTAAACTCTTGAATATAGTTTTAGATCATCTGCAATCAATAATACTTCTGTACCTGTACCACTAATTTCATCAACCAAATTATTTATATACAACAGAAAGAGCCATGGTCCGAGGTTGGAGCCCTGCGGGATACCTGAAGTTGCACAAAAATAATCGAAGTAGTAACCCCTGACAACAACCCGCTGTGGTCTATTATGTAAATATTTCCATAAAAGCCATAGATTATCATGAAAACCAAACTTATTGCACAGCTTTTGTATAAGGATGCTATGCGATATTCTGTCAAAAGTCTTGGCAAAATCTGTGTATATTACGTTGACCTGGCATCTTCCATCAAGGCTCTCAGCAATATACTGAGTCATCTCACACAAATTACTAGCCGTAGATTGCTTATTTAAAAAACCATGTTGTCTGGCTGATATCTTGTTTTTCACAAAATTGTATATAAACTTATATAAGATGGACTCAAATATTTTGGCCGGGCACGACAACAGTCAACAGTGATATAGGCCTATAGTTTTTCACATCCGTGCTATCACATTTTTTAAATATAGGACAAATCCTTGCCTCTTTCCATGCTTGAGGAAAAGTGTTTGTTTTCAATGAAAGATTGAACAAAATCCTAAGTGGCTCTGCCAAAAAACCGATCATTCCCTTAAAAACATTTTGATGCGATATACTGATATCCTGTTAAAAAAAAACTCACTCTCAGATTCAACTTGTATAATGCTCTGGGGGCAGGCATTAAACATAAATAGGATCTTCATAACACAAAAAATAATAGTCCACCTAATTTTTGGACTGGAACCCATGGACACGTCCAAAGAAGTATTTAAGGCAAATAACATACTTAGGGTAACCTCTATATATGTACTGAAATGTTCCCTCCTATATGTACACAAAAATCGAGAGAAATTCAAAAAAAGAACTCTGAAATCCACTAGTACGAGACGAGACATAAAAACAACCTCGTACTTCCCATCCACGGGTCCACCTTCTATAAAAAATCACCATACTACGCTTGCACTAAGATATACAACAAACCACCAACTACTGTAAAGGAGGCCAATGCATATAGGCAGTTCAGCAGAAACCTCATAGAATATCTCACTGCAAGAGCCTACTACACACTAAGGGAATTCTATGCGGAATAGACACATTTATTATGCACCATGCGAAAAATTAGAATCCAACTTGTGATATTTTTTTTTTAGAATTACTAGGTTAAGTATTGGTTTTGTGTCCTTAGCTTTATGTATCAAACACCGAGGCAACACCACAGTAAGGCAATGGTGAAATATCCTACGGCAAGGGCAAGATTAGTTTCTGAGATTCTGAAGCTGACGAGAAATCAGATCTGAATTGTGACAGGATTGTTAGCTGATCACTATACACTGAGAAAACACTTACACAAGATGGGTATCTACCAAGATGAACCCATCTGTTGACTTTACAACGAGAACGAAGAATCAGCCTCTCACATCCTATTCGAGTCCAGCATTGCTTACTGGAGAATTCGAAACCTTGTGGAAGAGGAGCCTGTCCAGGAGGCGGATCGCCTGAAAACGCCAATAAAGAGGCTACTTTAGCAGAAATTTACACAGCAAGGGATACAATAAGCTAACTAGCTGCAGTGTCAGGGAATCACTAAACCTTGCCGTATATCAAATCAATCAGTTAATCAACTTATTCGCGTTCAATTTACGACTAACTCATTCCTGACACACTGGCGTCTAATTTATCACAGCCTTCTTGCCATTTATTCGTCTGGTGGGGTGGGAGCATAGTATGTATTGAATTTCCAAATTCTATATTAGTTATCCCTAGAGTTATCCTAGCCAAGTTTAGAAATAATCAAATAACACTCATAGTTACATAGAATAATGGCATATTGGTTTTTTGTGTATGCCAAACATCTGACATGTAACCTTCATCATCTCCTTTCGCCCTGGGAAGTTATACCTTTGTTTCTGACCTCTTTCCTCGGAGGCGGATTCCGTTTTATATCGTTCGTTAAGAGTTCGCTGGACTATTCACTAATTTTCTAGTCATCAGGCAGTCTTGCTAAATTGCCCAAAATTTCCCCAATACTTTAAGTACTTAGGATATCTAATCAATAGGCCCTACTTAAACATTTTAAATTATTTATCAAGAGGAACAATTCTGGGTTAATTCTTTTCTGTGGGAAACTTTTCAAGCTCACCACAATGATAATAAATAAACTAAATCAAATTAATTAATACAGCCAATATAAATTAATATCATCGATTTCATGATGCATTATTTTTATCTTTTATTTTTAGCACGCGCGAAATTAAACCGAACCAAACGGACATTGGTCGCAAAGTCAAAGTGAAGCAAACCCCATTGACATCGTCATCGTCGTCATCCAGGCCGCCATTGTTGCCGTCGTCTCAGCAGCCGCGACCAGCGCTGCCTTCGATGCGAGACAGCTTACTCAAGCAACCCTCGTATCCGAATCCGTCAGTCGTAAAGCCGCCCCCAAGTAAGTATTAATAATGTCTCAAAATATTTTGATGTGTTGTAGAAAATTTTTTCGCGTTGGACGTTGGTTAAATTTTTTTATTTTCATTATAAATTTCAAACGACCCTTATGACCACAGACGGCCCTTAATCAAAAAAGTCTTTAGATAAACATTGTAGATCAAATAATGTTGCATATCTTTTATTTGAAAGATTTTTTTGTAAAATCAATAGGTACCAAGTAATCGCCAATGGCGCACTTTCAACCCCTATAGCGCAAAACGCCAGAGGGGTGTATGCATGATATTTTCGGTTTTGCGATCACCCACCCGCCTCCTATCATCCCTGAAAAGTTCATTTGGGTAGGAATTTTTTTTTGCAATGCATGTATTTTTTCGACAATTTTCCTAGATTACTAACGATGTGGTTACCAGCCAAGATAAAACAAAAACTTATTTGTATATTTTATTATTTATCAAAATTGATTATGGTCATATTATTAACATGAAGGCATAACATGTTTGAGAGAGGCATCAAATTTATCAGTTCCTAATGGTTCAGTTGTTATCTTGTTTTTAAAGGTAAATGATCCTGTTATCTGTGGTCAGGGTTGAGGATTGTTCTGTAAATACTGAAATCTTGTCTGTATTTGAAATTTAACCGAATTACATTATTCGCCATATTGAAGCAAATATTTAAACAATCAGAAAAAAATGTCCACTGATAAGTGGATTTTTTTTCTTAAACTATTAAAGCAAAATTTGAATATTCAAATTTGTCAGCTAAGTAACAGGGGAACCTTGAGAAACATAACTTGGTTTTGCATTAATCTAGAATACAAAAAACAATTAGCTTATACCTGTATACCTACATAATATGATTTTTATATTCAGATACTGATAAATATTGTAGATTTTTTTTTTAAATTAATTTATGGGCTCCTGGGGTCTTTGTTTCCCATCACTTGCATCTATTCCTTAGAGGTCATTTACAGTAACCCAAACTTATGTCATATATAGGCAACATAGCTCTGATTTAGAGAAAACATGAAAATAAATTCTTCAAGCACTTAGAAAAGTTATTAAAGATTTCCTGTCATTTTCAAGGTACTATTCAACCGTCATCGCACTCGTCCCTAAGCAATGGTCTCTCCAATGGACTAGGCAGTAACCACGTGAGTAGCTCTCAACGAAGCACCGTCCATCACAACAGGAAACCGTCTGTACCGGAAGTAGCTAGAAGACCTTTGCGGTTAGTAGAATCTATAGTTTCTAATTTAAATTTAGTGGAATCACTGTATGGCATCCTCAGCCTTATTTTCGGAATCACCCTAATCTAATCCGACAATTCAAAAAGATACCAAAGGGTTTTGTCCACAGAAATCTTAATGGGTTTTCTTGCTATTCCTACAAATCCATTCATGATTCGGTTTTTACAGCTTCTTAATTATTCCAGAGAACGATTGATCCAACTTCTGGCCTTGAGGCCGTTTAAGAAGATCGAGCTGCACGATCGTCTCAATAAAGGTTTGTGTTTATTTCATGAAAATTAAATTTTTCATTAGGATTATTACTTTGTAGAGGGCCTCCGTGGACAAAACAGCATGAGTACCATATTGAAACAGATCGCGAGTATGAGAGATAATTGTTTTTACTTAAATAGGAACTTGTGGAACGAGGTGAACGACGATTGGCCATTTTATACTGAGATGGAAAAGCAAATTCTCAAAAGGTATGTGATCTTATTTAAGAAGTTTTGATTTTTTTATGCTTCTTGGCTCTAATTTAATTTTTTTAGGCGTAAACCACAAAATTTGACGCCACCAGGAGGCAGCGACGGAGGTAGTTCAGGTAGCGGGCAATCGCCCACCAGTACCCACCCAGGCTCGCCACCGCTAATTACGTCAACTAACGGTGTAAGCAGTGGGGCGAAAAGACCTAGTTACAATGAGGGCGGCGATGGGTTCCCATACAAACGGCAGCGAATAGCTCATGGTGGTGTGAAAGGTACCTCGCTACAATCCGACAACGGACAAATCGGGTACAATAATCGGCAACAAAATGCTCCAGATCCGATTTACCGACAATCGGATACCACGTACAATCGGTCTCCAGTGGAACAGAACAACAGTCAGAGGAGGCCCGCTACAGACCTTCGAGACTCTTCCAATATGAATCCAAGGAGCAGGGAATCGCCTCCCAATGGGTAAAGAACTTTTTCAAAGTCAAGCAGCATTAAAAAATTAATTTCACACTGTATTTTGTTTTAGATTTTTTAATTCCTATGACAATCTTCCCCCGCCCGAGGATGACAAAAAGCGACAGTGTGATACTAGTGCGAATGGCTTAACGTTTGGTGTCAGTAGAGAGAAAACTTTTAGAAGTGGGTAAGTTACTGGAGTAAATTCCACTTGGCCTTTTATCTTTTGAGTGCAAAATCCCTAATATTCTGAATTCTAGGTCGCCCATGAATAGTGGTTTGATGACTGAGGAAGCGCGAAGAGGCACAAGTAGTCCCATATTACAAAGTCAAGTTGTTGCCAATGGTGTGCAGAGAGATAAAGACAGGCGGAATAATAATAATAACAATCATAAGGTAAATAAAATTTTAGTTGATTGAAATTCATATTATTGTGCAATATCATTAAAGTAATAGTAAATTATTTTAAATAGGTTTCGTCCAGTAGTCACAGAATAGCCAGAGTTAGTCCAGATAGTCAAACGGAAGGAATGCCCATGGCTCCTGCTCCTGAAAAATCACCCACACCGATTAGTCATGATAGTGGTGTGACAGATGAGATAGAATTTCCAGATTATAAAAAGTAAGAATATATTTTCATCAAGTAATACATAATGAACTTGCATTTCTAATGTTCATTTTATTGTTACAGGCTGTACATTAAGATTACGTCGCCAGAACAGAAAAGGGCATACAAGGCGGAATTCAATGCCGACTACGATGAATACAGAAACCTCTATCCTATTGTAGAAAAGGTTTCCAGACGATTTTCACAGCTAGAGGAGCGGTTGAAACAAGAAGAAGTGAACACTCCTAGATATAAAGTAGGTTTTTGGCATTTTTATTTGTTTTTGTGGCCTAAAACTAATATAATTTTTTTTTTTCTAGGATATAAAGAAACAAATAGTCCGAGAATACGCAGAAATGAAAAAGGATCTCGTGCATCAAAGGGTCAAAAGTCGTTTTCAATACTTGCACTCGAAACTGTCGCACATCAAAAAGCTAGTCAGCGAGTTTGAGCAGGCGCAACAGCTGACTGTTACATGTTAGCCACTCCTTCACACCTTCAATAAAAAACGTTGTTGCCGCTCTTTCGAAAAGAAATTTAGGATATTAAAGCAGGAAAGTTTCTAGTGCGCGATTTAAAACTATTTTGTTTTAGAAAAAAAAATTCAGTTAAGTGTTGACAAGTTTTTTTTGTTGTTGTTATTGGAGAGTGATGTGCTTGGCCTCCAAAAAAAATATTTGAAAAAAAAAATGGACATTTAAGAATTGATGGTTAGCTTAAATTATTATGTAAAACTAGTGTTCTGGATTGATACGGGTCAGCGATGCTAGTGCAAATTGGTACCGCCTTGAGACGCCGGTTGCAGTTACGACTACAAAATAGAAGTGAGTTAAATTTTTGTCTTTACCTATCTTATAGGATTATTGAATTTTAGGAACAAATTTTCTATTTCGAGCAAAGTTTACTAGTGCTAGAATCTTGATTCATCATTTCAGTGGCATGTACTGAAAGAAATTAAAGTTTTTGGAACTATTTTGTACTGTTCAACTTTCCCTCACCGTACTTGTTGCTATTAGTCTCGTGGTCATATTTACAGTATTTGGATACCTACTTTCTAATTTTTAGTTGGAGTTTTAACTAAATTTTTGATTTTGGTGGAATCGACTAGGGCTTGCAATGCCAAGATCCTGTTAAAAATTCTCAGCTTTTGGGATTAATCAAGGGACTTTGTCTCAAAAACCCAACAATCGAAATATATGTTTGAGACTATTATCATCAGAATCATGTATATACGAATTTTCATTTTCAGTGATATTACTGTTTCTATTGTACTATTTTATGTTCACAAGTACAGTATTTTTAATACCTATTTAGAAGTACCTGTCGTTTGCAATCGACGTTCGTTTTTGTTGGTAAATAAGGATGGGGTTATTCTAAACAATGAACTATAAACTACACGTACCTGGAATGGCACCGACCGTTGTCGTATATGGCATTTGTATGGCATTTGTCATCTCTCTTAGTGCGTCCAAAGAAACCTTTCGTTTTTATTCTCATCGGTGACTTCACCGATGAGTTAATCATCTTTGTTTAGTGAATGGAAAATGACAATGACGGCCATAGAATGGTGGATCCATCGGTAAAATTTGATGAGAATAAAAACGCAGGGAAAGCTATATAGTGGGGGATCCCTTTCTCTCTCTATTTCATTGCTGTTAGGTTTGGTGTATATTCCTAACCTTAAATTGATTATTTTTTAGACAAGGAAAGATTTTCATAAGTGACCCATAAGGTAAATAGAGATAAGAATCCCCTACATTCTCCATCTCAATTTGCCGCATTTTAGAGATAGGCCGGGCCATTCCAGGTACGTGTAGTTTATAGTTCATTGATTATGGGTATTACAAATACTATATCTGCTCTGGGACCAGAGCTGGGATCGTTACTTGAAAAAAGTAACGCGTTACTTTACAATTATTTTTGCTTAAAAATAACTCGTTACTTAAAATTTACAGTTACTTTCGAATAATGATAACTTTATTTTCGTTACTTATTGGAAAGTAACGCGTTACTGTAACTTCTTTACTTTGAAAGTAACTTCTTTACTCTAAAAGTAGTTCGTTACTTTTAAAGTAACGCGTTACTTCAAAAATAACTATTTACGTCGAAAATTGCGTTATTCCTTAATTTGACTCACCAACACAGCAGTCCAAACAATCAAATAAGACCTATACGAAATGCCAATATGTTTTTAGCTTGTGAGTCCGACTATGTGGAAGACTATTCTTGCAAAATTCAAGCGGATTAAGGATTAAGCGACTGAATAGAGCACTTGGTTTTGGACAAACCTGCTCTTTGAAGCGTCCTAGTGTCTGCATATAGTGTCTTTAGAGCAGAGGCGGCGCGTGACACGCCCAAAAACGATTATTTTGAGCTCTCAAAACAAATTTTCTGTACTACCAACATTTTATTTGACATACAAAGTTTTTGGATTACTTATTTTCCTTTTCCTCACTCGTCAATTATTTGTAAAGATAAACAAATTAAGAGAACGAGTTACTTTCATAGTAACTAGTAATGCGTTACTTTCAGCGTTACTTCAGGAAAGTAACGTCGTTACAGTTACTTATTAATCAATCTGAAAAGTAACGAAGTTACCAAGTAACGCGTTACTTTCAGTAACTCGTTAAAGTAAAGTAACTTTTTTTTGTTGTTACTCCCAGCTCTGTCTGGGACTATGTGACGAATAGAGATATTTTCCCTCTCTATTGACGTCCCTTCTCTATTGATTTAGAAAAAGAGAAGACAGTAAGTGCCATAGCGATAGAGATAACAATGTCTATCCATTACATAGTCCCAGTGCTGATATCTTCCAATTTCTTTTTGTTTGGTAATGGCTGGTTGGTGAATGGAGTATTTATGCAATTATTTCTCAGTGCGAATACTTTGAAGATTTTATGTAAATAGTATTTTATGTACCTTCTGAAATGATACTCGATTTTGACAGAATGAACATATACATCTTGAAAATACATGCAGGCATTTGTTAACTTTTCAGTACCTATTAACATTCTCTAGACTCCTTTTTGAAGATTCTATCCATTGTCTTTTACAGACTCACAATTTTTTCAATAGTTTTATGTAGCTTCTGAAATGCTTCTTGATTTTGTCAGAATACACATAGAATTTGTGTAAATATTCAAGTAATAATTTCATTTTGAATTTGTCAGTTTTCATATTGTTATTATCATTAGTTTCCAGTAGTAACTAGTTCTTGTTTTTGGAGCAGCGGAGTCTGAGATCGAGGAATTCGACGAACGCAAAACATACGATTCACAGGTGATTCAAAATCAAAATCAAAATAGTTTATTGGTGTTATAAATACTATTGTACCTTACACAAGTCATATAAATAAATCTTACATTTATCATAAAAATTACAAAAATTATGCTGAGCACTATACATATTATTGAGGCATCCAACATGGCGCCTGCGGGTGGTGATGTTTTAGATACGGACGGGAAAAAATGCAAGTACTGCAAATCCGGTGTTGAAAAAAGTTTTTTGAAGTGCAATTTATGTAATGTTTACTACCACCAATCATGTGCCCTAAGAATCTCGGGGCTAGTAGTCACTAGTGGAAGTAAAAATCTAATTAACTGTGCGACATGTGCCAAGGTCGTACGGGACACGGAGGTAAACAAAGTTGTGAATGAAGCTATTTCCGCCAAAGAAGACGAGATTCTGAACCTAAAATCGCAAATAGAAGTGTACGAGGATGAAAAAGTGAAGTATCTTGAACTTAAAAATGAACTCCAAGGAAAAATCTTCTCTCTTGAAAGTATGGTTTCTCCTGCAACCACCCCACCTGTGAAAGCGAAAAGCGACGACAGGGCTCTTGAAACAGAGTTGAGGAGCTTAAGGAGCGAGTATGAAATGTCGAAGAAGTTGCTCGCATCGTTGGAGTACACAGTTGAACTCCAAAAATGCGTAATCTCAACCTTTAAAGGAATAAGTGAGGAAAACATAAACATTGCTTCCATGACCTCTCAAAACAAAGATGACGTCATTGGGGATGCTCGACAAGGGCCAGCAATATTTAGCAACACCGCTAAACCTCCGAAGCAATGGCCAACGCAAATAAGAAATAAACCAAATGTGGCAACCAGGGATGGTAATTCGACCGCACAACAACAGGCAACACTGCCAAGTTGGACAACTCAATCAGCTGAGGCGGCTGTCAATTCCATAGAGGTCAATACCAATGATATTAATAAAAATATAAACAAACAAAGAATCGAAATTATCAACTCGAAAACCCTAAACACGGCATTGATGGAAGTTGAAACTCGCAATGCAATGCAAAATATTCAAAAATTATACACGAAAAATGAGGACGATGACCAGTGGCAGGTGCAAAGACGAAAGCGCCGACGATATGTGGTGGGCGATAATGAGACAGAAATACAAGGGGTCCCAAAATCTGTCTCACTACACGTAACTAGGCTTGACCCAAGCACAAAGCCTGAAGACCTGAGAAATATGTTAGCTAAGCACTTTCCCGAGGTAATTTGTGAGCAACATCCATCCAAACATCCCACTCTATATTCCTCTATGAAAGTTACTCTCAGGCAAAATAACTTCCGCAATGCGTGGAAAAGAGAGATATGGCCAAATGGTGCCCTCGTATCTCGGTTTTTTGCCAAGAGGAGGAACCTGTCACAAACAGAGGAGACAGTTCCTCAGAGAAAATGAAAACTAAATCAAATATAAATATAAGTATAAATAAAACTGTTTCGCAATCAAAAAATCCCACTTCCACTTATGTTTCAAGTAACCATTGTCAGGTCTACTACCAAAATGTGCGTGGTCTAAGGACTAAGACTGAAGCTTTTTATACCAACCTGTTGACAATGGATCCCGATATAGTGACACTGACTGAGACTTGGCTATGTGATGGAATTTTCACTCAAGAGCTGATTGATGAGAGGTACACGGTGCTAAGAAGAGATAGAAGTACTGCTGCTAGAGGTGGAGGCGTTTTGATCGCTTTCGACAGAAGATTCCCTTATGAAATTATTGATAGTAATGTTGACTGTAATGTTGAATGTATTCTTGTAAGGTTGAAGTTGAAAAAGTATAATGTTATTGTCTCTGTTGTATATTTCCAACCAAACTCTAGTTTGGAAGTCTATAATAGTTTTTTTAATCAATTTGAATGTCTTTTAGATGACGAGCGGACAGGAGTATTGATATTGGGTGATTTTAACCTCCCTTTTTTTGAAATATGTGATAATGATAAAAACACCTTGCTTACTGAGTTCCTTAATCTCAATAATTTGAGACAGTTGAATAACATTAAAAATTTTAGGGACAGGTGCCTGGACCTGGTTTTGACGAACATGGAGATACCGCAAATCACTAGGTCTGTGCAGCCACTAGTTGCAGAGGACCCCTATCATCCTGCACTTGAATTTGGAGTTCCAACGAAGGATAAGTTGGTAAATTGTATATCCAAACAGTATGTATATGATTTCCCAAAAGGGGATTTTCTACTTCTATACAATCTTGTGAAAACCTGTGATTGGACTGAAGTACTTTCAATTACAGATGTAAATATGAGTCTCAATTTATTTTATAAAAAGGTGTATGGTCTTTTAGATAGAGCTATTCCAAAGAGACAAATCAAACATTCTTCCAGTAAAACCCGTTATCCACGGTGGTATTCCATAGATCTGATTCACAAAGTCAAGGAAAAGAATAAGCTTCATAAGCGTATATTGAGTAAGTGTGCTGATCCATCAGTGCAATTGCACTTTAGTGAATTAAGACAATGCATCAAGCTGCAGACCCAAGCAGAATACAACCTGTACAAGAATAATGTGGAACTTAACCTAAATTCAGATCCCAGTTCATTTTGGCAGTTTTTGCATGAAAAGAGCAAGAATCGAGGGATACCGGGGGAAATGAAATTTAATGAGAAATTGTACTCGGGTTCTGAGGATATAGCGATGGCTTTTGCTCAGCATTTTGAGTCAGTATATGAAAGACCCAAAGATGTAAGTAAATACATGGGGAATGTAAACGGATGTGATTTTAAATTTTCAGATGTGTCAGAGTTGAAAGTTGTAAATAGTATTAAAAGGTTGAAGCCTAAAAAATCGACAGGGCCTGATCAGATCCCTGCCTATATTTATAAAGGATTGGCTGAGTTCATAGCTCTACCGCTCAAACATATTTTCAATCTTTCTATTGGAAGTGGACAATTTCCTGATGCCTTGAAGAATGCTCAGATTACACCTATTTTCAAGAAAGGACGAAAGGACGAAATTAGGAACTATAGACCGATTTGCCTCATTAATATTTTAGCAAAAATTTTTGAAACAATACTTTATGATGATCTTTCAGACTTTCTAAAACCTAAAATTTCTAAATACCAGCATGGATTCTTAAATGATAAGTCAACAATAACAAACCTCTCTATATTCTCGGAAATGGCGGCTGAGGCGATCGCGAATAAGAGCCAGTTGGACGTCATTTACACAGATTGTGAGAAGGCTTTTGACAGGGTGGACCATGAGTTGCTGCTTTGCAAGCTTGCTGAGTTTGGGGTGTCAGAGGATGCTTACCATCTTGTGAGGTCATACCTAATAGGCAGGGTCCAGACAGTGAGGGTCGGCGCTTGCAACTCTGAGGCGTTTGTTGCAACCTCAGGTGTCCCGCAGGGTAGTAAACTGGGCCCTCTTTTCTTTTTGTGTTTCATCAATTCATTGCCTGACTGCCTGAGGGACTCTATGGGACTTCTCTTTGCTGATGACTTCAAGCTCTGTAGGATTGTTGAGCGGCAGGAGGACTGCAGAAGGCTTCAGGGTGACATGGATAGGGTGATGGACTGGTTCAACAACAACAGAATGTCCCTAAATGTTAATAAGTGTTCTGTTGTCAGCTTTACGAGACGAACAAACCCAATAGAAGAAACATACAAGATTGGTGATACTGAGCTTGATCGTCAAACAGAGGTGAAGGATTTGGGTGTCTTTTTCCAGGCCAACATGAAGTTCAATAAGCATTTTCATCATGCTGTCAATAAAGCAGTAAAAGCACTTGGCTTTGTAATCAGGAATAGTAAGAACTTTAAAATAAGTACAATTATTAACTTGTATAATGCTCTGGTGAGACCACACCTTGAATATGCATCACACATTTGGATGCCATTGGAAGCCACGCATATTAATGAAATTGAAAAAGTGCAGAAGAGATTTTTGCGGTATCTCTATGTGGTTAAAAATAATATTTACCCATATATGGTTCCTTACAGGGATATGCTTGTTAGTTTTGAGATAAAGTCATTAGTGGAAAGAAGGAATAATCAGGCTGTGATATTTTTGTTTTATATTTTAAACAACCTAAAGTATAAGGATTGTAATTTAATTAACTATGTCTCCTTAATTGTACCAAAGATTAACTTAAGAATTATGAAAAACAAGAAATACTTTGGTACTGATCCTAGTAATAATATGTCACCATTTAATCGCATGATGACAGTTGCGAACCAAGCACTTAATGAGGTCCAGGTAGATCTTTTTAATGTAACTTTCAATCAATTGAAGGCCCTTTTAAATTAGTCATATATGTTTATATTGTGTACTCTATCTTTATTTCTGTGTTTTACACTTCGCTGTTTTAACTTTACATGTAATTACTATTTTTGGTGTTTGTAAAGTAATGAAATAAATAAATAAATAAATAAATTATTTAAAAGAAAAACAGACCGATAAATGCTAAAATTACAGTGACTAATACAAAGTTGAAATAAAGACAAAAAAGTCAATTATATAAATAAAAATAAAATAAAAATAATTATTACAGGTAAAACTCCAATAAAGAAGGTAAAACTCTATTAAAAAAGACAAAACTGCATTAGAAAAGACAAAACCTATACATATTACAACAAACCTATTACACATCAAAATTAAAATTCATGACTTAAAAACTCTGTATAACTATAAAATCCTTGACTACACAGGAAGCCTTTAATTTTTTGCTTGAACTGTTTCTCTGGTAGGCTCTTGAAGGAACCAGGTAACTTGTTGAAAAAATGGATTGAGAAACAGCTGGGACCACTCCTGCACCTCTCAAGCCGATAGTAATTTGGTATCAGACAATGTCTGTTACGCGTGTCATAATTATGGATGTCAACATTGAGACTGATAACTACCCAGGTTACTACTCAAGTACACAAGGCACTCATATATGAATAGACACGGAACAGTCAGAATATTGTTTTCTATAAAAGCCTGCCTACAATCTTCTTTATAAGACAACCCTGCTAATATCCAAACCGCTCTCCTCTGAAGCCTAAAAACTCTTGTTGCTCCTTCGCTGTGACCCCAGGCCATGATAGCATAGGAAATATGGCTATGCACCAATGAAAAATATCCTTGCTTAAGCACGGAATGCGACCCGGAGCCAGTTAGACCACGCAGCAAAAATACATTTGAAGCGAGTCTAGAGCACAGGGTATCAGTATGGGCGTCCCAGCGCAGCCCGGGGTCCAAATGGACACCTAAGAACTTAACACTGGAAGCTTCATTCACATTAGGCAGTGCACGGGTGGAAAAGACGAGTGTTTGGGTCTTAGAGGCATTGAGAAATAAGCAGTTGGTGGAAAACCTGAAAGTGCAGCACGAGTGCGCTCCATAGCTTGATCCAGCTCGTTTTCATAGCAGGCAATTGTGGTGTCATCAGCAAAAAGATAATGAATGCCACCGGCTCTAGTATAGATCCCAATGAGCTAAAAATATATTGTGTTAGCAAGACCGAGTCAAACAAACAACGACCAATAAACGTAATTGTATTTCCATCAAAACAGGATGCATTAGAAATTTTGAAAAACAAAAACAAGCTACCTCAAAATGACGAAATGTACTTGAGAAACGATTAAACAGAAGCACAACGCAGCCATGTAAGGAAGCTTGTAACAGAATTAGAAGAAAGAGAGAGACAGGGTGAGAAGGACTTAAAAATAAAATACTACCTCGGTATTAGCAGAGTGGTGGAAGCAAAGACAGTTAATAAAGAGAGGGGACCAAAAAACTAGTGGAAGATGGGGTGCGGGAGGACGGAGGAATGATAGAAGATAGAAGCCACATTTTATTACACCAACGCCGGTGCGCTCATAAGCAAGATTGATGAGTTACGCATTCTTGCCATAAGAGAAAAACCAACTATTATACTGTTGAGTGAGACATGGTTGCGGTCTGAAATTAATGATTGATAGTATTGACAGTTACAAACTATACAGAATAAACACAACAAACAAAAAAGGCGAGGGAATCTGTGTATATGTTAAGGAAAAAATAAGTACCACAGATATCCAGACTCACAAATTGAGGGAGCGCAGTGCATCAATGCAACCAACCATAAAGTCTATATGGTTGCACATGGTCATAGAAACAGTCAAATTTGTAGTTGCCTGCATCTACCGACCACCAGGTTATGTAAACGAGGCTGAAAATAGAACTCTAATAACCAATTTAAGTACGGTTTTCAGTTCGCACTTGGTGCAGTACATCTTTGGGGATTTTAACTATCTGGAAATAAAATGGCTGACCCTGAGTTTGTCATCTTACTCCTCTGAAGCCAGTGACTTTCTTAACGGATACAAGGAAATGAATGCTAAACAATTAATATATTTTCCATCTAGACACCGAAACGATCAAGCATCATGGCTCGAGAAGAATACACAGAGAATGCTAGCGGATTCTACAATACCTTACTTACCAAGAATAATAATATACTAAAAAATATACCACTCCCGAAAGAAATCGAAGAATATTAGAAAAACTTAATGGGAAACAGATGCAACTCACAATAGCGAAGCAGAGTGGATCCAACAGGCATACAATGAAACAGCTTATGTAGAACAGATGACCTTGAAAAAAATATCTACAGAAGAAATCGAAACAGCCTTAGACAACAGTGGAAATTGGAATGCTCTAGGCCCTGACGAGATACCAAATTTTTGACTGAAAAAGTTAGTAGTGACACACGGAAACCTTAAAATAGCATATAACGATTTATTGAATGAAAAACAAAATATACCACACTGGCTGACAAAAGTGAAAACTTATTTTATACCCAAGAACGAGAAAACAAATGAACCAAGTAACTACAGACCCATTACCTGTCTGAATAACACTTACAAAGTCACACTAAGATAATCAGGCCTATGATGTATCCTCTCCTGTTATTTTAACAGTTGTGTTATACTTCGTTGACCAGTCAGAAACAACTACTCCGAGGGCAAATACCCCTATCGGCGTTGAACTACACTGATTGGTCTGAGCTTTCGTTGGCAATGGAAATTGTTAAAAAGAATTTTTCAGGTAATGACCAACGTGAATACAGGGACACTAGGGTCCCTGTTTGGGAATTGGCCCACTGAGCAGTGGACTCAGGCTTCCCGTGCCAATCCTTGACGCGTTTCGTCCTTGTTAGGACTGATCAGAGGGACATAGGCTGAAGCTCCCTGTCCAAGCAAAATTGAACTTCGTTAACCAGTCAGAAACAACTACTCCGAGGGCAAATACCCCTACCGGCGTTGAACTACACTGATTGGTCTGAGCTTTCGTTGGCAATGGAAATTATTAGAAAGATTTTTTCAGGTAATGACCAACGTGAATACAGGGACAATACGGTCCCTGTTTAGGGACACTACGGTCCGTGTTTGGGAATCGGCCCACTGAGCAGTGGACTCAGGCTTCCCGTGCCAATCCGTGACACGTTTCGTCCTTGTTAGGGCTCATCAGAAGGACATAGGCTGAAGCTCCCTGTCCAAGCAAAATTGAACTTCGTTGACCAGTCAGAAACAACTACTCCGAGGGCAAATACCCCTACCGGTGTTGAACTACACTGATTGGTCTGAGCTTTCGTTGGCAATGGAAATTGTTAGAAAGATTTTTTCAGGTAATGACCAATGTGAATACAGGGACACTACGGTCCCTGTTGTGTTATAGCTCAAAATCTATACCTGTCTCTATTCTTACGTGTAGAATAAACAGCGATAGATAACTTAACGTTGCTGTTAAAATAACAGAAAATGATACATCATAGGCCTGAATAGCTGAAAGACTCTACAGAAAAATGTCTCTTCCCAGAAGAACAGAAAGGCTGTGCGAAAAATACCTCCGGCTGCAAGGACCACCTTCTAACTAGCCAAATGGTACACAGACTGTAAGAACAATAAGAAGAACTTTTCTGTAGCTTGGATCGACTACAAAAAAGCATTCGATAAAATGCCACATAGTTAGCTAATAGAAACATTAAATATACAAAATTTCTTCACCAAGACCATAAACAACTAGGAAACTAACTTGAATTTGACAACGGCAACATCAACAACAACTATAGAGAACATGAAGATCAAAAATAGGATATATTAAGGCGGTTTACTCTCACCGCTGATATTTTGTATGGCCCTATTCCCTCTGAGCTCCATCCTGAAAAACTCAAAATGAAATACTGCCAATTAACCACCTGTCTTATGTAGGCGATCTTGAGTTACTTACTAGCCAATGATGAAGCAGAACTTGAAGAACAACTCAAGTGTGTAAAAGAATTCAGTGGTGATATTCGAATGGAATTTGGCCTAGAAAAATACGCTAAAGCCACATTCTATAAAGACAAACTCCAAGCAAGCCAAAATATTGAACTAGACATCTCTACAACAATTGAAGCATTAGATCAGCAAGATGTATACAAATATTTTGGGGTTGATGAACATGACAGCATTCAACACAAAAACATGAAGACAAAATTGACAAGTGAGTATTATAGACGAATAAGAACAGTCTTAAAGACCGAATTGAGCACCAGAAACGAAATATCTGCAATAGCATCAGTAGCAGTACCCGTGATTCAATACAGTTTCGGGATTATCAAGTGGACTAATGAGTGGACCACATCCGAAATCAGAAACCTAGATAGACAGACTCGAAAATTGCTCATCATGCATGGTGCATTGCACCAGAAAGCTGACATCGACCGTTTGTATATCCCAAGAAAAGACAGAGGACAAGGATTGCTCAATATAGAAACAAGCCATACCATTGCCATGGCTGGTCTAAAAAACTACTTACAACTGAAAAAAAAAAGATAAATACTTGAAAATGGTTCTCGAACAAACACATAACCAAACTGGAACGCAAGAAAAGGAACAATGTCAGGAATATAAAATTGAGGACACAAACCGCAAAGAACTTGAAACAAAAAGTGTAAAAGCCATCGAGGAAAGAATAAAACAGAGAATGAGAGAAGGACGGAAAACAAAATGGAGAGAGAAGGCAATGCAGATTGAGAGAGGCAGAAAAGCAAACAATAAACGAAAACCAGTCATGGAAATGGTTGACGCATGACAACCTGAAAATCGAGAATGAACCCCTCATCACAGCCTGCCAGGAACAAGCAATAGCCACAAATTATATGAAAGTAAGGATTCTGAATTCTGGCAAAGACCCAAACTGTAGACTTTGCCGGACGCATCAGGAGACTGTATTTGGAACGACACAATCGTGTTGCGGCTCACCTGCTCTGGAATATCTGTAAACAAAACAACATACCAGTGGACATGACAAATAGTACAAGCATATTCCAGCACCATATCAAATAATGCTTTATTGTTATGAAACATGAAATGTTGTTAACAAAGCTCTAATACAATAAAATAAAAATAAGGAAAAAAGATATAGACATATTTTTATTGAGATTTTTATTCTGATTACTTTATATTGCCTAGGTGGCTGCTTTGTACGTAAGAAGTTTTTCTGTTTACAATAAAGCATATTTTGATTTGATTTGACATACAAAAACTATAAACTAAATCAGTGAAATAAAATAAATGATCCATACGACTACAAATTATAAGATAAACACAACATAATTCACAACTATAAAATGTCTTAATACTAAGATAGAAACACTGAAAAGAAAATGAATAAAAATTATTGGTAAAATCATTGGTTAAAATTTAAAAAATAAAAGAGGTTATAAAATCACTTACTTACACAAAGCTTAGATTAACAAAAAAAAAAAAAGAACAAACGGAGCAATATGGAGCAACATAGTGGACCAACAAACAAATTAAAAGTTTCAAAAACAAGTCTTGCTGAATTGTCAAACAAAAACAGATTAAAATGTTTCATGGTAAAATTCGTCCACCAAATAATATGCTTTAGATTGGAAAAGCTTTTTCACTGCCACCCTGAATTTTTTTAAACAGTATAGGCTCTTTAAATTCATAGGCAGGTGATTGTACAACTTCAAACCCCCATACACTATTGACTGTTTGATGAACGTGGATCTTGGTATAGGCAGGCGCAATTCATTGCCACGCCGGGTATTGTGAACATTTTCATTTGAAACATCAGCATAATTCCTATGTATTAGGGTAACTGTTTCCAATATAAAAAGACATGCTAAAGTCAGTATCCCTTCCCTTCTGAAATGTTCCCTACAATTTAAACCACAAAGATACCTGAGTGCTCTTTTCTAAAGTACAAAAGCTGACTGCACAAGTTGTTTGTTAGCAAATCCCCAAAATGGAATTCCGTATCTTATATTCGACTCAATTACGGACAAGTACAATGATCTTGCCATGGAATGATTTATCTGTTTGCCTATCACCCTTATTGCATAACAACCTGCAGACAGCTTTCTATTATGTGATCAGAAAAATTGAGTCTCGAGTCAATATAGTAATTCCCAGAAATTCCGTACATGATTTATTAACAATTGTATCACTCTGCATTGCCACATCATCAACACTACACCTAAACGACATTATATTTGTTTTTTTTTTATAGTAAATGTCAAACACAGAACATATCACCTATAGAAAAATATCTCAAATGGAAGAATCGCGACAAAGGTTTTTAGTTAGGTTTTCATTCAACGATGGCGACACTGTCGGGAGATAAGAGAAATTTACAGGTATCTGTGACGTGGACAGTGATTTGTGTTGGTTGGTTTTGTCATTTATTTTGTCATTTTAAAAGTCAAAATTTGAATTTTTAAATTGTGTTGTTGTACCCCACGGTTTCTACGCGCGTTAAAGTGAAAATTCAAAAAGTTTTGGTTGAAAAAAAACCTAATTTTTGTTCGTATTTTTTTGTATTTATTCGTTTCGTTCGTATTTGTATTTATTATTCGTATTTACTTTGCGATCTACCTATAACTGCGTGACTCTTGCTAACTTACTAACTCTTTTTGCACTATGTTCGACATCGGAAACTTCCTGCCAGACATAGTTTTTAAAAAAGTGAGGCGAAAAGAGCTAAGAGGAGTCAGCAAGCCAAATGCAGTTGAACATTAAAAATTATACAAAAATAATAAAAATACAGGGTGTCTAGGGTGGATGGCGTATTAGACGTTTATGGAGAACTAAAAAGCGGATCATTTTGAAAATTTGGCAACCGGGATAAATGACCGTGATCTACACTTTAAAAATATTTTTGTTTATGCGGTGTTGCCGCTTCTACTCTAAACCAGTGGAAACATCGCTATTTTAAATGAAACACCCCGTATTTAATTGCATATTTGGATTCTACATAAAATTCTCAACAGATTTCATGTGATATACCCTATACCTAAGTTCAACTGTTTTGGAAATATTGACAGTTGAAAATTGACTTTTTGCAACTTTGACAGGCTGTAAAACCTGAACGGTTAATTTTAGAGAAAAACCGATTTCACATTCCTATCTTAGATTTTTATAAACTATCATTTGACACCAATTTTGAATTTAATCCATGATTAAAAAATGATAGTTTACGAAAATCTAAGATAGGAATGTAAGATCGATTTTCCTCTGAAATTAACCGTTTAGGTTTTACAGCCTGTCAAAGTTGCAAAAAGTCAATTTTCAACTGTCAATATTTCCAAAACAGTTGAACTTAGGTATAGGGTATATCACATAAAATCTGCTCAGAATTTTACGTAGAATCGAAATATGCAATCACATACAGGGTGTTTCATTTAAAATAGCGATGTTGCCACTGGTTTAGAGTAGAAGCGGCAACACCGCATAAACAAAAATATTTTTAAAGTGTAGATTATGGTCGCTTATCCCGGTTGTGTGGAATTTTCAAAATGATCCGCTTTTTAGTTCTCTATAAACGTCTAATACGCCATCCACCGTGGGACACCCTGTATATGAAAAAAATCAATTCGCCTTTTTGTCAAGTATACTCGATTAGTTGGGTTTTCAGCCAAAGAGGGCGCCGTAATTCATAACCGGTACATACCATTGCAGATACTTTTCTAGAGGTGATATGTTCTGTGATGTCAAACAATTTGTATCACACGACTCTTTCACCTTCATGATATCATTCTGGATTTTACTTTGCAAGATCTGTGGCTCACGTTCAATCCATAAAATAGTGGTGTCATCAGCAAACAAGGTCAACTTTCCATCAATATTCACGTTAGTCAGGTCATTTATGTACAGAAGGAAGAGTAGTGGTCCTAAAACTGAACTTTGGGTCACTCCGTGAGGATTAATAAGAGCCACTGAGTTTTTATCCTGACCACCTGACAATCTGCTCCCTGTTGTTAAGGAATGATTTAACCCAACCAAGCGCAACCCCTCTGAAACCGTAATGGTAAAGCTTAAATTAAAAATCTCATCACATGTATTCATTTTAGCTCGGAACCCAAATGGGCCACTTTCACGTGCCGGGAATATGGCAAATTGTGATATTTTTAGGCATAGATACATTAATGCAACTGAGAATGAACAATATTTTGCAAGATTTTAGTCAGATTATTAAATAAATTAATAAATAAAAACTAAAAATTTAAACGAAAAATCACGTGATTGAAAACGCCCTCTGATTGGCTAAAGCCGATTTTGACTTTTTTGTTGCCACATGTAGAAATGCGAAATTTATATGAGTTAATAAGGATTATACCTATCCTTTATTTTTTTATAATGTAGTAAAGGACGAAAATAGTTTCTAGCTAGTGAAATGTGTAATGATTTACTAATGATAAATTTGGCATCCTCATATTTTTCTTGATTTTCTGGTTTGTGACGTCACAAACCAGATTCGCGTTTTGGCGCCAGTTTAGAAATTTGATTTTTAAATAATTTTTTTTCTTCAAAAATAACCTTTTTTTTTTTTCGGAAAAAAAGTATACAGATAGTATAAGAATAACCTCGAGAATAACTAAAAGAATAATTTAAATAATAAATATGTTTTTGAAAAATGTGAAAGTGGCCCATTGGCAATTATTAAGTATTTTATGTTTCTTAAAAAATGCGATCATTCTGGATTCAACCAGTTTCTCTAATATTTTGGATAGGGACGGGAGCAGAGATATAGGGCGATAGCATGAGGGATCCTCGGCATTACCACCCCTAAAGATAGGTCTGATAATGCTTGTCCTTAAAGAAGTAGGAAAAACTCCAATGTCAAACGAATGATTAATAGCAACACAAGCAATTTATGGCGTTATCTGGCATGCATTCAAATATTTTTAAAGACATTTCATCGATGCCAGCGGAATTTTTATTTTTTATTTCCCGGAATGTTGCTTTTAATTCTATCGGATCGGTATAATAAAGCCAAAAAGTTTCCGAAACAGAATGTTTTAAAAAATGATAAGGACTTACATCAGAACAAATTTCATCCATTAGGCCTTGTGTCACATTGCATTATGTTTATTTAATATATTTGGCTCTATATCCACATGATTTGAACGCGAAGAGGAAGTTCCCGTGAGTTCATGAATAATTTTCCACACTTCTCTAGGTCTATTTGATGCTTCATTCAACCTACTTTCATAATGAATTCGTTTGGCCTCCTTAATAATTTGTCTGTAAATCGTTCTGTGTCTGTTAAAATAACTGCTCACAGTTTGAATGGAGCAAACTTTCTTAATGTATGAAGAAATCTTAAGTTTTTGGATGATGTTTTAATTCCTCTTGTAATCCAAGGTTTTTTATTTTTATATTTTATCTTTCTTGGAGAGAAAGCTTCCTCAAATAGTTCTTTCAGGCTCTTATAGAATTTATTTAGCGGATCAGAACCATCCCGGTTAAGATTCCATTTGAAAGCAGCAGCGCTTTAAAATTTCTTGTGCTGTAAATTCGGCCACATTTAACAGTTTTTGATTTTTTGTGCTTAAGTGAAATGCTAGCCAAAATAGCTTCATGATCTGAGAGACCAGAGGGTATTACAGCTACATCAAAGTCAATGTTATCCATGAAGTTAACACAGAAATAATCTATGAGTCTGGGAAGTACTTGTGATACGAGTTGGTTCATTAACCAGCATACTGATATTAAAAGAACCAAATAAATTTACCAGATTCTGAACACATGCTGAACTCACTTCATCATAATTGATATTAAGATCACCCGCCAATATCACTTTTGAGTTCAATGAAAAACATGTGAGCAAAGATTCCAATCTCTCCAAAAAGTCAACAATATCACCCTTGGGGGGTCGATAGACGCAAACTATGTACAAATCATTTATACAATTAAAAACCAAGGAGAACTCGAATACATCTTCCTTTATCAGGTGCTCATGTTGTGTCACATTGGCCAAGGGAAAGTCCCCTGCAACATCATCTCTCACTAAAATGATTGTACCCCATGGACAGAAGTTTTTTTACAATATGAACTTAATACACTATATTACAAGGTTCACCATCCCTTAGCCAATGCTCTGTCAGTAACAGGACATGTGGCTTATTCTCAGTTTCAAGAAAAACATCAAATTCATTAGTTTTATTCCTCAGTGACTGTATGTTTAAAACTAACAATGTAAGTTCTGAAGATGTTAAGAATTCTATTGAGCTTCGTTTTGGCTTTTCTCTAAAAAAGATTGTGAGAGCATACTTTCACTTAAACCTAAAGTTGTGGATCTGGTGGTGACAATCACCTTCCCATGCCCATTGTGTCCATCATTGTCAACATTCGTTAATGAAGGCTTTGTTTTAATATGTAGTAAATTAGATCCGAGTCCAGTAAAAAATGTGCCAATAGAAAAAGAAATTAAGTTTGCTAATCTAGACAGACCCTGCCCATTCAAATATATTTTAGTCTTAACATATTCAGAAGCCCCAAACCTACACTCCAAGTCAAGAAAATCTACGATACTTCAATTTATTTGTAACACTACGCTATTTGTTATTTATATACTTAAGATTATTTCTGATAGTATCTGAGCAATGCCGATTAATAGGAATTGAACACAAAATTAGATTAGTATAAAAATATTGATTTGCAAGCCAAGTAATGTCTTTCAGTCAGGGCTATATCACAGTTATTTACCCTGGCCAAAACCAAAACGTAATCTTTATCAGTCAGTTCAGATGTGAAACAACCGATACTCGATATAGTTTCTTTAAACTTTGCAAAAGGTTTACATATTAACTGGAGTTCAAACCTAAATTTCAAAGACTTATAAAGTTTATCATATACATATTTTCCATAGTCGTCTGTTAATATGATTATTTTAGGCTGATGAGTTTTATTACGTTTAGAAATGGTAGCAATTTTCAGACACTCAGCTAAACCATCATCAGCTGCCCTGGATATTTCAGCCGATCCCAAATTCTCCCCTTCATTTATCATATTAAATATTTCATTCCTCAGTATTTTGTTTTCTGCAGCAATCAAATCACTTTCCGCAGTCAGTGTTTCAATAGACGTTATCATATTTTTACTCCTTGTCCTCATTTCGTCCATTTCATCTTTATATTTCCTATAATCATTTTCTCAAAGTTAGCTATTTCAATACTTTGAGAAGATACCCTTTGTTTCAACTCTTCTATCTCTCTCCAGCTATAGATAGATACTCCTGATCACAGTAGACCCAGCAAAGCCAATAAACCTGATATCATTTTTAAGAACAAAAAACAGAAGAAATGCCTACTGATAGACGTAGCGATTCCATCAGACTACAATATCATTCAAAAAAAAGCTGGAAAATACTTAAAATATAGGGACTTACAGATTGAAACGAGTGACAGGCTTGATCTCAAAAAAAACACAAGAAATGAACAAATTCCTGGAAGTCATAATCTACTCACACTTCAAAAATATGTCGTATTAAGCACTGCACATATACTGCGCAGAACATTGTAAAATCTGCACATCACGCAAGGTCCGCTCTCGGCGTTTCTCCTCCATTACCACAGCCAGGCTGTGTAATAGAAAGAAAATAATAATATTAATAATAATAATAATAAACTAATGAGTCTATTGAATGCAGTTTTACATTGCTCTGTTTCAATCATGCAAAAAAATGAAAACATCAAGATATTGAGTTTATCTCCGTTCTTTATTTTCTGAAGAATTAACATTTTGGGACGAAATCGCACTTTCGGATAAGGCATTCTACTATTATTAGTTTTTTTCTCGGAAGTTTAGCTGACTTTTTTTTCTCTACTTCTTGTGGAATGTCCTCGGAGATTACCATTATACCTTGAAAGGAAGATGGTTATGTCACAACTGTTATAGATTTGTATTGTTTTGAATGTCTCAGCAAGATCCCTATTGATGTCACACTTGCAAATTTGTCAACAAAGGCAATTATTCTTGGGTAACTTGTAAGTCAATGGAAACTTTTTGACTAGGTACTAATTGTTGATTGTCCATGTATTGCTGGCTGTGTCTCTCTATTATTAAAGCTACCACTTCCAGTGTTTTATCTTGAAAGACTTTTCATTCTACTTCGAGTGCACTGAAAGTGTTCCGTTCATGACATTGAATTTCAGAAGAATCACTAATTAACCAAACATATCCTTCTTATATAAATATGCGAGTCAATATGTAAAACAATTCTATAGTCCGTTCATAAAGTCTATAGACTGTAGAAATCTTAGATCACGTACTCGAAAAAGTCTATAGGCTTTATGAACGGACTTCAGACAATTATTTTGTAAAATTATCTGAATATTTTTTTCTTTTTTTTTTCAGGAATCAACATCACACCTTGCTCAAGCCAATAATGTGATAGCCAAATTGAAACAACACACTTTGTTGTCAACTTATTTTCAAAAAGTCCAGTTTTGGCACAGTACTGGATGGATTCTCTTGCCTACTATTATTACTACTATCTACTAGTTAACTATTATACTACGTAATTGAAACCCATCGAAATCTACTACTTGCAACATATCCGTCACTTATCGGGATAAATTCAGTCCAAAAAAAAGTAAAATATTTTTTTTCTCTTCCATTTTTTATGCGGATATCACATGATTTTGTTAACGTATCTTGGTCCATATCTTATGCTACATCAAGTAAGTAGTTGATAATATATTTTTTTGGTTTTTAGGAAATTTTGAAATAAATAATTGTAGTATCCGCATAACTAATATTTGACGTAATCATATCCATAATTACTGAGCACATATCTTTTTTAATTTTTAAAATATATTTCTGTGGTGCCATAGATGTATATTTTGCTTCATTTGCATCAAAATGCAAAAGAAAGTTGCTGTTTTCTTCAACAAAAAAAAATTGTATCAACTTCCGTTGCCACTGTGCCAAATTGTTTGGTCAAATCTTTTTAAGGATACTCTCAAGACAATTGTAATTTTGTTTTTTTTTTAAATTATTATTAATATTAATTTATTGTTGATATTCAGTTTTTATTGTATTTGTATATATTGTGGTGAAAGCTTTAGACCATAGTTAAATTTTATTGGGTATTTTGGATATTTACATTTGTGGACTAAGGCAGCTTTCAGACTGGCGATGATATTTTTAATTATTTATTTATTATTTTATTTGGCTCATGGCACAAGGGTTTTTTGACATCTCAAAGTTGCCAGTCTGAAACAGCCCAGTGCAATAGTGACGAGTTTTAAATTGCCGCTGAGAAAAAGAAAACGTATTTTCCAAGAAAATCTGTTTTCAGTTTCTCGATTGAGGGGTTTAACTACTCAAATTTCACATATAAAGGAACCCTGTGCCTAAAGTGGCTCTTAGTCGGTTGAATTTCAGTTTTAATAAATGAAGTATTGGGCATTCATTTTTAACTTATTTTAAAAAGGGCAAAGGACAAAATTTTTATCAATCAAGATTGGATTGGCAATAGAAAATTAGATTAAGTCAACCAATCATTGAGATTCATTAATCCACACTGTAAATTTTAATCCAATCGAAAAGACCTAATTGTTTTATTGTTATTGAACCCAAATGCTGTACATATTTTTAATGGTCTAAAGTTTTTCTATTAGAATTCCTCACTTCCATGTTAATCTTGTTTACAAAAATGGTTGAGTATGCCAAAAAAACTCGAGCATCTTGCCTTTTTGGGTTGTGCAAAAGTTTTTATTATTTTTAAGTAAATAATTTGCCTAAGAGAACAAATAAATCCCGTTTAAGGCAAGGATGCTCATTAGCCCTATTATTGATGAAGTGAGCAATATAAGCAATAATTAAAGAAATTATAAAAAAAAATCCAAAAAATTGGTGATTTGTCACTGAAATAGATAGATGTCCAAACAATTACTTGTGTAGGTTTCAGTATAATCAATCGATTAGGCTAATGAATTTTATCGGTTGGAGTTTATGGAAACGATTTTAATCAAAATGAGTTCTAGATCAAAGGAAATCAATAGAGTCAATATCTAAATTTAATCAAAGTCAATTAGTTTAGTTAAATTTAAATTGGGAGACAGTGCAATTGTTCGAATCAATTATCGGTAACGAATTTTGGCGCTTAAGTAGTTGCCTTAAAGTACTTTTTGGCCTTATTCAGCTAGACAAACTCAGACGAAATATTGTGGTGGACCAAAAAATTATTATTATTTTGATTTTTTGCTGTTAATTTTTGTAGATGTTCCTCTGGAATACTTGGTTGTGTTAAGGAGTCCAGAAATCAGCTTAATTTCTGGATTTGTTGTGGCGTATTCGACTACCCTGCTTCAGTACAGACTCAGCTGGCTTCTTTGATAGTGCAGTAGAATTATTCTTGTTTGGGTTAATTCAATTTACCACAAAATCATCAATACTTGATAAATAAATATAAGTTGGAGCAAAAATAATAACTTTAATATAAATAAATGAAAACTAAATTACCAAATAAGGGAAAAAAGAAAACACGATAGAAATTCTAGATTAGCAGTGAGCAAATTGTTAGCATTAAGTAACTGAGTTATTGATCAAACTTTTATAGTGATCAGCTTATACATTAGAAAGCATTTGTTATAATAAGAGAACATCTTTTTCTTCGTGTTCTTATCCACTCCCATATTTTCCCATTTCTGCCTGTCCATTTTTTCCCAGCAATCCCCTGAATGTAAATACGCCATCTTTTTTGAAGTCTTCCAACTCTCTCTAATACTACTTTACATTTCTGGATATTGAGAGATCCAACTTATTGTGTCAATATAATCTACAATAGAAGTTGGGATCGGCAAAACTAGGACACAGAAAAACAATACTGAACCATCATGGAAGTCCTTTGGAACCCCCAAACGATGATTTTATGTGATCTTGATCCACAGATGACACATAGGACTTTATCCATCCATCGAATATCTCCCACAAAGACCAATTTCCGAAAACTTCTTGATGAGTAAATAAGTGTATTATAATCATCAACCTGCTTCAAAGACTGAAGACATATCACTAGAGAAAAATTGGTGGAAAGGGGAAACTGCTGCCAACATTAGATCACTTATCAACTTATTAGATGCAAATTAGTTAATCTTCCTAGAAAGAAGAATACAATTCAAGGCTATTTTAACAATGTTGTTTCCAAATTTGATTTTTCTTGTTTGGATTTTGTGAGCTCGAGTCTTCTTAGACCACCGCCCAATCTGGTTTTACTATGGAAGATGTACTGGGTAGTACATCTGAGTGATACCCATGTCTTCCATAATGTTGTCCATTTTCCATCAATTTTCACGTGTCTAGGATTTAGGAAGGCTAGAAACACATAACAACACGCTTCTCGCTCTGTGGCTCTCAGAGCGTTACACAACATCAGCCAGGAATATAAAGGATATAGCTGTTTTAAAATGATAAATTATTGTTAGGCAACCTAAAGCAAACACACTGTTACTCATTTATGCCAAACTATCTACTAAGCTAAGCTAATAGTTTTATAACTTCATATTTTCATTAATAAGAAAATCTATGATCTTGTTCATTT
The DNA here is from genome assembly GCA_917834065.1 of Ceutorhynchus assimilis. Taxonomy (NCBI): domain Eukaryota; kingdom Metazoa; phylum Arthropoda; class Insecta; order Coleoptera; family Curculionidae; genus Ceutorhynchus; species Ceutorhynchus assimilis. The sequence continues at coordinate 24,698,148 of OU892284.1, read as the reverse complement.
CTCTTGATGATGGGCGATTTAGAATTGATTATTAGTCCTTTTACATCCTGTATTTGTTCCTTATACAGGGTCCTTGTTTTGTGATCTCTTATAGGGCAGGTAAACAGAATGTGATTTAAATTTCCTTTACTTCCGCATTCGCAATTTGGGTTATCCTTCATCTTAATTTTGTATAAGTGTTCTGGGGTTAGACAATGATTAGTTCTCATTCTACATGTCATTGTTATACTTTTTCTCAATCTATATTTTATTTTATGGAACCATGGTACTTTCTGGAGTATAGTATAGGGTATAGGTTGGATGTCACAATAATATGCTTTACCCCCCTGGAACCACTCTTGATATAATTTAGTCCACTTTCGCCACAAATGGTCTTTGATCAGTAAAAGGAGTCGAGTAACTAGTATGGTGTTTTGTTGACTTATATTTTGTAAACTTTTTCCCTTTAACGCCTGTCTGTCAGCAATCCTATTTCCTCCTATGCTTATATGTGATGGTATCCACATTAATTTGATATGAGGTCAAAAGTTCTTGTCTTGTACTCAGGGTAATACAGGGTGTCCCAGAATATGTGGGCAATCTCTCGGATTCAGATAGAACACAAAAATATAACATGACAACTTCCTATAAAAAAAAAAATCCTACGGCCCCCCCTACGAAGTTACGTGCCCCTAAATTACGCTTCTGAAAATCGGTTTTTTGTTGATAACTTTCAAAATACTTAATGTATTTTTTTTTCTTTTAATATGATGGATACTAGATAAGACCCCTTAAAATGGACCCTTTTAAACACACTTGGCGAATCTAGTTTGCCAGGGATGGACTAGCTTTAACACAATAATGCTAATTTTTTTTACACCCTGTATGATATAGGCATAGCAATAATATTTTTGGATAGTTTTAACCTTGAACTAGAAAAAAGGTACTCTTATTCGATGTGAAAAAAATGAGCTGGTTTCGAGAAAAATTTGTTTTTGTGTATTAATGGTTTTTTATTAAATAATTTTTTATGTCGAGATCCTTCTAATCTTATGCATTCCATACCAATTTTAATGAAAAATTGTTCGACTCTCGACAATTCTTCAATATTAGCCCTTATTTCGCGACAGTGGAAATTAATCCTTTCTACTAATATTTCCTCGGTGTCATATAGTTTTAGCAAGTCCGTCCTTGGCAAACAAGATTGGTTAAGTGTGTTTGAGAGGGTCATTTTATGGGGTAGTATCCATCATATTAAAAGAAAAAAAATACACAAAGTATTTTGAAAGTTATCAACAAAAAACCGATCTTCACAGGCGTCCTTTAGGGGCACGTTACTTCGTAGGGGGGGCCATAGGAATTTTTTTTTATAGGAAGTTGTCATGTTATTTTTTTGTGTTCTATCTGAATCTGAGAGATTGTCCACATATTCTGGGACACCCTGTATAGTCACTTTCTTTACATATTCCCATCCTCTCAATAGCCTGTAGTGCACTCAGTGAGTCCGATACTATAGCCACCCCTTTGGTATGTACTCCTATGTTTCGTACTACTTCCCGAATAGCTAGCGTTTCGGCTATGCAAATTGATGTCTTGTCCCTTTAGTCTTCTCATAGTTATTTTCTTACAATACATCAAATTTTTGGGATCCACTAAAGCATCCGTAAATGCTATATTGAGACCATCTAGTGTTGTTGCAGCAATGTGATTGAATTCTTTGCTGTTATTACTGTTTTTAAATAAATTTATTTTTGTGAACTGAATTCTTTTGGTTTGAATGTCGTATAGGAAGTTATAACATGGTAGTTTTGTGTCATGATATTATCAAATCCGTCCATTATTGCTGGTGTTGGTTTTCTTCGCCAGTAAGGAGGATCTTCATTATAAATTTGGTAGAAGTTGAGTAATTGCCGTTTTATTTTATCATTGTTTAGACGAAAATTTAGCAGATTATCAAATCCTACGAAGGTCTATATAGGGCAATTCCACTGTTTCTGATAGCAAAGCTCTGATGGGTGTGCATCTCATACACCCTGTAATTATCTGTAAAGCCTGGTATTGAATATTATTTATACTATTCTAGTTTGCCTTTGATGTTTTAAAAATGTATAATATACCATATTCTAGATGTGATAGAACAGCTCCATTAAATATCATTAGTAATACTTTTGGATCTGATCCCCACCCTACTCTCGTATGGTTAAGCCACATGGCGACTCTTCTGAACTTGTTTTGTATTTTTCCCTCTGCTATATTAGATGTTTGTATAAATAGGGTTAAATCATCAGCATATCTCAATAGTTGTATATCCTCATCTTTTGGAAGAAGATCGTTTATTGAACACGTGTTTAGGTTGAATAATACTCGGCTAAGTGGCGATCTCTGTAGGAGTCCCTTGTTTGTGTACCTAGTTCCTATGACTTCTCCGGTATCTGGGAATTTAACGTAAACAAGCCGGTTTGTAAGGATATTGTGAATAAATCTAATAGTTTTCGGAAAATTTTGACTTTCTGTCTTTAAATTCAAAATGCCTTAAGCGATTTTGTTCAAATTTTTAGAGAGTGTGATGTTCTCAAGCTACTTTCTAAAAAAATCGTTTGAGTTACGCTCCTCCAAGACTGGACCTAGAGCGACTCTTTTTTTTTTTTTTTTAAGAAAAAGTTGGTACGCCCTTAGGTTTTTTGACAAATAAATAGTTATTTATGATATAAGTGCTAAAAGTGACATTTTATTTTGTGAAAAGGGAAGTTTGGGACACGACGCCGAAGGCGGAGTGTTCTGTCCCTTTGAACAAAATAAAATCACTTTTAGCACGAATATTATACACTATTTTTTCTATAAACGCACTGAAAGTGGTTACTTTTAGCACTAGTGCTAAAAGTAATCACTTTTAACACCAGTGTCATAAAATGGCATTTTAGACACTGACAGCATCCGTTAAAAATTACACTTTTAGTGACGTTTGTAGAAAAAAACTATTTTTTGATTCCTTGTTTAATTTTAAGCAAAAAAAGGTGTCCTGAGTTTTTCGTCTTTGGTGCAATTAACGTTTACGAGATAAAAAATAAAAATCAATGTATTGTTTGGAAAATCTCGTGTTCGATACACTCCACTCTGTTGAAAAAATAAGAGTCGCTCTAAGTCCGTTCCTGGAAAAGTGAAACACAAACGGATTTTTTAGCAAGATGCTTAAGAACATCGCAACATCGAACATCTCTGAAAATTTGAACAAAATCGCTCAAGGCATTTTGAATCTAAAGGCAAAATGTCAAAATTTTCTGAAAATTTCAACACTGTATTTTTTTAACGAAACGTTTGCGGACACATGTAGGTACCTATGCAAAGACTGTTTGTCCTACTGTACTTTAGCTATCATAACAAAATGCGCACCTATTTCGGACTCACCCTTTATATTGCTGTCGATAGGTATGTATACTGCATTCTCAATAGTGCCTCGACCTTTTCCTAAACCCATTTTGTAGATCACATTATGAGATTCTATAGTGTGATCTAGCCTCATCTAAATGATTCCATTAACTTCCCTATACAGGATGAAAGCGTGATTGGTCTATAGCTTAAATGATCCGCAGGGTTTTTTCCATAGGGCAAATGACTTGGCTTTGACAATCCTTAGGTATTTGCATTGTGTGTCATTAAGACTTTTGTTAAATATGACCATTAATTTCTGTTTGTGCTCATCTGGTAAGTTTTGCAACATCTTATTGGTCACATCGTCCATTTCTGGGACTCTCTCTTATTTTGTAGGACAACTTCTAATTCCTTTGTTGTTATTGATTATATTAGATTAAAAAGTTATTCAACCAATTTTCTTTTTCTAGTGTATGGTTTTTCTATGTACGATCGGTCAAATCTCTTGATAGTTTTCCATATTGTGGTGATTGGCATGCTGCGGTTCAGGTTGCCACAGAAATCCTGCAATTCCTGTTTTTATTTCTGCCCCAAGAATCTTTTTGTTTTGCAGCTTCTTTTTGGTGTTTAATAAATTTTTCGGTATTAGGATTGTTTTTATATAAGCCTTGAAGGCTTCTCGTCTCTTTAACTGTGGTCCCACCATGGTGGATGTTTAATATATCTTATATCAGCTTTATTAAAGGTTACCAATGGTATATTATTGTCTGCTGCCTCGTTCATTTGTTTTATCCAGGTGTCATAGGATCCTTGTGGTAGGTCTTGCAGTTGCCTCTTGTATTCTTCTCAATTTGCATATTTTGTATTCCTCCTCCCATATGGTTTGCATAAATTTTGCATCAGTCTGTACTCTACAAACTATTGGTAAATGATCACTGCTATTAGGACCTTCATGGACTTCCCATTGACATTTTAGAGCAATCTGTGCCTACACAATTGTGATATTAGGGCAGCTATTTCCTTCCCTAGTGATTCTAGTTCGGTTGTCGTCATTCAGGATAATAATCGTGTTTTGCTCATTAATCGCCCCCAACAGATTTTCTCCTCTCTCATTACCATCATAAAACCATAACAAATCTGTGAAGTTTTGTACACATTCATGATTTTGTGGTCTGGTATTACCATTGCTTGGATTTGAAAATACTCATGTATTCACTTTGGTCATCCTCTATCCTGAGGTCTTCTCCGCTTGCTTCTGCCATTTCTATATCTTCCATCATTTCTTTTAACATTCGTTGTTGACTTCTTTCTCCTTGACTTTTGAACAAACTCGTTTCACTTATTATCTGACAGACCCAGTCAGCCTGTAATGTTTTGTTCTGCCACATTCTGGCCTTGGCCGGGTCTTCTGCCTCCTTTTCTGTTCCGTTCTAGGAAAATATAGATGGGCGTCGGTGAACTGACACTTCTTGCTGGTGATGGGAAAGTTGCTTCTTTGACTGCCTTTTTATCTATTAGTGGAGTTAAATCTGGTTGTGTACGTCTTTTTGGGATTCTAACTGTCTGAGAGTACAGTGGTGTTCTCCTATATGCTGTCCTATTATTCCACTCCCTGCTTTCTTGGATTTCAATAACATTTTCTCTGGTAGTGTCACGTTTTGGTAGTTGAGGGAACTCCTTTTTTTCCTATACATATCGGTCACTCATTGAGTGGTATGAATAAAAAGTGATTTTAGACTCGGAGTATATACTCGTGAGCATGAGTATGAAGTCTGAGCTTATACTCCATTTCGTAAGAATAAAAAAGATTTCGATTTGATAAGTACATACTCCTAGTACATAAAGTAGATACTCAACATTTTATTTTGCTTGCCACCGCTCTTTCGCCTCTATATCCTATTCACAATCCGATGTCCACAGGTACAGGTAAATTTATCACCTTTCCCTGTCAAATAGCATTGAAAGGTGATAAATTTTACATGGATAATATTATATCCGCAGGACTGCGGGGAAATTTGTTCCACCGTTCACTTTGCTGAATTATCTTATCAGCTATTTCTGATACAACTTTAGACACCGAAGTTTGATGAACACCAAGATCCTCGCCTACTCCTGCCTGAAAGCCCGGGTCACTCGCGTATCTTAAAAATATTTTAAATTTGTCTTTGTTGCATAAAGCCACCTCTTCTTTCTCCGGACTTTTCACCCAAAAATTGATTTGATAACCACTCCACAATTTCTTTACTAAACCGGTACAACGTTTCAAAGTCCCGATCACACGTATTTTTTCTAGCTTTGTAAAATTTTTCCGAACGAAGGTTGAAGAACTCTGCCATAGCTCTGCGTTCTACCGAGGGAAAATCGGTACTGAAATAACAGCAGAAAGTTGAGTCTACTGTATAGCAGACTCGAAAACTATGGAGTAGATTCTCCTGCCGAAGAGCACAAACAATTTTTTATTTATACCAAAAATTAGAATCTACTCATACCAAATTATACATAGAAGTACCTACTCAAGCGAAATATCTGCTCGTAGTTTTTATTCATACCACGTGGAGTATTTACTCCAAAATTTGGAGTAGAAACTAAATGCTCATTTTTATTCATACCACCCATTGGCTCATATGAATAAAAACGAAGCAAATGCTTTTACTTAAGTTTTTTGAGATAAACATATTCAGCGGTAATGCAGCAAAAAGAGACGGAGGTAGAGTAAAAGCATTTGCTACACTTTATTCATACAAATGATTGTCATGTTCTGTGTTCTTCTCTGTACATTTGCTTGTAGATTTTGTTGTTTACTTTCAGAGTTTAATGGGTCCTAGGTCCTTAGGCACCTAGCTTTAGCTTCATAAAAAGGTATATTTTCTAGTGCCATAATTTCATTAATTTGTTTCTGTCTTTTATACTCTGGACAATTTCTATCTAAAGTTGAATGTGACTGTTGGCAGCTTATACACTTTGGACTTTTATTTTATCACGTCTTGTGTTCTTCATAGCATTTTTGACATTATCTTTTACTTCTACATGATTGTTCAAAGTGTCCAAATCTTAGACAGTGTCTGCATTGTAGAACTGATATGTTTGTAACCAATAGTAGTCAATTACAATCTGTTTTGGGAGTTTCATACCTTCAAAAGTAACTATTAAATGATTGCGTCGGGGTATATTCAATTTGCCCTTCATCATTCCTTCCTTTGATTAATTCGTCTAGCTGAAATAACTTTAAGTATTACTGTGAAAACAAACTATGAAAGGATGGGTTAAATAGGTGTGAAAAGGAAGGTATTGTACATTCCCCATTGTACTTTCCTTTGTAAATTGCACTGATTTAACAGATTTTTTAGATTAGGCCTTTACGGAAATGCTGATCCGATTGACCCAATCACAAGCTGTTTATTTTTCATATTTCTTCAATGAACACGATGGACAAATTACATCAGCTGTGATCGGGTTAATCGGATCAGCGTTTCCATAAAGGCCTATTAATTCTCACTCCGCAACGTGCCTTCGTTTTATCACTAGGATGGCGAACTAGCAATTTGATTCTAATCAGAAATTTACTGCTTGCACTATCATGGGTCAGTATGACACCGTCACTATGCCCTCTTTTGTTTAACAGTAGAATCACACGAAGTCGAATACGCCATTAGTTTGTGTTAGCATTGCACAAAAAATAATCCTATAGTACGTACATAATAGTGATATTGCAGCAGCCTGCTTTAAAAAGTGCCTATAAATGTATAATCCTAGAAAAAAAAGCGCCAAAATTTGTCCCATTTGAAAGTACCAATTATTTTAAAAAACCAGTTTCCAAAAAATTCCAACCAATTACAAAAAACCTATATTTTAAACTGTGATGGCGTAAAAGGCTCATTCCCCCCCAACGCGTATATAGCACAGAAGCTATCTTGTTATTATTAATTTTTTCTCTTAGAATTCTTTTTTAGAAGATGTCCTATTAACCTGCCAATTTTATATTTGGAGCGAGCGCGCTTCAAGTACGACTGTCCTAAAAAAAAAAAGAAAAGTACTATAGCGTCTTTTTTGTTTTTGTTTTTGTTTTAAATCGAAAAAAGCGATTCGGTTGTGATTGTACATAAATCTGATATACGATGACGACTTCGGCACGTCCTTTGATGCATCATGATATATTTAAAATGACTAAATGGTTCCTAAGATGGTTATATTTGTTTTGGTAATAATTACTATTATTGAAGTGTAAAAGGGTATATTACATACATAGAAATAACATTTAGGTAGGTACCAAAATTGGTTTAACAACTGAGGTTTGCGGGCGGGTGCATTGGGCACTTTCTTTTATCCAGCGATGGATCCATCAATGACCAGTCTATCTTGTCTAGTTCATAGAAAATCGAAATGACTGTGTCATAATGCTGACATCAGATGGATCCATTGCTGAATAAAAGTATTAGCCCCTTCTAGGTAATCTCCTAGTCTGCAATGTTGCGCTATTATGCACAACTTCATGGATATATCACACCCTCACCCTTATTTGAAACTACCCTAAGAGAGAGAAAATGGAATGACTAATTTTTCAAATATAAATCTAGCTCTCAGTAACACTTTTCTGCAAACATTATTATCTAACACGTTGACGGACAGTGGAAAATTTGTGGGGACCTCAGAAATACACACCTGTAACTTCTATAGAAGTTCTGTCCCCCCACGTAGATTTTTTTGAACGCAGTGGGACAACATACTACTAACAGCAGTAGTGGCAGTACTGCTATAGCAGTAAACAGACAAAACAAAAACTGGAAACTTTTTTATTTATCAGATAAAAGATGTTATTAAAATGTTAAATACTCGTACCATTTTTGGTTAATTTTAAATTATTTTTCCTTACACATACCTAGAATTATTGTGTAGTAACTATAAAAATAAAAATTCCAAAACAAAAATAACCATCCAAGTTACCGTAAAGTATACCAATGTATATCATTTAATTATAAATATAATTACTATATGTAGGAAATATGCTTATAATCAATTTTTCAAGTCATCTAGCTTTTCATTTTGTGAAAATAGCAAGTATAAAAATCCAAAAAAATATAAAATATATATTAAATAAAATATAACAAAAAATATAAATTGTAGGAGTTTATGGGTTGAAACAGTTCATTTTTGTCTTGGCCGAGAAGGTAAAGGTTTCGAGTGTGTGTTTGTTCCACATATTTTTGAATCAAAATTTTTTATCTTAATCTTAGGTTGCAATATGGGTTTTTTTCAAATGCTCAATAAATTTACCTAAAAAACTCCCTGAATACAAAATAATATTTTATCTTCGTTAATCTTGGGGAGTTGTGTAATTTGTCTTTAATTTATTTATGTTACAATGATTGGTTGTTATTAATTAGCTAGTACAATAGTTTTGTTTTTTTTATTATGTAAAATATCCTTTCTTTGAAAAATTACATGACACACAGATTAATGTTATTGGAAAAAACGAAAATTTAATAATTATAATATGGTTTGGTTTGTATAAAATAAAATATCAAAAAAAATTAAATAATTAAAAATTAAAAATATTTTTGTCCAGTGACCATATTGTAACGTCAGTAGGATATTGTGAGCATTTTTTGCTCTCTGTTTAATTAGTTTAAAAGAACATATTATGCCACCCTATATTATAAGAGACAAGAAAAACAAATCCATAGTTGATAATATTTGTATAATGCTTGAAACAATTTATTTGTGTAAATAATATCAATTTTATCAGTTGTAAATGTCTATTTATTGTCCAATTTGAAGAAAAAAAAAAAACAAAAAGTGGCTTAGTTTTGTAACGACATATATCTCGTTTCATTGTAAATTTTTTGACCTATATTCAATATATTATATATATGAAGCATCAGATTTTATTTGTTTTATTTTAATCTTAAAGAAGGTGTGACCCTAAAAAACGAGTTAAGCTACTTAAAACAAAAATCTAAGATCTCTCATGAAAACCGCAGTCTAAGGCGGGGCGGGGCGCCCACCGAAATATTAATAGTGTCGATTATGATGTGGCGTGTGATCTAGCAAGTAGCACACATTTAACATGTTACATCAAATCAAGCGAACATAAACAAATAAGCAAGAGCCCACTGGAGTGACAAGGCAAGTAACTTGCATTTAGTGGCACGTAATAAGGAATATGCCACTTTCTAGATCACTCGCCATTTCATTCACGTTATTTCGGTGAGCCCCGCCCTTATATTCAAAATAGTCTCTGTCCGGTGTCGTGAATATTGGTCAAAAAGTGCCAACCATAACTAAGCATCAGGTAGGGAAGGCAGGGCAACGTAATTGTCAGTTTGTGAAGTTTGGCAAAATAATTGTCAGATTACAATTTTATTTGTCATAGTACGCGAAATGTACGCAAATACGCGCATATTCTAAAATCTCATTACTCCAATAATACAAAGTTAAAAAAAAGTTTGTGAATACTTCTTTGGCTCTCTCTCTCTCTCTCTCTAAACATATGTTTTTAATTGGTCAATGGACATTACCTGAATTAATTTTAAGATAAATATAGGCCTGTGATAAAGTTGGGAAATCGAATTAATTCCATCTAATAGGCCAAAATTTCACACTGTGCGGCGCTGGGGTTGTCGACTAAAATGTTTATGCATAACATAACATTAAAAAATAACATAAAACATGAACAAACAGTGCAATAGTGCTCTGATAGGAAAATAAAATAAATAAACACCCAGGACAGAGTGCTACGCCCACGATAATTCTAGGCTGCAAAAGCTGGTTAAATTTATTAGGTTAAAAATTCCAAGTCCAGAAATTCATTAACAAGAATGCTCGTGTAAGTAGGCTAATTTTTAACTGTTTTAGAAATAAAGTGCAGTGATGCCAGGTCTGGTGAAATTTCACCGGGTCTGGTGATTTTATGAAAAATCTGGTGATTGGTGAAAAACTTTTTGAAAAATGTCAATTTCTGGTGATTTTGAAATTTCATCAATTTTGAATATTTTCAACAATGGCATATACTTTATAAACATCCCTCGTAATGTATTAAAATTTTTCTTCATTAACATACAAATTTCATTTGTTTGACAGTAAACCAAATACCCATAAGTGGTGTGTAAGGTCCTTTGATTTTTATATAAATTTGTATTTGTTCTTTTGATATATTTATATGTTTCCCTTTTTATGTTTCAATTTCTGTTTATTCCAGGCTCTTGTTGCTATTGGCCGGTTATTTTTCAAGTTGGCAACATGTATTTTGTTTGGCCAGTGGCGTTGCTTATGGGGGGTTTCAGTCAAACCAATCGAAAACTCGGAAGTTTTTATTTTTCATATTTTCAAAATTTTGACTTTTCTAATTGATTCAGCGGGTTTAAATTAATCGAAAAAAATTCTAACATCACTTTCAAAATGGCGATTTCAAAAAGCTAAAAAATCTCAATTTTTGTTCAGAAAATTTTTTCAAATCTTGACAAGGTTAGGAATAATGGCCAATATCTTCAAAAAAATTTGAACAAATCAAAACAAATTATATATGGTTGGAAAGAGCATTAAATTCTCTATAAATCTATGCTAAATTGGTTCCGATAACTCGAATACTTTCTGGGCAATTGGATCTCAAAGTTAACTTTTAGTCCAAATTTTATCAAAAATTTCAAACTCGATTTTCTCGAAAACCATAAGAGCTAGCGATTTTAACTAAACACCATTTTAAAGCCGTTATCAAGAGTTACATTTCCTGGAAATTTTAATTCAAAATCTTTAATAGATTTTAAGATATCCAAGATCAAATATTTTGAAATAAAAATCTAAAGGGGTGAAAAATTCGAAATTTTTATTGTTCATATTTATTGAATTTTGACTTTTCCAATCGATAGAGCAGATCTAAATTAGTCGAAAAAAACTCTAACATCATTACAGAATTTTGATTTTAACACAGAGAAAAATTAAAAATTAAATCTCAATTTTTAGGTTTAAATTTTTTTTGGATCCTGACAAGGTTAGGAGCAATTGCCAATACTTCCATCAAATTTTGAGCAAATTAAAATAAATTATATATGATTGAAAAGAGCATTAAATTCTCTATAAATCAGTGCTAGATTCAGTTTGATAACGCAAATACTTTTAGAGCAATTGAGCCTCAAAGTTGGATTTTAGTTCAAATTTAGTCAAAAATTTCAAACTCGATTTTTTCAAAAACCGTAAATGCCAGCGACTTCAACTAAGTACCATTTTGAAGCCCCAAAAAATTGATCCAAAATCTCTGACGGGTTTCAAAAAAATTGAGTTTGAAAATTTTGAAATTAAAATCCAAAGGGGTTTAACCCTTTGAAAAAATCGAAATTTTTATTTTTCAGATTTTTTGAATTTTGACTTTTCCAATCGATAGAGCGGATCTAAATTAGTCGAAAAAAACTCTAATATCATTTCCAAATCTCGATTTCAAAATTGAAAAAAAATCAAAAAGAAAATCTTAATTTTCAGATCTAATTTTTTTTAAATCCTGACAAGGTTAGGAGCAATTGCCAATACTTCCATTAAATTTTGAGCAAATCAAAATAAATTATATATCGTTGGAAAGAGTATTAAATTTTCTATAAATCAGTGCTAGATTGGGTTCGATAACGCAAATACTTTTAGAGCAATTGAGCCTCAAAGTTGGATTTTAGTTGAAATTTAGTCAAAAACTTTAAACTCGATTTTCTCAAAAACCGTAAATACCAGCGACTTCAACTAAGTACCATTTTGAAGCTCAAAAAAAATTGATCCAAAATCTCTGACGGGTTTCAAAAAAATTGAGTTTGAAAATTTTGAAATTAAAATCCAAAGGGGTTTAACCCTTTGAAAAAATCGAAATTTTTATTTTTCAGATTTTTTGAATTTTGACTTTTCCAATCGATAGAGCGGATCTAAATTAGTCGAAAAAAACTCTAATATCATTTCCAAATCTCGATTTCAAAATTGAAAAAAAATCAAAAAGAAAATCTTAATTTTCAGATCTAATTTTTTTTCAAAATCCTGACAAGGTTAGGAGCAATTGCCAATACTTCCATTAAATTTTGAGCAAATCAAAATAAATTATATATGGTTGGAAAGAGCAATAAATTCTCTATAAATCAAAGGTATATTGAGTTTGATAACGCGAATACTTTTAGAGCAATTGAGCCTCAAAGTTGGATTTTAGTTGAAATTTAGTCAAAAACTTCAAACTCGATTTTCTCAAAAACCGTAAATGCCAGCGAGTTCAACTTATTATCATTTTGAAGCCCTCATCAAGGGCAACGATCTCAAAAAAAATTGATCCAAAATCTTTGACGGGTTTCGAGAAAATTGAGTTTGAAAATTTTGAAATTAAAATCCAAAGGGGTTTTTTAACCCTTCGGAAAAAATCGAAATTTCCATTTTTCAGATTTTTTGAATTTTGACTTTTCCAATAGATAGAGCGGATCTAAATTAGTCGAAAAAAACTCTAACATCATTACAAAATCTTGATTTCAACACAGAGAAAAATGAAAAAGAAAATCTCAATTTTTAGGTTTAAATTTTTTTTGGATCCTGACAAGGTTAGGAGCAATTGCCAATACTTCCATTAAATTTTGAGCAAATCAAAATAAATTATATATGGTTGGAAAGAGCATTAAATTCTCTATAGAGTACCATTTTGAAGCCCTCATCAAGGGCTACGATCTCAAAAAAAATTGATCCAAAATCTTTGACGGGTTTCGAGAAAATGAGTTTGAAAATTTTGAAATTAAAATCTGAACTGGTTTCAGCAAAGGATTTGTTAAAATTCACAAAATTATTGGGTTTTGGAAGAAAAATTTAAAACCTAGCAACCCTAGTCGAAAAATGTAGTAAGCCTAACGCCATTTAACGTTTTAAAGTAGGCCCTGTAGTTTTTGACAGTTAATTTAAAATGGCTGGGTTGTTTCCAAGACCTACTTGATTTGATAATTTTTTTGCTTACAGTTATCTGTATTACCGACATCGATTAAAACCTGGGCTGGGATCACGACAAGTAGAATTCCACTAGAATTCTACTTTCATGACGTTAGGTTGCCTAGCAACAGTGATCATCGCCTGTAATATAGGCGATAAATAGGTCGCGGGTGACGTCATGAAAATAGAATTCTACTTGTCATGATGTCAGCCGAGAATTGCTTCAAGGTTCACTTAGTTTTTGATAAGTAGTAATCTTATCGCTTGTCATAAATGATATTTGACATTTTGCCCAACAGTGTTGCCGATGTTTATATAATTACTGTTATGTTGGGATTTTTTTTGTATAAATTCGAGCTTCAATGATTGACACAATATTTGTTATAAGTTGTAGTTGGCAACACTGTTTGACAAGGGACAAAGTAGACTTTGCAAAATTTTAAATTTAAATATGGCGCCCTGTAATACCGACATTGCAATACATACATGTTTCCCAAGCCTACTTGGTTTGATATAAGCCCGTAAGGCGAGAATTTTCCTGAAAAATCAACTTTCAAGATTTCTGGTGATTTTTTTTTTAAATCTGGTGATTTTTCATTCTAATTTCTGGTGAATTTATTTTTTTTGACCTGGCAACAGTGATAAAGTGATACCTATCTGATATATATCTTTCAAAGTTGCTGGAAGGTGATTATAAAGTTTTACACTATTGTAAATGATAGGGAGAGGAATGTGGAATAGAAAGCGACAGATGATGACTGTCGGCCTGTATAGGTATTCAATTCAATTCGCTTTTTACCTGTTTGACACAGCAAGTGAAATTAAGGAAAAGTTTCGTGAAAATATTAGTCATACGCAGGCGCAGTAACGTTTTGCCATCAATAATATCAAATCATAACCTCATACGGCTCATACTTTGGTAAACCAAAACAAATAAAACTTGCGTTTTCTAATTGTTGTTGAATCTTTGTACTCTTCTGCAGTTTCATAAAGTTGAATTTCTGCTTTCCTTCCATAAATGAAGTTCTGTTTACTTTTGGCTTTGCCCAGCTGGTCTTCTACTCCCTCCAAACCCTATTTTTGTGGGCGCAACACTTTTTCTCACCGGTTGATCCACCGATAAGCAGTCTATCTTTGTCTATTACATAGGAAATCCAATGACGGATTCATAAGGCTCGAAGAAAAAGAACGCGCTTTTTATTTTTCCTACAATCGCCCTAGAAAGCAGGCTTTGTCGATTAGATTTGTGATCGCAAAGTAGGCGTTTCCTGATGACCTTTACTTTGCCGCTCTAGAGCGACAAAGTACTAAAAACGCTCGCTTGTAAATTTTGTATTTTCCCAACTTTTATTCCCACTTTTTTTTTCCCCGACCATTTTTTTTCACGACTTTTTTTTTCACGACCTTTTTTTTTCCCGACCATTTTTTTTCACGACTTTTTTTTTCCCGACTATTTCTTTTCCCAGCAATTTTTTTTTTCCGACTTTTTTTTTCCCGACTTTTTTTTTTCCCGACTTTTTTTTTCTCGTTTTTTTTTTCTCGACTTTTTTCTTCCCGGCCAATTTTTTTCCCGACCGACTTTTTTTTTTCACGACCATTTTTTTTTCCCGACCATTTTTTTTCTCGACATTTTTTTTCCCGACAATTTTTTTTCCCGACCATTTTTTTTCCCGACTTTTTTTTTCCCGGCTATTTTTTTTTCCCGGCAATTTTTTTTCCCGACCGACTTTTTTTTTCCCGACAATTTTTTTTCCCGACTCTTTTTTTCACGACCATTTTTTTTTCCCCGACCTTTTTTTTTCTCGAGCATTTTTCTTCCCGACTTTTTTTTTCCCGACAATTTTTTTTCCCGACCATTTTTTTTCCCGACCATTTTTTTTCCCGACAATTTGTTTTTCCCCGACAATTTGAAAAAACTTTTTTTTTCCCAATTTTTTTTTCACATTTTTTTTTCCCGACTTTTTTTGCCCGACTTTTTTTTTCCCGACTTTTTTTTGCTCGATTTTTTTTCCGAATTTCTTTTTTCCCAATTTTTTTTTTTCGCATTTTTTTTTTCCGACTTTCTTTTTCCCCGACAGAAATAAACTGGTTTGTTTCAATTATTTTTCTGTTAAATGCGATTGTAGAAAAAATCATGTGTGTATTACGAGCGAAAAGTGCCTTTGCCAATCTCAAGATATTGCCGCGCTTCGCTCCGCGTCGCGCGTCAACAATATCTTTCGATCAGCAAAGTACCACTTTGCGCTCTTAATACACAAATAGCTATTGTTATTGTGTGCGCCGAAACTCACGCATTTTCTCGGCCGCGCCCACAAAAGCTATAGAACATAGAACATTTTCGAAAGTTTATTGGCGAAATATTTCGTATGTTTTTCTTATCGTGTAAAACAGGAAAAGTTGACTTAGGGCGGGTATTATAAAACTGCTTTGACAGTTAACTTAAAGTTAACTTCTGAAATTACATGTAATTTAAAAAGTTAACTTCAAGTTAACTGTCAAAGCAGTTTTATAATATCCGCCCTTAGTGCCAAATTATGGACCAACTGGTAAGTGTCTGGTTGTTACCTAGCAGGTACTTTCTATTCTCTAGTGCATAGAAAGAAAGTACCTGCTAGGTAACAACCAGACACATACCAGTTGGTCCATAATTTAGCCCTAACGAAATATTTCGGCAACAATTTCGTGAGTAATTTCGTGAAGAAACTTTGCCGTGTAAAACGGCTCTTAAGGTATAGGAATTTTGGTTAGGAATTAAAACAGTCTTGCTCCTGACACCATTTCGTAACTTTAATTGTTACTTTTTCAAGCCAGGAGAAAGACTGTTTTAATTCCTAACCCATGTTACCATACCCAAGAATCAATCTAATTATGTATCAAGGAGACTAACTACCTAATGCTCCTTAAACAGTCAAACAACTTTGTAATTAATTTTTTTTTTCTTGCATCACCCTATGTAAGGATATATTGTCCGAGTCCGATATCGCACTAAGTGGACACCCTGTATACATAGGCGCCGGAACTTCAAAATTACTATGGGGGCTCGGGCTCGAAAAATTAGCAAAAGTATTAATAATCTAGACAGGACCAGGCTACTAGACACGTAGGCTCAAGTGGGACCAGTTGACAAATAACCATTTCATTGCAGGATCGTCACGCTCGATCGTTGATCTTTCCTGCATATTATTAAAATTCGTGCATCTTCGGCAACTCGGCTATACTCGGCTTCGGCAGCATCACTAACAACACCATTGGCGTAGCAAAGATTTAAAGATTTGGGGAGGGGGGAGCAAATTCGCAGGAGGTGATCCTTGCAGAGCGAAATTTTTTGGTCTTTCCCACTGATCTCAAAAATAAATGGATAAACAATCGTACCGCTTGATTTGTGCGAAATTTGGGGTCAATATTCTACGAACAGTTGTGTAACGGAACAGCCTAACGCTTGCGCAGTGTTTATCTTTCGAACAACTGTTCTAAATTTTGCAATATCCTTCATTTTCATTGGCTATATTTTGCGCACGCACAGTACATGTATCTACTGCGCACGCTCACAGCTGTCCAAGTTGTTTACATGATTTCGTAAATTAGCAGCATTAGAAGCGTTCTTTGTTTATCCATTTATTTTTGAGATCAGTGGTCTTTCCACGGTATTTTTGGGACTTCTAATGGTGGAGGCAACCAGGGATGCGGCCATTTCAACAAATTTTGATAAGAATTTATAGTAGGTCTGTTTCTGCAGGTATAACAAGCCAGGCAGAGTAAATTTCATTGGTTGAAACTAGTTTTCTGACTGTTTGCAACCAATGAAATTCGCTCTGACTGGTTTGTGATTTCTGCAGAAACAGACCTAATAGAACGTTACTCATATGATAATAACTCTGTTCCAACCGACATGAGAACCGTTCCAAAACCAGTAATTTCCACCTATTTCCAATAGTTGAACGTTTATCCTACTTGAAAAATAAATTGATCGACTGAAAATTATCGTTCTAGAACGGTTCTCATGTCGGTTGGAACAGAGTTATTATCATATAAGTGCTATATGCATGTGCGTATTTGAGTAATTACCTAGAACTTGAATTGACTTTTTTGTTTATTTCAATTTTGAATTAATAATAACATTTGAAGGCCTTTGGGGGAAGGGGGAAAATGTCCCTTTGTCCCCCTCCCTGGCTACGCCAGTGGGCAACACCGATTCGATTCGCGTTAACTCCCTATGGGCCGGTTTTTCAATATCGGGTCACATGGTCACATCCGGTTTGATGGTTTAAACTCCAGGGTAAGCGCGTGCGCTATGTTTACCCTGGGATGCTTAAGCCGGGAATAACCTGCTATTGAGAAACCGGCTCTATGTGTCTAGTAGGTTCGTGGTCGGTCCCGACTGTATATAAATTTCCCATGTAAAACTAGATAAAAAAAGCCAGTACATTGGTACATCATGATATATTCATGCGATGTAAATAAACATACCTATCATGAAAACAAAGGGAAAGGAAATAATATTCCAACAACTTGTTGAAAATACAGGCTTAAAATACTACACAACAAAATATTCAAACTGTAGCTATAGCAAAAACAACAAAAACATAAAAGACACAAGTTTGACATAAAAATAAATAGGTAGGAACTCAATATTTATGTACCTACCCGCTACATACAATACGAAAATCACTATGGGCGGGGCTCCGCCCCCATAGCAAATTCACTACGGGGGCTCAAGCCCCCATTGCCCCCATGGTTCCGGCGCCTATGCCTGTATAACTATTTTGTTGCAATCGGGATACATTTTTGCCCGAGGCGTGTTTTAAACGACTTTTGGGTGCAAGTTTGGGCGTGGCACCAAAAAAAATTTAGCCTCCGGCGGGGAGCCTTTCGCCACTTTTCGGTTTTCCCGTCATCCGTTACCCCCCCCCCCCCCCAGAAAATCATCTACCCAAGTAACAACAGCACGTGAAAATGACGTTAAATACTGGTCATCAAGTGACGAGAAATGACGAGCTAAATGACTTAATTATGACGTGAAAATGACTTCCTAATGTCTGGGACGAATGACGTCATAGTTGGTACGTCATTTTTACGTGTTATTTGACGTCAAGTTTATGAGTTATTTAACGTGATATTGGCGTATTAATAACGTTCCATTCGCGTGATATCTATTTTATAAATGACGTCATATTTACCTGATATATTTTCTATAAATCCTTGTTTTTTCAAATTTATATGACCTGTAACGAAAATGAACCAACACTATATCACTTTTGAGAAAAATATATTTAAAAAAAGACAATATAAATATTCTGTAGGCGTATTAAACATATTACTTGTAGTACTTGCTAGGTGAGGTAACAACCAGACACTTACCTGTTGGTCCATAAGTTGGCCCTTAGGTGAACAAGCAATAATAATAATGTATATTATAATATAAAATAAGGTATATTAAAACAAAAGACATATACTTACCGTTGGTGATTGTTATTAGTCTCAACACAAACACGTGAATAAAACTCACATTCATATAGAGGCGTTTCACTTGGATGCAGCAGGATGATTCTGAAGAGAAATTAAAACCGAAAAATATATCAAGAATTAATAATTCCACGCGATACTTGCGTAAAAAAGAAATGAGGGAAACTTGGAGGGAAATGAGAAAGCAAAAAGCGAGGGAAAACCAAATGAAACACGACCACGCCATGCTACAACCACAACATAACCTCAACAAACTCCCTCACAACAATCAACGTCAACAGTCACACACACAGTAGCGAATTGGAAGGGTTAGTGCGCACTGAGTGTGTTCGTGTCTTTTCTACCGACTTCTATAAGAAAGAGATAAAAAAACATTTTTCTGCACTGGTTCTACCAATAGAATTCGCTGAATAGCATATTCGTTTCCCCACGCGGCGATGCAATATTTATTGTTGTCCCTTACTAATACTAAACTAATGCTAGAATTTCGAAACAAAAAAAATACAGGAGTGAGTGTATTTGTATTTACTCTTTTCCTTTTTCCCGTTGAGTTACTCGGAGCTGCTCAAAGTCAGAAGCTTGAACGTTTTTCGTTCGGTGTTTGTTCGGTGTCACTCGATGTATAAAAGGAATACAGTAATTTCCGCATTCACCAAACCGTTGACCAAACACAAAAACAAACCGAATACGTCCCCTTTCTGGCCTTTCCACAGTTTCTACCGTTTATTTCTATACTATTTGAAAGTCAGAGATGGAACTATGAGTATGAACTATGGGAGTTTTCCATTTAATTTTTATTCAAAGATGTGTTTTCAAACGCATCAAAGTTTTGCTGTAGTAAAAATTAAAAAACAGGATGTCGAAAAAATGCGAGGGTAGGGGTATTATTCGCATTCGATTCGATCAAAATTTTCGTGAGTAGTTACAAATGCGAAAAAAAATAATGATTTGTATCATCACTTTGTCTCCTATTCACTATAGAATACAGTATACACGGCACAACCCTAGGAATTCTAGGAATACATTCAAAACACATTGAAAAAAAAAAAACTAATTCAAAAAACCAGGTTTACTGAACCACAAGCAAAATACGTGAATATTACATGATATATATTGACGTCAATGTGTATTGCATTTATCACCAGAAAAACGCGTCAATATTACGTGATAAAAAGCACGTCATTTGAACGGCATTTATCACACGTCAATATGTCGTCAGTTTTTGGTCAGGTGACGAGTATTGACGAATTATCACCATATAAGGACGTCAATATGACGTACCCTTGCTGGCTGGGTATGGACCGCCACTGCCTCGGAAACCATAAAAAGAGTCTAATCGTAGGAATTAATGAGAATCGGTGTGGTAGGCGGAGCCATGTATCGTTATAGGTTAGGTCATATTTTGTATTTTGCGACCTTTATTACTTCAATTTCTACGATTCCCCAATAGCACAAAATATTACTTAAATATTTATTATATATTCATATGTCTCCTAAATATTTGGAAAGCAAAAGATAATATGTATATAATATTATTAAAAAAATATTTATTACAAAATATTAAACGAATATTTATAATATATTTATATATTTTATAATTATTTTTTCACAAAAACAAATATATATAAAATATTACAAAAAACATATTATTTTCTTAATATTTAATTGGGATAAAATAAATAATTTGATGAACATATTAAATATTCAATAAAAAGGAAATATATTTCAAATATTATTTTTTTATTTTATTAAATTATTAGGTATTAGCTATGGTATCAGATTCTCTGAATTATTCTACATGCTTAAACATGTAGTATAGGTAGGTATGTACCTACTTGTGTATGTGTAATAAAGGAGGTACTCATAATAATTATTAGTACATACCTAATGAGTTTTTTTTTTTTAATAAAAATGTTACAAATAAGTGTCTTATTTTTAGCATTTCTGGGAATAAAGTTCCTGTTGCTCAATAATAATAATTATTGTTTATTGATTTTAATATGCTGTGGTGGCCTCGTTTTGATTTCAACTACAAAATGAAAAAAAAAAAAAAAACATTAGAACCCCGAAAAAAATTTTTGCCATAAACGCGGCCGCGGGGAATTTTTTTCCAAACCGTCATTTTTTTTGCATTTCTCGCTTCATTTTCAAGTCACGGGAACTTCGCGAGCCAATCGCCAATCGGCAAACATCTACACAAAGGATGATCTTTCACCGTGTTGCCATTCTAGGCTAAACTTCAGGTTGAATAAGATATTTTTTCTGCGATTGACGTCATTGACGAAGCGATTAAAATCAAATTGACTCTGATTAGTGATTTTCGTTAAAAAATCCTGATAATTTATGAAAACATAAATTACAAATTAATATTTTACTTATTCGCTCCAGTTGTCTATACCTACAGACCAAGTTAACAACTGTAAAGGCAGGAATATAGATACTAGGCAATGGCAACGTTGCACGGCATCGCGCGCTGTCGTCTGTGTGGTTGGGCGCCGGTGTGGACAGAACGAGAACGACGAACGACTCCATTTTGTAGGCATTTTGCATTTTGTACCTAGCCTAGAGTTAATTAATATTTTACGGTTTCCTGGTTTCGTGGTTGTTGGTCTTTTGTTTTTGTTTAGTTAGCAAACGGAGTGTTTTTGTGGTTGGTGGTGTAGGGAGAGTTATTTTGTGTTTCATAAGGAGGTAGGGAACTACATTTCTATCTATAAATTCTATATCGAGTTCTATATTTTTTCAACATGAGTAGTAAGAACAAGAAATCTAGCAAAAATGCGGAGTACTGTGCTAAATACAGGTTTAGAAAAAAACTTCGCATTGAGACTGCAGATTTATCAGATATACCATGTAATTTAGATTTGCCTGAAGAAAATAGTATTGCTGGTTGTAGCTTGTCTAATAACCTAGATAGGATGGGCGTTGATAAAGAAATGCATGTCTCAATTGAGCATTCTCCCGAGCACATGATACAGCATTTAAATGTAGTTGATAATTTTTCTGATTCGGATGACACAAAAAATGCTGAAACAGAATCAGAAAGTTCTGGAAAAAAATTAACAAAAAGATTAAACACGTTTTTAAAAGATTGGACTATCAAACAAAATGTAAACCTTGCTCAAGTAAACAGTCTACTTAAAGGTTTAAGCACACTGATGCCTAAATTGAACTTACCTCTAGATGCTAGAACTTTATTGGTACCGATCGAACTTCTAATAATAATATTAAAGTTTTTTCCTCTGATGCCAGTACTGAGGCCAGTACACTCAGTAGTGGTCAGTTTATTTACTTTGGCATAAGGAACACATTAAACTCTTATTTGAAAATACCAGAGATGAGAGCTCACTTTTTAAAATCAGGGTTTAAATTAATATTCAATATAGATGGTGTACCAATATTTAAGAGCAATAATAAGCAACTGTGGCCAATATTATGTAGAGTAAATGACAATAAATATAGATTATCACCTTTTCCTGTTGCAATATTCTGTGGTTTATCAAAACCAAGCTCTGTAGATAGGTATTTTCAAGAGTTTGTTGTAGAATTAAATGAGCTATCTTTGAGCGGTATTATTTTTGATAACAATATAGTTAAAGTAGATCTGCTTTGTTTTACATGCGACGCACCCGCAAGATCTTTCGTTAAATGTACAATAGGGCACAATGGAACGTATGGTTGTGACCGATGTCACCAAAAAGGTACATATTTTAAAAGCAGGATGGTTTATTCACAAACCGCATTCAACGAAAGAACCCATGATGATTTTAAAAATAAAATATGTGCCAAGCATCACACCTCTACAACACCATTGTTAAACTTAAATAAATGTGATATTATTAAAGACTTTGCACTTGATTACATGCACTTGTGTTGTTTGGGAGTTATGAGGAAATTACTTCTATACTGGACTAAACCTCAAAAATTATCAAAACCAGTAAAGCTTTCTGTAAATTGCAGACTTAAATTGTCAAAAAGGTTGAAATATTGTGCTAACATGGTTCCTCTTGAGTTTAGTCGTAAACCTAGGTCATTAGATGAGCTACTAAGATTTAAGGCAACTGAATTCAGGCTCATATTGTTGTATTTAGGGCCTGTGGTTTTTCAGAATATCCTACCTAAACCTTTATATGATCATTTTCTGCTTTTTCATGCTGCTATGAGGATTTTACTTGACTCAAAACTTGTAGGAACAGGATGGATTGATACAGCAAAACAAATGCTTTCAAGTTTTGTCAATAACTAAAAGTAATAAATACTTAATTCTATACTAACTAAATTATAATTTTCAGTAACGAACCACAGGATAGCGAAGGGCAGGAAGAAGAAGAAGATTTCTGAACTGAAATAATTAGATAATGAAAAAATAAGGTTTTTTGTATGTAGGTACATATTTATTGGATTTTGTTTCGAGCATTATGTGTCGCGCATAGGTTCTTAAGAATAACCGATTTTGTTTTTAGTTCAATTTGATAGGTATTCATTTTCAAAATATTTTATGTATAATATGTATGTATCTATTTACATAATTTAAATTTGTCCTATTTTTAATTTTGCAATTTTTTTATAATTATATGTTTATAAGAAATTGCAAGTTTTATTTTAAATTCCAACAGGCCTGTCCCTCAAAATGAAGGGTCAAATGTCAGCTGATTCACATTTGATGATCTTTTCAAAATTATGTACCTATTTTGAATTTCAGAGTAAGAGTTTGAGGCACAAAGAGTTGTTCAGGTAATCCATTTGTTCCCATGCTTAAGGGCCAAATTATGAACTAACTGGTAGAGGTCCTGGTTGTTACCAAGCAGGTAAATTCTATTCTTTGAGAATAGAATTCACCTGCTTGGTAACAACCAGGACCTCTACCAGTTGGTCCATAATTAGCACCTTACCTGAACAACTTTTCGTGCTTCGAAATAACATTAAACTAATGTTATTAAAAAATCTAGGTATAATATTCAAATGAAATATTCTTCAAACATTTGAAAAACTGATTCAACATATATTTTGAAGAAAATATTCCAAAAATATTTAAAAAATATATTAGGTTAGGATTTTTTTTGAATCTAAAGACAATATATTTAAAAAATATCTATCAAATATATAAAAATCTGTCACATGAAACATTAAATAAATATTTTTATTTAATATCATAAAAATATTTTTGTGCTATTGGGGTTACTTTCACAGGCATGGTGTGTCCTAGTTAGGATACGTACGGTTTTTGGAGCAAATGGACCCGGGTTCGATTCTCGTTGGAGTTGTTTTTTTTTTCTTGATTTTTTTCTAAGATTAATTATCATGAGGACAGGTTAGTTTGGGTTAGTTTTGATTTGCTCTATTTCTTCTAAAATACCAACACAAAGATAGCACTTATTACGAATTAGGTACGATACGAGCTCTCCGCCCACCGCAGCGATCCTCATTTATTCCTGCGACTAGACTCTTGTAAACCATTGGCTTCTAGCTTCATCCCCAGTAGTATTCTGTGACTCACGCAATCAAAAGCCTTTGAAAAGTCATAGAACACTCCCGCAGTAGCATATCCATTGTTACAGTTCCTGAAAAGCGCTTCGATCACACGGAACATCGCATCATGCGTGCCGTTTTTTGGCAGAAATCCAAACTGGGCGGAATTGAAAACATTATGCAATGTCAGAAAACTCCACATTCGCGTCTTAAGTAATTTTTCTACTACTTCAGAGATTGTAGACAATAGTGAGATGGGGCGGTAGTTAAATGAATTTTTTTGTGTCACCACTTTTGCGGATGGGAACGATTAAGGCTTCTTCAAGACTAGTGGGAAACGAACCATCAGAAAGTGATTTATTTATCACCTGTGCTAATAGTAATACATTAAAGGCTTGGTCAAGTACTTCCCGAAGTATTTTTGTTGAAATGCCGTCTGAGCCAGCAGAGCAGTTTGATTGTTTTCAAAGTCGTCTTTATTTCTTGTAGGTAGGTATATCTGTAGGAAAGAAACAAAGGAGTTCTGTACCCGTAAGCCTTCCAGGTAAATCATAGGATCAGTATCAGAATTAATGGTGCTGGTGACATTGCTGGCAACCGAACAATAATAGTTGTTAAGTACTTCCGGTTCTATTATCAATTTCAGTTGGTTTTGAGATATTTTTGCCAGTTATTTCTTCTACAACATTCCATGTTTTCCTAGATTTGTTGGTGGCATTATTAAGTCGACGTGAGTAAAAGAGGTATTTAGCTGTTTTGATGAGTTTTTTGTAGATTTGACGAAGTCTTAGGCTTAGGTAGTAGGCAGTTATAAATGGATTGTCATGAAAGTGTCTCCTTAATATATTCAGAGAACGAAGATTGGCTGCAGATGTTTTTAGACCTTGTGTCACCCAGTATTTTTGGTTCAATCTTTCACAAAGTGGTCTTAAGGAAAGGTTATATTAATGATGCCGCTTAGAAGAAGGTGGAACTCTTGTAGTGGATCACATTTTAGAAATACGAGTTGCCAATTAGTAAGTACTATTACAGCTACTTTTAAATTTTAGGAAGTTTCTTTTACTAAATAACCTACCTTGTTTCTTGCAGTTATTACTTACTTATTGGCTTTAACTTCAAGGGGAGTTTAGCCATTATAGCGTGGTGGTCAGAGAGATCTGCATATACGTATCTATCACATCGCACTCAAGGTCAGTATTAAAATTTGAACATATAGGTAATCAATGGTGGTAGAGGTAGAATTAGTTGTTCTTGTTGGATTTTTTATATGCATATGGAGGTTGAAACTTTCGAGTAGTAGATGAATTAACAGAATGGTTAAATGTTCCTCAGGTTTCAGATAATCTATGTTTAAGTCCCCTGCAACTATCAGTTTCGATTTAAATGGAATATTAAATAAAAGAAGCTATAAATTGTCGATAAAACATACGATGCTAGTGTTAGGGGAACGGTATAAGCATAAGATGTATGTATACTCGAAACTTTTTTCGGAGATACGGAAGTTGAATTTATCGCAGTTAGAAAAATCTGAGTTTGGCAAGAATTCCGTGCTCACAAGAATAGTTGTGCCCCCATTGTTAAAAAGTATACAGTTTAGTGACACCGAGCATTATTTCAAAATCATCTACATCAAATTTGGGAAATAGAAAAGCCTATTTTAACCCCATTACAGTCTCCGAGAAAATTCCTTGTGAAGAAAAACTATGCAGGAACTTGTGATGTCAAGTAGCATTTATAGAGAGCCTACTTATGACGTCATACTGTTTCAGTAGTATAGGATATCCTTTTTATATTAACCTTGAAACAAAAGTGACCAATATCAGCTGTTCTAGCTATCGAAAAAGACAACAATTAGTTACTAGTAAACTTTAATTTAATTTGAAAATACAAAATAAATAAATAGTTTAATTTAATTAACAAGTTTTCAATAGAATATTTAAGTACAATGGAAAGTCCTGAGCAAGAGGTAATCATTTCAATAATAATTATTTAGTTAACTTAAATTACATCAATTACCTTGTTCTTTAGGTAACGGCAGATTCTTTGAAGGAACTAGGAAATCAGGCAGTTAAAGAAAACAAATTCGAGGAGGCAGCCCTTCAGTATACTTACGCAATAAAATTAGATCCTCAAAACTTTACATTGTACAGTAATAGGTCTTTTGCTTATCTCAAATTGAAGCATTATTATTTGGCTTTAAATGATGCTAAGGAAACTATTGCATTGAATCCTGTATGGGCAAAGGGTTATTTTAGAAAAGGTAAGCAATGGTCGAGGTACAAGCCAATAATAATAACCTATCAAAAGAGAAATGGGTAAACTTTAATGCCTCACAACTTTGTTGATTTCAATCCTTTATGTATGTAATTGAACTTAAATTATGGCCGATTATAGTCTACAAATCTCCAATTAATAGCTGCAATGCAGCTTCAATAATTTCGAAGCTTCAAAGTAATCATGTCCAATGGCAATAATAGGTAGTGAAAACCGATGAAGCTATTATTTCTTCTATTAAGAATATCTGTTCACTTTCATGCACTATAGTGTATCATTCTTGTGTCATTATTATTAGTTCTTAATCCAACCGATTTTTAACCACTTACATACTTGTGGCGAACACTGTATTTTCTTCCAAGAGTACAGGGTATTTCAAATTCGAGCCACATCATTGGGATCTCGGAAACGGTGAGAAATTCAGGGTTGGTTTCTTGACGTTATTTGAAGAGATATTTAAAAGAAAAAGTCACTTCATCATAGTCACTTTTTTCCCCTACAGGATGCTACCATCAAATTTAAAATCTGAGGTTTCGTCTTTGGGCCACCATCATCAACTTCATTTTCTTAAATACGGACCCTTATTTTTTTTTAGATTTTATAAGCTTCTGATGTCCCAAAACCAATGACCTATTGCACCCTTTCGAAAAATTTATATTATTGGCACTTTCCATAAAAACTTAATTTGTTAGAGAGAGACAGAGAAGAGAATTTTGGTAGGAGATTAGTAAAAAAAAAAAATCGATTAAATGCGATGCGTCATAGGTTTTGGGGCATCAGAAGCTCCTAAAATCTGAAATAAAAATTCCAGGGTCATATTTAAAAAAATTAAGTTGATGATTGTGTATCAAAGACGAAACGTCAGATTACAAATTTGATGGAAGCATCTTGTAGGAGAGAAAAAGTGGCTATGATGAAGTGGTATTATTTTTTGAAATATCACTTCAAATAAAGTCAGGAAAAAATAAAAACAATTCTGCAAAATTTCGGTTTTTTCCGGATATCTCCGTAAGTATCCGGAGTATCCTAAATATCAAAGCGGCATTTTGTTATGCATCAAATTACGCAACTTTGCCCTAATTTAACCAACCCTGTATCTCTCATCGTTTCTGAGATCCCAATGATGTGGCTCGAATTTGAAACACCCGTACACTAGCCGAACATTCAAAAAATTCTTCCGAGATAATTTTGCAGCTTTTTCCATGCCCATCATATAACATTTTATTTTTTTATTTATTTTTATTTTATTTATCAACGGCAACCCATTTTACAACTTTACAACTTTAAAGCTGATTCTAACAATTAAACAATTTAATATACTACATGAAACAAATTGGACTATCACATCTGCCAACAAAATATAAAATATAAAGTATTAAATATAAAATATAAAACACAAAATATAAAATGTAAAAAAGACCTATACAACTTCTAAATTTAAGATTCCCATCTTTACATTTTTTCCTTGCTTTTTTTGAAAATCTACCTATAATATAACAGTTGTTTCAGACAATTCTTTAGTTTCATTTCGGATACATTAAATAAGTCAACTTGTAACTCCATTTGTAATTCATTAAAATTTTTCATCATTCTATCAATTGCCGCATTTTGGCCATAACGAGTACGATGTTGATTGACTTCAAAAGTTTTGTGTCCACGCAAAGTTCTAGGAGGCACATGAAAATTAAGTTTTGCCAAAATATACGAGCAATCACTACACCTTTTTCAATTGTAATTCAGAAAATAAAACTTTAATTTCAGAGAAGGGAACATGTATTTCAGAATAGGAACTTATAATTCAGAAAAGAGAAATTGAATTTGAGAATTGTAACTTTAATTTCAGAATAGGGAAAATGAAATTCAGATTAGGAAGTTGAAATTCAGAAACGCAATATTGTAATTCAGAATAGTAAATTGAAATTCAGAAACTGTAAACTATAATTTAGAAAAGGGAAATTGTATTTCAGAAGGTGAAAATCTCGGTGAAAATTTAATTTCAGATAATGGAATTTGTAATTCAGAAAAGTATAATATGCACCTC
Organism: Ceutorhynchus assimilis; assembly: GCA_917834065.1. Lineage (NCBI taxonomy): Eukaryota > Metazoa > Arthropoda > Insecta > Coleoptera > Curculionidae > Ceutorhynchus > Ceutorhynchus assimilis. Next base: position 24,669,629 of record OU892284.1, on the reverse strand, counting down.
ACGATAAGCTATGTACAGAGATACAGAGCAGAGCACAGGTACATACAGATAGTGAGAGAACCACCCAACACTCAACCACCTTCCATGCCGTGGCGCTAGTATTAAAGGATATGCCAGTTGGTCAGTAACTGAAATTTTGAATTGCATTTGAGGAAATTAAGTTATCAACATACTTTTTGGTAATTTTTTTAGAGGTATGTTATTATCTGCTTACGTATAGGTAACTGAATAAAAATTGAATTTGTATAAATACGATTTTTGTATTTGGATTCGCAAAGAACATTTTTATGTAAAACTGTACAAATGATAATTTAATAAACGCAAGTAGCAGTCCCTTGTTCAGCGACACAAGATTAAAAGTTGGAAAAAAAAACACTCCTAGGTATTTCATGATTCTGAATTACATTTTCCTATTTCTGATTTTCAAAATTGCATATCTGAATTACAATTTACATTTTCTGGAATTAAATTTCCCCTTTCTGAATCACATATTCCTATTCTGAATTACAAATTCCCATTTCTGAATATTATGTTCCTTTTCTGAATTTCAAATTCCATATTCTGAATAATAACTTCCTATTCTGAATTACATTTTCCATTTTCTGAAACTTAATTTCCCTTTCTCAAATACATTTTCCGCTTTCTGAATTACAATTGGAAAAGGTGTAGAACCATGAACAACCCTATATATAGGGTCATAATGTCTGCATTCCGCCTTCTTTTATCCAATGTTTGTAATTTAATTAAAATTTCCAAGTCTCTATAAACAATATTATCTCTAGGGATATTTAATTTGTAAGCAATATAACATAAAAATTTTCTTTGAAGACCACACAACCGTGCAACTTTCAAGTTGCGATATTACTAGCGATGTATATAAAGTAACTAAGGCCTTTATATTATAAAAATATTTGGTATTGCGCTTAATAAATCAAATCCTAACAATTTTAAAGCCTTACTCCTACAAAATTGAAAGTGTTTAACAAACTACATCTTGGAATCGAACAAGATACCCAAATCACGAATCAATTCAACATTTTCAACCAGATTGTTATTCAAATAATAATCATTGACTGATACATTCAAAGATCTTGAAAAACAAATATATTTACATTTACCAGTGTTTATGAACATATTATTTTCAATGCACCATGCACAAAATCTATCCAGATCCTTCTGCATTTCAAAAACATCTAGAGTGGTTTTAATGGACTTAAAAATCTTCAGATCATCCGCAAACATTAAGAATTCACAAAAGTGAAAACATTTTGAAATGTCATTGACAAATACAGGGTGTCTCTAAAAGGTCTTTACAAAATCATAGCACATATTCCCAAGGTCAAAATAAGTCGATTTGAAGCAACTTACCTCAGTCCGAAATTGCTCCGTTTCCGAGATACAGGGTGGTAAAGTTGAAAAATCAAAATCGAATTTTTCAAAATTTATGAACACATCTCGATGGATTGCTCTAAAAATTGGCACCTAGGGGTTTTTTGGGACGCGAAACCCGAATATCGACACCTTTTAACTATGGCCGCTAGATGACGCTTCACAATGCTCTTCTTATGGTTTAAAATGGCCGTAACTTTTTTCTCAGTGTAATTTTTCACTTTTTTTGGTAAGTAAATAATTGTGTCAACATTTTCAGACAAAAAAGGTATGCTTGTCATAATCCGTTTAAGTGAGCCTTCTGTGAGATATTTCCGTTTTTGTTGTCCGATGCCGCACCGAAATTATTGAAATTATTTTGAATAAAAAAAAAAATTCAGTACCTTTAGGAATGAAAAGTGGTCAGTGAATTACAAATGCGAATGTTTTCATTTGTTCGAATGTTCCTTGGACCAAAATAAGGTGATTTAAGCAAACTTACTTTATTACAAAGTTGCTTAGTTTGGGCGCTATAGGCCCCGAAGTGACAATTTTAAAATAGTTTTTTTAATAAACTTTGAACAGTTTGTTCGATTTTGCTAAAATTTGATATGGTGGCATAGCTTCACGTGGCAAAAACACCGATATCAAAATTATTGATAATACAGTCCATGGGCGGAGGTCTAGGGTTTTTTAATAATTGCATGTCTTGAATTTCTGCGCCAATGAAGGAAAAGAGATTTGGGCATGAGGTTTAGATTAACCAAATTATTTACTACAAAAAAGGTACTCTTGATGAAACTTGATTACTCTCATGGTTTTTGCGAAAATTGTAAATAGTTCGCTGTAATTTTACAGAAAAAAAAATAAGTTGCCAATGTAATGAATTATGAATACAAATAAATAAATAAACATATCATAAATACTGTTCAAAGTGTCCACCATTTGCACGTATACAAAGATTTATACGACGAATCAAATCAAATCAAATCAAATCGTTTATTTCCATAGACATATAGGTACAATGTATCGGAATTGTCAAATAAATAAAATAAAGGTAAAATATCATTCACAAAAAACAAAATCAAATTACAAAAATCTAAATGAAGTTATGATTGAAAAACTCAATCAAGGAGTAGAAAGGGCACTCAGCAAGCATGGCCTTAAGAGTCCCCTTAAAAATTTGAAAGCCCGTAGTGCTCTTAATGCGTTCAGGCAGATGATTATAAATTCTCAGTGATGTAACTTCAGGACCATCCCGCACCTGAGACAACCTAGCCAAAGGAACATACAATTTATCCGCGTTACGCGTTCTGTAGTAATTAACGTCGCCAAACCTTGCACAGCCACCAGACTTCTTAAAAACTCGACAAGCACACTGCAAAATATAGATATTTATGACAGTTGGTATTTTTTCCCTTCTAAAGGTTTCACGGCATGATTCCCTGAAAGGAAGCCTGAACATGGTTCGGATAATGCGTTTTTGACATATCAAAACCCTCTCGACACCGCAGGAGTTGCCCCAAGCGGACAATCCATAGGCCAGAGTAGAATGCACCGCTGCAAAGTAGAAGGTTTTTAAAGTATAAGTATCCACAAAATCTCTGAGCTGTAGGATGGCATAGTTGCTACGTGACAATTTAGTGCATACTGACTCAACTTGATCATCCCAAGACAAATGTCTGTCGATCACAATCCCCAAAAACCTGGAGGAGTCCTGCTGAGCCAGGCCAGTCGATCCCTCCCTGAGGAGTAGGCTTCTATCTTCGACCACTCGTATCGGAGTAAAAACCATGAAATTGGTCTTTAAGCCATTCAAACAAAGTCCATTTCTCTGGCACCAGCCCGCAATCTCAGCTACACATTTGCTGCCCTTCCAGTGCAGTGATTCATAGTCACGCCCAGTGACGAGTGCTGACGTATCATCAGCAAAAAGTGTGATAAAGCTGTCATCAACCAAAAGAGGCAAGTCATTAATAAATAATAAAAATAGGATTGGTCCAAGGACACTCCCCTGAGGAACCCCAGTTTCAACGGCTGCCCAATCGGAGATTGCTACTCGACCCTCAACATTCATCCTCACAGCCTGGGTTCTACCTGACAAATATGATACCAGCCACCCGTAAGCTGGGCCTCTTATTCCATAGTGAAAGATTTTATTTAGAAGTATGCTGTGGTTGATGGTATCGAAAGCCTTAGTGAAATCGAAGAAAATACCCACGACGAAGAAAATTAAAATGTACTCTTTGCAAAACTTCTTCATCAGCTCTAAGATTATTTGTTACATCTTGAATACGTTGCCACAGTTGTTCTTCATTATCTACTGGTGTCATGTAAACCATGGACTTGAGATGTCCCCAAAAAAAATAGTCCAATGGTGTTAAGTCCGGTGAACGTGCAGGCCACTTGACAGGGGCGTTATCACCTCTACCTATCCATTTATTTGGGTACTGCCGATTTAAATAGTTTCGAACATTTAATGAAAAATGTGGTGGAGCTCCATCGTGCATAAACCACATATCTCTCCGAAGTTCTAAAGGTAAATCGTCTAACAAATCTCGCAAAGTTCTTCGTAGGTGTTGACGCAAATAAATTTCAGCCGTTAACTTTTGGGGGAGACGGACAGGACCAATTATAAAATTACCGATTATTCCAGCCCATACATTAATTCTAAATTCGTGTTGAAAATGATTTACCTTGATTGCATGCGGATTTTCATCTGCATAAACATGTTCATTATGAAGATTCGTTACCCCTCTTCTTGTAAAACATGCTGAACAAAATATTGTTGCCAAAGTTTAAATTTCTTTCTCTTTGCCCATTAACAAACTGACAAAAAACCAGGCGCATTTCAGGATCATGCTGTGATAGATCTTGAACTGACATTTTATGGTATGGATGTAACAACTGTTCTTTAAGTACTCTATGGACGACATCTTTGGATACTCCCATTTCCCTACCTACTCGTCTGGTACTTACTTCTGGCTCGTCTTCAACACGTTCCAAAATTTCTTCTTCTACTTCAGGAACCCTGACAAAACGCTGTCTTCCATAATCAGTGGTTTCTGGTGCAAAGCGGCCAGTCTCCCGAAGACGCCTCTCAACAGCAGCAAAAGTTGGGTGGCTTGGTATACGACGATTTGGGAACCTCTCGGAGTACACCCTGACACACTCTCGACCATTTCCTTGACAATATCCAAATACCAATAACATATCGGTATATTCTGCATTGGTGTATTGTACGGCCATGATAGATCACGAAAATGTAAATTTTTCTTGTTTATTAGGGAAAATAAAGTTTAACGTTATTAAAAATTGAATGTGGTTTAAATTTGATTATTTCCCACCTGTCAATTTGAACCAATCAAAAAAACGGATATTACCCCCGACAATGGTTTTATTTACACGAAGCTATGGAATCCAACAAAAAAAAACATAAACAATGGAATGTGGCACGGCACCGCCGACTGAATGAGCATGTTTGTTGGTCTTTTTACCTTAAAATAAATTTGAAAAACTATTTTTGCTAACATATTTTTTTGTAAAAATCGAACATCGAATTATTAAAATACAATTTTCGCAAAAACCATGAGAGTAATCAAGTTTCATCAAGAGTACCTTTTTTGTAGTAAATAATTTGGTTAATCTAAACCTCATGCCCAAATCTCTTTTCCTTCATTGGCGCAGAAATTCAAGACATGCAATTATTAAAAAACCCTAGACCTCCGCCCATGGACTGTATTATCAATAATTTTGATATCGGTGTTTTTGCCACGTGAAGCTATGCCACCATATCAAATTTTAGCAAAATCGAACAAACTGTTCAAAGTTTATTAAAAAAACTATTTTAAAATTGTCACTTCGGGGCCTATAGCGCCCAAACTAAGCAACTTTGTAATAAAGTAAGTTTGCTTAAATCACCTTATTTTGGTCCAAGGAACATTCGAACAAATGAAAACATTCGCATTTGTAATTCACTGACCACTTTTCATTCCTAAAGGTACTGAAAATTTTTTTTTATTCAAAATAATTTCAATAATTTCGGTGCGGCATCGGACAACAAAAACGGAAATATCTCACAGAAGGCTCACTTAAACGGATTATGACAAGCATACCTTTTTTGTCTGAAAATGTTGACACAATTATTTACTTACCAAAAAAAGTGAAAAATTACACTGAGAAAAAAGTTACGGCCATTTTAAACCATAAGAAGAGCATTGTGAAGCGTCATCTAGCGGCCATAGTTAAAAGGTGTCGATATTCGGGTTTCGCGTCCCAAAAAACCCCTAGGTGCCAATTTTTAGAGCAATCCATCGAGATGTGTTCATAAATTTTGAAAAATTCGATTTTGATTTTTCAACTTTACCACCCTGTATCCCGGAAACGGAGCAATTTCGGACTGAGGTAAGTTGCTTCAAATCGACTTATTTTGACCTTGGGAATATGTGCTATGATTTTGTAAAGACCTTTTAGAGACACCCTGTATATTAAATAATACTGGAGCAATATGTGCCCCTTGAGGCACACCTGATGTTACTTTTATAGGACATGAATAAAAATTCTTTATTTTAACCATCTGTATTCGATCTAGTAAATAAGAAGTAATCCATGAAATAAATGTACCATGAATACCAATATTCGACAATTTTGCCACAGAATTTTGCTATTAACAAATCATGGCTGACCTTGTCAAATGCCTTGGAAAAGTCAGTATAGACAGAATCTACTGTCATACCCTGCTCCAAGGCACCGACAATGTAATCATGATATATAATGAGATTGATGTTAGTTGACCGCCCTGAATAAAATCCATGCTGATTCGGAATTATAACATTACTCAATTGCGAATTTAGAAAATCTGTTATAATAGAATCAAACATTTTTGGAATCATGAAAACTTAGTAATAGGACGATAATTAACAATTTCATCCTTATTTCCTGAATTTTTAAATATAGGGCTAACAAATGATGTTTTCCAGACTGCAGGAAAAACACCCTTACATAACGAGGAGTTAAAAATTAGCCATAAAGGTCTCGACAATGAAAAAGCACAATTACGAAGAAATTTTGGTAAAATATTATTGGGACCACTACATTTATCTAGTTCAATATTTTCAAGTTTTGTAAGAATATCTGAAATCTTTATAATATGTGAACCAATGTTTAAATTTATATCAACATTATTCCCATGAACGCCATTAAAATTTTTATATCTATTATTAGACAATGTAGGCTCATAAACTGACTGAAAATTTTTTGCAAATAAATCAGCAATCTCTTTGCCATCTGAAGTTATTTGATTATTGAATTTCATTGACCAGAAATCCTCCAGTTTTTTTTATTCTGATACTCTTTTATTTTTTATACTTTATCCTTTATCTTATACCTAATATTCTAATGCTCCCAGACCAGAACCCATGTAAAGCTACAGAAAGGGAGATATGTATGTAATTTACAAAATTTATTTTATCTGAATATGTAGGGTCAACTGGGGTAAATGTGAAAAGGGGTAAATGAAAATACCTTGTATTTTCTGGCTAAGAGTGAATTTGACCTAAAATTGACAACATTATCCGCATTTCCCGCGTTTTGTTTAGCCAAGGGTGGTTTTTGAGGTTGAAATGGCAGTTGGTTCTGAAATGCGGCCATGTGAACATAACAGTGCAGTTTCAACTGAAAAACAGATTTGTGAAGGTTTTTTTAGAAGTGAATTGCTGACCCAAAAACGGTAACTGTGATTCGAATTTTGGTTTAGGTGATGGTTAATGTCATACTTGCTTAGTTTTAAACAAAAAACTAGAAGCATTTTGCAAGTAGTAACCTACAAAATACTATTTACATTTACCCCCAAAGAATTTAGTGTTGGGGTAATTGTAAATCCTAAAATGGGGTAAATGTAAATGCAAAAATTTCGGTAATCAGGTAGGTAGTCAGTGTCTTTACCACAAAATTGCCAGGATATGCCAAGTCCTAATTCGAATGCTAACGATCCTGATCAGCCACCTGACAATTCTACACCTATTAAAGGCATACACACATCCACCGCCACATTCACTTCCAACACAATAGTTAGCATATTTGCTGAGCAAAGTAATAGTTACATTAATGTGTGACATTAACCAATCAAATGTTAAAAAGGTACAGAGGCAGATTATACCGAGACTAAAACCACAAAACAAATGTATAGCGAAATTTTAACTACCCCACAGGTTCTAGGGAAAATGGAAACTGCTCAAAAGTTAAGAGATCAAAAGAAGGGGACCAATAAAAAGCAAAAAGATAAGAATGAGAATGGGATTAAAAAGGTATATGGTAAGAAAAGAAAGGTTGTTCATGAGGAAGAAGAAATTCAAGAAGAACTGTTAGACGAATCGGCTATGTGTCTCTTCTGATGAAGATTTATTAAAGTTAGTCATTACTGGAATCAATAAGTGAAGTTGAATATAAACCAGTTTGGAATGAATTAAAAACAGGGTTGTTTGTATTAGTAGATTTTCAGGGTAGAAAGAAAAATAAAATCCATTATGAGTAAGTTTGTTGTATACAAAACATCGATCAAGAAGAAGATGTTACGGTTCAAGGGTTTCAGGAGTTAAATTCTACATCAACAGAGTTTGTTGAGAAGCCAAATGATATAAGTTACAACATTTGAAATGATTAAACTAACCCAAACCTTCAATATCGTAACAAAAAAGTCATTTATGTTTTTCCTGTGTCATTAGCGGTTTTCGAAAAATAAAGCTGGTAGCAGATTTGTGACTGTAGTGATGTTAAGATAATGAATAGGTTGACATAGGTTAAGCCCACTGTTTAATGAGCTACTAGCTGTTATTTTTAAGTGTTTTTTTGTTAGTTTGTCCCTCTGATGCCCTTAGAAATTTACATATTTTATTTTTTCTGGGGTAAATGTAAATACCCTTCTTTTGAAAAAAAAATTTATAAAAACATAGTCATACTAAATTTGTTTTCATTTGCCCCTTAAAATTCTAGTATCATCCTAATACTCCATGAAACCTTCGTTTACATTTGCCCCTTTTAACCAGGGTAATTGTAAATGTGTGGGGTAAATGTAAATCAAAAAAATAAATAAAAAGTAATGTGCCAAATGACGGTCTGTCCTGGTAAATTAATATGTGATACACTAACCGACACTGAATCCAAATTTCATAGATTTAGAAAATAAGAAACCTTAGATAATCACTACCAAAGTTAAAATTATTAAAACTGTTCACAATTACCCCAGTTGACCCTACATAAGTGTAGTGACATGATTTAATTATTATAGTTATTTATGTATCAAGGGTACTAAGTAGATGATTATGCCCTGAGGGCGACAGTCTTACAAAGCCGAGGGCCTCTGGCCCTAGGGTTCGTAAGTCGCCCGAGGGTATATATCTATTAGTACCCGTGGTACATACAAACTTTTATGTCATTCCAGTTGGTTGTGAATAATAAATACCTGGGAAAAAAGTGTCACTTCGCAAATTGTCATCAGTGTGCAAACATCATAATTTTTTGACAAAAATAATAGGTTTATCAGCGTAAATTTATATTTTCTTAATAAAGAATAAGTTAATTGAAAACTGTTTTTTGCGTCTTTATGCCCGCGCGGGCCATAATGTGTACTTTATGCCCGCACGGGCATAAAGTAATGAATTATGTAGATGGTATCTAAGGTATAAAAACACAATAATGTATTGGTATGACATAAAATAATTAATAAAAGATATTTTCCACAGTACAAACTACACTGGAACTTTGATCAAATCCATAAACTCTACAAACCACTTATTACCCTTTTTAAGGTGAAGTTGAATATGCAACAAGTCACTACAGTGCAGCTTACGATTCCTACAAAAATGCATTTAAATATAAACCCGACGACAGTAACATAATAGATGCCTTAAGTAAATCCGCAAAGCAATTGTTAAAACAAAGAACCATAGAAAAGCAAATCCCGTGGGTTGGAGCTGGTATGGGAATTATTATCGGTGTCACTATGTTGGTAGCAGACTTTATGACCACAAAAAATCCTACTGTAAGTATATTAAGACTTAAAAGTTTGTGATTTAGTCTCATTGTATCAAATTTGTAGCATCCACTTTTAATGGCCTTTATAACAATAGCTATATCATTAATTGGATATGCAATTGCTAGAGGCTATAGAACCTATATGAGACATCAGAGAAAAGCCTTGCTTGAGCCGCCTCCTGATCTAGGTAAGGTTAAAGCCCTGTTCAGATACACAGGAGTAATTTTGTTCAATTGATTGTATTATTTACTAAATACCTCCACTAATTACAAAACTGAGTACAAAACTTATCTGAACATGGCTTAGAATATAATTATTATAAATTGAGCCAATATTGAAATCGTATTTTTTTTTACATAGAAGACAAAAGCAATAAGGAAGAAGAAGAAAAAGAAGAAATAAAAAGAACTCCAAGATATACTAAGTCGCAAGCAAGACTGAGATATAAAAAAGGCAAAGCATAGAATTTATTTTGGTTTACTTGATAATTATTTAGAGTTATGGACCAGGTTTCAGTTTTGGTTAGGTATTTTTCATTTAAGGAATTTACATAGACTGTTAAATATTTCCTTTTTGCATTCCATAAGCATAAGTAACTGATTTTAATATGGACCATATCTATATCTTCCTTTTTTGACCAAGTTTTCCATTATTTTGATTCAATAGTCAATAGACAATTATAGTTTTCAATTTTCAATGATTTGCACTTTTTATTAATCTTAAGTGATATAAGTAATTTGTTTAATCTAGTCAAGAATTTTTTAAAAATCTTAGGTTCTAAAAATCATAGGTAGGTACTTGTTTTAATTATTGTATTAAAAATATGAAAATTCCATTTAATAATGATGTTTTTTTTAACCGTTGTAGTTTAGGAATAATCATAAATATCGCTTGTCGTTAAAATTATAGTTGAAGCCGTTTGAATTCTAAATTGAATTTTTCCACAACAAGCTGCTATCAATGAGCCCAATCAGTCACTTGCAATAAGTACCAAGAATCAATACTTTGTCTCCATTGTGATATTCTCGATACTCTGATTTTTGAACCAGATTATCTTTATTTCTAGTGAAGTATATTTTCAAATGATGTTTTTTTAACTCTGAGCTATGCCACTATCTTTGACTGTCTTTGTATAAACGCAAATGTCTTGATTAACGAGATTCGAGAAAGAAAGTTAGTGAGCCTCTAGCATTCAGACGATGTACCAATAGGCTAACAGTAGACGAAAGGAAGGAAGAATCAATTATATTGTGGAACAAATTAAACAAGAACCTAATCAATATTATCTTTCGACTAATAAATAAAAATGACTCGTCAAAACGAGCGAGCAATAGACTGTTGTCCCATTCTCTCTCCAAATACACCTCGTCCTACTTAAAACAAGATTTTTCAGGAACCTACGTTCGTTGAAGCGACCCAACCGAATTCATATGACAAGCGTAGATAGGGTTCTTACTTCTAAATGATGTTATCAAATATTAGTTCAAGGTCCGCTATCTCATCAAGTCGGTCTAGGGATGCCACCTTGAAAAGTAAGTTGAACCAGAAAAAAAAAATCCTTATTGAAAAAAAAAAAAAAAAACTGAAAAAGAAAGTCCTACAAATCTGATAACAGATGCATTAAGTACACTCTATCTATACACAAGTCTCCACTGGCATCACCGGATGATGCTTCAGGGTTGAGAGATCCAAGGATTATTACACACTACACAGGATAGGACAACCATAGGATAGCCTATAAGCCTATCCGCATATGGCTTCCTCTGTAGATCAAATCTGAAGCCTCCCACCACGCCAAAGCATCCCTGATGACATAGGCAGCATGTCCTTCATCGCCTTGACCTAGGGTGTTTGCACCACAGGCTATGATTCCGATTCCGCTGGCGGCTGGCTTTTGCTCTATGCATACTTCAGGGCCGAGTTCAGAAATAACGCACCGGGTGCGAGTGCGATTTTATGGGTGTGCCTGAATTGACAATTAGCCATTGGGCCCATAGGACCGTCTAGCATTTTTGAACAGCTAGGGCGTCGCACCGGTCACACTCACACTGGGTGTGTCATTCCTGAACTCGCCCCAGTGTTTCCAATATGCGGGTAATTACCCAATTTGCAGGTAATTTGACTGAAAGCAGGGTAATTTTCTAACATTTTATAAATCGAGACTCCTAGTCCCCAGTATGGTAAAAAATGGTTAAAAAAACTCAAAAAAGTCTTCAAAATAATAATTGAAATATGCATTGTTTTCTAGTTTTCACTTGCTCCATATATAAGCTCATAAATAGCTGCTCCTAGCAGATCTTCCTAATTTTTCGAGCAGGTAGAGCAAGCACAAATGAGCATCCTATTAGCATCATCGATTGGCATGACACGAAGCACGAGTGTATCTTTATCTTTTCTCTAGCCTATATCCTTAAACAAAAATAAAGATACCTGAACCCCTAAAATACTTTTTTTTTGCTTAGCGCTGTTTTGGAATATGCCCTTTTTTTCCCGCCTGAATTTGGCAAAACCACTGCAAACTTGGGTAAAGATCGGGTAATTTCACCTGGAAATTCGGGTAATCTGACTTTACCACATTGGCAACACTGGCATACTTGGTTTTAGTCATTGGAGCAAGTCCTTGTTAGCAAACAACAACCTTACCACACAAAAACAATCTCATATTGACATTGACACAATCTGAGGTTTTTGTTAACTAACATGGACTTAACTAACGATTGATCTAGCCGCACGCAACATTCTAAAACAACCTTTTTAAATCTCGTTTGCATCTTCCGCTTTGCCTATTAGGTTACATATTCAAAATTAAATAATGTTTTCCATCATAAAGTGCGACAACTGAATGAACCTGTGTGGAAAGAATGCGGACAAAACCCTCCTGATTGGCGCGAGATAAAATATACATATACGCGGGTCGTCGCACTCGTCGCGTCAGGGTAACCGCAATTTTCGCAATACCCACGTCGGGGACCTGTCGCGTCGTATAGTATGGGTTTTCGTCTTCCCCTCTGCTACTTCATACGTTACAAAGGTTCACTCAGTTGTCGCACTTTAAATGTATATTTTAAACTACGACCGCTGGCGCAAACAGTTAACGACACCGTAGATGACGTCGGCAACGGTGCAACACCATATGACCTTGATTCCTAAAATCGAGTTCGATGAGCAATCCTTTAGTAGTGTGTAATATCCTTGAGGGAGAGCAGGAACAATATTGCGCCTTTGCCAAATCTTATTTTTTTTCCTGGACATAAGAATTATTTTTACGTTTTTTTTTTGTTAAATGCGTTTTTTTTTTGTTAAATGCGGTTTTACCCGGAGAGAAAACACCTAGTAATCCGGAGCCCGGAGACCATATGTGATAACCCGTAGACTCCGGGTGAAACCCGGAGAGGTGGCAACCCTAAGGGCAGGTATTATAAAACTGCTTTAACAGTTAACTTGAAATTAACTTTTTGAATTACATGTAATTCGAGAAGTTAACTTTAAGTTAACTCTCGAAGTAGTTTTATAATACCCACCCTAGGGTGGGTATTATAAAACTGCGTTGACAGTTAACTTGAAGTTAACTTTTTGAATTAGGTACATGTAATTCTAGAAGTTAACTTTAAGTTAACTCTCAAAGTAGTTTTATAATACCCGCATTACCCGCCCTAAGTCGGTCCAAAGCAGTTCCATAGTGTAAGCATAAATACATAAAGTCTGTTTTTCTTTAAAGATAAAAGTCAAAATGACATTCGGTTGGCAATACAATGTAAAATTGTCAATGCTTTGAAACTTTTTATGTAGAAAAGGCTAGTATTGCCAACATATACTAGATTTTTGACTTTGGGAATTATCTTTAAAAAAAAACAGACTTTAGCTGGTGCCCTCAATCAAGAAAAACTGATAGGTATTGCATTTTGACCCAATTTTATTATTAACATACCAACGACTTATACAAAGTGTTCCGCTTATTGAGGACCCACGACCCTTCTAAAATTTTTATTTTTTTACCGATTCAATTCATTTTTTTTGTCTTATATCTATTTGAATTTGGCACTTAATAGGCGCATAATTTTATTTCTGCGGCTGTACTGGTGTATACAGGGTGTCCACATATAAGCCTAGTACTCATAACTGCGAAATTCGCATTTTTTTGACATTGCTTCGGCAATTTGACGTTTGATACACGCATATAACGTCAGATTGTCAACGCAATGTCAAAAAAATGCGAATTTCGCAGTTATGAGTACTAGGCTTTATAGGCTCAAATTTCAATAAGTATAGGTACTATTACGGATTTTTTTACAAAAAAACTGATAGAAGATTCTTGTTTAGAATGGTCTAAAACCCAAATGTAGTAATTTTTGTTTGAAAATGATACAGGGTGATCACAACAAATTTTCAAAATTTATTGGACCTAGAAAAATTACATATTTTGAGGCCTTGAGAACAACAAAACTTGATACAACATAGTTTTAGAACATCCTTAACCAAAACTTGCAGTAAGCTTGTCTCAAAATATAACATTTTTGCGGTTTGATTCATTAAATTGTGAAATTTTTTTGTCATCACCCTATATCGTATTGAAATAATAATTAGTACAGCTATGGAGAAAAAGCTATGAAAATAGGGTAGAGTGGGGCAGGCTCGGACATGGGGCACCTCCGGACATTTTGAATTTACCTCCTTCCAAAACTAAACGCGTTTCGGCATTTTAACAGTTGGTACCAGTGCTTGCTTCATATCGCCAGACAAAATTTTGTGCCGGTATCGAAAAATTTGGGAGTGATCACCAGAAATACATAAATAGTGACCCCAAAGGTTTTGCAAGATTTTGTGATGTAATTTTTAAGTTTTAAAGGGGTATACGTACAAAGTATGATAGTTTCCCACCACATAAGCTACCTATATTTCAAGAATCAACAAGACATTATAATTTTAATTTTTTTTAGTTTTTTCTACATTTTGTACCGTGCGTTCAATTTATCTTGATAACATTTTAATTCGCTGTAACTTTTTTGTTTTTGAAGGTATCAAGGTAAATAAAAAAACAAAATGTAGGGTTAGTAGCAAAGTTTTTTTTCAAGTTACCTATAAAACAAAACACTATCAATTTTCTGACATATGAGCCAACATTATATTTTTTTAAATGGAACACCCTCTGTATATTATATATGTGTTTGATAGAATATCTTATTCCGATTACAATGATATAATACACTCCATATTTTAGTCCACTTGTTTTTGACAAATCGGCAAAAATATATGAAACTTTTGAAGTGAAACTTATTAGGCGGCGATCTGATATTTGGGGAGAGAATCATTGATAGTGCATATAAAAATATCATATTTTTGCCGATTTGTCAAAAACGAGTGGACTAAAATATAAAGTGTGTTATATCATTGTAATCGAAATAAGATATTCTATCAAACGCATATATAATATAGAGGGTGTTCCATTTGAAAAAATATAATGTAGGCTCATATGTCATAAAATTGATAGTGTTTTGTTTTATAGGTACCTTGAAAAAAAACTTGGCTACCAACCCTACATTTTGTTTTTTTGTTTACCTTGATACCTTCAAAAACAAAAAAGTTACAGCGAATTAAAATGTTATCAAGATAAATTGAATGCACGGTACATGTGGGGCACATTCGGCACATACGAACAGTACAGGGTGGGGCACATTCGGACTATCAACTTCTCATGCTGGGAATGCTTGCATGGTTAAATTTTTAAAATTTAACGTAAATTTTAGTTCTTCCATTCTAAAATAAATTCTTTCATACTTCAATAATAAAAACATGTTTAATTTACGTTTTTTTGTCATTAATTATTTTTTTTATTTTTATATCCTTTATTTTTGTAGGCTAGTGCCAAAGTTCATAGGTTTGTTAGGTTTGTATGTTTGGAGTTCCTTTAAACTATAAGTTTTGATGTTAAGCTTGATGCTAAACTATTTAAAATATTCCTGTCAAAAAATAAACTTTTATAGTATATGAGTTACCCCATGCGTGTCCAAGACTACCTCACCGTGGGGCACCTTCGGACAACTGTCAACTTTTTTTTATTTTAATTTTCACGAAAAACGGTGCAAGTTTTTTCTGAAATTGCTATGGTATTGGTTTAAAAACATATGATGCAATATATTTGCGTTTCTAGAATATTAAGATTAGCTGAAATAAAAATTCGGTATCACCTTAACAAAATCCGTCCGAACCTGCCCCACTTTACCCTACACTAAAATCTGAATTTGGAGTTTAACTAACAAACTGGTTGGAGTAGGTTGGTGGTAGGTTGGTAAGTCATTTAGAATCAATAGCGTTTATTGATCGCAACTAAAATTGAATGAAAAGTGTTTGCGACATCAACTTATATTTTAATTTTTATCGATCTTTCAAGTTAAGTTTAACTCCACAAAAATTGTTTGTAGTTTTAATTAGTAACAGTGTCGCACCACTGCATTTCTCGATTTCTCGATACCTACGTTGAACGTAGGTCTCGTAGTAAGTAGGTACGTAGTACGATCCAGGTTCCTTTCCCGAAAAAATAAAAAACTTCAGCATTTCTTTTTTAACTAAACAGTTTTATTGATACACTTTCTCGAAGAACTTTATTCAATGACATTTTAAAACTGTAACTGTTTGTTCAGTTATTTATGTTGAAATATGTGATACAAGTCATTTCGGTATTCAACTTTAATTTATATGAATGCGCCTAATAGTGTACTGATGGTGACCTCATAGCCAATCCTCAAAATTCAAGCCGATTGCCCGTCCACCAGTCAACTATCGATCGCTACCTACAGTGCCGTCCATCCCTAATCTCCCGGTATCAGCTGATTTCCCAAAGTGTCAAAAGTCAAAATAAAAATCAACAACAAAAAAATTTGGTTAGTGTAGTGTTAATATTTTCATTTTCTTTTTTTGGAAATCTGTAACATGCAATTCAGTATCAACTAACAAGTGTTCAATAAATATTTTATCAAGATAACGCTCGGTCTAACAAGTGGCATACAAGTCGGTAATTCAGATTGATGCAGGGCTCCTGCTACGTTTTTTAGGTTACGAGTCTTGAAAGTTGAAAACACATAAATAATATGGAACTGGGAGAGTGGCGCCAGAATGTGCTGTTGCAATTGCAAAACAGGAATAAACGGGAAACGCAATGTTACCAGGATTTGATAACACAACGTAAGAATTTGTATAATTTTCGTTTCATAAAAAAAAGCATTTCTTCTTGAATGTTTTGCTCTGCTTTCCAAATATTTGTATTACCTAATCTCAGTTTAGATGCTGGTAGGTTTGCTTTCTAGTTTAAAAGGATAAGCTAAGTTTAATTACCTATGTAAATCAGGGATTGTAAAATATGTACCCTTTATAAAAATGATTCCTTTTTCAAAAATTTCAAAGTCCTATAAATTTTGTTGAAAGTGTCATTCATCAGCAACCTCAAAAATTTAGCAAATATTAACTAAGTATCTTGTTATTTAATAAAAATCTAAAACAAGTTTAATGACACACTTTAATTAGGGCCATATGGTTGCTAATTGAACTCGAATTCACTTGAAATTGCTATTCTGACAAAATGCCTATTTAGCGAGAGGCTTTTAATTTATTGTGCAAACACTGTACCTTGTATAATCATAAATTTTGGTTTTCCATTTAACATTATAATTAGGAATGATTAATTCAATCATTGAACTGGTACTTTGTTTGATGAAAAATTTGAAATTGCAGTGCCTTGATTCAAATCAGCTGGTAATTCAAGATGGCGATGTGGGCAGTAAATGTAAACAAACCTCGAAACAAACATTGCCTCCATATAAATGTCGGGGGGCGGTCAACTTCCTCAAAATGTGTACACCGATTTAAAATCACTCTTGATTTTAACTGATTTAACAGATTTGATCGGATTTAAGAGATTTTTATTCAAACCTTAACTGATTTAAGGTGATTTAAGGTAATTTAAAGATTTATTGGATCATTTAAAAAGATTTAAGCTGATCTAGGAAGATTTAACCTGATTTAGGAAGATTTAACCTGATTTAAGAAGATTTAAATGGATTAAAGATTTGAACCTCGATTTGTTGAACTGATTTAACCTGGGATGATTCAAGGTAATAAATTTATTCCTGAGAAGATGAAAATGTTTCTAATAACCAGGGGGCGGATTACGAACTCTCGATTCGAACTGAAACCGCCATGGATTTCGAACGCATTCTGATGCATTTGCATGGAGTGCGTTCGAAATCCATGGCGGTTTCGGTTCGAATCGAGAGTTTGTAATCCGCCCCCAGATATTTTAGTGCTAATGGGTACTTTCACTCTCATAATAGTCCAATTTAAATTTTGAACTAATAAAAATTTTTTTTTGCGGCCCAGGTTTTTTGATAAGGTGTTTTCATTCGGGCTTAATGGCCATCGTAAGTTGGAATTTCTTCCTTTTTCTTAGGGAGAAATTCCAACTTACAGCGGCCAAGTAGCCCATAGAGAACACCTTATCAGTTCTAAAAGTGCCACCAAAGTCAGCTAGTCTTGGTACACAATGGGTAGTGTGAATAAAAATTTAGTAAAAGCTTTATCTTGCATTTCCTAAGCAAATACTTACTTTGCAGTGAATAAAAATGAGTAGCTTTAACTAAAAATTCAATAAGTAAAAGCTACAGTTTTTAGCACTGTCTTTAAATGGAGTGAATAAAAGTAAACAATTCCTAATTATATGAAGGAAAAGCTTACATTTTTGCAAGCCTGGTAAACCTTAGCTTAAATGTTTTAGTGATTTTTAAAAATTTGGCAGAAATGGCTGCGTTTTTGAATATAGGAAATTCTATCCTGAAAGAGAAGGAAGTCGTGCCAGGGTCCGTCAATGGACCTTTCTCATGCAATGAACAACAAGGATAGTTTATTAAGATTTCTGCAATAGAGAAAAAGACAGATATAATGACGCGCGATACCTGTGTGGAATGACTTTGATTGGTTCCACTTGTCAAATTGTGCAATTTCGGTTATGTTTCTGTTTTTGTTTATTTTTAAACGTAAATATGACAAAATACGTATTAACATTAATTAGAAAGAAAACCCACCACAGCAAAAATGTTTGCAGCAAACCTTTAATTGTACATTATTATTGTATTTGATATAAAAATCGTTATTTTACGAACCCTCAAATCTCTATCCCAACTTAAATCTTCTTCATTCGGGTTGAGAGCACGTAACTATTGTTTTCTTACAATTTGATTGCCTGGGAACTTGTGGAAAGAAAGCTTTGACTTCTTTTTCGCCTAATTCTGACAAGAATTCATTCAACTCATCCTAATAACACAGTAACATCGCAGAAACATTCCAGAAACATCCATCAGGGATAATGAAGACGTCCCTGGGAGGTCCCTATTTTCCTGGGGACATCCCTGGGATGTTGCAGGCAACAGCCGTGTCATCATTTGCGATGTCCTATAAACATCTCTCAGGGATGTTTCTAAGATGACGCGGGATGTACCTAATACATCCGGGGCAGGTGTAAGAAACATCCTCTATATGTTTCTAGTATGACTTTAATAGGTGAATGAATTTTAGGATTATGGATTAAAAATTACCTAATTCAATAATTTTCAATTTTCGTTCTATTTTCTGGAAGTCAGAACTTTTTCCAAAAAAAAACAAAAATTGAAAATTATAAAATTAAGTAGGCACATCAGTTTCCAATAACATTTTTTATTGAAAAAATAAGGTACATGTATACTTATATTGATTATCTATCAACTAATAATAATCGACGGACAATTTTGCCTAAATAATGTAGTATTTATGCCCCGTCATGTCATCGAAAACCATAGTTTGGCAGTGGCAGCATGTTGTAGTAGGGGAGTTCGGCGTTTTCTTTTTTTGTTGGTGCTCCAATTTCATAAAGGTACCATTATCTAACCAAAACAACCACAGAACCAAAATCCAAAGTTCTTGAAGTACAATTCAACTTGCACACCTAGAATGTAATCAACTATGAAAACAAAAAATAATTATTGGTTATTTTCTCTTACCTAATGAAGAATGAAGTTCGGGTTTCTAGGGGCTATTTATCAGAAAAGTTAGAAATTTCCTAACCGACGCCATATTGAAATTAAATAAACTAAACAATTGATAGTTATGCGACGTTATCTTTCAACAAATAATCTTTCTCACCAACTAATAAGCACTGGTAGGTCGCAGAGATCCTTTCGAACACAAAATGGCACAACTAGGTGTAGCGAAAAACCACAAATTGACAAATCCTCCACACAGCACGACGCCATTACGAAATAAAATTCCGCCCAACAACACAAGCGTAGCGCACAGGACGACCCGTTCGACTGATTCTGCCCGTCTGCGCTGGCTGCGGCGCCGACCCGACGTGGTGGCGTGCCCTCCTGTCCTGACCGGTACAAGTACAAATGCCTGAGCACGCGCCTGCGCCATACACTTCGGCTTCACGAATATTCACGATGTTTGAAAGTTGAAAAGAGAGAAGACTTTTATCAATACATATTTTATTTTATTCCAAGTTGTAAGTCGAATGAAAAATTAAATATTGCTGTTGTTACAATACAAAATTAATATTAAGTTCCTTATTATCTATATACATTACAGGTATATTATGGAATTTGAAATTAGTTTGTGTGTGTGATAGAGACATTTTCAGAAATCACACAAAATTGGCAAATTTAATACTGGGTCCTACCGGTCTGAGGTCCTACCTAGTTTTGTAAAATAATGTTAGCCATTTTTTAGCTGTAATAAGTATCTAATTTTGAGAACAAACAATCTTTTTGTCGATAGATATTTACGAAAGGATGTTTCTAAAACATTTCAGGACAATCATCCTAGAGATGTTACATTACAAACATCGCAGCGATGTACCATTTATGTCGGAAACATAAGGACCTTAATGGTACATAAATAGGATGTTTCTGGGAGATCGGTGTTATTAGGGAATTTGAACCATTGTATCATAAACAGTTTTTGTATTAATTTTCAGCAATATTGATTGATACTGATTGATTATTGAGGTTAGCTTAAATACGTCAGGGTCAGACCGTGTTCAGTAAATTGACGATATAATTATCTGTCACCCACAAGATGCGCGCGCAGCACAGGTAAAATGAGAAAGGTCCATTTGAGGTTGGCTGAAGATTTTTCAGGAACCTCATCCTCCAACAAATCACCTATATATAATTGTCTGAATCACTATAAATTTTCACCTTGAAGCGCTGGCTTTCGATACCGCTCCTTATTTGAAATGGGTACCATCACCAGCACTCAACTGTTGCCAACAGTTGAGTAGTTGAGGAAAGGGGAAATAATCGCGTTCAGCGACATCATTAGTTCAGCGGCGCTCAGCAAAAGCCGCTTTTGGTCAGCTGCTGCCGATTTCTCTAAGCGGTAAAAATTTACGCTTACCAACTCAACTCAGGCTTAAGGGCGGGTATTGTGAAACTATTTTGACAGAATAACTGGAAGTTAACTTCTGGAATGACATTACTTCTCATAGTAATTCTAGAAGTTAACTTTTAGTTATCTGTCAAAAAGTTTTATATTCAGGAAATTCACAACCGTTGTATCTCAACTGTCTTTAACTGCTTTACGCTGCTTGTTAGCTGCGGAGTACTGGTGAACGTACCCAGTATTTTTATAGACTTCTTTCAATGTTTTCACGCCGTCGGTCATAGCTTTGTTCCAACACATCAAGAAACCGTACAATGTACCGTCATGATTCTGCGCAAAGCCAAAAATTTATAAAGTCTGTTTTTTTTTAAAGATAAATTCAAAATGACATTATGTTGGCAATACAATGAAAAATTGTCAATGCTTTCAAATTTTTTATGTAGAAAAGGCTTGTGTTGCCAACATAGTTACTAGATTTTTGACTTGGGGAATTATTTTAAAAAAAAAACACACACTTTACGTTGAACCCGAAATTTGTATACAGAGTGATTTCATGAGACAGTTTTTGACGTGTTGGAACAAACCTCATACCATTCCGGTTTATAAAAATATGAATGTCGGCGTTATCAGTATAAAAACTCGCAAACACACTTTTTGGGAATGCTGAATATACTTCATGAAATCTCCGTATTTTCAGTAAATTCTTGAAATATCTAGCTTTTGCTAGAGTAAAAGGGAAAGGTTATTCACTCCAATTTCAGCAAATGCTATTAGCAAAAGCTAAATCTACCTAGTAAAAGCTAAAGCTATCACTTAATACTAAAAGTGAAAGCTTAGTTTTTATTCACACTGTCCAATGCAATTAAATAATTAAAACTTGAATTTGAATTCACAAAAAATTTGAAGATTCTTCCTGTGGTGCCAACAAAAACACACACGCACAAGCCGCAAAAACACACACGCACAAGCCGCAAACGAATATAAGCGATTGCACCTCGAGGTTTGTCGAGTTGGAGTCGCCCAAAGTTTGTGCGGGATTTTAACCATTTTTTTATCGATTTGCAATGATTTATGGAGATTTGTGAAGATTTATGAAGATTTAAAAAGATTTAAAGAGATATAACGAGATATAGAAAGATTTAACGAGATTTAGAAAGATTTAAAGGGATTTAAACAGATTTAACTGGATTTAAAAAGATTTAAAGGGATTGTAAGAGATTTAAGAAAATTTAAATTGATCTGACCTGATTTAACGTGATTTGATATGATTTATGAAAAAACTAAGGTGATTTAAGGAAATTTATTTAAGGATTTAAAGTGTTCCGGATCTCAGATTTTTAGGGATTTGATTGATTTAATAAGATTTGAGAGGGATTTGAAGAGATTTGAAGGGATTTAAAGAGATTTGAAGGGATTTAACCTCATTTAATCTGATTTAGAGCAAAACAAGATGATTTATGTGATTTAATAAGGGATTTAAAGCGATTTAAGTCCATTTGTACACCGATTTAACAGAGTTAACCGCCCCCGGATAAATGTGTGTTATTTCCAGTGTTGCCAAAGCTACCCCGTTCGGGGTAGATCTACCCCTTTTGAAAACAATCTCGCCCTGTCGCTCCCCTCAACTAAATCTACCCCGCTCTCAATACAATGCTATAACACAAAAAGAATGCTTCTGTTTATAGCTAATTAAAAATACTTACAAAATCAAAATTATGAGACACAATTTATTTATTTGAACCGTACCTATGCAACGAGTCTTTTGTCTCCGCCTTTGATACATACTCATTTAGAGATTCCTCCAACGTTAGCGCCAGCATATTGTACTCCTAACAAATATTTTTATATTCTTTATTTTAAGTTTTTAGGATTTTTTCAGTTCCTCCTTCAAATTTTGGTGTCCCTTGTCCCTTCAAGCAGAAAATTTTGTAAAAACATTATAGTTATTCACCTTAGAAATGCGGAAAGTGATACTTTACGCATGTGTTAGGTACAAACCTTCACCTAAATTATAGCAATGTCTACTTTATCGTACACTTGGCGGTGAACTAACTTTACGTCACACTATGTGGTGATGAAGTAACTTTACCGCACAGTATGCGGTAAAGTGCTACATTCCGCACGCTCGTAGATAAAAATTTTGTCGCTACCCCGCACTGATTCTATTCTAGCCCGCTATCTTGCCGAAATCTGCCCCAATAAAAAAAGAGCTTGTGGCAACACTGGTTATTTCTTATTTCTATCTGTTTCAGAGTTTAATTTGATTAATTTTAATTTATTTCAATTTCCTTTAATGTTTTTAATCAAAACCGAATAGCTCGGAATATTTAACTACCAATAAAATATTTGGGCAACAGGCACAAAACGGACCCCCAGTAGAGAGAAAGGCCTAAATACAGAATGTCCCGAATAAGGATGTACTCTACAGGGATCTCCGTTCATTCGGAATTTCTGAAATATCAAAACACGACGTCACTGAGCTCAGTAATGCGCAACTTTTTCCAAATTCAACCAACCCTGTATCTCTTATAGTTACTGAGATCCCCTCAAAGATCCCTGTAGAGTGCATCCTTATCCGGGACACCCTGTAAAAGTGTTACATACATACTCTGATGGCAAAAACCGAGGGGGTAATAACTAGTGGCAATACTTACATGTACAAATTGTATCGCATTACAATGCATTACTTGCGAATTATGACACATTACAGGAATTACAGTGGAATTATTGGCATTACCTTGGCATTACTCGGTATTACCAGGGATTACTCTGACATTACAAGGCATTACCTACAAATATGGTGAAATTATGCTTGCATTCAATAAAGTTTAGGTTGATCTAGCAACCGATTTTTAAGGTTTTATTGTACAGGGTTATTGGTTATAAACGTCACCCCCCTCTATCTTTTTTATTTGACATTTTAGAAAAAAGTGTCCCAGATAAAAGTTTTATGGTTGAAATTAAATTTTTTGAAAAACTCACTTTCGCATATACAGGGTGTTTTAGAAAAGCTGGTCGCGCTCCAACTTTCTTATTTTAAATGGAATACCCTGTATATTATTGAATATTCGGATTCTACATAAAATTTTGAGCAGATTTCATGTGATATACCCTATACCTAAGTTCAACTGTTTTGGAAATATTGATGGTAGAAAATTGACTTTTTGCTGTAAATCCTAAACGGTTAATTTTAGAGCAAAACCGATCTTATGTTTTTATCTTGGATTTTCATAAACTATCAGTTGACACTGATATTTCACATACCAACTTTGAATTTAATCCATGATTAAAAATTCAAATTAAATTTAATCTCCGGTTAAATTCAAAGTTGGTGTCAAATCATAGCTTATGAAAATCTAAGAAAAAAATGTAAGTTTGGTTTTGCTCTAAGATTAACCGTTTAGGTTTCACAACCTATCAAAGTTGCAAAAAAGTCAATTTTCAACTGTCAATATTTCCAAAATAGTTGAACTTAGGTATAGGGTATATCACATGAAATCTTCACAGAATTTTACGTAGAATCCGAATATTCAATAATATACAGGGTGTTCCATTTAAAATAAGAAAGTTGGATCACGACCAGCATTTCTGAAACACCCTGTATATGCGAAAGGAAGTTTTTCAAAAAATTTAATTTCAACCATAAAACTTTTATTTGGGACACTTTTTTCTAAAATGTCAAATAAAAAAGATAGAGGGGGTGACATTTATGACCAATAACCCTGTACATACAAAAATTCTTGTATGTATTTAATGAGGTATTAATCGAGCATTTATTATTTTATTAACCCTCAAATTTTCCAAACATCCTCTGGAAGATCATATTCATATTACTAACCTCAATACTTAAAATAATTGTGGGAAAGTTTGTGTAAGTATCTATAAAATTAAAATTATTTTCACATACTTAACAGGGCGAATAAAAAAAAATTACAGTAAAATATGTATTTCTCGATGTATTTATTTTGAACGGAACACCCGAGGGAACACCCTATTTATTATCATTTTTGGATTCTATGCAAGATTCTAGATAAATTTCCGGCATAATTTGCTTTATCTAAATTCGACTGTTTTAAAGCTAGAAACAAAACAATCCGACAGTTTATATTTGAAATTTGTGATAGCCGAGCCTTTGTCATTTTGTTGATTGATAAACTGTGCGATTGTTTTGAATTGTTCTAGAAGCATCCTTTTTTCAAACCCAAACAAAGCTAAAGTCTGTTTTTTTTTCAAAGATAATTCCCCAAGTCAAAAATTTAGTAACTATGTTGGAAACACAAGCTTTTTCTATATAAGAAATTTGAAAGCATTGACAATTTTACATTGTATTGCCAACATAATGTCATTTTGACTTTTATCTTTAAAAAAAGCAGACTTTATTATGATCTAGAAATTTCATATAGCCGCACAACAATGATGTATGTACAATCTGTAGACAATGCCTACATTTTTTATGGACCAATAAAATCATTGAATCAGAACCATTTCAACTCTTTAGACAATATGTATTTAACAAGTTGAAACGGTTTTTGCTTGGATTTTTGTAAAATAGATTACAAGATAAATTATTAGCATTTTATTCAATTTTAGGACCGGTTTATTTACCTTCTGATAAACTGTCAAGTATGCAGTCTGACAGAAAAAAACATAGCCTATAATTCCATTGTTCGGCCAGTTATCCGCCGATCAATAGAATTACAGCACGGTAAATTTATCTTGCAAATATTTACCAACAATATATAATGGTTCATTTTTTTGATCGGTTTACGTAAAACTGCGAAACTATTTCATATAGCCTAGGTATACATAATTATAATGGCATTACATAAAATTACATGGCATTATGATGTAATTACTGGCATTACATTGGAATTACCGGAATTAAAGTATTTTTTTTTTTAAGATAAAAGTCAAAATGACATTATGTTGGCAATACAATGTAAAATTGTCAATGCTTTCAAATTTTTTATGTAGAAAAGGCTTGTGTTGCCAACATAGTTACTAAATTTCTGACTTGGGGAATTATCTTTAAAAAAAAAACAGACTTTACTTATGTAATGCGCAATACATGATACATGTACAAATTTTAGTCCAGTTGTTTTGTTACCCCCTTGGCAAAAACTCAAAAGCTCAAACTAAGTCAATTGCATCTTTAAACATGCCTTGCCAATCTCAAAACATTTATGACAAATATAACGAGGCTCAGAGGCAAATGATTGTCAAAAATATAAATTACATAAACCACAGCAACGCTAAAAATCAGAATTTCTACAAAAAATACCTTCTCAAACTAATAAAACACCTTAGAAGTCCACAGAAAATACACAGTCTCCTATGGATGTATTGGACATCAAGTTTGTTATGCCTACGGGCCACGGTGCCATCTGGAGTGCGTTCAAAGACGGCAATGCTAATGCCAAAACCTACTATTCCCCTGTCAAATCTGGTGTGAATTTGCTGGAACGCCAAATACCGTTTCTCAATATGCAATCCAAACCACGTGACATTCAATATGGCGTGGCGACCATACATGGACCAAAAAACACAAAAAATATCTAGTTTCTGCCCGACTTAATAGTTAACGTACTTAGTTACCATTTCTAGACTCAGTTGAAAGAGCCTCCAAAAGTTACTTTACCGCGGCCGATTTGGAACGTGTAAAGCCTACCGTTTTTGGCACGCTGGAGCCGAACTTGAACGCAATATGCCAATTTTGGCTCGGCTTTAGCCGTTTTTGAACGCAGCCCTGGAATGTTAAAAAATTGGCATTACGTCAAACATCAAATCGCCCTATTGTAATTGGTTATAAATGTCACCCCTCTCTATCTTTTTTATTTGACATTTTGGAAAAAAGTGTCCCGGATAAAAGTTTTATGGTTGAAATATTCAAAGGTTGAAATTATCTTTTTCAAAAAACTTATTTTCACATATTCAGGCCTATGATTTATCATTTTCTGTTGTTTTAACGGCAGCGTTAAGTTATCTGTCACTGTTTATTATATACGTCAAAATAGAGACGGAAGTAGATGTTGAGCCTTAACACAGCCGTTAAAATAACAGGACAGGATACATCATAGGCCTGATTGTTTGTCAAAAAGCTGGTCGTGCTCCAACTTTCCTATTTTAAATGGAATTAAGTACCCTCTATTTTATTGAGAATTTCATACATCTGTCAAAACTGGTTTTCCAACAATAAACTGACATGTTTTGATTGTTGATTTGAACCAATCAGATTGTAATTACGCGATAATTTGCACTAGTGCAAATTATCAGATAATTGCATAGTAAGTATAGGTGCGAAAACTGGTGTTTTGACATTTTTTGACAAAAAATTTAAATTTTTGATTTATGAAATTCTCTCATTAAATACAACTAGTGCAATGGAAATATATTTATAATTTTCGACAAATTTGCACTCATGCGTATTTAACTGAAAAAGGCACTCGTGCACTACGTGCACTCGTGCTCTTTTCCAACTAAAAATGCCTTCAGGCAAATTTCCCAAAAATTATCAATAATTTCCATTGCACTTGTTATATTATTATTGATTATTCCACTAATGTGTTAGAAATCCCATAGGACAAGTGACGATTTTTAAAATTACAGCGAACATTCTTTTTTCCATTAGTTTAAGTAACTAGAGAATTACAGCGAGAATTTCTTACATCTGGATAATTGCATAGTAACTGGTGCGAGAACTGGTGTTTTGACAAAAAATTAAAATTTTTGATTCATGAAATTCTCTCATAAAACACAACTCGTGCAATGGAAATATAACTATAATTTCCGACAAATTTGCACTCATGCGTTTTTAACTGAAAAAGGCACTCGTGCACTACGTGCACTCGTGCTCTTTTTCAACTAAAAATGCATTTGGGCAAATTTCCCAAAAATTATCGATAATTTCCATTGCACTCGTTATATTGCTATTGATAATTATTCTTCCATGTTATCGTATTCATGGTTCCCATGCTAATTTTTGATACAAACAAACGGTTCCTACTAACAACCGTTTTATTTGTAACAATACAAACAAATGGATGCAACCATATTTTTTGCATTTTCATTCGTGAAATAATCCTCTAAATACCACTCGAGCTTTAAAATGGACCAGATAATTTTTCACTCATGCGTGTTTTCTTTGCAAATTTTAGAAAAAAAAAAATTATAGAAAACAGGCAATCGTGAAAAATTATCGGTAATTTTGAAGCTCTCATGGTATTATCCCAAAATATTCGGATTCTACGTAAAATTCTGAGCAGATTTCATTGTGATATACCCTATACCTAAGTTCAACGGTTTTGGAGATATTGACATTTGAAAATTTACTCTCTTGCAACTTTGATAGGCTGTAAAAAAAAACCTAAACGGTTAATTTTAGAGCAAAACTGATCTCACATTTTTATCTTGGATTTTCATAAGCTATCATTTGACACCTCGTTTGACACCAACTTTGAATTTAATCTCTGGTTAAATTTAATTGGAATTTTCAATCATGGATTAAATTCAAAGTTGGTATCCAATATTGGTGTCATCTGATTTATGAAAATCTAAAGGTACGGTTTGTTAGGGCTGTGCGCGATGCACAAGTCCCATTCTGTCGAACGCCACGCACGTCTGCTAAAATCAACTGAATGTTAATTATATGCACTGGTTTATTAGGTTAGCGCAGGTCAGTGCGACGTACAGCGTCAGCAATGTGTCACAAAGGTCAATTATCAACTGTCAATATTTCAATGTTTCAGTTGAACTTAGGTATGGGGTATATCATATAGAATCCGAATATTCAAAAATATACAGGGTATTCCATTTGAAATAAGCAAGTTGGATCACGACCAGCTTTTCTGATATATGCGAAAATGAGTTTTTTGAAAAAAAAATGATTTCAACCATAATGCCGGTTGTCCACTAAACGGACTGTTGAGTTTATGCTTTAAAACATGTTTTAAAACAAAAACAAAACTGAAATAAACACAAAATCCTTGTTTCCATCAAGCGGACTACGTTTTCTTTTCTCGGGGCTAGTCTTGAAAATGTTTGGGAAAAGTTTGATTTTGGGTTTTGTTTTTGTTTTGTCTGTTTGGTGGAAAACCGACATAAAACTTTTATTTGGGACATTTCTTTCTAAAATGTCAAATTAGAAAGCTAGAGGGGGGTGACATCTATAACCAATAACCCATCATATATAGGTATTCTTGGTTTTTCTATAGACAGTTTCAGCTGGACAAAACTTGAGCCGAGGAAACTCCTCCTTTAAAAAATGTACATGTTTCGTGGTAATTCCATAATTTCATGGCAATTTTTGCCATTTCCAAAACTGTCATTTCTATTCAAAGGATTCCTTATGACTGAAATCGCAATGTTATCCAAACATCGCTTTGATTTTGAGGATTGCCTAAAGATGCCATTGATAGCATAAACATACAAGTCTCGCATAAAGTATAGGACCGTTACACAATCCATAAGGACTTCACAATCCGATTTGTTACTTAAAAAAGGAGAATCACAAAAGGAAAGTGGTCAATTTGGGACCTCAACACAAAAGGGGGCTCTGTTCTTGGTCACAGGTCATAACGATGACACAACACAGCTGGGCCTTGTTGGTCAATACAGGAAAGGGGCAGCTTGGAACTGAAACGCAGAAATGGGGGACTTTTTTTGAATTATAATTTATAATACAATATAAATGAGCCTAGTTGATCCAAACACATCACATGGCAGCTTTCAAAGCTGAAAAAAAAAAACATTTTTTTCTTCCAGCAATTATGCACGTAGCTGCGAAGTTTTTCTCTAGAAGAAAAATTATTGTCATTGAGTCATATTCCACATTGAATCTGAATCACGTTTTAACAGTGACCTCTATTTATATACTAGGTAACGGTCTGAATTCTAGAATATTCGACTGGTCTAAATAAAAATGAGGCAGTAGGGAAGAGACAGGGTGGCTGTTCAAGTGGACAAGCAAAGAAATGCATCACTTTGACTCTCTGATGACGTCGGAAATGCGTATAGTAGCTTGGTTACAAACAATATCGGAGGTCAAAACTCAATTATTGCAACTCAGGCCAACCATGTCTAAACCCAAACATTATAATTGCTGACCCGTTGATGCAACAATACCTATGGCCTATTACTTCTTCACTTCAACTTTGATTTTCTCATATTCATTATGCTTTTTTATCTGATTTCCTGTATCTTGTGAAGTTGGAGGTGAAACTCCTCAAAATCTTTCAATGTCTCACCTGATAAATATACATCTTTAAAAATATCTATGCTAGAATAACCTGGTTTTTAGTGATTTATAGGTATCATTTGAAGTTGATTTATTAGGATGAAAACAGATTTGACAAGATTTAAAGTGATTTAACTTAATTTACATGACAGATTAATTGAGCTGATACTTGGAGGAAATCCAACTTTGAAAGGAAACAAACTAGATTTTCACAATTTTATTTATATATGATGCTGATACTGATACTACTTCTTGTGGTCACAATACATATTTTAAAATAGGTAAACACCCAATAAACATTTTTTGCAACTTATAGTAACGTCAAGTTATATAATAGGTATATAATAGTAACAAAGGTATATAAGAAGGTTTCCAAGTTTTATAATCTGCAACCTATGGTAACATATGCTTATAAAGTATTTATAAGTTTACTATAACTTACAGGTATATAATAAGGTGATGTAACTATTTCCATCACCATTTTTTTAAAACTTTTAGTACCCGTTACTAAAGTATTTATAAGAAATTTTTATAAAGGTTACCGTTACCTCATTTATATAACTAGAATACCCCTAGTTATATAAAAGTGTTGTCAATCGCCTTTATAGAACCTGGAAACTAGTAGTGTTTGCAGTATATGTTATAAAACTTTTGGTAACGATAATTTCCTTTAGTAAACCTTTAGTAAAACGAAACTACCTAATTTGACATATGACAATAATCAGGTGTCTGTTGTTGTTTATTATTGTTATAAGAAATCTGTGCATAATGATTTTGAAAAAAATGAAGTTCAGTACATCATTTCGCCAGAAAATTTCAAAAAAATTTAATAAAATCTCAAATTCAGTGCCCTCAGTATCTTCCACGAGGACACTAAACACAATTTCGTAGACAAGAAAATAAATTACTTGAGGGAACTGATAAACATGATGATTATAGGAATAACACTATTTTGAGACCAAAATTGCCAATACCGGCGCTGACGGCATCTGGTTAAAAGTTAAGTACATAATGTTACTAATAGTTATAAAATATAACCTTAGGTGATATTATAGTTTCCAGAGTTTATATTGTTACTAAAGTGATCCGCCATATTTTTCTAACCAAAATCATAATAATAAAAAAGATGCGTTGCAAAAACACTAGGTTAAGCTGATTTTGATGCAAAATATACAATAATTGTTTAATACTGGCATATGCAAAACGGAAATGACATTAATTTCTTCTTAAATCTCATTTTAATTAATATTTATATGTGTATATTTTGTGAGAAAACTGATTTGAAATTAATAAAAAGTGAATATTTGAAGGGCCCCTGCGTTTTTTCGAAGTACCGGTTCTACTTTTGCAGTAGAAAAAGTTTCCCAACTATATTTTGAGTCTACCAATGCTGTAAAATTACAACAAAGTACCATCGTTTTCTAATAGGTGAATATTATTAATATTTGGACTCCATATTTGTTTTTTTTTAGTAACAGACATCTTGAAATAGAATTGTGGGAATAGAATAGTAGGAGACCATTTAAAGCAATGTATTTGAGAGAGAAAAAATATGTATTTATAATGATGACAGAATTGACAAAAGTTATATAGTGGTTACCACAATATTTCCCTTACCAATGGTTACATAAATTAAAGTTATATACCGTTACTAAACACAGGTTTTCGAAACCTTTATAAACGCTCAATTTAAGCTCTTTAAAGGGTCTATAGGTGTAACAGAAATATTTCGGTAAATGGATATAAAACCTTAAGTTATATAAAGAAGGTGATATAACATTTACGGTAAATATTATAAAAACAAAAATGTTTATTGGGCAGTAGCACTTATACAGGAAATCTCTCCCTTTCGAATGTAACTTATTCCTAAATCTTAAGCAAACACCTTATAATAGCAACCAATAATGATTAGAAAAGTAAACACGAGAGTAAACATTAGGATAAATAGAATAATGATATGCCAATTTACTAGGAGTATGTACCTATGATATAATAAGCAAAAGTGTATAATAATTTAATGGTCCTTGATTAAGGTGGCATTTATCAATTAGACTCTTGTGCAAGTTGTCAATTTGATTCTATGATTCACCCAATTAGGCTCTCCAAACCACATGATTTTTCAATATGGCGACCGTGGAAAATTTGACGTTTGTTTGTTTATCTTGAGTTTATTTGGAATATTTTCAAGCTAATTACAGTTTACTTTGTTATAATATACTACGAATATTTCGAAAATGGCTTTATTTCAGATGCAGGAACAGTGGTAGTAAAAAAATTTCACGTTTTAAATGGAAAATTTTAAAACAAAGGGTAATGAAAAAAGCCTGACATCATTCTTGTTACCTTGTTGAAACTACTTCCACAATCAACTTCAAGACCCGTTTGTGGCATTTTTAATTGGAAGAAACACTAATGAAGTCAATAAGATAAAAAAATAAACAGAGTTCATTCACAAAACAACCACAAAATGCACTTTAAAAAGCTTTAAATTACATACTCTCAGATACGGGATAATGAACTTCTGCCACAACGCACTTTTTGACAGGTCGTTGGAATGCCTAATACTCTTACCTAAGAATTAATTCATTATTGATGGTTTTAGTTAGTCTAGTTTTATAATACAGGGTTTCCCACCACATTTCACATTCGGTGATAACTTCGTCTCTAAATCATCCAATAAAATTGAAACACAGCTTCCACATGTTTCATCCATTTTTTCAATTTTGCTCCAGTTTTGGTCCAGCAGTGATGGCAACTTTGAAATCGTAAATGCAACAGTATAATAAATTTTTCAATGGAAATAGTTATTTACATTACAAGTGCGTTTATGAGCATGATTACAATAACGAGTGTGAAAGATTAGAACGACGAGGTCGTAGACCGAGTCGTTCTAATCACACGAGTTTTGTAGTCATGTTTAAACGCACGTGTGATGTACAACGTTTTATCTACAAAGCGAAAAATAAGAATATTTTTCCAATTATTTTCGTTCATTAATAGTTGTCTACCTTCATTTCACCTTTACAGGTTTACCTTTGACATTTGTCAAATCACCAAAAATAGTTGTGTTATAGACTCATAACCTCGTACAAAACACCACTAGTTGTGTTATGAATTCATAACCTAGTCTATAACACCACTAGTTGTGTTATGAATCTCATGACGTAACTCAAATACTAGAAAAATGGTTATGTAAAAACGTCATAACTAAACGCTCGTAGATAAATTCAATTACAAAACATGTAGAAGCAGCACTTGATCCTTAAAATTTCATTTTTTTTGGATGACGTTTGAAGTTATCTTCTGCAATTTTGGTTAATTAACTTTCATACTGTTAGCAGAAAAAAGGTTAAATTGAAATGAAATGAAACTTTTGTCTGTAAATAGTCAATAAAGGTTTTCACCCAATTTGAATAATTTCTGATATTAGTGTAACTAAAATCAGTTTGAGAAATTAACGCCTCATTATGCATCTAAACTATAAAATTAAAAAATACCTTAATTAGGAAATTAGGTACTATTCAACATAACGGAATTTGAAATATCACCCTGTACTTACATATTCCATTGTTTGTGTATTTTTACCATGTTTTAATGATCATTTTATTTTTTTAGATACTAAAGTGTTCGAAAACGCCAATTCCCTTCGCCATGAAAACTTACAGCTCTCAATTCAAAACGAAAAGCTCAAATTGGAAGGAGGCAACGGTGGCAAATCGTCTAGTGCATTAGGTAAAGTCAATTCTAATTTGAAATATGTCCTCTCAATTTTTTTTTAAATAGAAAATAGACTAAATGAAGAAGTCCAACAATTGAAGCAAAAACTGCTAGTGCAAGCTGAAGAATTGACAGATCTCCATAGAAGAAAAGGAGAAAACTCTCAACAAATTATAGATTTAAACATCAAACTGCAAGAAAGAGATTCATTAATTGCTAGTAAAGACAATAGGTGAGTATCATCACTAAAAAATTACAACAAAAATAGTTGTTTGTTTCAATTTTTAGCTTAGCCGAATGCCAATCAAAAATTCTAAGTTTAAAAGCCGAAATTGCTATGCTAACTCAGGCAAACAGGGAATTGAAGCACGTGAACGATACTTTGAGGGACGAACATTCCACTTTGCAGTTGGACTTCAGTATGTTGGAGGAAAAACTTAGAAAAACTCAGGTAATTTTGTTTTAAAGTAAAACGTTTATTATGCATACATATCATAAGAATTATAAATCATCAAGAGGTATTTTGTTTTCGTTTTTAGGTTGGTTTATAATTATAAAATTGCTTGGATAGGTAATAATTTATGACTCAATTTCAAATGGTGTTTTATGTAAGATGTAGGTATGCCTGGAAAGTATCAGAGATTTCATATGTTATGTGTTTAATTACACCTAGTAGGCATACAAATGCAAAAAATGATAAATGTTTGTTAAATTTTGAGTAGATAACGTTTTAATAATAGATGGGAGGTGTTTGTAGCTAGTCGAAAATTACTTAACCAATCTTATCATCTAATTAAATCTACTCCAAAATTAAATAATGATTATAAAACAAATCTTGTGTATTGTTGGAGATACTGCTAATAGTACTGAAATATTTTGAAAAGCCTCTTTCTTGAAACTGCCTGAGGGACAGTGTTTTTAGTAACGAGATCCCATACATCTGCAAATAGCCAAACTATGATACAAAAAGGACCCCGCACATTTCTTATGGAAAAGTGATCTATGTGGAATTTTGCTGAATTTTTGATATTGTGTATAGGGAGTCGGCCTTAACAAAAGTGATCATTGCGCTAATGTTCAATACCCAACAGTTTTCAAGATATCAATTAATTAAAAACTTTTTTAATAATACTCTTCAGTATGACGTCACTCACAGCAACGAAAATTATTACTATCCTTTCCACTTTTGACTTTGACTTTACTCTTCTCCTTTTAACATTAAGAAAAAAAAAAGATAACGATAGCGATTAGTGACAAATAGGTAGGTATGCAAATAGCACCTCTAGCTCCTGCCGCAATCGTCAACTTCATGTCATGATGTCTGTCATATAGCGATTTCATTTGTACCTGTTGTTGTTTTTTTTTATTTCCTAAATGTTAAAAAGAGAAGAGTATAGGCAGTCAAAGTTAAAAGTGAAAAGGATAGTTTTAATTTTCGGTGCTGTGAGCATACTGGTGACGTCATACTGAAGAGTATCAAATTAAAAAAGTTTTTATTTGATATCTTGAAAACTGTTGGGTATTGAACATTAGCGCAATGATCACTTTTGTTAAGGAAGACTCCCTATACACAATATCAAAAATTCAGCAAAATTCCACATAGATCTATAAGAAATGTGCGGGCTCCTTTGCGGTTCTGTTCTTTAGTGGCCAGACTTCTGAGCTATATGTGACTATGCTTTTGACTATAGTGTTGTATATTCTAGTTTTGTTGATATTTTGGTCCCACAGTACACCATTTAGTAGGGATATTGCCTTGCGTCCTTGTAAATTCCGATCTTTAATTGCTTCGTCTAGGGTTCCCTCATGTGAGATTTTCATGCCCAAATATTTGTATTCAGTACATTGTTTTATTTCTTGTCCTTTATTCAATTTCAGAGTTCGCTGTTCACCTCCTATAGTAATATATTCTGTTTTAGTTAGTTTTACTTCCAAACCCCATTTCTCGTATTCCTCTTATCAGTTTTCGTGTCATGTAGGTCATCATACTCCTGTGCGATTACTACTTGATCATCTGCAAAACTTAAAGTATATAAATTGTATTCATTAAGCGGTATTCCTATGTGTCTGCATTTGTTTTTCCACCCCGCTTGTTCTAAGTATATCTTAAAAAGTGTTGGTGATATGCCGCATCCCTGTTTAAGTCCTTTAGTTGCTATAAAGCCTTTATTGATTGTGTTTCCCTGTTTAATCTTGGTCTTTGCATCACTATAAAACGTTTCTACTGCCTTTATTAGTTCTAAATTGATATTGGTCTTTTCCAGTCCTTCCCAAAGCTTTTTCAGTGGAACATTGTCATATCCTTTCTTTAGATCTACAAAGAGTAAATGGAGTTCTTGGTTATACGCTAATTTCTTTCTCATTACCTGGGTCAAACTGAATAAATGGTCTACAGTTGATCTTCCTGCTCTAAAACCTGAATGTTCCTCCGCCTCAAATGAAAAAGATGAAAAGTTAGAAGAAATGCTAGCGTTGATGAAGGAAATGTCTACAGATCACAAAGAGCTTAAAGAAGAACTCAAACAAATTAGGGATCAACAATCGATGTTTAATGAAGAACTCTTGAAATTAAGAGGAGAGAACGAAGATAATCAAGAAATTAAAAGAGAGAATACAGAAATAAAAACCGAATTGCAAGAGGTAAGAAAAACAATAGAAATTATAGATAAGGGGAGAAGAAAAAATAATGTAGTGATGAATGGATTAAAATTTGATAACAATGAGCCAGCAGTACTGGTAGAAGATGTGAAGGCATTTTTGAACCAACAATTAAAAGTTAATGTTACACCGAAAACAGTTACCAGGATAGCAGAGAGAACCTGGATAATAGAACTACAAAATGAAGCGGATAAGAGAAAAATCATGGAAAATGGAACAAAACTAAAGGACATGAGAGGAGAAAGAGTTTTTATAAATGATGATGTGACCAAGCAGGATAGAGAAAAACAAAATGAAATAAGAATATTTGCAAACCAGGAAAGGCAAAAAGGAAAAGAAGTAAAGATAGGATTCAATAAGGTAACGGTAAATGCAGAGGAGTGGAGAAGGGATAAAGAAATAAATAAATTAAAAAAGACAGGAAAAACCTTGTCAAAAAACTGAATAGCCAAACAAACAATACAAGGAATGGGGAAAACAACACAGCAATGCAATGGACTATGAATAAGGAAGTTAGTAATAACAAGAAAACTGAGGAAATATGTAAAATGGGTACGTGGAATATTAGAAGTATGTTCGGGAAAGAAAAAGAACTAGAAGAAGAATTCGAAAACACAGACTTGAAACTGCTAGCCATAACAGAAACAAAGAAGAAAGGACAAGGGGCAAATTCATCCTTCACTCAAAAACAAGAATTGTATCTGGAATATCCAAATTGGTATAATTTTTCCCGAAGCGTAAAACCGGAAGAAGAAAGGAGGAAAAGCTGTAATTACATGTTACATACCTTACCTAAGGTCCGTTTCACCAGGGTCCATACTTGACCTTGAAACTTGAAAAAAAAGGGTTGTCGTAGATTAATTCGTATGACACATTCAATTTTTTGACAAATTAAAATGAATGACTTCTGGTTTAAGAACCGACGAACATTTTTGACGTCATTGATTTGTTTCACTGAATTTTTATTTGTTCAACAAGGAAGGCAAATGCTGGTGGCAAGTACAAACCCTGGTGAAACAAACTTTACTTATTTTTGCTTTATCCAGTAAAATTGCCAGAAGACTTCAAAAATACCGATTCTAGGTATTAAATCATACCTATTTAGTTTTATTCTCGGTTTAATTCTTATAACTATAAGGATTGTTGCCAAATTTAGCAAAATATCGGTTCCAACTGTAATTTTGAAGGACTTGCAAAATGTTTTCATAGCTTGTAATACATCATTTTAAAGGATTTTTTTCGCAGAATATTATTTTGTTGAAATCGAAGATAGCCGCTATAAGAAATAAGAAAGTTTTGGTTAATAACTCGAAAACAAACGACGATCGGAATGTTTTCAAATCACGAAAATATCCGTCTCAAAAAAATGTCATGTTAAAGTTAGAAAAGTCTAAAGTTAACGGTTTATGAATTATAGTTTTTCTCGGATTTCTAGGAAACAGAAAACTTTGAAGCAAATTTAACAACAGGATATAAATGAGCAAT
This sequence comes from Ceutorhynchus assimilis, assembly GCA_917834065.1. NCBI lineage: Eukaryota > Metazoa > Arthropoda > Insecta > Coleoptera > Curculionidae > Ceutorhynchus > Ceutorhynchus assimilis. The sequence continues at coordinate 24,631,734 of OU892284.1, read as the reverse complement.
AAATTCCCTAAAACTTTCCTAATTTGAGCCACCCTGTATCTCTCATAATAAGCGAAATCCCCATGTAGAGACTCGAATTTCGGACACACTGTATACATATATGATCTACAACATTGTCGTACTTTATAGGTCTGTTATTACAGAAATCACAAACCAGTCGGAGCGAATTTCATTGGTTGAAAATAGTCAGAAAACTGGTTGTTGGCGATTTGCACCAATCAAAAACGCTCTGATTGGTTTGTGATTTCTGTGAGAACAGACCTAATCTTCATCTCGTTCTTCTTCTTCTTCAAGTTCTCAACTCTTTGGGAAACTCGTTGAGATATCAAATACATTTCCAATTGTCTAGCACTGTTCTCTAAAACTTGGTCTTAAAGGCAAATACAAATTAAACGGTACACTGTATCGTTTAGAAATTTAAAATGTACGATATGCGATTTCTGGGTGAGAATGAGATGATATTCCCAGTGATTGCCAGATGATTCTGAACAATTGCCAATGGATTCCTATGTGATTCTTGTGCAGTCCTAGGAGATTCCAGGGATTCCCAAGTGATTTCCATGCATTGATTACTATGTGATTCCCAAAAAAATATACAATAATATCCACTAGTAGTTTACCCCTCGTAACTTCTATTTAACGATTAAGTACCCATCAAAAATTGCCCACACTGGCCACACTATTGTTTTTAAACACAAACCTTTGTTTTGCAAATAAATGATTATTTCTGGAAGTCGTAACAGTAACTACTGTATGCATAAAACCCAATTGCTAGGAAAATAAACACCATGCTAAAAAAACAAATAATCTCACTGTTCCAAAACAATTATTATTACTCAGCAGCTGGGTGTAATAATGAAATGCTTCATCATGAAAATATTATTTGGGAGGAAAACGCGTCACTGGGGCTTAACTTGTAGGTATATATTTTTAGATTTTTGGAATAATATTAAAACATCTTTCATACAGGAGTGGGTTTAGGTTGATTGAAGTTTAGTTTTAAGTAATTTTGTATCAATTTATTGTCCTCATCAGTTTTTCCATTGTGTTGGAAAGTTTCACCCACACAACAAACTGCCAGTTTAACTAGGTACAACTTTACTAAGAAAATTTACATACAACATATGTAGGTAATAACAATCATAGATACATGGATGTCTCCGTTCAATCAAAAAAATTGTTATGTTCTAAAATCCAAAATTAGATCTTCTTTCCCAAAACTTGGGCCTTTCAAAATACAATATTTATTTTAAGAAAACTTTGCATTGATCCGAGGAGTGCTATTTTTAATTCTAATTATTTGTTAGATTGTGTTTTGAATCCTCCAGGTGGAGTACGTATTGTTTGTTCTTGCCCTCTACGTATAGGTATTTGTTTTTTTTTTTTGAAAATTCAGTGATATTTTGTGAAATACAGTAGTGAAGAAATTTCTGGTGAGAATTATTTCTATTTTAAAAAACTTCTTATAGAATGAGTCATTACTTAGTTTCTTCATTTAGAAAAAATTGCATGGTTTTACTATTTCAATTTGTGACTTGTCAAACCATACATTTATATTTCCATGAGTTTAAGGCTGTTATTAATCTCTTCCAAGCCTCATATCAATTTTCTGCGTTTCTGGTTGCTGTATCCTCAGTGACGAAATCAATGAAGCCGTGTTTGCATTATTTTTAGGAGTTTCACTTTTTACCAAAAATAAATTTATGCCTGTTTCCTCTGCTAATTCAAAATAATAATTCAGGTATACTCAAATATATTCAATTTTTAACGAGCCTCTCTTGCCAATCCAAAGAAATGCGTCAAACATGCACAACTGCTCTGTTGTTTCATATGTTTAGAAAATTTTTGGATTAAATCCAAATCTAATTGATGAAAGCTGGTGACAGTGTGTTATATCCGGTTGAAGGCGTCGTTTTTCTCAGTAGCAAGACAAATCGTTCACGTTCGATACCTTCTTATTTATAATAGAGGCAACCTGTCGTTGGTTGTTTATGTTTAACTAAAAAACCATTAGTGAAACAAGTGTGGGTACAAAATTTATTTTTAAAAATTGATGTGGTTCCCCATTGATCAATCCCCATTGTATTGCCATTTTTTTCCAGGATGAAAATCGACAATTGGTAGAAAGGCTCATAAAATACAAAGCAAAAGACGCGGACAGGATGAACGAAGAAAACGACAATTTTCTAAAGTAAGTTAATTTTGGTTGTTTTTGCTTTATTTTTGAACTTATTGATTGGGTTAAGGATTGCTTGTTGGATTGCTTAATTTTTAATTAATTTTTTTGAACAGTGGATAATTTAATACAAGTTTAAATATTTACTTAAAAAGTTGGTGATGGATTAGATAACTTTCAAATATTCTTTTTAATAGAAAACACTTTGATAATGTTAACATTCAAGAACTCTTTAAGTTGTATGGTAACTAAAATATCTTTAAATGCCACATACCTACATAAATAATGGTTAAACAGCGAATTATTGTAGTGTCCAACTAGCAATAAATTTGTAGTTTATTAGCTGCTAAACTACCAGATAATATTTCTGCCAACATTTTAATGTGCCATGTGTAGATTTGCAATTATGTAGATTAATGTATTTTTTTTTTTAAGTTTTGTTTTAGATTAGATTTTCTGGTAGTGTTTAGTGTGTAACGTAGTGTACATATTGATTATGTATGTGCTTTTTTTTTATGTTCCGAAGCCTTTTTTTGTACAATTTGTCTTGCAGCGAGGGTGCCAAGCCTTCTGTAGTACTGAGCACCTTCGGTATTTTTAGGTATGTACAATGGAACAATGGATGATAATTTTTGTAATGCTTGTTTTACTAAAAAAAAAAATCTGGTTGGGTTTGTCAGGATAAGAGAAGAACATTTAGTAGGGGAGAGGGTTCAGAAAGGTAGCACAACTTCTAGCTCTTCATTCTATTCTCTACTAAGTTAAAGTTTGCTGCATTAGACTCTTCCAATTACTTGCACAGAAAAACTTAGCTATTCTTAAACATAATGTTGGACTTGTGAATTATTATCAGTGACTCATTTACAATAAACTTACCATATTATATATCAGCACATACTCCAGTTTAATCGGCCAAAAGTGCCCCTTACGAGAAATTTCTGTTATGTTTTAATTATGCAATTATTATTAGTTATGTGGGTAATTTGTATGTAACAATTAAGTATCAGTTTGAGATGTTAACTGCATGCTATATGTGCAAACCTGGAATAACCCTTCTAAACAGAGTTACTAAATAAAGTGTGTCAAGGGTCAACAATATCAACATTCTTGTTCTTATTTAATCATTTTGATCTCTGTTCTGTGCCGCTTGGTTGCATCCAACTATCCTAATCCATCCAACTCATCTGACTGCCTTCAATTTGGCTAATAGTGTTTCATTATTAAAATTTTGTCTTTCGTTATGTCCCTTAAAGCTCCAATTGAACTTTGTGATGTTTTTTTTTTCAGCATCAAGGACTTCATTAATAGCTTTTCAATCAACCATTTATATTCCTACCATCGATGTTTCCATAGACTTCTGCGTTTTACCATTTTTTTCCGAGTTGGTCGTACTAGCTGTCCAAGTTTGGCAGTCGTATCTTATAACTGTGTGATTCAAAACTTTGCCTTCTGTTGGTGAATTTTGGGCTTTCCAATTCCAAGTACCCATTTTGGTTGGGCAATCGGCTTCTGTTTATTTCAACTCTCTGACTTTTTACTAAGTTTAAGTGTGGTTTAATATTTCGTATATATATATTTTTTAAGGTTTAATTTTTTTTCCTCTCTGATTCTCGGTTCAGTTTTTATGATATCCTATCTGATGTTAGCATTTACTGCTCTATATTTTGCTATTGTACTTTTTCCTCGTTATTCTAGTAGTTCTTTTGGTTCTAGAGGCATATAGCTTTTTCTCTTTGTCCTTGTCTGTGTTAGGATGGTCCATCATTTTGGCTGTATCCTTAAGTTTTGTCGAGTGTCCATAATCGGTTTTCTTCCACAGTTTGGATTCTCTTAGTCTAAGAACTCCCTTTGCAGCTATGCCTCTTCTGAACAAGTCTATTGGCATTGGTGTGCTTCTTTTTACTCTCCTATTGTACCAAGTATCGCCATTATCTGTATAAACTTTTTTGAGCATTTTCACCTTTCTGTCAATCCACCATACTATCCCTTCATAGCTTATAATGGGTTTCACTATCGCAGTGTGTGGCCTTTTTTCATTCTTTCTTCCGTGTTTCCTCTCCACGAGAGTTTGGAATCAAGAACGACCCTTAAATACTTCGCTTCTTTTGATAATTCGAGGGTTTATCCCCCAACTGTTGACATTGTAAAACTAGGGATTTTGTATTTTCATGTTTCAGAACTAGCTTGGTTTTTTAAGGGGTTTACTCCCAATCCGTTCTGTCCTGCCCATCTGGAGAGTTCTTTTGATACTGATTACATGATTTCACTGATGATTGATAAGCTGGAAGCCCCACCAGTGCTACTTCGTCATGAGCATACGCAATCAATTTTATCCTCCTTTCTCTAAAGGTTTTTAAAATTATATTGATTGATTACCAACAGCCACAAAAGTGGAGATATCACTCCTCCTTGTGGAGTCCCTCTGGTTGTTCTTGTCCTTATGGTATAGTCACCAATCGGGTCATCTTGCCTTTCTTTTTTATTGGGTTTTCCAAATGCCTGAATACGATATAAAATGTATGTATGTCACGTATGTGAAGCGATCTGTACAGTTTGTTTCACCAGGGTTCATACTTGACCTTGAAACTAGAAAAAAAAGTGTTGTCGTAGATTAATCCATGACACATCCAATTTTTTTCACAAATTAAAATGAATGACTTCTGGTTTATGAATCGACGAACGTTTTTGACGTCATTGATTTGTTTGAGTCAATTTCTATTTGTTAAAAAGGGAGGACAAATTTTGTCAAAAGTATGAACCATCATGAAACAAAGTTTACTAATAATTTGATTGACTCTGACCAATAGTATTATAGTACAGCATTTATCGTCTCCCAATCTGTCATCAGAACTAGAAAGCAACCAATTAAGGGGGCGGTAATGACATTGAAATCTGTCAGTTCAGTGTTGATTCTTTGTAAAAAATTAAAAGTGTATATTGTTATCTGGTTGCGTATTTTTCAGGGTTTAGGTTGTTATGGATCATTTTCGTTCATGTCGTCTCCTATTGGCTGGAGTCATGATACGTCATAAAGGCGCAAAAATCAATTTCAAATAATGGCAAAAATTCAATTTTAAATAAAATTGTTATGTTTCAAAGCATAATTTTAATAACTATATTAAACAATATGTTAAGTGTAGCAGAAGTACTTGTCTTACATTAGAAACATTTATTTCAATTTAGCGGAACGGCCTCATTTAATGATTCTGCTTTTCAGCATGGACGCAGCTTCTAGCCAGCGTTCAAACTCATGACGTCACAAGACCAACTATGGTTCGTCCTTGAATGAACTATATTCGTCGCGAAAATTCGTTTTTTTTTATCCATTGTATGATAACTGGAACTTCAGGTGCTCCAAGTATTTTTCAATGAACTACTTTTCAGCAAAACTTCTCATTACATCATTGAATGCACCCTCTATGTCCAGAAATGCACCTAGTGCCTATACCTTATTTTTAAGAGATCTTCCTCGTTGTTCCCACTACTTCATGCAGTGCACTTTCAACTGATCATCATCCATCAGTTAATAAAATATTTATTTTCTGAGGCCTTGGGATCTGGTTTCCTTTTTTTCTACTTTTTCCTCCTCGACTTTTTCTGAATACCTCTCCTCGATCCCTTTTCCACGATTTGCATGATAAGCCTCCAGCCTGCGGAGTTTTTTTTACGGAAAGTTTAAATCTAGAATAGTTGGGCTTTCTATGCAGCAGAGCGGTCTTGCCTTATGTGACGCATAAGAGGGCATCATTGTAGGTACAGAGTGGCCCGATTATTTTGTCCTATGTCGGTTTATGGAAATCTAGATATTTTATGACTAAAAGTTTAATACAAAAATTGTAGGGTTTAAGTCATCAATTTGTTTTTTACTACTAACCTGAGAAGTAGTCATTATTCGAGTCATTATTCAATCTATTTTCTGGGAAAAAATTGAATTTCTCTCCCTAGGTTAATAATGAAAATAATGAAAAAAAACCTAGGTCAATAATGAAAATGACGTCATGACGCAAGAATATTGTCATAACGTAACAGGTTTCTATTGGTTTACAGGGCCGATTCTAGCTCTTTGGCCGCCCTCGTGCAAGAGCTTGTTTTGCCGCCCCCATGAAGAACTTTTTGCTTCGGGGCAAGGGAATTTTTCACTCTGTCAAGTTAGCCCCCTCCACATTCGAATTTTCTAACAAAATTGTGCCACTTACTGTGCTCGAAGTGTGCTTTACTGTGCCGATGATATTTTGAACTGTGCCGTTCCGATATCAAAGTTATAGGAAAAACAAGATAAGCCCCCCAAAATTTTGGAAATCAGATCAAACAAAAATGGATTCTTATGCAATCTGAAGTGTGCTGAACTGTGATGTATCAGGTTTTTCTCAAAATTTCAATATTCGGTCATTTTCCGACATCCTACTGGGGGGCTAACTTGATGCTCAGCCCCCCAAAATTTTGGAAATCAGATGGGACAAAAATGGATTCTTATGCAATCTAAAGTGTGCTGGACTCTGTTGTATCAGGTTTTTCTCAAAATTTCCATATTCGGTCATTTTCTGATAAAATTTTCGTGGAGTGGAGGCAAGGGTGCTCAGCCCCTCAAAATTTTTGCAATTACGTCAAACAAAAATGGATTTTTATCCAATGTGCTCCAGTGCATATATTTAATCGCTTGGAATGTACCACACCAGTGCCGCACTATTTTTGCGAACGGATTTCGCTATTAAAGTGTACCCTACAAACAAATAAAATTCAGTCTAGTCTACACTTTAGATTGAATAGGAATCCATTTTTGTTTGATTCGATGTTCAACATTTTGGGGGGGCTGAGCGTCAAGTTAGGCCCCCAGTAGGATTTTGTTGGAAAATGACCTAGTGTGGAAATTTTCAGAAAAACCTGATACAGCACACTTCACTTCAGATTGAATAGGAATCAATTTTTGTCTGATCTGAGTTCCAAAATTTTGGGGGGGCTGAGCGTCAAGTTAGCCCCCCACTAGGATTTTGTCGGAAAATGACCGAATATGGAAATTTTTAGAAAAACCTGATACAGCACAGTTCAGCATACTTCCGATTGCATAAGAATCCATTTTTGTTTGACCTGATTTCCAAAATTTTGGGAAGGCTGAGCGGCAAGTTAGCCCTTCATCTTGTTTTTCCTATAACTTTGGTATCGGAACGGTACAGTTCAAAATATCATCGGCACAGTAAAGTGGTTGAAATTTTGTTAGAAAGTTCGAATGTGGGGGGGCTAACTTGACGGAGCCCTATCCGCGAGTTGTCCGTTTGTTGTTTATCGCTAGCAGGTGATTGACCAAGGCCACTTTTACTACTTTTCAGGGGTGCTCGTACCACTTGGCAGGTAAAACGCGCTCCAACTACTGGCCGCCTGTTCGTGCAATATAGTTCAAAGGTATTTGTCTCTATTTTTTTTTATTCTGTATAAAAATATAGTAATATACCTAGATAGAATATGCCACTCCTTCGGGCTGCCGCCCGAGTTGCACGAGTGTAAAATCCGGCCCTGTTGGTTTAATTTCAATTTCAAACTGTCAATTAAAAAAAAAAAACAGGTTGCTGTATGTACATCATAGGAAATTATCATAAGCTATTGATAAAGGGCAGCACTTCCGACAAGAAAAAATAATTTGAGCACAGATTTCAAACCCAATTTTTATTTTCTACTAGCAGTAGTGAAAAAAATTCTATATATTCCTCGGTAAGGAAAGTCATTATATACCTTAGGCATTATAAACATCGGCGCTTCGCGCCTCGGTTTATGAAAGCGCTTGGTATATATTGACCATCTTCTCTACCTAGGTATATAATGTACTATTTTCTACTCCTATTTTATAATAAGTTTATTAAGAGATTAAAATCTGTTGCATAATGAACTTCATTATGATTCAAATTTTCATAATGATACAGATCTTCATTAATATGTACATTGTTCGTGGATTTTTATCTGACATTCTTATTATGAGGGCGAGGGGCCCGAGATTGTGAAGTACCTACCAGGTGTCCCACTAAGGTCGGCCAGGTACGATATTATGGAAACCATAGACCTTACGGCTTCAGGATTTTTTTTTTCTCCTCTAAATCGGCCAAGAGAAATTGATGGAAATTATTTTCAAGTTTCTAGGATGACTGCTAGGGAGCGCAATTACGATGATATAGCTAAAAATTCAACTTTTCTCAAGAAATCGCTATATTAAGATACGGTTTTAACAACAAAAATCAACAGATCATTAATTTTTGTGCCAGTTTGATTATTAGGCTTTTTTTCGTATCTTCAGTAATTAGGATTACACAGTGTGGTTTTCGTCCAGGAATATTTTAATGAAAAGTCGGTTTTCGGCTTATTTGGACTTTATTTAATGAAATATCTAAATCAACAGCCAACGTTTCGACGCATTCCGCATCATTCTCAAGGCTAGATTATTAAAGCTATGAATCGCATCATTCGGACCGATTCATCAATAACAACAAACAAAAAAGTTCACACACCAAAGAGCGGTACTATTGCTTGCCGTGATGTTTCGGTACTACCGAGTACCGAATAATCTAGCCTTGAGAATGATGCGGAATGCGTCGAAACGTTGGCTGTTGATTTAGATATTTCATTAAATAAAGTCCAAATAAGCCGAAAACCGACTTTTCATTCAGTAATTAGGGTGGGAGAAGCTGGTGAAGAAATTGCTGTATCTTCCATACCCCTCATCCAAACTCATTCAATTTGGGTTTATTTGGAAGAGAATTTCATTGTTATTAGAAGCACCACTTCGTTCGAGGTCGATAGTTCCCACCGCGTCTTCTAGAGGGCGCTGTTTATTCAAGATCTAGTTTTTTCTAATTTTCATGAAAAATCCAAATGGCATAATATTATTTTTGTATTGCTGTGCTTAAAGAGCAAAAAAATATCTACATTTTGGCGCAAACCGCAATTCAATATCTGCATTCGTTTTCAAGTTACGTGAGGTCTATGGTCTCCATAATATCGTACCTGGCCGACCTTAGTGGGTATATGGCAAAAACAGGTGTGACGTGAGGTAACCATTGGCGTTCTAATGTAGGGTGCCACCAGCTCACATTCATTTCGAGTATCAGATCAAAATCGACAAACTTTATAATGTCAATAGATGGCACCACTAAGAAATCTAAATATTTTACATGGTAATTTAGCCTAAAACAATTTTTTTTTTGTTTTGAAAATAATTTTTTTTATTTTGGTGTCATATCGAAGTCTTTTCGACACTAAAAGTAGTTTCGAAAAGAAGCTCTTTGTGACACTCCTTTTTTACTTTTCGCAGGTTGGTAACACTGGCTGACTGATGGCCATCGAACTATCATTCGCGATAAAAAATAATAGAAGATTTCTATATTTGGCATGTAGTGTTACCAACCTAAACATATGAAATCAGGAAATATGAGAATAAAATGTCCAAGAAAAGTTTTTTTTTTTAATTAAACAATACCAAAATAGAAAAAATAGTATAAAATATTCGTTTCATAAGACATTTTATCGCACTCGCCCTTTAGAAAACTCGCCTCCGGCTCGTTTTCTAATATAGGGCTCGTGCGATAAAATGACGTCTTATGAAACTTGTATTTTAATGTACTATTTTTTAATTTTTTTTGGTAGATTATAAATATACAATAATAACAAAGTAAACAACAGCAAAAAAAAAACATACAAAAAATAAGAAAATTAAAGATGAAAAACTTTATTATTATTATTTTGAAAACTTTAAAAAATACTTCGAATTGTTTAGAAGTGACCTGAAGTTTGGGACAAAGAATAATTATTATGGAAATAATGAGTGATAAGGAAGAATTTTTACTATTTTCATTATAATACAATGTCAATAGATGGCACTAGTTGAGAAATTTCCAATATTTTTTAATCGAATGTTGACAGCAGTGTGCACGTTTACTTTGAGCCTTTTTCTACGAGAGTGAGGACAATTGAACAGTGCGGAAAATCGATTTTCTCTCACGGTACGGCGAATTTTTTCCGCACGGATATCGGTGCGGAATAGCTATTTACCTAACGAGTGCGGAAAAATATTTTCCGCAAGTGTTAGGTACAATATTTTTCCTACAGGCGTAAAAATGTAAAATTATGGTTTTTTTTTTTTTGTAAAATTTTTTCCGCACTGACAGCCGTGCGGAAAAACTTTTTCCGCACTGATATGCGTGCGGTAAAAGTTTTACCGCACCGTGCGGGAAAACTCATTTTCCGTACGAACATCAGTGCGGAAAATCGATTTTTTCTACTGACGTTTCATAATAGCAACTTTTCGATTGTCATTTTAGTTTTAAAACGATATTCTTTTAAGCACTGAGTGCGTAAAAGTTACTTTTAGGCACTCAGTGCGTAAAAGTGACATTTGAATGCGTAAAAGTGACTTTTGAGTGCGTAAAAGTAATTTTTAAGCACTAGTGCCTAAAAGTGTCATTCATTCTTCAGAAATAAAAACCACACTAAACATAGATTTGAATTTTGTTTTGTATTTATTATGAATATTAAAAATGTAATTATTGAATTGAACGTTTGGGTTAGTCAAAACAGAACTTTGTGTTGTTACCTACTTTTTAGGATTTTAATTATTAATGTCGAATCTTGAAAAAAAAATCGCATGAAAAGTGTCAGGTGTCAAGTAAAAGCAGGTAACAAAGATTTTGGGCGTAATCGACTTATTCACATGAAATAAAATTGTGTTTTTTTACTATAAAATGCCAGTAGAAAAAATCTTGTATACAATACGTTACGAAACGATGTCTTTTAGTCACTCGACGTGTTGTCCAACTCGGCTTTGCCTCGTTGGACAATTTTCACGTCGCGTGCCTAAAAGACGCTCATTTCGTAACTTATTGTATAAATAGCTATTTTCGCACGGCTGTAGGAAATAGTTATTTTCCTAACAAGTGCGCAAAGTGTTACTTTTCCGCACGCAAACACAGTTATACGAACGACGCGAAGCGGAGTTCGGATACGTGTTTGCGTGCGGAAAAGACACTTTGCGCACGTGTTAGGAACAACATTTTTCCTACGAGCTTCATATCAGATAGGTTATAACAAAAATTTAAAAAAAAAACGATAATTTGTTTAATTATTTTTAATTAACTTGAAGGGAACCTGTATGCATTTATCAAAAAATTACATAACAGAAAATCCTCGTCAGAGCTGTTCATCTTAAAGAGTTTAAATTTGATGAGAAAGTTTGTAGATTTTTGCATATAAATAAAGAACAAATCTGACAATGTGTCAAAGTTAATTTATATTTGGTGTTTGTATAGATGTTGGCTGATATAGAAACAGAGGAAAAATTTGTCATCATGTGTCAAAGTCGACAGGTGCACTTATTGTTGCTTGACAATTATAATTACTTTTCGGCACTCAGTGCGGATAAGGCCTGTATCCGCACTGAGTGCGGAAAAGTGTAACTTTGAGCCCGGAAATGCGTGCGGAAAAGTACTACTTTGCGCACGCTCGTAGGAAAAAATATTTTTTCTATTTTGGTGTCATATCGAAGTCTTTTCGACACTAAAAGTAGTTTCGAAAAGAAGCTTTTTGTGACACTCCTTTTTTACTTATCGGAGGTTGGTAACACTGGCTGACTGATGGCCATCGAACTGTCATTCGCGATTTTATAAATAGAAGATTTCTATATTTGGCATGTAGTGTTACCAACCTAAACATATGAAATCAGGAAATATGAGAATAAAATTTCCAAGAAAAATTTGCTTTTTTAATTAAACAATACCAAAATAGAAAAAATAGTATAAAATATTCGTTTCATAAGACATTTTATCGCACTCGCCCTTTAGAAAACTCGCCTCCGCCCGTTTTCTAATATAGGGCTCGTGCGATAAAATGACGTCTTATGAAACTTGTATTTTAATGTACTATTCCGCACGGCTGTCAAAAAAAAATCAATAAAGTACTGCCTACAAATTATGTAGGTATATGTACCTACTTTTTTCCGCACGTCTGTAGAAAAACTATTGTACCTAACACATGCGGAAAATCTGTTTTCCAAACTCGGTTGCTTCACCGAATTCCGCTACGCGTCTTTCCAGAGGTTATTCTAACGTGCAGTTGGACACAAAATGTGCAGTAGGAAAAGTAAATTGTGCAGTGGGAAATTAAAATCTGTGTAGAGACAGATAAGAAATGTGGTGATAAATGTAAAAAAGGGTGTGGCACCCCCAAAAGAAACCGAACTTTGATAGCGAATTCCATTGGAATAAGGGTTAGTGCGTACTGAGTGTATTCGTATCTTATTCTACTTGTATAAGAAAGAGATACAAATACATTTTTCTGCGATTGACAAGAAATGTCAGCATTTTTGACCAGTTGACAGGTCGCAAAACTCAATATTCTGGTATTTCGATTATGTTTCAATAGTTGCTAAGGAATCGATGAATAACAATACCGGAAACACTTTTCCGGCCTAGGCCGGGAAAGTGATTCTCGTATTGCTGAATAATTGGAACTAAAAGATAAACATTTAACAGGTATTTAACCGATCGCAGAAAAAATAGTATGTGTATTTCGGTGGAAAAGCACATTCTCAGCCTTCGGTATTTGCCGGCCTCGGCTACGCCTCGCCCGTCAACTTACACCGTCGGCCAAGAATGTGTCACTTTTCCACCTAAATACACAATATACTATTTTTTGCACTGATTTTACCAATGGAATTCGCTATGAGATTCGCCTAAAACTTTTTAATTATAGCGAATTCTATTAGTAGAATTAATACAAAAAATGTATTTATCTCTTTCTTGTGCAAGCTAGTAGAGAAAGATACGAATACACTCAGTGTGCACTATCCCTTTGAATAGAATTCGCTATAAAATGGCATGCGGGCAGTGCGGACACTGTGCAAACTAGAAAACAAGTTAGGGCCAGTTGCTGAGAAGTAAAAATATAAAAAATAGATTTATTTGTAAGGTTACATTTTTTTCGTCCATCGCAACGATCTTGGGGGGGGGTAATCACCCCCCCTTGTATACGCCGGTGGTGTTTATAGCTTTTACATGGTAATTTAGCGTAAAATAACAAGTTACCTACTAAAGTTTGGGATAGTCGAAAAAAGGAACAACAAAAAATAAATAGATTCGCGGTGCGGAATTCATGTGCAAATGACTCTATGGTTGAACCAAATCCAAGCGGCAATCATGACAATAATGACATAACTGGTCATTTTCATTACAACCTATGAAATGTCCTCCGTGCATGCGTACTGGTCCAGGTAGGGCGTTTCAACCAATAGCAAGGCTGGTGTTTCTTTACAATTTAGGTTATATTATGTTATATAATGACATTTACTGCCGGTTGGATTTGGAAATGGCATAGATCCTAATTTTCAAAATTGTCAATAGATTGCATTACCAGTTGAGAAGTTTAGCAATCTTAAAATAAATATGTATTTCGTTTATTTATGGGAGGAGAAAAAATAGGGTATGCAACTCTCATGTAATTGCCATTAATACACTCGCATGTTATATATGAAACTCGCGGCTCGTTTCGTATCCTACACCATGCTCGTGTATTAATGGCTATCATTACATGATCATACTGTTTTTTGTATTTGCGCATATACACCGTGATTTACGTAGCCCGTGCAACGTGCATTAGAAGTTTTTCAGATTGCAGGTGGATTAGTAGAGACAGCATCTAATCCATCTGCAATTTAATGCACGGGCTACGTAAATCACCCTGTAGTTATAGGTGGTTCAAAAAAGTGTGACACATCGAATTTAATTTTTTTTCAATTAAACATATATTTTTATATTTTTTGAAAGTGCTTTCAAAGACAAATAAATATAAAGGGTGTTTTTTTTAAAACTTACGACCCCTATTATCTCGGAGTTGAAAATTTCCGAAAAAATCCCTGAAACACGTAAACTATAATTTTAAGAAGGATGAGTTTTCATTCAAAATTCACTTTCCCCCTCTCAACCCCTCAGCTCCCAGAGCCACCCCCTAGAAAATCTTAAATGAGAAGGGGTCAAGTGATACGTCATTTTAGAAGGTTTTTAATTTCATACATTTTGGTACTAAATTTTAATCCCCAAGTTCAATTGTTTTCAAAGGGAGGTTTAACGATAATCAACATTTGAAGTGACATTTTTGCATGTAAAAATGTCACTTCAAGTGTTGATTATTGTTAAACCTTTCTTAAAATGGTCGGTGCAAACGGCCATTAGATTTTTATAAGCTGTCATTTGACAGCAACTTTGAATTTAATCCATGATCACAAATTCTGGTTAAAAATTTAATCTTCGTCTAAATTCAAAGGATAGTAGTAGTACAGCAACAGGGGTATGACTACAAAAATCCGACCATAACCTCAATCTTTCATTCTTGACACGTGGTGGATGCGCCGTCGTTGACACGAAGGTGGATGCGCCGCCATGGCGCCATTTTCTCGACAGATGGCGCCATGGGATCTGCGCCCGCAGGGCTCCGCCCCCCAAAAAGGGGACCCACAGGGCTGCGCCCCCCAAAAGGGGGCCCACAGGGCTGCGCCCCCCAAAAAGGGGCTCCCCGGATTTTATTATGGGTACCAGAAAAAGGGGTGGGGGGAAATGTTTTCCCGCCATTTTGTCAAACGTCCCCTGTCAAACGTCATTTGTCAAACGTCACCTGTCAAACGTCATGACGTCATAGCGGGAGTTTTGAGTCGTTTCGGGTTCTGTGATGACGTCATAGCGACCTGGGTCACGTCCGTGGAGTCATTTAGAGTACATGGTGCAAAGTTTGATTCCGGATTCGGGTTCTGTGATGACGTCATAGCGACCTGGGTCACGGCCGTGGAGTCATTTAGAGTACATAGTGCAAAGTTTGATTCAGGGTTCGGGTTCTGTGATGACGTCATAGCGACCTGGGTCACGTTCGTGGCGCCATTTAGAGTACATAGTGCGAAGTTCGTTTCATGGTTCTGTGATGACGTCATAGCGACCTGGGTCACGTGGGTTACGTCAGTGCGGGTCCGTGGCGCCATTTAGAGTACATAGTGCAAAGTTCGATTCATGGTTCGGGTTCTGTGATGACGTCATAGCGACCTGGGTCACGTCCGTGGCGCCATTTAGAGTACATGTGTCAAGTTTGATGTGTCTTATAACAGGATGCTGTGGTGGTGACGTAACTATGAGGGTCCAGCAGCTAGCTTCATGTTGTACCTGGTAGAGGGTGTTCGAACTCAAGGATGAAACACACCTACAGGATTGCTTATTGACCTCGTGTGTTACCATTTACGACGCCATAACTAAGCCATCAGCTGTTTAAACAACCTACGTCAAGGTGAGAAATAACATGCTGCTTACGTCACAACTGGTGATTTAACGTTGGGGAGAGAGTGGATTTGTTCCACACAGGCCTTATGAGGATAGGCTATCCTGTAGTAGTAGTGTGTATTATCCTTGGTTGGAACCAACATTTGATGGGGAAGGGGCCTCGTTTTTTTTTTTTATTAAAAACATACATTTTTTAAGACAACGATTTCAAAAAGCGAATATTTTCCATCAATAAACTGCTTAATGATCTAATCATTTTGGTGGTACGTCTTGGGAGAAACACTGCGTTGTCGTCAAATTCAACGAGTATTTCAAATCCATAGCTAAAAATATGCCACAATTGTATCGATTACCTAAGTATATAAGATATTTACTTACTAGGTTAAAATAATAATTGTTGCTCAATAATTTTATAATCCTCACTGTGACGAGAAAGAATACAACACTGTGGGCACCCCTTTTAATTCGAACTTCGCTTGACATCTGTTGATCTACCTTAATTTGTATAGTTTACTGGTTCCAGTAAAGATTTGCAATTATTTTGAGGTCTGTATCGTAGAAAATATTGGGTACACTCACTTTCTACGAGGACTTATAATTTTCTCAGCGTTTTTGATCCTTTGTTATAAAAAGACAGGTCTTGTTGATTGATTTCAAATCCATATCTAAAATATTCATAATTGTATCGATATTAGTAAGTATATAAGATATTCACTTACTTGCTTAAAATGATAATTGTTGTGCAATAATTTTATAGTTCACCGAGTTTCAAACAAGACTAAAAGAGCTTAGTTATTATAAAATCCGATTTAAACTTCGAAGTAATCACATACAAAAATCGCTGCCAAAATATTGGGAATTTCACTCTATATCAGGCTTTAGGTCTTGTAATTTTCTCAGTGTTTTTAATCCTTTGCTATAAAAAAAACAGGTCTTGTTGTTGATTGATATTAGTATATAAGATATTTACTTACTTGGTTAAAATGATAATTGTTGTGCAATAATTTTATATTTTTCACTGGTGACGAGTTTGAGCAAACTGAAAGAAGCTTGTTATTATAAAATCCGATTTAAACTTTGATATCACATACAAAAGCACCGTCAAATGTAAACGCTTATTCGGCAGTTTTTTTATCTGAATTATATCAGGACCGTTCGCAGAAATCGCCCGAGAAAAACAACAACACATTTTAAAGATAATTTTTTAGTTTAAGGCGTAATTATTAAGTTAGATATTTGATATGTCCATTTTTATTTTAAAAAAGGTGACAAATTCAATCGATTTATCAAAATTTAAAAGAATAGATTCAAATTAGCATCGTTGACATTTTATTAGCCAATAACCCTATGCAATACAAAATTTAAGTGGATACATTGTTACCTGTAAAAGATGAGGATTCAATTTTTATTCTTTGTACAAAAAACGCAGCATCCAGTACCAGTACTTTGAACCTGGATTTTCAAAGTTTAGTTTCTTGTGCGATAAGTGTCGGTTTCGAAAAACTGTAAGTACTATTTTTAAATATCTAAGTGATGTAGGATAAATCATGCCCTGAGACATATTTTAAATTAACACAAACCTCGATTATTGAATTATTTTTATTTTCCTTAACACATAAACATATTGTTTGTTTTTTAAAAATACAGACAACCCTGAGTACCTATTTTTTAATTTAATTCCAATAGTTTTTTTCGGAGCAACTTGAATTTACTTTTACACTTACATTTGCACAAAACTCAAATTTAGGTAGGTTCTTTAACCAATTTAAACTGGTTTTATTTTTTCATTTATTTTAAAACAAACCTCCATAAACAGCGAATTTTTAATTTTATGTACAAAATCGTTCACCAGGAAGGAGATAACCTGAAACGTCATGGGATTGCTAATCATCTTCCAAGATCTGTAACCAGTGTGGTGGGATTTTTAAAGCAGAGGGGGCTATCCAACACCATCAAAACACCCAGCTCCAAGAGAGCCTCCAAACGAAAGGCTGGAGATCCCACCGCCCCCATGATGAAGCAAGCTAGACTTTTGCTGGTAAGTTGACATTAATCGCATTTTTTAAATCTAATTTAATTATTTTCAGGACCTTCAATATCAGCCACATGCCGGTGGTGTGAGGATTGCGACTTGGAGGCACCGATAAATCAATGGGTTGGTCATCTTCGGTGTCTCTAGCACCGAGCCAACACCTGGTGAAGCAGGAGGAAGACGTTAGTCTTGTCAAAACATCTTTCAAGAACCGAATTGAAACATAGCGGCTTTCATCAAAGCAGAACCCTATCAGCGTGAAGCACGTTTTGAAATTAGCTGTGGCATACCTATCCAGTATTAGGACGGACGGAGGACACAATTACCAGGATAGCAGAAAATGCGTATGCGAAAAAAATAATTTAGAGCAAACAGTTAAATAGCGCAAGGATATGAGAAAACTAACTTCGCACATTCTTGAGCAACCGACCCACCGAATTCAGCAAACATGCGTACACGTAAACGAGAAGAAGGGGTTTTAGAACTGGTTTTTCCTTCAACAAATCACGGTAACTATGGAATAACATAATAGAGGACTAAAATATGACACAACCACTTTCAAGTTGAAACTGGAAGTAGCCTATAAGGGGCCCAAATAGCCTCAGTAAAGTGCTAGAAAGATACCGGTTGCCACTACCACCCCCTGCTCAGAAATAAATTTGGTCATTTGGGTTTTCAGGCATCCTGAACAAAAAGTTCACAGAATTCCAGGAAAAAGAATGCGGTGTGTATCATTTCAATTGCAGTGTTATATACTAAACAATGTCTCTTACAGGCTGGACGCTACAACAACTTTAAGCTCTAAATATAAGTATCAATAGGATCATAACCCTCTAAAAGCTTATTCATATCTGCCAGTACCAGGATAACCTGTAACGTCATGGGAGTTGCCGCACATCTGCAATCAATGTGGTGGAATTTTTAATTCATTTCATCCACAAATAACATGGGTTGAGGAAAAAAGTATGCGGAAATTTGGGATCTGTTTCTATTTAAATACTCAATATCTATTGAAAAAAAAAAAAAATATATTCAAGGGTGACGATAAAGACGTATTTCATTTTTATGATTATGAATATTGATACAATTTAGATGGTAGTCGCACTCACAGTCCCATTAACCATATTGGCAATGATTGTTGAGAATAAAAATAAGCTTTAGTATAAACTATGTTTTATTCTCCTGAGAATGACAGAGATGAAGCCACCATTGATCTCTGTATACCACCAACTCACAGTCAAATAGCGCCAGCACACACTTAACATAATATCATACAACTTTTATTTATGTTCCAAAATTGTATCAAGATTATTTTCATTTCAATAATTTTTGAAAAGAAACTTCTTAAACGGCTTTCTGCTATTTGGACGACAATGGAGAGTGATTTGAAAAACGCGTCACGGGCAAATTTCGTTACTCGAGAGAGAAGAAAGATGTAACGTAAAGGAACAGAGAAAGACAGCTATTGATTGACACAAACCAAGGATTATAAGCGTCGAGAGGAGTGCCCATTATTGACAAGCGCCGATATTGACACAAACCAAGGATTATAAGCGTAAGGAGGATTGCCTATTATTGACAAGCGGTATTGGAAAAATAAAATCATTTCTGGCGAATTTCGAGGTTTTCCTGATATCTCTGGACAGCACTCGGAATTTTTGAAATATCAATGCAGCATAATAATGAGCACAAAGTTGCACTATACTTTTTTCTGATTCAACCGACGTCGGGTCTCTTTCCGTAGGATTCCAATACAGGATTCGAATAGGATTCAAAATAGCTAGTATTCGAATGCTACCCAAGTCTCCCAAAGTACCAAGTGTTATCACAGGAGTCTATTCGAAACATGCCGCATTAGTAATAATTATCAAACTTCAAACTTGTATAACAGGAGACTTTCTCATTGAAATGAAGCATTACGTTGATAGACTTGATACTGTTTACAATCCCAATCCCCATTAAGTATACAAAACCCAGATGTAAGGGTGAAACTGATATACCCAATCGACTTTGTTTGCCTTACGAATTTTCACAATTTGTTGAACAAAAAAGGATACCATCCCATTATTTTGCAAAACCCGAACGTAGAACCTAAATTATGAAGTTGTACTAGTAAATTTTCTGTTAAATAAAACTTTTGTTATTATATTTTTCTGCTATTTATTTATAGCCTCTAGACTAGGTTAGGCTATAATAATTTAAACAAAATTCAACGAGAGCATTGTGCACAACATTAGGATAGGCCATCGAATACTATATTGTTAAGCTTTTTTAAGTCGACACTTTCCGTATGGGGAGCAAAAGAAGGAAGGATACGGTAAAAACAGGTGTGAGATCAGGTGACCATTGACGTACAATCGTAGGGAGTCACACCAACTCATATTGGAGTATCAGCTAGGGGATTCTCATCTTGTCACAAGTCGCTATGGCTCGCTAGCTGTCATTCGATACCTATTTCGATATCGGATGGAGAGTGATTCATATGTATTATTGTCGAATTTCGTATCGACATCAAATAGACGGTGGTATGAAAAACGAGAGAAAAATCGACCTTCAAATTTGAATGATAGATGATAGATTATGTTTATCATTTTATAATTTATTTTTCGCTTCAATTCAAACTATTTTTACTTCTAAAGATTCCTTTCGCGTTGAAAATAATTTCAATTTTTAATTATTATGTTGCAACGAAATCTTAAGGCAGCACCGTCAACAGCAAAACCTTCACTTTAGACGCACGACTCGTAGGGTAGGAGAAACTTAAATTTACATTTTTCTTCTCGTCTCTCAACTCCACACTCCCGTATTCCTTATGTGAGAATGACCGCGTTCACCAGCACTCAACATGTTGAGTGATTAGTCAGCGGCTTTGTTGAAATTGATGAAATATAACGAAGGATTACATACACAAACGACAAACATAAAACATAAACACAACACATGACACCACAACTTGTCACTTCAAAATAAAAAAGGATAGCCAATCATTCGAACAAAGATCAGCAAATCGAAAAGCCGAAACGGGACCTCTTACTTACGTCAGAGAGTCGATCCGAACTAGCATAAGAATCAGCAATTCGACATCGAATTGGTCTTAAGAATTCCGCAGGATTATAAATGATGGACTGTATACGCATGCAATTTAATTCATTTTACCTACTCATCAATAACTGATAGACTGTGCCTGACTCATCCATATAATATTATAGGTCCTGCAAAATATTAATGAAACCGAACAAACACACTGCATACATAAAACGTCCATTTTATGTCATATTCACGTTCATACGTCCATATGACCTATTCACTGATCTCGAAAATAAATGGATAAACAAAGAACGCTACTAATGCTGCTAATTCACGAGGTCAAAATCTAAACAAAAACAACTGACTGGGACAGCTGTGAGCATGCGCAGTAGATACATGTATTGTGCGTACACAAAATCTGGCCAATGAAAATGAAGGAATTTCGAAACTTAGAACAGTTGTTCGAAAGATAAGACACTGCGCAGGCGTAAGGCTGTTCCGTTGCACAACTGTTCGTAGAATATTGATCCCAAACTTTCGCACAAATTATGCAAATCAAGCCGTATGAATTGTTTATCCATTTATTTTTTAGATCAGTGGACCTATTCAGAACGTACATTAGACGTACATTTTAGTAAAAACATTCATATTACGTACATTTACATCCACCATTTTGGTTTTATGTTAAAGTGTAAAATACAAACAGGTCACTGTTTATTTATTTAATTCCTCGTGTCTAAGTTTAACTTTGTTTGAATCTCTATTAATCCTAGTAATTCAAATCATTGGCTTAGAAAATCGTGTGTTTATTTTAGTGGCAGGCAGACGTAATAATTAAAAATTGATAAAAAAATTTCTTGCCTCGACTGGAATTTAAACCCAGGACCCCTGAATTTCCAGTGCAACGCTCTAACCAACTAAGCTACCAGGAGCTGTTTCATTACTACCTTTTCGAATGTCGATCAAATCTGGAACGCAAAATAAATGGAAAATAGTATAGAAGGACTAACCACACAGCGTTTTTATGCCTAGGGAGTTTATCGATACCGTGGGAAAAATCTAGATCGACGATGCATTTGATCTGAAATTTCGGGGTTTGACCCGAACCAAACCCAAATTTTTGGGGAGTTTCCCGGAATTCGACCGCAGCTCCTTATCTCATGCTATCATCCTAAAAACACAGTTATCGTCCCGCCATCGAGCGTCATCTTCGTCGTCGTCTCGTCATCGATCGATTGCAAAAATTCTAGCCGGGGAATCGAGTCCTCAGACCATCACACCAAAATCCAGCACTGTAGACAAGGCACTAGATCCTTGAGTAATTATTGATAAAAAATGTTTGTAAGTAAAGTCTATACCAAGTCACTTGGACTAGCATAAAAACTAACTAAATCCCGGCATCCATCAGCTTTTTCTTTGTCAAACATGGACGGCGTAATTTCAAAAAACAGTACTAAAATTAATAATCAATAGACAGTATGTCAATCAATCATGATCGGCAATGGCCAATCAGATCTATTGCGTCCACGTTTACTGGTATCGAACGTGTACATGGAGGATGAAGCCAATCAGATAATATACCTATCCATTCTTACTTGTCTGGCTTCCAACGGGTACGAGGATCAATCAGTATAAATTTTGCTATATTTTTCAATATGTGATGCAGTATATTGACCATACGTTTATTTTAGGCTTGGTCCAAGTAACTTCGTATAGACTATAAAACGTTCTAACTATACAGGTCCAGAGACAATTATAAGTGTGTAGACAGCTATACAGGTCCAGAGACAGGTCCGATTCAGCTTTTCGAGACAGATCTGTCTACACAGACTGCTTTTCGAGACAGCTTTTCGAGACAGGTCTGTCTACATAGACTGCTTTTCGAGACAGATCTGTCTACACAGACAGCTTTTCGAGACAGATCTGTCTATACAGACTGCTTTTCGAGACAGCTTTTCGAGACAGGTCTGTCTACATAGACTGCTTTTCGAGACAGGTCTGTCTACACAGACAGCTTTTCGAGACAGGTCTGTCTACACAGGCAGCTTTTCGAGACAGGTCTGTCTACACAGACAGCTTTTCGAGACAGGTCTGTCTACACAGGCAGCTTTTCGAGACTGGTCTGTCTACACAGATAGCTTTTCGAGACAGGTTAGTAGTAACGGGGGCACCTGAGCCTGAGAAATTTTTCGATACCGTGGAAAAATCTCTAAATCGGCGGCGCCTTTGATCTGAAACAGCTATACAGGTCTAGAGATAGGGTTGTATACACCTATACAGGGCTAGAGACAGGCCTGTATACAGCAATGGTAAGCAAGGGTTAGTTTGGGTTAGTTATAGGTTAGCATAGGACCCCCCACGTCGTTGGGTCAGTTACGAATCTTCCCTAACTGACCCAACGACGTGGGGGGTCCTATGCTAACCTATAACTAACCCAAACTAACCCTTGCTTACCATTGCTGTATACAGGCCTGTCTCTAGCCCTGTATAGGTGTATACAACCCTATCTCTAGACCTGTATAGCTGTTTCAGATCAAAGGCGCCGCCGATTTAGAGATTTTTCCACGGTATCGAAAAATTTCTCAGGCTCAGGTGCCCCCGTTACTACTAACCTGTCTCGAAAAGCTATCTGTGTAGACAGACCAGTCTCGAAAAGCTGCCTGTGTAGACAGACCTGTCTCGAAAAGCTGTCTGTGTAGACAGACCTGTCTCGAAAAGCTGCCTGTGTAGACAGACCTGTCTCGAAAAGCTGTCTGTGTAGACAGACCTGTCTCGAAAAGCAGTCTATGTAGACAGACCTGTCTCGAAAAGCTGTCTCGAAAAGCAGTCTGTATAGACAGATCTGTCTCGAAAAGCTGTCTGTGTAGACAGATCTGTCTCGAAAAGCAGTCTATGTAGACAGACCTGTCTCGAAAAGCTGTCTCGAAAAGCAGTCTGTGTAGACAGATCTGTCTCGAAAAGCTGAATCGGACCTGTCTCTGGACCTGTATAGCTGTCTACACACTTATAATTGTCTCTGGACCTGTATAGTTAGAACGTTTTATAGTCTATACGAAGTTACTTGGACCAAGCCTAAAATAAACGTATGGTCAATATACTGCATCACATATTGAAAAATATAGCAAAATTTATACTGATTGATCCTCGTACCCGTTGGAAGCCAGACAAGTAAGAATGGATAGGTATATTATCTGATTGGCTTCATCCTCCATGTACACGTTCGATACCAGTAAACGTGGACGCAATAGATCTGATTGGCCATTGCCGATCATGATTGATTGACATACTGTCTATTGATTATTAATTTTAGTACTGTTTTTTGAAATTACGCCGTCCATGTTTGACAAAGAAAAAGCTGATGGATGCCGGGATTTAGTTAGTTTTTATGCTAGTCCAAGTGACTTGGTATAGACTTTACTTACAAACATTTTTTATCAATAATTACTCAAGGATCTAGTGCCTTGTCTACAGTGCTGGATTTTGGTGTGATGGTCTGAGGACTCGATTCCCCGGCTAGAATTTTTGCAATCGATCGATGACGAGACGACGACGAAGATGACGCTCGATGGCGGGACGATAACTGTGTTTTTAGGATGATAGCATGAGATAAGGAGCTGCGGTCGAATTCCGGGAAACTCCCCAAAAATTTGGGTTTGGTTCGGGTCAAACCCCGAAATTTCAGATCAAATGCATCGTCGATCTAGATTTTTCCCACGGTATCGATAAACTCCCTAGGCATAAAAACGCTGTGTGGTTAGTCCTTCTATACTATTTTCCATTTATTTTGCGTTCCAGATTTGATCGACATTCGAAAAGGTAGTAATGAAACAGCTCCTGGTAGCTTAGTTGGTTAGAGCGTTGCACTGGAAATTCAGGGGTCCTGGGTTTAAATTCCAGTCGAGGCAAGAAATTTTTTTATCAATTTTTAATTATTACGTCTGCCTGCCACTAAAATAAACACACGATTTTCTAAGCCAATGATTTGAATTACTAGGATTAATAGAGATTCAAACAAAGTTAAACTTAGACACGAGGAATTAAATAAATAAACAGTGACCTGTTTGTATTTTACACTTTAACATAAAACCAAAATGGTGGATGTAAATGTACGTAATATGAATGTTTTTACTAAAATGTACGTCTAATGTACGTTCTGAATAGGTCCACTGATCTAAAAAATAAATGGATAAACAATTCATACGGCTTGATTTGCATAATTTGTGCGAAAGTTTGGGATCAATATTCTACGAACAGTTGTGCAACGGAACAGCCTTACGCCTGCGCAGTGTCTTATCTTTCGAACAACTGTTCTAAGTTTCGAAATTCCTTCATTTTCATTGGCCAGATTTTGTGTACGCACAATACATGTATCTACTGCGCATGCTCACAGCTGTCCCAGTCAGTTGTTTTTGTTTAGATTTTGACCTCGTGAATTAGCAGCATTAGTAGCGTTCTTTGTTTATCCATTTATTTTCGAGATCAGTGAATAGGTCATATGGACGTATGAACGTGAATATGACATAAAATGGACGTTTTATGTATGCAGTGTGTTTGTTCGGTTTCATTAATATTTTGCAGGACCTATAATATTATATGGATGAGTCAGGCACAGTCTATCAGTTATTGATGAGTAGGTAAAATGAATTAAATTGCATGCGTATACAGTCCATCATTTATAATCCTGCGGAATTCTTAAGACCAATTCGATGTCGAATTGCTGATTCTTATGCTAGTTCGGATCGACTCTCTGACGTAAGTAAGAGGTCCCGTTTCGGCTTTTCGATTTGCTGATCTTTGTTCGAATGATTGGCTATCCTTTTTTATTTTGAAGTGACAAGTTGTGGTGTCATGTGTTGTGTTTATGTTTTATGTTTGTCGTTTGTGTATGTAATCCTTCGTTATATTTCATCAATTTCAACAAAGCCGCTGACTAATCACTCAACATGTTGAGTGCTGGTGAACGCGGTCATTCTCACATAAGGAATACGGGAGTGTGGAGTTGAGAGACGAGAAGAAAAATGTAAATTTAAGTTTCTCCTACCCTACGAGTCGTGCGTCTAAAGTGAAGGTTTTGCTGTTGACGGTGCTGCCTTAAGATTTCGTTGCAACATAATAATTAAAAATTGAAATTATTTTCAACGCGAAAGGAATCTTTAGAAGTAAAAATAGTTTGAATTGAAGCGAAAAATAAATTATAAAATGATAAACATAATCTATCATCTATCATTCAAATTTGAAGGTCGATTTTTCTCTCGTTTTTCATACCACCGTCTATTTGATGTCGATACGAAATTCGACAATAATACATATGAATCACTCTCCATCCGATATCGAAATAGGTATCGAATGACAGCTAGCGAGCCATAGCGACTTGTGACAAGATGAGAATCCCCTAGCTGATACTCCAATATGAGTTGGTGTGACTCCCTACGATTGTACGTCAATGGTCACCTGATCTCACACCTGTTTTTACCGTATCCTTCCTTCTTTTGCTCCCCATACGGAAAGTGTCGACTTAAAAAAGCTTAACAATATAGTATTCGATGGCCTATCCTAATGTTGTGCACAATGCTCTCGTTGAATTTTGTTTAAATTATTATAGCCTAACCTAGTCTAGAGGCTATAAATAAATAGCAGAAAAATATAATAACAAAAGTTTTATTTAACAGAAAATTTACTAGTACAACTTCATAATTTAGGTTCTACGTTCGGGTTTTGCAAAATAATGGGATGGTATCCTTTTTTGTTCAACAAATTGTGAAAATTCGTAAGGCAAACAAAGTCGATTGGGTATATCAGTTTCACCCTTACATCTGGGTTTTGTATACTTAATGGGGATTGGGATTGTAAACAGTATCAAGTCTATCAACGTAATGCTTCATTTCAATGAGAAAGTCTCCTGTTATACAAGTTTGAAGTTTGATAATTATTACTAATGCGGCATGTTTCGAATAGACTCCTGTGATAACACTTGGTACTTTGGGAGACTTGGGTAGCATTCGAATACTAGCTATTTTGAATCCTATTCGAATCCTGTATTGGAATCCTACGGAAAGAGACCCGACGTCGGTTGAATCAGAAAAAAGTATAGTGCAACTTTGTGCTCATTATTATGCTGCATTGATATTTCAAAAATTCCGAGTGCTGTCCAGAGATATCAGGAAAACCTCGAAATTCGCCAGAAATGATTTTATTTTTCCAATACCGCTTGTCAATAATAGGCAATCCTCCTTACGCTTATAATCCTTGGTTTGTGTCAATATCGGCGCTTGTCAATAATGGGCACTCCTCTCGACGCTTATAATCCTTGGTTTGTGTCAATCAATAGCTGTCTTTCTCTGTTCCTTTACGTTACATCTTTCTTCTCTCTCGAGTAACGAAATTTGCCCGTGACGCGTTTTTCAAATCACTCTCCATTGTCGTCCAAATAGCAGAAAGCCGTTTAAGAAGTTTCTTTTCAAAAATTATTGAAATGAAAATAATCTTGATACAATTTTGGAACATAAATAAAAGTTGTATGATATTATGTTAAGTGTGTGCTGGCGCTATTTGACTGTGAGTTGGTGGTATACAGAGATCAATGGTGGCTTCATCTCTGTCATTCTCAGGAGAATAAAACATAGTTTATACTAAAGCTTATTTTTATTCTCAACAATCATTGCCAATATGGTTAATGGGACTGTGAGTGCGACTACCATCTAAATTGTATCAATATTCATAATCATAAAAATGAAATACGTCTTTATCGTCACCCTTGAATATATTTTTTTTTTTTTTCAATAGATATTGAGTATTTAAATAGAAACAGATCCCAAATTTCCGCATACTTTTTTCCTCAACCCATGTTATTTGTGGATGAAATGAATTAAAAATTCCACCACATTGATTGCAGATGTGCGGCAACTCCCATGACGTTACAGGTTATCCTGGTACTGGCAGATATGAATAAGCTTTTAGAGGGTTATGATCCTATTGATACTTATATTTAGAGCTTAAAGTTGTTGTAGCGTCCAGCCTGTAAGAGACATTGTTTAGTATATAACACTGCAATTGAAATGATACACACCGCATTCTTTTTCCTGGAATTCTGTGAACTTTTTGTTCAGGATGCCTGAAAACCCAAATGACCAAATTTATTTCTGAGCAGGGGGTGGTAGTGGCAACCGGTATCTTTCTAGCACTTTACTGAGGCTATTTGGGCCCCTTATAGGCTACTTCCAGTTTCAACTTGAAAGTGGTTGTGTCATATTTTAGTCCTCTATTATGTTATTCCATAGTTACCGTGATTTGTTGAAGGAAAAACCAGTTCTAAAACCCCTTCTTCTCGTTTACGTGTACGCATGTTTGCTGAATTCGGTGGGTCGGTTGCTCAAGAATGTGCGAAGTTAGTTTTCTCATATCCTTGCGCTATTTAACTGTTTGCTCTAAATTATTTTTTTCGCATACGCATTTTCTGCTATCCTGGTAATTGTGTCCTCCGTCCGTCCTAATACTGGATAGGTATGCCACAGCTAATTTCAAAACGTGCTTCACGCTGATAGGGTTCTGCTTTGATGAAAGCCGCTATGTTTCAATTCGGTTCTTGAAAGATGTTTTGACAAGACTAACGTCTTCCTCCTGCTTCACCAGGTGTTGGCTCGGTGCTAGAGACACCGAAGATGACCAACCCATTGATTTATCGGTGCCTCCAAGTCGCAATCCTCACACCACCGGCATGTGGCTGATATTGAAGGTCCTGAAAATAATTAAATTAGATTTAAAAAATTCGCTTAATGTCAACTTACCCGCAAAAGTCTAGCTTGCTTCATCATGGGGGCGGTGGGATCTCCAGCCTTTCGTTTGGAGGCTCTCTTGGAGCTGGGTGTTTGGGTGGTGTTGGATAGCCCCCTCTGCTTTAAAAATCCCACCACATTGGTTACAGATCTTGGAAGATGTTTAACAATCCCATGACGTTTCAGGTTATCTCCTTCCTGGTGAACGATTTTGTACATAAAATTAAAAATTCGCTGTTTATGGAGGTTTGTTTTAAAATAAATGAAAAAATAAAACCAGTTTAAATTGATTAAAGAACCTACCTAAATTTGAGTTTTGTGCAAATGTAAGTGTAAAAGTAAATTCAAGTTGCTCCGAAAAAAACTATTGGAATTAAATTAAGAAATAGGTACTCAGGGTTGTCTGTATTTTTAAAAAACAAACAATATGTTTATGTGTTAAGGAAAATAAAAATAATTCAATAATCGAGGTTTGTGTTAATTTAAAATATGTCTCAGGGCATGATTTATCCTACATCACTTAGATATTTAAAAATAGTACTTACAGTTTTTCGAAACCGACACTTATCGCACAAGAAACTAAACTTTGAAAATCCAGGTTCAAAGTACTGGTACTGGATGCTGCGTTTTTTGTACAAAAAATAAAAATTGAATCCTCATCTTTTACAGGTAACAATGTATCCACTGAAATTTTGTATTGCATAGGGTATTGGCTCATAAAATGTCAACGATGCTAATTTAAATCTATTCTTTTAAATTTTGATAAATTGATTGAATTTGTCACCTTTTAAAATAAAAATGGACATATTAATACCTATCTAACTTAATAATTACGCCTTAAACTAAAAAATTATCTTTAAAATGTGTTGTTGTTTTTCTCGGGCGATTTCTGCGAATGGTCCTGATATTTTTCAGATAAAAAAAAAAACTGCCGATTAAGCGTTTGCATTTAGCGGTGTTTTTTGTATGTGATACTTCGAAGTTTAAATCGGATTTTATAATAACAAGCTTCTTTCAGTTTGCTCAAACTGGTCAACAGTGAAAAATATAAAATTATTGCACAACAATTATCATTTTAACCAAGTAAGTAAATATCTTATATACTAATATCAATCAACAACAAGACCTGTTTTTTTATAGCAAAGGATTGAAAACACTGAGAAAATTACAAGACCTGAAGCCTCATAGAAAGTGAAATTCCCAATATTTTGACAGCGTTTTTTGTATGTTATGTTGTTAATTCGAAGTTTGAATCGGATTTTATAATAATTAAGCTCTTTCAGTCTTGTTTGAGACTCGTCAACAACAATAAAATTATTGCACAACAATTATCATTTTAACCAAGTAAGTGAATATCGATATCGATAGAATTATGGAATATTTTAGATATGGATTTGAAATCAATCAACAAGGCCTGTCTTTTTATAACAAAGGATCAAAAACGCTGAGAAAATTATAAGTCCTGGTATAAAGTGAAAGTTCCCAATATTTTCTACGATAGAGACCTCAAAATAATTGCAAATCTTTACTGGAACCAATAAACTATACAAATTAAGGTAGATCATAAAACTATTGTACAGAAATTATTATTTTAACCTAGTAAGTAAATATCTTATATACTTAGGTAATCGATACAATTGTGGCATATTTTTAGCTATGGATTTGAAATACTCGTCGAATTTGACGATAACGCAGTGTTGCTCCCAAGACGTACCACCAAAATGATTGGATCATATTAAGCAGTTTATTGATGGAAAATATTCGCTTTTTGAAATCGGTGTCTTAAAAAATGTATGTTTTTAATAAAAAAAAAAAACGAGGCCCCTTTCCCATCAAACGTTGGTTCCAACCAAGGATAATACACACTACTACTACAGGATAGCCTATCCTCATAAGGCCTGTGTGGAACAAATCCACTCTCTCCCCAACGTTAAATCACCAGTTGTGACGTAAGCAGCATGTTATTTCTCGCCTTGACGTAGGTTGTTTAAACAGCTGATGACTTAGTTATGGCGTCGTAAATGGTAGCACACGAGGTCAATAAGCAATCCTGCATGTGTGTATCATCCTTAAGTTCGAACACCCGCTACCAGGTACAACATGAAGCTAGCTGCTGGACCCTCATAGTTACGTCACCACCACAGCATCCTGTTATAAGACACATCAAACTTGACACATGTACTCTAAATGGCGCCACGGACGTGACCCAGGTCGCTATGACGTCATCACAGAACCCGAACCATGAATCGAACTTTGCACTATGTACTCTAAATGGCGCCACGGACCCGCACTGACGTAACCCACGTGACCCAGGTCGCTATGACGTCATCACAGAACCATGAAACGAACTTCGCACTATGTACTCTAAATGGCGCCACGAACGTGACCCAGGTCGCTATGACATCATCACAGAACCCGAACCCTGAATCAAACTTTGCACTATGTACTCTAAATGACTCCACGGACGTGACCCAGGTCGCTATGACGTCATCACAGAACCCGAACCCTGAATCAAACTTTGCACTATGTACTCTAAATGACTCCACGGACGTGACTCAGGTCGCTATGACGTCATCACAGAACCCGGAACGACTCAAAACTCCCGCTATGACGTCATGACGTTTGACAGATGACGTTTGACAGGTGACGTTTGACAGATGACGTTTGACAGGTGACGTTTGACAAGATGGCGGGAAAACATTTCCCCCCCACCCCTCTTCTGGTACCCATATTAAAATCCGGGGAGCCCCTTTTTGGGGGGCGCAGCCCTGTGGGCCCCCTTTTTGGGGGGTGGAGCCCTACGGGTCCCCTTTTTGGGGGGCGGAGCCCTGCGGGCGCAGATCCCATGGCGCCATCTGTCGAGAAAATGGCGCCATGGCGGCGCATCCACCTTCGTGTCAACGACGGCGCATCCACCACGTGTCAAGAATGAAAGATTGAGGTTATGGTCGGATTTTTGTAGTCATACCCCTGTTGCTGTACTACTGATAGTTTATGAAAATCTAAGATAAGAATGTAAGATCGGTTTTCCTCGAAAATTAACCGTTTAGGTTTTACCGCCTGTCAAAGTAGCAAAAAAGTTAGTTTTCAACTGTCAATATTTCCAAAACAATTTAATTTAGGGATTAAAATTTAGTACCTAATGGCCGTTTGCACCAAGGGCGTACCCAGGATCTGAAATAGGTGGGGGCTGACCAAAAAAAAAAAACAATGGATTTTGAATTTCTCTTTTTAATTACTAAATTTTGACATAACTCGCTTAATTTTTACTTCAATAACAATTTTCTTGGATTTGTCGCAAATTTATTTAAAACTTGATTTTCAAATTGCTCTCGATTTGATTTAATTAAATCACGATGCACACTCATGAGACATAATCCTGTTAACCTTTCCTCTCCCATGGTACTTCTCAACCAAGTCTTCACTCTTCGAAGAGTACTGAAGGATCGTTCTACAGTGGCCGTGGTGCATGGAATTGTGATTAAAATCAAAAGTGCCTGTTTTAGGATGGGATAAAAAACATCGGTCTCGTCGAGAAGGTCAGTTATTTCGACGTCTTTTAGCTGGTCCTCAGTTGACTTTTTTTCCTTCCACAAATTATACCATAGGTCCATTTCCGCAGTAATATCGTCCAATTTATAAAACTGGGTAAAATATTGTGCATTTTGTTCTACTTGATTGGTTTCCATGTCGAGCATATATAATGGATGTATTTTTGTTAAGGCAAACGCTGGAGTATGTTCTTGAGAAAAGCGAATATTTAAAGAGGCTATAATTGAATCCAGATACGGTATAATTAACAAACGCTTCCAGTAGTCACTATCAGAGTCTGATGGAGGATTGTTTCTACACTCAACCAAATAGTAGCATAAATAAAAAGAAGTTGTTCTTAGATTTAATGAACAATTCATTAAAATCGGTCCAAAGAACGGTTTCTTTGATTACATGAACTCTAGGTTATTGAAGTATGAACAATTTCTTAATTCCTATTTCGATTCATCTTGTGTATGAACAACGAACATTAAGGTATGTAGTAAGGTTTTTGTATTAATGAAACTTTTCATAGTAACAATAAACATCGTTCTTAGTTTATATGTACTTTTTCATTGTCCTGATGAACAGATGGCATAATATTAATGAAGCCCAGATATAATTTGATGAAACCCTTTCATTGTATTTATGAATCACAGTCTTGAATACTAAGAATTGCATTCATTATATTTAATAATGACGTTTTCAATAATATATACCATATTCTTTATTTTTATTAAAATAATTTCATGAATTATGCCTTAAATATACTTATGATTTTAAATGGGGTAAAGGGTCATTTTTTATATTTGCGTGTCCCCTGTACTGATGAATATGAGCAATAGGAAAAAAGCTTTTAATGCAAAAGTTGCATGGTTTCTTCGTATCATCTTCCAGAATTGTCAAACAAACCAATGGGCATCCCAAAATCTGAAAATTTAAAAATCTAAGTACCTACTTATGTATTTTTATTTTAAATGACACTAACCGTATATTCTATTATCTTTCAAATCCTCCTTAAATCCTGTTTCCATAAATATATATTATATCTATATTTGTTCCAGCTGTTTTTGAACTATCAACATCCAAAGTTTCTAAAACAAGCCACATCAGAAAATAAGATTTGATGCTTTGGCTGGTTTCCTTGCCTCGGCTATGAAACACTAGCTGCGGTATTGAATCTTCTGCTTTTCTACCTAGTGAAACAAAACCATTTAACAAAAATATATCGATTAAAAAAATTACTTGATTTGGGATTGAGTATACTTACTTTTAGAGACTTCAGTATTCCTTAGAAATTCTGAGGAGCTCTTGACGCTTTTGTCTTTCACGTTCTCCCTGGATGACATTTAAATCTGTAGGTCATTTCTTTCGCATTCCCATTTTGAGACTAGACCGTCTCCGTGCAAGGCATCCAAGTCCTACCTACATAATAGGTATACATATTATAGAGGTAATAGAGGTATACAACTTACCTTTAGAAAAAACCGGCGACAGGTATAATCGACTTTCTATTTAACACTTCGAACAACACAAAACCGAAAAAACCGACTTGAACGAACTACGTAGCAGTGCACCCAGAAAATAGAAATGTAATTATTCCTATTTCAACATATTTTTCTATGTCGTTGCCCGACTGCAGCTACCTTTGCGCATGTGCTTAGGAACTGTCTACATTAATGCTATGAACTGTTTCATTGTATTTATGATTTATCTTGATGTAATGGTTGCAGCTTTGTTTCTAGGAATACTTGCTTGTTTTAAATGAACCGTACATTGTATCAATGAATTTCGTTCTTAAAAGGATGATTTTCTAGTAAGGTCATATGAACCATATTCATATTATTCATGTTAATATTCATTTATATTATGAATATTCCGTGGAAGCTCCCATCAAAGAAATTTTCTTTAATATCAAGGTTTAATTTCATAAAATCAATGAACTTAGTTCTTGTAACCGATGCACTATTCAACATAGATTCATGTAGATGACTATTCATAACTTGATGAAGCTTCATTCTTTATTTTAATGATAGCTGTTCATGAAATCATAATACTTACAGTTTTCTGTACCTGGGATTAATGAAAATTTCACTGAATCAATGAAAATGTAATTTATGAAAGCAGTTCATTGATATTCTGATCAAGATTTTTTTGAGTGTATGTATTTGCCTCTTGGTAATTCGAGGGATAGAAATTTATATTTCCAATTCCAATGCAAAGTCTTGTGCTTTTTTAAGTACTTCATCAATAACTAGGTCGGCATCTTCACGGTTTTTCAAGGATTACGTTCAGATGTTCTTGCAACTTAATTAAATCCATAGTTTTTGCTTGCAAGGCATTAACAACCGGCTCCAGTAAAGCTGAATATTTTGCAATTATAGTTAGGGCAACAATTAGTGAGGGTTTGGTAACGGCGGCATGCAACTGGTACGCAGATTTTCTCGTGGCGTAGTTTCCTTCGATAGATAGTTTTTCAAGTGATTTCACAATTTCGAGGAAATTTTGTGCAAATAAGCGAATACTTTTGTATTTTTCAGACCATCTAGTCTCACACAGTCGTGATAGATTAGGAGCGGAACTTCTGCGAGTGGTGGATTCCCTGAAAAAGGTTATAACATCCTTTACGGTGCCAATAGTGTTTCTAATTTCCGGAACATTATTTGCATCATTGACAACAAGATTTATTTTATGGTTTGAGCAATGAAAAAATAATGCTCGTGTGTACTTTTTCCTTAAAATCGCTTGTACGCCACCCTCTTTGCCCGCCATCGTAGCGCAGCCATCAAAACCAAGTCCTACACAACTATGCTGTGAAAAATTATAGCTAACTAAAAAATTGTCTATTGCATTGGCAATTGCTGGGGCATCCTGTGTTGTCAGCTCCACAAAACCCACAAATTCTTCTCGGACTTTTTTTTTACTTTCATCATAGAAACGCAAGCCAATGGATAGCTGCTCCTTTCCTGAAACGTCGGCTGTCTCGTCGGTTAAAACTGTGTAGAACATGGCTTTCTTTGCATCATTTATCACACTCTCCCTAATAACTTCGCCACATAAATATATGAGTTGGTTTTGTATTTTTGGTGACGTATAAACAGCATTTCTACGACACTTTTCCAGGTGATTCTTTAATTTGATGTCGCCCGACTCAACTCGCAAATTCATTAGATCGAAAAAAACTCCCTCATCTGCTTCTTTTCCTCGTAGAGGCATATCGTGTGTGCCACAGAATACTACACAGGAAATAATAGAGGCCAATATTTGCTTGTTCTCTTCGATTGTTTTTTGGTGGAAACTTTGAACTTGAATGTCCACAGGTATA
Source organism: Ceutorhynchus assimilis (assembly GCA_917834065.1). Lineage (NCBI taxonomy): Eukaryota > Metazoa > Arthropoda > Insecta > Coleoptera > Curculionidae > Ceutorhynchus > Ceutorhynchus assimilis. Next base: position 24,596,582 of record OU892284.1, on the reverse strand, counting down.
TTTTCGAGAAAGGCCTTTGCAGCAGCAGATGCAGATTTGTGAAAGTTATTGGTGGCATGTTTACGACAATCTTCGTGAATATTCCTAAACTTCGTAAATGGTCTGATCATAAATGAACCTAACACTCCCCTTACTGTGCCAGTAGAAGGAGGAAATAAAACACAGTGCTTACACAGAGCACCCTTTAGTCGCTTGGAATACACTAACCATGGTGTGTATTGATCTAACCAAGCATAATTAAATTTTCTTCGCAAATGACTGGCATCGGCTGCAAAATCGTAATTCTTGGGTGGAACCCACGGATTTTTTAACAACTCTTTTTTTCTTTCCATCGTCAGGTGAAATGTTTGTCCTACATAACGACCCAAGTCATTTTCGTGGCAACCATCATTCTCTTCAATTTCGGGATTGACTACAGAGCCAGATGTTGACGGTAAAGATTCTAAATTAGGAGCAGTGACTTTCTTAGATCTCAAAGAATTTAGCGGTTGCTCAGATTCAGATTCAGTTTTAGATGGGCTTGGCGATGAAATTTGATCATTGTTATCATCGCTCCCGCTGCTACTGTCATGTTCTTTTTTCCTCTTGAGAGTTTTAGTAGCTGCAAAACACAATAATGCCGCTATTAGTATTTTATACAGTGTGAGTGATATCCATGTTAGTGTTTTGTTTAACATGTAACATGGAAAAAAACATTTTGTTTTTTTTAATTGGAATTTACAGATATTACACAAATGTCGTCGAATGTTACTTACTAACTGTAACTTACCTGTTTGAAAAAATTTCCTGATATCCATTTATCAGTGTGGAGATACCGAGATGCCCGAAATAGGTAGATTCAGCAGATTTTCCAATAAGTACTGTAACGTTTTTAGCGTGAACTTGTTCGACTACGATGTGATAAAAGCTGCCAATTAATTAAAACTATACTTTTATTAACACTTAACTAAAATTCACTCTGATTAATTTAACTAAACACACTAACTAGTTTATGTAACGCCTTGTATCTTGTATTTATTTATAAAAGTATTCTATTCTTCAACCCGGCACTGGCGAAATCTGCCCTCGCCGCCCGACATTGTTCCTTTTATATCCGAAGCGCCTGCTTCTCGAAGATTCTCTCCGCAGCACGTACGAAGCTTCGCGCTGCGTCTCGAGAATTCTCCACGCGGCCGGGAAGAGTCAGAGGCGGACTCAGGGTAATTTCGTTACAATCTAATATAAATTTCTGACAATGTTTACTAGTGTAACGTAACTGCTAACAACATAGCATAGACGTTTATCAACAACTAAGTAAATTAAGTTTACTTGCAGTACTTGCACAAACAAATTAACATTGAATAACAAATGAAAATAATCGAATTCCGTTAGAAAAACAACACAATACAACAAATTCGCAGGGGCCAGGATCGTAATAGAAAATTCATATTTCTAATTCCGCTAATTGCAAATCTAGTAGGCTGTGCAGTGCGCTGCGTTTGACTTACGTAGGTATATGAATATATTTTAGTAGTATTTAGTAGTACATATATTTTTCGGGTTTGTAATTTTTTTAGTAAAACCATAGTGGTTTATTTTGATTTTTTTATTTTCTGCACTTAGCGGAGCCTTTTTATAATTTATAAAAATTTTTAGGGGGGGGGGCAGTTGCCCCCCCCTGCCCCTCTCTGGGTACGCCCTTGGTTTGCACCGACCGATAAGTATTTCTTAAAATGACATTTTTACATGGAGAAACTTCATTTCAAGGAATACGTATTGCTAAGGCTTCCTTAAAATAGTCGGTGCAAACGACCATTAATGTATGGAATTAAAAACCCTCCAAAATAATGTATTAGAGTAGGCGCTACAAGTGGTTGAGTAGGTATGGTATGCAAAATGTGAGGACCGGCAAAAATGCTCAAATTTGTATTCCTGTGATCCTAAAGAATGGGAAAGTACATCTTGCCGGTAGCTGGAGTGGTCCCTAACTCTCCTGCCTCCCCCCAATGCCAAGTTATATTGAAAATATCACAATTTTAAGTCATTTCACAATAATTCCTATTGATTGTACCTAAGGCTTTTTTTCAAGCATGCAAAATAAATTACCTACCACTTGATGGATATCTTTGCAATTCTGCTCCAAAATATACCCAAGTGAAAGAAGACTGCGAGATGTACAGGGGCTTATTTTTGACCTTTCCTGTTCTTGTAGTTTTGAAAAAATTCAAAATAGCTAATTGTTTTTTTTTTCTGGAGAATTCAAAAATGGTACCAAAAAATCATTTGAACTAAAAACTAAAGAGTTACGCCATTGATGAACTGTTTTTCAAATGGAATAATTTCTGGAAAAGTCGCATTTTTAACGTCTTTTCTTTTGAAAATATTTGATATTCTGATAGCTATTTTTATTTTATTTTAATGTTTTATCCTTAATAATTTTAGCTTAACCTGTTCAATACATCTGTGATGGCGACAAAATACAAAATATGTCAAATTCCCTTTGACTTTGAACAAAAGGTGATTATACATTTGTCGCCTATGAACCTATTAAATTGAAAAGAAAAAGCTAGAATCATTAAGCATGAAACATTAAAATGGAATAAAAAGAGCGAAATATCAAATATTTTCAACAGAATAGACGTAAAAATGCGACTTTTCCAAAAATCATAAAACTACAGGGCGTTTCATTTGAAAACAGTTCACCCGTTCACCCATGGCGTAACTCTTTAGTTTTTGGTTCGAAAGATTTTTTTGTACCATTTTTGAATTCCCCAGAAAAACATATTTTTTCTACAACTGTCAAAAAATGATGATGTTCGCACACTCATGACAGTTTGCCAAGTGACACTTTTTTTCCCAGGTATTGATTTTTTAACGTTCCCATGACGCCGTGCGCGAACTTGATATTTCGCGCACGTGTGCGCGAAATAGCTAGTTCGCACACTGGGTGTCATGGTGACACATACCTCTCAGGAAATCAAAAATAATTAAAATTCACCTACCTTTGATTGAAAATGCAATTTTGGCTTCGAATGATTGATATTTAAATGGAGTTGTAGAAAAAATATTGTTTGCAACTCGGGCGCGAAATACAAAGTAGCATTTCGCGCCCTTGATACAAAAATAACTATTAAATGGCTATTATGGATTTTCTCAAAAATACAGGGAAAGTTGAAAATTTGACTCTGTTCAGTCCTCGTTGGATGAACCTGCACATCTGTGGAGGATTTGACGATCCAACAAAATGTTTCAAGCTAAAATGGTTTTCATTCTGTGAAGTACTTTAATAAAAATCAAATCGTTCAGAAGCTGATTCAAGAATGTTTTATGACATATTTCATGCTGTAAAAATTCAAGTTGCACATGTTATTATCCTTAAGTGTTGATCAGGTTGTATTTATCCTGGGGATATATTACTCGAAAGAACTAACAACTATTGGTTGTCTAGGTCTATGGTAGGATGCCACTGAATATGTAACATTTTACCAGCATTACATTTGGAAAGTGGTTTGCGATCATACCAGTTTTTTGAAGCTGTATGCGTAGATTTTTCACAAAAAGCCTTAGAATATTTGGGAAACCTCTTCATCTAAATGCTGAACAACTAAAACAGAAACAGTCTACCCCTTTTTTTTAAAAAAAAACTAACTGCTGATTTCCCAAAACATGGGTTTCGGCTTCAACTTAATGAAAATAATATCTAAGTCAGATGCTTTACATTTGCATTTGTTACGGGCAGACAGTGCTCAGGCAGGTAGAGTACAAATTTTTTTAAATAAATCTTTTTTGAAACTATTTATTCTATTTATTGTTTACTTCATGGTTTTTTGTTGTTAATTTTGAACACACGACTCCTCGGATTTCGGCCCCATGCTCCAGTAAACTTTTAAATAATAATAATAAATGCACTGCTGTAGCTATGTCACCATACCTCTAGAGAGCGGATACCCAGGGTCGTGAGTTGAAATCCCACTAGCAATGGCAAATTTTGACAGACTTTTTTTTATTTGAAACCCTGTCGTCTTCTTGACCATAAGAGAAAACTGAATTAGAATTATGATAGTCATTAAAATCATATAGATAGCATATGCTCCATGGAGAGAGGGTAAAAAAATGGACCAAAAAATTAACCGGCAAGAATTGGATTATTATTCTTTGAACTTTTCTCAGCAATCTCAGCTACCATCTATTGATAAAATGCGGTCCTCACATTTTCCATACTCATATCCGTCTAACTCCCGGTCTAACTGAACGATACAGCATCTGATTGGGCTCGGAAGAGCGCAACATTTTTCCCATTCAACCAAAATTGTATTTCTTACCGTTTCAGAAATCCCCATGTAGTTACTTTTACCTGGGACACCCTGTATATGAAGTATTTTCTTGAATAGTGTCTTCCTTCAACTCTCCTTGTAGCACTTCCTAAAAATCATTGGCTATAGAGTTAGGAGATCTGTAGCATGTACCAACTATAACTGTATTTAGATCGATATGAATTTTGAGGATTAACATCCAATAGGTACGAGTTACTGATTCATTACACAGTACTTAAATTCCAAAACAATTATTAAGATAAATCACAGACTCAATCTGAAGCCTTGTATCTATTTTTTTCCCTACTTTCTCCGTATACCTCTCCTCGATTCCTTCTCCATCCCTTACCACTTGCATGATGCGCCTCTAGACTGGGAAGTGATATAGCGGAGTTTTTCTCACTATAGGAGAGTTGAATCTAGAATAGTTGGGCTTTCTATCAGCGGATTTGTCTCATGTGTCGCCCAATGCATCATTCTAGGTACATTTACACAAACAGTATAACTGCTTTGAGATTGAGCCATTTGACAATAATAATTTTGATCATAGAATATAAGCAATAATAAACTTTCCAGGAAGAAGGCCCCAAACTTGGCCTTACCTTTTCTTTCCAGTTGTTTTCTTTTGATTTGAAGCCCTCCCCTTGATATACGTTTTTTCAGTTATAAGCTCTAATCCTTGACAAACCCACCCAGAATAATTGTAGTTCGTGTACTAGCATACTAGCAACAGTAATTTACTAATTTCTATTTATTAATTCTTATCATCAATATTAACAAAATAAAATCGTTTCAAAAAAGAAAATAAATATATGTTGGTAAGTTTAATAACGCTTGTCCTGCTACATGCTACAAAAATCTTAGCAAAAAATATATGCAACCCTTTTCTGTCCATATTTCAATTTTTTTCAACTATTTTTAGAAAACGATATGCCAAGCTCCAAAAAGACCTAGAAGAAGCTTGCAAAGATACCAAAGATTTGTGTTCGAAAGACATTCAAGAGGGTTATGGACCTCTCAGTCAATCCACATTGCCTTCTAGGGTGCATGCGAAATTTGTAAGTGAATTTTTTCAAAATCTGGATCTATTATTTTATTATTTTTTTTTAAATTAGGATGCACATGAAGGCGAAGTTAATGCAGTAAAGTGGAGTCCTCTAGATCGGTTAGTAGCCACAGGAGGTGCCGACAGAAAAGTGAAGCTTTGGGACATTTCGAAAGGTCAGTCTAAAACTGCATGAAATATCATTTGGTCGTTAGGATTGCTGGATTTAAATCTAGCTTTGAGGGAAGCTAGATTGATATCAGCAATATTTCATTTGGAGCTTCTGTTCAAAGAACGGGCTTTCGTTATTTTCATTTTGCCATAGAGGGGCTTTTTTATTTTATTTTTGTTTGGCTGTTTAATAAATTTATTTTGGAAAGTAATCGTGTAGTGTGTTTGTTTAGTAGTTCTTTGTTGTCCTTCCATTTTATCCTTAATCATTGACACTTTAATGTAGAAAAAGTCATCGTTGCGTTGCATTACTTTATACATGCATTCATTGAGAACTTATTCATTTACAAAAGACAAACTTTGTTTCTTTACGGACTGGCTTATTCATCGTCGGATAAACTTGCTGGTAACTATCTGCAGCAATTTACAGTTCTATAATTCTACTGGTCGTTGGATGTTGGATAACTAGCCGACCAATGGGATCACAGATCGCGATTTTATCTGTCAGATTGCATACCTAGGTTTATCAAAAGTTGAATAAACTAGCCCTTAAAATCTGATTTGTGACTGATGACTGTAGTAGGTAGTATTCAGGAAATGATAAAGTTATTGTTAGGTTCTTGTGTAGAAATCGTTAGAACCATTTCATAAGCCGATTTTCACACAACGAGAATTGCTATAAAGAACTAAGTTTGGGTGCTAATTTTTCCTCATTATTGCTAAATACTGGCTGCTTAAACAGGAAGTTATTTCAATCAGCTTCAGAGCTTGGCATGTATTCTGTACCATATTCTTATGTTTTCAAAGCTTTTCACTCGTTTATTAGACAAAAAATTGAGCACTAATATATATTTTTTTAATATGTATTTCTTTAATTTTTTAAACTATTTCTAAAGTTTCAAGTGAAATGTGTAGCTTTAAGCCTCTAGGTTTCGAAGCTTTTTTTGAGAACATGTAGCGAATGAGATCTATTATTATTGAAATTGTAGTCCAAGCTTAATTAATATACTTGTAATCCATCACATCAGGCATTTTTTATGATTGCTTACAAAAAACTCCATTCTCAAACATCACCAACCTGTTTTGGTTTCTTCACATTCCAAATCTCCCATTGATTGATTGATTGATAATTCGTGCTAAATTAAATTCATTGCACTTATCCATTAAAACCACTTGCCATATTGTAATATAATGTGGCATTTTTCCCTGCAGGATCCCAAGAAAGTCGGGGAATTTTGGTCGGAAGTAATGCTGGTGTGATGGCCGTCGATTTCGACACTTCAGGGACGCTGGTTTTAGGGGCTTCTAATGACTACGCTACCAGAGTGTGGACGGTGGTCGACCAAAGATTAAGGGTAAGTTTCGATCTAACGCAAAGGTAATAAAGGACCTTGCACACTTATTATGGGATTTCTGACTGTGGTCAAATTTAACCAAATTTAAGTATGTTAAAGATCTCACCTTTCTGATCAATAACTACCATGGGCGCAACTTAATCCTATGGCTAGTTTTTGAGATACAGAGTGTTCAATGTGTGATTGTCCAATATGCATTATGACTTTATGACACCCTATTCAATCAGCCAAATCATATTTGTGTGAGAATTCGGTCAAGGCACAGAAATCCAGTAAAATACCAATAAGTTATTTCGTATAATCCAGAACATGTAGCTGATGAAAATATTGAGCAATAAAATGGGCCTATATTAGGTCACTATTGGTCGCAACTGTCATTTGGTTTTTGGGATATGTAGATATTTCAATTTTTTGTAAACAATTGTAAATAGACAGTATACTATTATTCTATTCTTATTTTTAGTTATTATAGCTCCTGCATTTCTAACCGGTTGTTTGGTACAGCCTGTATACTATAATTAATAATAAAATTATTGATAATTATTGTAATAAAAGCTATAATATTTATAGAAAATGCATTTCAGGTGTCCTAATGCATATTGAATGTTCACATATTGAACACCCTGTATCTCAAAAACTAGTCATAGGATTAAGTTGTGCTCATGGTAGTTATTGATTAGAAAGGTCAGATCTAACATACTAAAATTTGGTTAAATTTGACCGCGGTCAAAAATCCCATAAGAAGGGTGCGGGAGGATCCTTTGAAAATCAGTTATTGGCAATGAAGATGTAATTTCTCACAATCCAAAAACTAAATGCTAGTTCATGTCGATGTGTATTTTTGTGGGAAAAGAGAACATCTGCTGTTATCGGCCAGGAAGAAATAAGGTTAATCTTGATCTACAGGGTGTTTAAGTGGGATATAACAATAAATAGTACTCATTGAAATAAGAAAAAAGTTAATAGAAACATAGGTCCGCAAATGCTTAGGTAGTTTTCAAAATACAGGGTGTCAATGCCTGAAAAAATTTCTTTAAACTTGGTAGATTTGTTTGTAATAACAAATAACAAAAGGTATCTTTTGACTCATAGGCGCCGGAGCCATGGGAGCAATGGGGCTTGAGCCCCCGTAGTGAATTAACTATGGGGGCGGAGCCCCCATAGTGATTTTAGCATCGTATGTAGTGGGTGTAGTGAGTAGGTACAAAAATATTGAGTTCCTGATCCTAACATTCCTTACTATTTATTTTTATATCAAACTTGTGCGTTTTATGTTTTTGTTGTTTTTGCTATACCCACTTTGAAAAACAGTTCGAATATTTTTTCGTTTAGTAAAGTAAATTTTGGGGGCCTTAATATAAAAAGCTTAGATGACGAAAAGGCAATCATGTACATACCCATTATGTACCCAACATAACGGATCTCTTGAAAAGGCTGGGACGCTGCCAGTATTTCACCGCCTTAGATTTAGCTAGCGGCTTCCACCAGATCCAGATGCATGAAAACGACATCGAAAAAACCGCATTCAGCACAGAAAAGGGGCATAATGAGTTCTTGCGCATGCCTTTTGATTTGAGAACGCACCGGCTACATTCCAAAGATTTATGGATGATATTCTATATCCCAATATATTGAGCAACTTTAACACCGAAAGATGGAACATCCCATCAATAATAGTTATTCATTATAAGTACAAGGGAAAAAATTATTACATTTTAGAGCGATATGTGGTTTGCCTCCTGTCGCGAAGCGGAGGAAAACAACAAGAAGGTGGCCAAAGAGCGATGGGAATCCTGGAGGTGGAACAGGGGAAATCGTGATATTTCGTTCTCTATTCAACCTTAGAGTTTTTCTAGACATTTCATTCTATTGCATTAAAATTGGCCTGTGTTGACCTATCAAACTTGTATATAAGTAGTTCATTTTTTGGCCATGCCATTAGCTTATTTATAAGTTTGTTTCGTGCCATAAGTTGAGTTTTTTAAAATTTGTTTTCAATGAAAGCGAGGCATCACAGCGAGGGAGTGTGTTGATTTCAGTCCATATAAGTAACGTTCTACTATAAATTTTCATCAAAATTTGTTAAAATAGCCGCATTGCCGCTTGCCCTCATCATTAGAAGTCCCAAAAATACCGTGAAAAGACCCAAAAATTTCGCAGCTGCGGCGTTTTTCTTCCTGCAGCGCTTGCGGCGAAGTTGCCACTGCTTTAAGGATAACTTCCTGCAAATTTGCCCCTCCCCCCTCCAAGACCAAATCCTGACTACGCCAATGGTGCTGTCGAAGCCGAGTATAGCCGAGATGCCGAAGATATACGAATTTCAATAATATGAAGGAACCTGCGGGGACGATCAATGATCTAGCGTGGCGATCCTGCAGTGAAATGGGTATCTGTCAACTGGTCCCATTTAAGTCTACGTGTCTAGTAGCTTAGTCCTGTCTGTCTAATTATTTCTACCTATGTTAATTTTTGGAGCCCAAGCCCCCATAGTAATTTTGACATTCCGGCGCCTATGTTTGACTCAATTAGATTTAATTCAAAAGAAAAACTCAAAGTCTTCCTTCACAAATACTTTAATCGTTTTAAATGGCCGTTTCGGGATCCGTAAATTCCATCATCAGGGGCAATAAATTAGCTCACATATTACCAGGTTTGGATACCGTAGGCTGACAGATTATGCTACAAAAAATTTAAGGAGTTTAGGTTTAAATTAGGACTTACCATTTTGTAGAGGAACAAAAATTAAAAAATAAGTTCTCTCTCTCTCTCTCTCTCTTTCTCCTTTAATTTTAATATTAACACTCCTGTGATTGGTTTTTTAATCGGATATAACTTTATATATTCAGTAAACATATTAAGTACCACAAATATATACTTTAATCCTGCCGTTGATGCTGGTAATGGTCCAAATATATCTACTGCTAAAAGGTCATTTTCGTCTTTGGGTATAATGGATCGCATTTCACTCACAACAGCGGATATTTAGACTACTAACAAAGCTCACAACATTTAATTATTTTTTCCACTGTATTTTTCATATTTTTCCAGTAGAAAAGTTATACGTCTTCCACACTGCAAAATGTCCATACTGCTCATGGTAATGCTCACTTAAATCTTGTGTTAGGACCGCTGGTACCGACATTCTCCATATCTTACAGTTTTTATCAGAGCAAAATAATATTTCATGTAACATATAGCCCCCCACTGCGTCATTCTTTCTCAGTTTCTAGATCATTTGTTTAAATGTTCATCTTTTTCTTGCTGGACTTAAGTTTTTTCAAAATTTTCCTTAGTTCTTTGTCTTCCAGGATTTTAATATCCGCAATCTTAATTGCTTTCCACCTTGCTGTTCATACGGGTATCTTGATAAAGTATCTGCAATGACGTTATTACCTCTCGAAACATGTTTTATTATAAAGTTTTTTTTTTAACTGCTATTTGGCTCTGCTTCAAGTAGGGCAATTTATCAGCACATTTGTGTGTATCCAGAGAGCTGTCTGGTTCTAGTCCATGCCCCAGACACAGGTTATTCCCAAATCCAGTCTTCAAACTTTTCACTTGTAGTATCATCGACCATAAGTCAAAATGCTGTCAACCAATCTTTAAATCTGGGCGTTAGGTGCTTTCTTCTTTCTTCCTGTGAGGAGTAAGTTGAGGTTGTCAGAACATAAGACGAGGACACAACACAAATTGGGAGCTTTGTTTGTTGTTTCTGAAATGAAATTTTTGGAATTGTTCTCTTAAGAGTGACGTTTATTTTTTTTTTTAAATAATGAATGATTGTGTGAATTATGTTCTGCTTTCTGGTTGAAGTCATTCCTCAGGTATTGGAAGAGCTTACAAATTGATTTTATTGTAATAATTGAGAAAAGACACTAGAGTTTTGATTGTATTAGTACTTAAATTTCGCAAAACAGTGATGATTGTAAGACGTGTCGGATGTCCGAAACTCATGATGTGCCAGTACATATCGAAATCAGCTATTCTGTTGATTGGGCATTCGCAATTCATGCTCTTTTGAGATTTTCTCTTTGATGGGAGCCAAGATTTGATTTTTATTTAGCGGCAAGTTCTTTGGGACAGTGAGCCTCCTTCCTATGTAAGCTAGTTTGTCAACTATTTCGTTGCCGAGTATCCCAGCCTGACTGGGAATCCATGCCAATTTGATATCGAAGCCTGCCTCATATGCTGCGATTAATAGCGCTTTGGTTTTCAATGTCAGTCTGTCCATGTCTGGGTTCATGATATTTCTGTTGAGGGTGTCTATTGTACTTTTGGAGTCTGTGAATATGATTGCCTTATTGATATTTTTTTTGACTGTGAAAAGTATGGCTTCATTTATGACTACTATTTTGACTCAGCAGATATCAAATCTGTCCGGCAATCTGGAGCTGAAATTATGGTTTAGAGGAGGGCAATAAATACCAAAATCCGCTTTATAATCCTTTTTTGACCCATCAGTGTAAATAAATTTGTAATCATTTCTGTATTTGTCTTTTTTTCTAATTTGTTTCTATAGGGAAAGAGATAGTTATAGGCTTGTAGCAGGTAAGGAATGGGAATGTCTTTTCCTCTCCAATAGTTTCCATTGATCATGTTATGAATTTTTGATAGCCTTTGTTAAGGGGATAATAGGGTGTTGATAAACACTGTTTTGGTAAAAAATTTAATTCCCAGCCATAATTGTCTAAAATTGAAATTCATTTGATTGGCAGTCATGCAGGAACCTGGCTACAGCGACCACTTCTCCACAATCACTAGAATTAACCAAAACTTGAAGTATTCAAAATCTGATTTCATAATTAAGTACCACCCCAAAAAACATTTCGCAAAAGCAAGATGGCTCCTATCTTATGCAGAGATCTATGATAAGACAAAAAATTTAGATCAGAACACAAACTTTAACACATAAATTACCATAATACATCAAGAAGCTGCTAACAATCACATTCCTACTACAGCAGAAAATCCCGGACCCAAAACAGGAAACCCTTGGAGGGATAAAGAATGCGCCCTCAAAATCGAACGGAGAAAAATAGCGCTGAATCAATACAACAACCATCCCTCCATGGAAAACTATATAAACCTCAAACACACCATAGCAATAAGCAGAAGATTTTCAAAAAAGAAGAAAAAAGAAAAGTTCATAATATACTCTTCCACCCTAAACGGAAACTCGGACACCAAAGAAATCAAAGTCAGGAAATTTTCATATACAAACACAAACAAAAAAATCAAAACCCTCGACAATTACCTAAGAATATTTCATTCATTATAGAATAGACCCATCAGACAACATCATTTTTTGAATGAATTTTGTTTAAATAAGTGATTATTTCTCAAGATCTTGTTTATCAGCGATTAAATTTTTGTTTACCTTTCTTGACAGAATTTTGATAGAAATATTCTGACATTTTATAATAAATAGAACTCTTTGGATAGGATTGACGCCAATAATTCAATACTAATTATTCAGGAAATAATCTAGCCGTATACCACTCGACCTATAAATTTAAATGGATTAAACTATCCAAATATTTTTTGCAATGTTTTGCTTTTTGGCAAAAAGACTCTGCTATAGGATTTCCTACTATATGATAAGCAACCTTCCCCTCAATGCAAAGAAGATCCTTCTTAACATATGCAACTCTATTCTGGGAGGAAAAGAGCTCCCTCCTGGGGGTCGATTCTCGGGCCAGGGAGTAGAGTTTCCCGAGAGAACAAATTTTTTCTCTTTATCATTCTCGTTTACTTTTCAATTACGTTGACAAACACAAAACATTCGTTCTATCGGGGAGCTCTACTCCCTGGTCCGAGAATCGGCCCCCTGCTTGGAAGCAATACCTGATAATACCCATAAAAAAACTTCGGAAAAACCCCGACCTTCCAGAAGGATATCGACCAATAATCCTGGCCTCTTGTAACCTTAAAGTCATGGAAATAATGATGAAGAATAGAATCGATTGGCAGATGGAAAACTAAAAAATATTTTCACCCTTTCAGACTGGATTTGGGAAAAAATCCAACGTACACAACAACCTGGCGTTTCTCGTTACCTATATCAACTTAGCATTTGTGCAAAATGAAGCTGTAGTGGCTTTGTTCCTGGATATATCAGCTTTCGATGCAGTGAGTCTGAATATCCACAGACTTTACTAAAAACTTATTAATTATAATGTTCCCATAGAAATTTGCAACACCATATTTAAAATACTAAATTAGCAGAAACATATTCATTAGAAATAGGTACTCAGAAATGCATAATTGGTCATTGATCCGGAACATGTATCTAGGGGTCTGCCTGAAGGTTCACCACAGCACCATTTTGTTTAACATTTATTTGAGGGATATCTCTGAGGTCTTGGACAAAGAAATAATCACAATGGCCTATGCAGATGACGTCGTCATTTTCGCAAAAGGAAAGGACATCCCCAACCTAATAAACAAAATAAATTTTGCCTCAGAAAAAATAAATAACTGGCTCACAAGCAATGAACTCCACCTCTCTCCAACAGAATGCGTCCCAATGCTATTCACTAAGGGCAAAAGGAAGGGCGTTTTCCCCCCATAATCATACAACAGCAACAAGTGGCCTTTTTAGAAACATTCAAATATTTGGGCATGATCCTCGATAGTCATCCCAATTGGAACAAACATATTGAATATATTATAAAGTTAAAATTTTACCATCTAGTTATCCTCAGATTTCGGATTCAACAATTGGCAATTCAACAATTATCTCTTCCGAATTTTCATCCTCGTACTCTCTGGCATACATTGAATTTACTCTATATGTTGGCTGTGCCCTGAAGTTTTTCTGTCGGTTCCGATCTTGTTCCGATCAGTCCGATCTGGTTCTGGTTTGTATTTATTGTCGTGACCCTTTTCCTGGTATTGTTTTGGATTGTATTATCTATAGTTCTGGTACCCCTATCTGTTTCTATTGTCGCGTTTGCGATAAACAGACTGAAATTTTCTATTATTCTCATTGTTCCGTCAGTCATGATACCTCTCATGGTCATAGGTCTCACTTGAGGATCTTCACTTTGTGCATAATGACGAATATCTTTTCTTTCTCTATCATCCCGGTTGTAATTTGCGTCCCGGTATCTATGGCTCTTTTGATAATTATTATTGCCTTGAGTGCAATTTCTGTTTTCTAGGTTGTCAAATTTATCCAACACTTCCAATATTTTCTCCGACGATCTAGGGTTGTAACTCCTTTTTTTAATGAATTAACTATAGGTCCATAATATGCTCAGTTAGCGAAAAAAATATATTAGTGTGGGTTGATAGTTTAATCAGTACAGAATGGCGAGGGCGCCACTGAATTTAAAAATAGTTATTTATGTATCAAGGGTACTAAGTAGATGATTATGCCCTGAGGGCGACATTCTTACAAAGCCGAGGGCCTCTGGCCCGAGGGTTCGTAAGTCGCCCGAGGGTATCAGTTGTTGTGAATAATAAATACCTGGGGAAAAAGTGTCACTTCGCAAATAGTCATCAGTGTGCAGAATCATCATTTTTTGACAAAAATAATATGTTTATAAGCGTAAATTTATATTTTGTTAATAAAGAATAAGTTAATTGAAAACTGTTTTTTGCGACTTTATGCCATAATGTGTATTTTATGCCCGCACGGGCATAAAGTAATGAATTATGTAGATGGTATCTAAGGTATAAAAACACAATAATGTATTGGTACGACATACATTTTTTTATAAAATTGCACAAAATATGGAAGTGTGAAAATTCAGAAACACACTTAGAAAATAATTAGCAAACGATAATTGGTAATCCTGAAAAAAAAAATAATGCACACAACTCAACTCTTGACCTATGGGTAAATCAATAAAACAATTAAGTGGTGTATATTTCACAGTCATTAAACAATGGGGTAGTATACAAGAGATTTTTAACTACTGCGTAATGATATACTTGATGCATCGTACTATCTAATGTAATCAGTTGCTTTGTAAAAACCGCAATACACTGGAATTTTGTTTTTTAAATTTCCTCTTAGCCCCGCCCCTACGTGAAAATAAAAGTTCGTGAAGTAGTTAGTTTTTCAATATGGCAACACATCACGGTTTTGAGAACGTACAAATTTGCACTAACATTGACCGTCAAGAACGAAACGTCAAATTTACTGCACCAAACAACGTAAACAAGTTACTGTGACAATGTCACATGTCACACGATTTACACGACACTACACGTCGTTGAACTGTTAGAGTCGAGGTTAGAGTCAGCTGTCGTTTAGAGGCATTTTGAGCAGCGTTGCCAGATGGTCATCGGCTCGAATACTATTGGTCGCCGTTGTGGCGCTAAATTCAAATTACAGTTTGTTTTTCTCTGAATAATTGTATAGACACTATGCTAAAAAATAATTTAGTATCCCACTATACCATCACCATTTAGCCGATAGAATAATGTTGAACAGTTTTTTTACTGATTTTCATACCTACACCCTATTCAGTGTTGGTCTATTCCAAAATGTAAGATCAACTATTATTGGTAAGACACCGTACACTTAATCAAAATAAAGAAGTTAACCTTTAATCGGATTATTTAAGCTCAAAAAATAAAAATAATAATAATAATAATAGTAAAAGTATAGTCATTGAGCATAACAACAAATATACTTGCCTCATAAATTCATTAACATTAGCTACCAATATCATCAATTTGAAAGGAAAATATAAAGATTAACATTTCGGAATTTTCATTTAATTCCATCCTCAGAAATAGCAAAAAATTTTGTTTCATTTTTCAACCTGACTGACTCCCAAGAAAACCTCCACTATTTCAAAAAAAACAGTCAAGAAACCGCATCAAAAAATAAAGATTAACGTTTCCAGAAAACCAATTAAAAAATTTGAATGATTAAAAAATTCTATTAATAAATACGGTCAATCTCTGCAAAAATAGATTTAAAAAAAACAAGTTGTACCTGTAAAAAAAACAAAGGTTGGGTTATAAGTCAAATGGTCGACTTGAAGGAAATCCATATATAAGTTATAAGAGCCCGGGTTAAAAATTGATCAATTTTCGACGGCAAGATATTATTTAAGAATTCAAATTCAGAACATGTTGTCCAACCTTGACCCTTATTCAGATTACTTATTGATAAAACATAAGGCAGTACCAGAAGTTATGCTAACATAATAAAATTAATAAACTATGAACCAATTTTTTTTCGCCATTGTGTCAAGAATAAATTTGTACATGAGTGTCATTTATAAAAAATTATCATAGCTTTGTTAGTAGATTGTAAAAATGATTTTATGAAAATAAAAAAAATGTAAGTTAAGAGTTATTATTGAAACTTATACAAGCCTCCATCCCAATATAAGGCATATCCGGAAACCATCCATTCTCGTCTTTCGATATCTGAACGCAAGGGACCACACATGGGAACTGGTAGATTCCAGCCCAGAATCCAGGCAGAAAAGGGATTATTGTAGTCGTCAAAGATGCAGCACACGTATTGACCTGTGGGGTCTTGATTCTAGTAGCGTAAGAAGCCCTTTAAAGGTTCAATGTCAAGCCCCACGGAAATGGTGTTGATTTGAACATGTGGCCTTTTTTGGAATGGACTTGTTGGGTAAAGTCGGCCGTTCGAAAGACCCTAAGTAATAATGCATTCCTTGAAAAGCCCAAGCATTTTCATTTTAGTAGCTATGGAACAGTGGTCCAAGTAATAACTGTCCTCCGTCGTGAAGGCATTTTATCAAAGCGGTAGGTATTCAGCTGCTCAACGCCGCTTCCTTTTCTTGGCCTGCCCGTTCACCCGACCTCGCTACATATGAGTTTTTGTTGTTATGTAGGGCTACCTAAAGAACTAAATTTTCGAAGAACGGCCTCATACTCTTGACGAACTGAAGGCGAGAATCCGTCAAATGAATAAGTTTTCTTGAATAAAATTTTTAAAAACGCAACCGTGTATTATTTATTTACAGTTACTTTAATAGTTCAAATTTGACTGGGACCATTCTTGCTGACCACTGTTCCATGGCTACTGAAATGCTTTGAAGGGAAGAACACAACGGTGAACTTGAGAACACGTCCCGCCCACTTTCTCCGCTCCCGCGCTTTTCCCAAAATTGCAGGTATTACTGCCGCACCCTGTATTAAAATGCAAGTAACTTTCTTAAGAATGCCACCAGATTTTTTAAATTATTTTTCTAGGGTTCCTTGAAGGGTCCTTCACCACGTATATAGAAACAGTTTTTACGCTATTTTCCGGACACCCTGTATAATTCGAGATCAGGCGAGACGAGACCAACCTTCAAGGGCCCCATACACTACGTTCTTTCTCGTCGGTTTTCATCGCCACGATGAAACACGTCGTGTGTGGTGTGTTTTTCTACCACACACTTCGGTTTTGGAACGACGTGTTTCATCGCGGCGATAAAAACCGACGAGAAAGAACGTAGTGTATGGGGCCCTTAGGTCTTTTCTCGTCTCGCGGCGCTATTACTCATTATATTGGGTGGTTCAAGTTCAATTCTGATCTAAAAAATGAGTGAGTTTTCGAACAAATGAATCACACATACTTTCACTCAATACATTGAACAGATTATTAATGAGTGAGTTGCTCTTCTCGAAGAAACAACTCAAACATCATATTTCCATATTTCCATTCCAGCTAGGAAACTATGAAACACCTGTCCCACCTTATGTTCTGTGCACCTTATAAATAGATTGACATTGATTATTTGTCGTTAAAATGCTCTACGGTTATCCAGTAGACCGAAATGCCGGCGAAGCCGTCGAAGAATTACCAGACAAAGAAACCGAATTCGTTTCTGCCAAAACCTTTCTGCAAACCGCCAGCACGGAAACGGGGGCGAACCTGTACGACCACCTCGCCGAGCTGCTGGACAAAATCCTAGCCGAAAGACCACAAAATGTGATCGACCTCTTTGAAGACTACAGTCGCAAAGTCAAAGAGCAACGCTTCAAGCCTTCCACTGATCATTTGGAAGACATCTACGTCTCGCCTGGAGCCTACGAGTTGGCAGATAGAATGTTGCGCGCCCTAAGACCTTTGCCCAACAAACCACCATCAACCTTAGATCCAGATGATTTGGAAACGTCCGACATGTCCAAAAACAACTTGTTAGAAATGCTGTTTTATTTGGAACAAGCAGGCTTGGGCCTACCAAGACATGAAATGGCTTATGTGATGCTTTCAATGCGCAGACTAGCAAACACCCAACCCATTGCCTCAATTAAGTTTTGGGGTAAAATCCTAGGCCAACATAACAACTATTTGGTTGTTGAAACTGAACTCACTGAAGAGGAATACACCAAACGGAACTCTGTAGAGGTAGACGAAACTGTTGTAATAGTAGAAGACTTTGAAGAAGCTCAAGAAGTACGCGGAGAAGATGACAAAAGGCCTGTATTGCCTCCTTTACCCCAAAGCCAATATGAGGAGCCCAAAGAGCCTGCCATAGAGCTGTCTGGGGTGGGCCTGAACAAGAAAACTTATTTTGTTTGCACGGGCGTTGGGGCTGATTGGGTAGAGCTACCTGATGTAATACCAAAACAGATACGCGTAGCTCGACAAATCTACAAATCCTTCTCTGGCGATTTGGACAAGGGCATCTACACTTATCCAGAATTCCCCGGCACAGAAAGGAACTACTTGCGAGCTCAAATTGCTAGGATTTCGGCTGGCACTCGAGTTGCACCCTTAGGGTATTATACTTTTGGGAGTGAAGAGTTAGGAGAAGGTGCCGAAGAAGAAGAGGTAAAAGTTACAATTTGATTCTTCCATCATCTAGGAATTTGATTTTCAGCTTGAAGAAGAGGAACCAGGAGGTGTCAACAAAACCACCTACAAAATTAATCCGCGATATGATCCTCCTGCTCTTAAAGACCTGCTGGACTCTTCAATGAGCTTTTGGGTGCACACCGAGCCTTATATTCTACCTCAAGGTAGAACTTCTTGGTGGAATCCTGGACCAGAAGAAGATGAAGCGGCAGAGGACGAGCAACTAGGCGAAGAAGAGGAAGAGGAGGATAAAAAACCAGTCAAATACGAAGCAGAAACTGGTCCGGCATTGCTTACTCCATTGTCGGAAGACGCCTCGCTTGAAACCACAAACGCCTGGAGTCCAAGAACCACCTCGGATGTCTTCGACATGTACCCGCTAGCAATGATCCGCTCCAATTTGTGGCCGGGCGGCTACGCCCTTTGCACCTTAACGAAAACCTTCTACAACATTTACGTGGGCGTTGGCCTCAAGTACATGCAGAGCAACTTTTCGCCGCACCCTTTGCCAGGGCCGATGCAAGAGTACCTGCTGGGACCGGAGATTTTAGAAGTGCCCGATCCCAGCGGCAAGGACGAACAGGATTGGAAGGAGGCGCACGCGCCCAAACCTGAAGAGGTACCAGTGGGCGAGGAGGAAGTCGAAGGAGAGCAGGAGGAAGTCGACGAGGAAGAGGAGGAAGAAGATGATTGATTTGTATTATTAGATTATTGAATTAATAAAGTGTTTTGCAGCCGTCTACTCATTGCTTTAATCTTTAATGATGTTTGAGTCGCATAAAAAAAAAGTGTTAATGAATAGTGGGATCAAACTGCTAGAATAAATAGTACTCATTAAAATAGAAAAAAAGGTAATAGAAATATGGGTCCGCCAATGCTTAGTTTTCGAGATACCAGGGTGTCAAATTTTGGAAAAAAAATCAGTTTTTTGCTCAAAAATCACTTTTCCGCATACCAATATACGAACCCAGCTTTATTTTATCTTTTTCCTTCAAGAAAATCCTTTTTCTCCTGAAAACCCTTATTCTTACTTCTAAATTCAAATAAGCTAACACCTTGTTATCAGACCAGAAAGACAAGGACAGCCGAATCAAAAAGGATTTTTGTTGCTCCGCTACACAGGTTACCTATATTTTATAGGTTGTTTAATGTGAGTTTGAAATTTTTACGGCTAAGAAAAAAACATCTTGCAGCCTATAGCTTGTTCATTTTTCAATTGACTTAAATGAGTCTCATAAAATAAAAACCCGCCTTTAAGTTTAACATTATTAATTTCACAAATGACCGTCATAATTTCCACACACAACACGATTTTTACCATACACGGTGTCCAATTTATTAACCTCCCGGCTGCAAAATAATAACAGCCATAACTTTAAGCATATAACCCTTCAAACCGTCATCCCAACATCCTCTCATCAATCTTGGTATTTAAAACTCGTCTTGTTCTCGTTGAAAGCCGACAAATAGATTTTTTTTCCAGTTGAAATGCCTCAATTTTTATAATGTTAATCATATGCGAATAGGAAACTCCCGGGGACTGCACTTGCAACAAGGTGCAAATAATATCGCATGATTTAAAATCGTTTGGCATTCGAAATTCTTTACATGACACTTTGTGGTGTTTACTATCGATAATATGAAATTTATTGAGGTGTAATTGATTGGGAATATTTCTCTGTGTGTGTGTTCAACGTTAATTAAAACTAAGGAATTTTATATTAAAAATAATCATGCATTTGATTTTTTTTAATGTCTTTACTTAACCCGTTTACATTGGCCTTATTTACGGACAATTTTTGTTGGAGTTTAGCTGCTAGAGGCTCTAAAAAAATATAATCCCTTGTGCAATTTGTACTGAACTGCTGAGTAATGCCGAACTCTTTGACTCCTAAGATTACAACATGTTTTAAATCTACGTACATATCTTCAATCAGCATATTATCGAGCAAGTCAGATAAATTGAAACTAGACAGCAGCAAAAAAATTATAATAATCAATATTGCTAATGACTGTTATTTTTTTTAAAACCCAGTATCAAATACTTTCAATACTTGTTTATTAGAATATGGATATTGTTGTTATTCATTCACATAATAAAAAGCATTCTGTGTCAGAAACTCCTCTACTCTTTTTGTTGTTTCTACCTTCTACCTCATGTTGTGTTAAAATTTCGCAAAGTGTTACTTTTAATAAATTCTTTGAGAAATCCATGATCTTTATGTCGAGTCGGAGACAAACTTGCTGCCTGAGTAAAAAGTATCCGAACTGAATCAAAAGGTTTGAATGCTCTGTGTGTTCGAATGTGCGATTCTGTGCGTTTGCAGATCTACTCGATGAACATGAGCAATGTCTGCCTTCTGCCTGTCGAGTAGTTCTTGTATGTATAGCTCTGGATGGGATCATTTCTGTAGCAGCCTGTGGTACACTTACCTGATATCAACTGCCGGGCCCTGCGCCGAGGGCTGTTTTCCCGACCCTCGAGCAGCGTTGCCGGCTCAAGTACTCTATGCCACATCCTCACCAAGTGGATGTCTTTTTAACTTAGCACTCGAGTCGAATTCAACGCGTCTAGTCCTAAACCATTGTTTGTTTGTCCTATTTACACTAGGTATATTGATGATATAGATAAAACTACAGACTAATTCACTATATACACTGTACAATGTTCATTCTCCCTTTTGTTTTAACTAATCTTCACCACACATTCCATTGCAGGTGCAACGACGTGCCGGCTTGACTAAAGTCTTCCTGATCTGGTGGTCTATCTCTGGTGAGTGGAGTTATAGACTTCAGTTCGTATCATCCCCTCCATCGTCATCCTCTGATTCTGAGCTTGATCCATCATTACAACTTTCGGGGAGTTTCCCAATTGGACATCTCTAGTCGAGTATCTGTCCCTTGCTCTAGTCATATCGCTTCTGAGGTTACTTCTATAACTTAGCTTCTATTTCGGCTGATGACGTTATTTTCTGCGACGATAATGTATGCTCTAGGTTCAGGTCCAACATCCATTACTTTCCCAAAACATTTTCATATCGGGTATCTAAACTTTATCGTTATTTTTCAAGGTAGAATTTGATCTTGCTTTATGTCGCTTATTAAAATTCAATGTTTGAACTTCTTCGTTGCTTTTGACTTTCTTGAAGTCGTTTATGTAGTTCCACTTAGGGATAAATCTGTCTTTGTTAGCTGGAATTGAATTCGATTGCTTCCTTCCCATGATCAGTTCTGCTGGTGAAAATCCACTCTCTAGTTTTGCTGTTCTTATAACTTAACAGTCCTAAATTTCGGTATTTGCATTTAAGAACTATATTCTTGGCTATTTTTACAGCGGATTCTGCCAGCCCATTTGTATGAGGATACCTACGACTGCTTGTGATGTGACTGAATCCATATAAACAAGGCCCATTATCTGATCTAATGGTCCCTGGTATTCCTCATCTTCAACATGGGTTTCAATTTCGTCATGAGATCTACAGCAGTTTCTGAATTTAAGTTGGCAACCTCTATAAATCTTGAGAAATAATCGACTGCCACCAGATAATGTTTGTTGTTGACCACGAATAAATCAACTCCGACGATCTGCCAGGGGTAATCTGGCACAGGGGAAGGAATCATTGGTTCAATTGTTGTATTCCTGTATTGAATGCATGTTAAGCAATTGGTTACAATTTCTTTTATTTGTTTTGAGATTTTGGGTCACCACACCGTTTCATTGGCTAGGCTTAAACATTTCGTCATGCCCAAATGACCCTCGTGTATTTTGTCCAATATTTTCTTGCGTAATGTCGTCGGGATGGATGAATACTCTGTTGTTGCCGGTTACTAAACTATCCAATATAACCATCTCTTCTTGATATTGGTAGAAAATTTTATGTTCTGTTAGTAAATCCTTAATGTGTGGCCAACCATTTTGTGTATAAGTTATTATCTTTTGGTTTGGACATCATCCGTCTGACATTCCAAGATACTTTTTATGCGCATTGCGCATGTTCTTGATAGGCATTGATTCACGAATATGATTTGCAAAATTTTCCACTTTTTCTATGTGTTCGTTGACAAATAAAATATCTGCTCCATGATCACTGGATTTTATTGGAGCTCTGGATAATACCTCAGGCATTATCATGTTTCTGCCAGGAATATACTTTACGTCAGTCAGGAGCATAGATGTAGTAGTAGGTATTGGGCGAATTTTTCGCAGGCCCAAGTCAAAGACATTATTTCTCGCTCTATCTGCGCATATCGTTTCTCAGTATCGGAGATTATCCTGGATGCATAGTGGATAGGTTTCCATCTTTATCCATTTGTTCCAAGACTGCTCCCGAACCATATGAACTGGCGTCCGCTATGACTCTTGTTGGACGTCCTGGAGTAAGATGTGCTAAAATTGGAGCTGTCGTAAGAGCTTCGTACAAATCACATTATTTTTTTGTGGAACATGAGCAAATGAGAGCGATGAATCAGAGTTCAGGAAACTATCGCTGTCATTTTTTTAGAATATATTTGCACATACATAGTTACAAACCATTTGTACTGGACTGTCCTATATTTTCAAGAAGTATTTAGATATAAAGCCCTTGATCCAACAAAAACAAACCTATATACCAAAATCGTCTATTCAGAAATAAAAAGGCTATAGGAATAAACTTGGATCGATCACGTACTCCTTTAGGAAGTACTAACAAAAAACAAGGTATGTATCTTTGAACAGACCGCTGACAAATTGAAAGTTCAGTTATCCAATACAAATACAAAGTCCCTATTACTCTGAGCAAATTAATATCAGACCATTAAAAGAAGATAATATTTGTTATATGATTATAGTACTTACACACACTAATTCACCATATTGTATATTGAATCTCCTAGTAAAACAAAACACACCGGATTTTTTTTGTTAATATCGCAATGTTGATTAAAAAAAAGTCCAATTTCACTTATTGGCAGGATTGACCTCAAATATTTAAGCAGTATTGAAATTGGCTTAGGCACAGTTTATTTCAGAATTTCTAATCTAAACCAATCTACAATAAAGCTTGATTAGCTAGGTGAAGTAAACGGAGTCATTATCCCAATCATGCTCTTCCGAATTATAGAAAGATAGTGCACGGAATATACTCTGTCCATCATCAATTCCAAAACAAATGAAATGGTGCTATTCACAAGAAAGAGGAAACTGTTACTTCCGCCAGCAACCAGACTTATAAATACCGACCTAAGATTTGCTGCTGAGGTCAAATATTTGGGAGTGACACGTGACACTCGATTGCATACTAACTTGGAAATCTCATGTCACTAAGAGAATACAGGAAGCATAATATATCGTCTAGTGAACAGAGTAGACGTCTCATCATCGGAAAGACCTGGGTAGTTATGTGGATCTATACAGCTATCATCAGGTCTATGCTTACCTATGAGGCTATTGTCTGGGGTTTTAGTTAAAGCCGAGCAGACCACTATTAATCGTAAACTAGGCCACGTTCAAAGACTGACATGCCTTAACATAACTTGTGATAGTGCAATGAAAACTACACCAACTAGGGCTTTTGAAGTAATTCTATGTTTGACGCCCCTAGACATTTATGTCAAGGAGGTCGCTTTAACCACAATGATGCGCTTCCGCACTTTTGGTATGGAACCAAGTGCAGAAGTCGGTTTGCAAGAGCCTGCATATGGCGCGAGGCAACGAACTCGCTTCCAATGTTGGAAGGCAGTGGATTCTGCAACGCCAAAGGACCAGTCACGGATCTTATGAGAAAAAATAAATTCCACGATTGTCATGAAATTGAAATATGTTATGCTTCTCGACCTCCTGAACGTAAGTTCTCGTAGGCCCAAAAAGATCCTATGATTAGTTTCGGAGATACAGGGCCGAGTTACCACACAAAATTTGGACAAAAAATAAACATTTCAAAATATGTTGAGTTCAGGCAATGACATATTCTAGGTTAAAAACGGGTGGAAAAATGCCAAAAATATGTCATTTTTGGTTATGAATTAAATTATTGTACCAGCAGATTCTGGAGATTTTTCTTGTACTACTTTTTTTTATCGGTTCTGTATCTCCGAAACTAATCATAGGATCTTTTTGGGCCTACGAGAACTTAAGTTCAGGAGGTCGAGAAGCATAACATATTTCAATTTCATGACAATCGTGAAATTTATTTTTTCTCATAAGATCCGTGCGTGGTCCTTTCGTCTTTGAAAATTACTACGCAATCAACACGAAAGGCATTGTGTAGTGTATGGGGTTGTTCACCATAGTTAAAATCAGGTATTTTTTTCTATTGCAACGTTAGATAAGAATGAATTATTAATTATAAGCACAGTAAATTACAAAAAATATTCATAGGGTAATCAAAATTTCGTTTTAAAAGTCCACTTATTTCAAGTACATTTTAAAAATGAATTATGTTGGCCCTATGATGACGTACAAACACTTACTGACCAATAGGATGTAAGCAAAGCGGCAATGCCAAATCCTCTTCTAAATTTTATATTGATGTCTAACCATTATTTTATCCGATCACAATAATATGCAATTCTTTGACAATTTGAAACCTAAAATATATTCTAACTATAAATGTGACACTTCCAGCTACTGTTTACGAATTTTTTTTATTTTTATCAAAGTTTTTACAAACTAAACACAATCCCCAGCGAATCAAGACGAAATGTGGCAACCCTGCTTGTGATCCTGTGACATGACCGACATGACAGATGTGTTATCCTAACCTAGTTTTGCTGGTTTATTTGTGTTGAATGTGATTTGTTTATTTATCTTTCTTTAAATAAAAACTACCGTTTTAAACAGTATTTCAAACAAATTTTCTGAAAAACAATTTCAAAAATATGTCGGCGCTGCAGAGCGGATTCGTTAAAGCGGCTTCTGATATTCTACCAAACGTGGACATTGAAATGGCAAATAACTTTTTTGTGAACAATTCACAGTTTCTAAGTTCAGAAGTTCGCAATATTAAAACAAAAAGTACGTATAGTGTTTGTATACATAAAAACTTTTCAATAGAAACTGACAAGATTTTAAATTATTACAAAAGGCATACTCTTTTTCATCCCCAGGTCTGCCTCTGAAAAATATGGGGTAATTTTTGGGCTCTCGGGAACGGGCTATAAGGCGTGTTCTGATCAAGTTCATTTTTGGTACACATATATAAGACGTCAAAAGAAATAAAAAAATTGACCTTGACTGTGACCTTGATCCTGACCTTCACCATCAAATTCACGTAAATGGCAGTTTAAAGTGCTGAAAACTTGTATAGTGTTAAAAGGCATCTCAAGTAACCTATATACCGAGTTTTAGCCTTCAAGGTCATACACATTCAGAGATACGGCAACTCCGCATTCTCAGTTTGGGCTCTCGGGAACAGGGTAGAAGGCGTAGTCCGATTGAGTTCATTTTTGGTATACATATAAAAGCCGTAAAAGGTAACAGTTCAGTAAAGGTCCTTCAAAAAAAATATCATGCTTCTTCATTATAGATAGTTAAGTTTGATCCCAAAATATTGTTTTATGATCGAAAATGTTGGCGCAAATAACTATAAATTGGATTTTATAAATATTGAATGAATCCTCTTCTCGACCTTTGACACAGATCAATATATAATATCTATTCTTATCAGCTTAATATCACAATCGCTCTGTTTAGCAGATAAAAATTTAATGAAAGTAAAAAGTATCATGTGGTAGATATTCGAATGAAGAGAAGAGCTAAGTGTTCAAACCATTTTTTGAAAAAAACATTATTGAGTAATGATACAGCGTATAATATCTACTGAACTTTTGAAATTGGTACACTTTAACCGACAATAATTATTGTGCTATATCGAAACTGATCAAAAATATGCAAACTAACCCAAACTTACCCGTCTTTGTACTGCGTGCTAGTCTCCGTAAACCTATCTAATCGAGAATTACAAAATAATGCAAAACAACCCAATTTAACCCATTCTTGAAATGCATGCTAGTATCCTTGAACATTTTTATTTTATCTAGCTTGTCCCGCTTGGTTGTCGTTGTTAATCAGTACACTGTATCCATCAGTTTTAGATAAGTAATTAATATTTAATATCATGATGTTTCCTATTAAAAGTGTCCAAATTGGCCCACCCTGTACATAATTTCAGCACGATAAATAGATATTTACGTGAATTTCACTGGTCAAGGTCACGGTCAAGTTCACGGTCAACGGCCAAGGTCAATTTTTTTTTTTGGGGAAATTTCTTTCAGCGGCCTTTATATGTATACCAAAAATGAGCTCGATTAGACTACGCCTTCTAGCCAATTCCCGAGAGCCCAAAACTGAGAATGCGGGGTTGCCGTATCTCTGAATATGTATGACCTTGAAGGCTAAAACTAGGTGTGTGGGTTATTTATGATGCTCTTCGGCGCTATACATAATTTCAGCACGATAAATTGATATTTATGTGAATTTCACTGGTCAAGGTCACGGTCAAGGTCGCGGCTAAGGTCAATTTTTTCTTGGAAAAATTTCTTTCAGCGGTCTTTATGTGTATACCAGAAATGAACTCAATCGGAGTATGCGTTCTACCCTGTTCCCGAGAGCCGTAATCATACCAAAAATGGAGACAACGCAATAACATATGTCCAGCTAAAAAGAGCAGATAACTTATGTACAGTGAAGGCCAAAATTACTCCAGAACATAAGGTTAGGAATGTAGCCTACAGACTGCAAGCAGTGATCAATGAGGAAGACGAAGAAGTGCTAAGTTGTGAGTGCTTGGATTGCCCAGCCTCCGCAGGTAACTATACCGGGTGTCTACGAGATCAGTTTCCCGCTGGCATTTGGTGAGTTTTTTTTCGATGGCAAAGATTTTTGGTATGGAGTGTAGGTTTGAGTAATGTCATGTTTTGACATGTGCGTCAATGTTTGGTAACTTCCGGTTTGGCCGGAAATGGTCCTAACTCCGTAATTTGGAATGGCATCCCAATAATTTTTCCACATTTTTGGTATCTGCGGATCATGATGTGTACGAAAACGTCAAATTTGAACATTTTTGAAGAAATTTCAGAACTCTGGATGAAAATTTATTTTTGAACAGGAAGTGACGGAGCGGTCTTAAAATTGTTATTTTCAACCAACACAATCGTGGAAAAATGCGAATATCAAGTTATTATCCTATGCTTGTTCTCCAAAGGCTTCCAAAGCTGAAAAAATCACTTTTTTCGTGATAACTCAATGAAATCAGTGAAATCACCCGACTTTCATAACAAATGTTTTTTACCTTTTTCAAAATAAAACCAACTATGCATTAAAACTTTTTATTCATACCAGTTTTTAATTATTTTTCCAATATTTTTACTATGCATTACTATAACTGATAAAACTACTTATAAATAAACCCCTGTATTCAAACTTTGTATTTACAAATTCCCGAGATGTCAAACAATGACAAATAAACATATCTTGCCTCTTGCCCACAGATCTTGGAGTCATTCCGAAATACCGCATCAGCGCTGATGACGCTATTTTAACGTTCCGTAATTCGCTTTTGGCGCTACTGATGCTTGCTAGCTCCGCCTACTCTCCCCACCATCATCAGACATCAAACGCTGTCCGAGGTTCGAGCAGCATTTGATGCGGTAGCCATTTTTGTTTGTTGTTATTGTTGTTTGAGGTTATAAATTGGTTTGTTGTGGGGTAAATAATTTAAGAATTGAAAACGAAAATGTTCGAAATTGTAACAGATGCGGATGGCAACCCCATTCGAAATTCCATGGGACATTTTCTTATCGTCAAGAAAGGTAGGTACTCTATTTATTTTCATTTGATCGATTGAATATTGTTATAATATGTTAATAAATATAGTTACACTGTTTTATTCTCTCAATAATATTATATAGCTAGGTAGAGAATTTTGGTACTTAAAAGGGTAGGTCAAACTGTAGTAAAAACCTTTTTTTTTCTTTAGGTACTGACCAGCAGTTTTGGTTGCCTGAGGATCAAATTCAACTTGAGGAAAATAGGACTGATGAGAGACTGACTGAGAAAAAAGACAATATGTCAGGTAATATTTCCTTCTTCCTTAAAAGGATATTACCTTAGATATTAATAGTATATTGGGTACATATTTTTTGTGGAAAGAGAGCGAAATTACACGCGTATGAAATGGAAATGACACTTTTGCACGAATTATGTACACATATTCTTCCTACAACCTCGCACTCATATGACTCATATCATATTAGATAATTTAATGCTAAAGAATAAGCGGTTCAGAGCTTATTTAGAAGGTTCGTGATGCCACCCCATATACAATATAATGATTATAATTAGGTATAATATAATGTTCCTACTTTATTTTTAGCTGAGGATAACTTGGAAATTAGAGATAGGGCAGGTCCAAGTTCTTGCTCTCAATCATCAAAAGGTATAAAAAATTTAATAATTGATCTAAATAACCATAATATTTATAGTTTTTAATAGATGAACCTTTTATCTGGAGTGAGAGAGCGGTATTGCTCCTCTTGGAACAATACGAATGCCATGTAGAAGAGTTCAAAAAAAACTTGAGGCACGAAAGAATATGGAGTTCTATTGCTGCCCAACTGATAGAGAAAGGTCATTTGGTCAATGGCAGACAATGTTCTATAAAGTGGTCAGGTCTAAAAAGGACTTACAAAAATATTAAGGATCAAAAAGACAGATCAGGTGCTAGTGCTGTTTCTTGGCCATTTTATTCTGTAGGTTCTGAATTCTACGTGTTTATTACTCTGTCTTGCATGAAAATCCTATAATTTTTTAGGCAATGACTACATTGCTAGGGGACAAGGCCTACATGAAGCCGGTGGCCTTAGCGAGTTCCACAAGACAACCAAAAAATTTAACAGGAGATTGTTCCAAAGGTGTGTACATTATAAGTTTGAGTAAAAGGTGTATAATAATTTACTTAGAAAAATACTTGATAATATTACAACATAGCAAATTAATAACATCTAGTATTTAAATAAATTTGAATCTTGCTTTGTTTAACAATATAGATAATTGGTTTGGAAACTAGCCATGCAAGTGTTCTATAGGCATGACATGTATGTATACTTTCTTTATTAACAACAGAACCACCTCAAAAGAAAATGAAACCTATGAAAAAGGACGCGGTTTTAAAAGAACTCACTGACAGAACTAACAAGCTGCAAGAATCAATAAATGAACAGAATATTAAAAGACATAGGGAGAAAGCAGAAAGAGAGGAAAGAAAGGCCAAGCAGCACGCAGAAAAAATGGAAATGCAAAGGGCCTTCTTAGACATCTTTAAAAAGATGGCAGAGAAATAATTTTTATTGCTCGTTACTTTTGTTAAGTGACTTTTGACTTTCTTTAACCTTTATATTAGAGTTCCTTTTTTTGTTCCTGGTAGTTATATTTATATTTCTTTACTTTTGTTAATACTAATTACAACTGTGAAATTGTTAATTTAGTTATTTGAGTGACTTTCGACTTTTATCAAGGTTGATATTAGAGTTTTTTTTTAGTTCCTGTTATATTGTTATGTCTTTACTTTTGTTACTTATTAAAATTATTAAATTAAATTGTCTTAAATTTTATAACTGGCCCTAGCAACATCATGCAGTCGTTGACATGATGAACAACATGTTAAGAACATTATTTACATGTTACAATATTGAAACCGAGAGATTATTTTATAATTATTTAAAATAAATAACAAAAAATTATAGGTTAATTTATATTTGAAATAACGGAAAAAGAAACCGTAGGAATCAAAGCAAATTGAAATTTGGAACTTAATTAATTTAATATAAATCCTTAAAACTAAAATACAATAAATAGAAAAATACACAAGTGAAAGTGGAAGGTTATTGGATCCTTCTTATTTCTAAGTTATTCATAATCTCAATTCTTTTATGAGCAGCCTCATCTGCTGCAACTCTAACATTTTCTGGTTCATCCGGAGCTGAATTTTCCTCAATTTGTATGTCTAAAATGTCATTCTGTGACATGCAAATATTATGGAGCACACAACACGCCATAATAAATTCAGGAATTTTTTTAATGTCCCATAATGGCAGACAATCCAGAAGAATCCGAAATCTACCTTTAAACAGTCCAATTGTCCTCTCTATTGTCATTCGAGTCGCCGAATGGCAATAATTATAATTTCTTTGTCGCATTGTTAGGTGTCCATTGTCCCTAAATGGAATAAGTAGATGTCTATGAAGAGGGTATGCTGAGTCTCCTAACAAATGAGTATCATTGCTGAAATACTCCTCACCATTATTTAAATAACCACTTATTTCTGAATTTCTAAAAACCCGCGCATCGTGGACAGAGCCTGGGTATCCAGCAAAACAATGCAAAAATTTATTTTTTGCATTGCACACAACTTGTAGTTGTATAGAATGAAATCCTTTTCGATTAATATAACTCTCAGCATCTGCAGTGGGAGCTCTTATTTTATTATGTGTGCCATCAATGGCCCCAATTACCCCTGGAAACCCACGCATATTTTTGAAAGCATTTACATTTTCTTCAATTTCAGCTCCTGATGGCCATTTAATGACATGTGGTGCCAGAGCATGTAATGCGTTTGACACTCTTCTCACTGCCCTAAAAGTAGTTGCTTGACCAATCCCAAACTTTATTTTAACTGATCTAAAAAAATATGTATTTTAATAAAATAATGAAAATATATGTACTATCGTCAGCGTCACCGAAAATAAGTACGAGTCAAAATTATTTTTTACTTGACAATCATCCAATCTAAAACGACAGCATCATAGTAAAAAAAAATTACTATTCACTCGATTATTCACTTATTTTTGGTGACTATAGTGTTTTCCAGATTTTTAAAAACGTCTTACAAGATATTATTTTATACTAAGGTACTAACCTGTAAGAATCAGGAGTAGCCATAAACCATATTGCTACTAAAAGTTGCTTCTTCTCATCTATGCTGTTTCTTCCGGAATTACCCATTCTTCTTAACGCAGGGCCAATATGCCCAAGGATAATATCCACCGTCTCTGGATACATTCTAAAAAGAAACATAAGTTTTATTAACAAAAATTTTAGCCATTATCAAAAATATGTTTTAGAAGTAGAGTGCAAGGCTTATAAGTACCTACCTAAATTGCTGTTTAAAGACTTCTCTGGAGTAATTTGGAATTATTTTTTCCACATAGCCAACTATTGTTTGACCCGGGATTCTCTCATCAATATTGGTGGCAACAGTAATAGTATTTATATTATGATTAATTTGTATTTGAACACAAGTTTGGAGATCTTCCTCTTCAGAACTGGAGCTACTTGTACTATCAGACTCATCATTAAAAACCATCATCATTGCAGAGGCAGAGGCACACATTTCCTTCTGCCCTTTTGTTGTCATATTCGACATTAGTGCTTTCCTGTCTGAATTTCTCGATTTTTAACAGAAAATAATGGGGTATCTACTACTTACTAGTTTAATTGAGAAAATTAGCCACAAAAAGTCAGAACTCGGAACAAAACAAAAATCAAAAACAGAAAGCACAAATATATCCTATCAAAAACAAAATAATAAATTGATTGACATTGACACTAGTGACAGCACATCCCAGCTTTCCGTTCCGAAACCCAGTGGCGCCAATGCTGCTAATGCACCATTTTCTATTACGGAACGCTTTGACAATTGTTGCTGCTGCGATGCGCTGATGCGAATTCCGGAATAGCCCCCTTGTCAATGGCTTGTTAAGAAAAAAAAAACACCAGCTCCTTTTGAAAAGCGTTCTTCATACAGGGGTTCATTTATAAGTAGTTTTAACATTTATAGTAGGTAGTGCATTATAAAAATAATAAGAAAATAATTAAAAACTAACATAAATGAAAAGTTTCAATGCATAGTTGGTTTTATTTTGAAAAAGGTAAAAAACTCTTGTTGTGAAAGTTGGGTGATTTCACTGATTTTATTGAGTTATCACGCAAAATGTGATTTTTTCAACTTTGGATGCCTTTGGAGAGCAAGCAAAGGATAACATCTTGGCACTCGCATTTTTTTACGATTGTGTGGGTTGAAAATAACAAATTTAGGACCGGTCCGTCACTCCATACCAAAAATCTTTGCCATCTAGAAAAAAACCAGCAAATGCCAGTGCAAAACTGATCTCGTAGACACCCGGTATTAATATCATTAAATTATGCATAAATTAATGAATATTTTTGTTTTAGAAGGTTGCAAACATGGAGTGGCCTTTTTGTTGTGGCTTCACAGAAGGAGCGAAGAACCTTCAGTTACTTCAGTTGAATGCTACTGAAAAGAGTCCAAGTTGGCCAAGGGTGTCGAAGTAAACCAGAGCATTGCTAACTTAACAAAAAAAAAAACCAACTATCTTACCGAATACTATTGACCCTGATTTCCTGAAGCAAGTTGTCGAAGTTTGTTCTTCCCAATAAGAGGGTACATTGTTTAATTTTTTTGAAAAAGTCAAACTAGAATTTAGTTCATTGTATCAAATTATGCAGAGTTTTGAAGAAAGTAGCTTTGAAAAAAATGCAGATTCTTTTATTGCTTATGCAAAAACTGTCATGACTGAAGACAGAAAAAAATAGCCGTGAGCAGGCAGAGTGGTTTGAACTACGATATGGGAGAATTACAGCTTCCGTGTTGTACGAGGCATCACGATGTAGTACATTATCTGGGGCACTACATGAGAAAATATTAGGAGGTACCCCTGCTCTGAACACTTTTGCAGTTGCCAGAGGCAAGAATCTTGAGTCCCAAGTAATTGAGGTAGTCTCAAAACACAAACAAATCAAAGTACACAAGGCAGGACTGTATTTATTGAGAGAGTATCCAATTTTCGGAGCTTCCCCAGATGGAATATCAGAAAAATATGTTATAGAAGTCAAATGTCCATCAAAAGAAAAAAGTGTGGAAAACTTATATATCCGATGGCAAGATAAAAGATAAATTTTTATGTCAGATTCAACTTCAAATGTTATTTGCTCATAAAAAAATAGGTCTTTTTTGTGTAGCGTCGCCAAATTTTGAGTGTAATAGAGAAGTTCAAATAGTTGAAATAAAATATGATGAGGCTTTCCTGTTAGAAGTAACGAAAAATGCAGAACTCTTTTGGAAAAAATCACTTTTTCCTGTTTTATTTGACTAGGCAATGTGTTTGTTTATATACTTATATCATTCTTTATTCTATTCTCAAGCTTTGGCCATGAAAATGGTTCAAGTCATAGTAAATATATTTTGTTTCTTTCTCAATGAATTGTTTTTTTGAGGAGTTATTTGCACAAAGGTATATTTAGTCATGTATTAAAAAAAAACATAGACTCTGGTTTCATTTAAAATTTATTTTTACCTGAATCTAAAAGAAAATAAGTTTTGATGGGTATAAAATCAAAGAAAACCAATCCTAAAGATAAGAAAAAAATATTTTTGAAATATCAGGCGTAAAAATACATATTGGGAGTCAAAGCATAAAACTAAGCCAAACAAATTTTATACAGGGTGTCCCACGGTGGATGGCGTATTAGACGTTAATGGAAAGCTAAAAAGCAGATCATTTTGAAAATTTGGCAACCGAGATAAACGACTATAATCTACACTTTGAAAATATTTGTGTTTATGCGGTGTTGCCGCTTCTACTCTAAGCCAGTGGCAACATCGCTATTTTAAACGGAACACCCTGTTTGTGATTGCATATTTGGTTTCTACGTAAAATTCTGAGCAGATTTCATGTGATATACCCTATACCTAAGTTCAACTGTTTTGGAAATATTGACAGTTGAAAATTGACTTTTTGCAACTTTGACAGGCTGTAAAACCTGAACGGTTAATTTTAGAGGAAAACCGATTTTACATTCCTATCTTAGATTTTTATAAACTATCATTTGACACCAACTTTGAATTTAATCCATGATTAAAAATTCCAATTAAATTTAATCTCCGGTTAAATTCAAAGTTGGTGTCAAATGATAGTTTATGAAAATCTAAGATAGGAATGTGAAATCGGTTTTCCTCTGAAATTAACCGTTTAGGTTTTACAGCCTGTCAAAGTTGCAAAAAGTCAATTTTCAACTGTCAATATTTCCAAAACAGTTGAACTTAGGTATAGGATATATCACATGATATCTGCTCAGAATTTTACATAGAATCCAAATACGCAATCACATACAGGGTGTTCCATTTAAAATAGCGATGTTGCCACTGGTTAAGAGTAGAAGCGGCAACACCGCATAAACAAAAATATTTTTAAAGTGTAGATTATGGTCGTTTATCCCGGTTGCCAAATTTTCAAAGTAATCCGCTTTTTAGTTCTCCATAAACGTCTAATACGCCATCCACCGTGGGACACCCTATATAATAAAAAAAAACTGAACTTGTGATTTTATTTAATTAAGGGATTTTGTAGGTTTACTAGAGCACATATTATGATTAAAATATGATGAGTTAAATACAGTAATGAATGATGTACACATGCATGAGGTTTTGCAAAATTATATTCTCTTATCCTTCGAATAACTCTTTCAATATGAATTCGAAGGGATGCAATTCGCTTGCTTTCTTTCACTTCATATTTGGTACTTTTTTGACCGGAGCTTAGACTAGGGGGCCTTAATAATATGCAATTTTTTTTTGCCAACATGACACTTATATGTTTGAAGCCCCTGTCAGCCAAAACATGGCAACTCCTAGGTAGTTGATGAATGTATCCACTTTTTTCAACAATATTCTTTTTACTAATCCTTCCTGGGTAAGGTTTTGATATAAAGTTTATAAAACCATTAGGGGTACTTGATACAAGAAATTTGAAATTTTATAGTATTACATTGTTTATAGTCTGACCAGGTTTGAGTTTGAAGCACCGGATCTGATGGTTTTTCGATTTCTATTTCAAAGCAATCTATAATACTTTGGACTTTCTTAAATCTAGCACGAAATGGTATAGGCAATAACTTTTGTAGCTTACGAGCATCAGGCCAAAATATCAATTTTTTTAAATATGTAGCTATTTTACAAACTCTATTTGTAAATATATTGTGGATTTGAGAGGAACTGATACCATATTCCAATCCTAGTTTGAAATAAGGCTCATCAAGCCTAATCTTTTGCAAAATTATTAAAATGCTTCTGTATGGCAGTTTTGTACTTTCGGCCAATATTTTAACTAAATTGAAACAACTTTTGGGTACCCCCAAGAAAAATACAGGTTCCAATTCAGCCAATAATATTGAAGTTGTTTTTCTATCCTCTTTCAAATTGGTTTCAGTAATATCTTTTAGTTCTTCACTGTCTGTTGTTGAAGATTTTACTGAAAAATCACTAACGATGTCACTAACTTCTTCGCTAGATTTAGAAGCTTGAGAAAAAGACAAGTTCTTCACAAAACTAGTGCTTAATACACTTTTAGCTAGCACTGGAGATGTTGATTTGTCTTGATATGTCAGCTGTTTAACTTTTGTATTTGTACCAGTGCTTCTAAATGATGGTCGTAAATTACATTGAATAGAAACTGATTTATTTTTCTTAGGAATAGAATGAACAGTTCTTCGCTGTACCTGTACTCTAAATGAGCCAGATGGAGATCCTTCATTTTTTTCTTCCTGTATATTTTCAACTGGGTCAATCTCTGGATCGGGGAATATCTGACAGCTCTGTCAGTATTTTCAGTTCGTTGATGGTCCTCATTTATGATGTTATTTTCAGTAAAAACAGTTTCTAATGTGTCTGCGAAGGCCTCAGCTTTCTCAAATTCTGAGTAGGCTATTCCATTTATTCACTGTATGGGCGGGATTACATTTTTAGGTCTTCTTAGGGCTTTTTGAATTTTCCATGCCGAGTAATTGGTGGTGGTCTCTAAACTTCTGAGTTTTTCCTGCCATTTGTTATCTTTGTAGTTTTTAAGTTCTTCCCTTAGTTCTGGAGTGTGATCATTTAGGTTCCTTTTGGATACAGGGTCCTTTCTATTAGAATAAACTCTTCTGATCCTGCGATTTTCTCTAATCATTGCTTGGAGATTTCTTGGGAGAGTGTTGATGGAATTCTTTTTAAGAGTGTAGCTAACAGAGTTATTTTCATAGGCATTCAGCATAGTTGTCTCTAGTGTTTCTGCTGCAAGATCAATTTCATCATTGGTGCGTATTTTTGGTAATGGAAATGTATTTTTAAGGCTGTTTTTATAGGCAGTCCAATTTGTTTTTGTTTTCTTTGTAATGAATCTGTTGTTGTTTCCATTGCCTAACTCTTATAGTATAGGGTTATGGTCGGAAGTTCCATTGGCACATTGGTGAGTACTATTCCACAAAGGTGACTTACAATTGAAGTCACCTATTAATATTTTTGGTAGATTATTATTCAATAAATTGTCAATATCTGGTTCTGCAAGAATGTTTATGGGTGATTTATAAACTGATGTTACTAATGTTTTTATTTTGTTTATAGTTACTTTAAGGTTAAATTTTCAATATTGGCCTCATGTTGCCAACTAGGTGCCCCCAGTTCTCGGGGTAGGTCCATCATGTCTATATACAAAATAGTCTTTAAAAGACATTCTAGCGCCAGCAGTTAACTTGGTCTCCTGCAAGGCCATTAACTGAGGCTGATGTGCATCTAGGAAAAGTTCGAGTTCTAACTTACGTGTACGTAATCCATTGACATTCCATGAAGCAATGTGAAACATTAACGCTTTTTATCCAAATAGGCATCAACAGCCTGCAGGATGGCTGGCATTGATAACTTTAATAAGTCAGCAGCTTCATTGTTTTTATTACTGTCACTAGTAGAATTGTCTCTCACATTTTTAGAATTGTCACTCATTAAGAGATTTGCTTGGACACTAATTTGTTTAGGCTTTCTAGCCTGGAACCACTGCACATATTTTGGACATCCCCTGTAACTGGCAGGGTGTCCAGATAGTCCACAATTAGCACAAGTAGCGTTTCTTTCATCTTTATTAGTTGGCTTCTGAAGTGTGCAGTCCCTGGAGGCCTGATTTTTGGCACATTTGATGCATCTTTCAGGCATCGTACAGCTGGATTGTGTGTGTCCGTACCTTTGGCAACGGAAGCATTGAGAAGGAGCCGAAGATTTTCTTTTCGGTTCAGTTTTGACAACCATATCGATTAATCGAGTTGTATCCCAGACTTTTTGTGTTGAGGTTTTCACTCAGAATAAGGGAGTGGTTCTTCCTTCTCTCCCTTATTTGATTTCATCTGGATTACCTCCAAATCCTCACATCCATTTTGCTCAAGTTCGTCTCTAATACACTCTATTGGAGTTTCAGCATCCAAGCCTCTAAGAACAACATGTAGTTTTTTCTCTGATTCTAGCTTATAAGTATAAAAATGTCTGCTAGTAAGATTTAGGAAGTTTGTTAGATGCCTGCGTTCGTCTGAAGTATTTACAAAAATCTTGATGTCCTCTCCAATTTTCTTAGCCTTATCAAAGGCTATATTATTTATCTTCAATTCGTTTCTGAGGAGGATCCAGTCCTTACTTCCACTGACAATTACTGGAGGTATTTGTTTGGCTTTTGCCGCGTAAGATTTGGGCTCTTCAAAGTCCATATCCTGAATGTCATCATCGCGGATAATATCCTCAGAGGGTCCACCAGGGCCCGTATTCTCGTAACCGAGGAGCAGCGTTCTCTCAAGAGAACGATTGCTCTGTCTTTGTCAGTATTATGGAAATAACAACATGGGAGACTAAGACAGAGCAATCGTTCTCTTGAGAGACCGCTGTTCCCCGGTGACGAGAATACGGCCCCAGGAGTCTTGGTGCTTTCCACGGTACGAACAACTCTCTTTTTGGAGGTACTAGGCTCAGGCCATTCTTCGTCTCTCAATTGTCTTTTGACATTTGTAGCCTTTGACATTTTAGTTGTCAAATTTTCCTCATTCTGTTTTTGTTGTTGCTTCATTTCTATAAAAGCCAATTTCAGCTCTTCAAGCTGAGTTTTCATCATTTTTAGCTCTTCTCTCAGTTTACTGTTGTCCTCATTTGCTGCAGTTAATTTTCTCCTCAATTTGCCTATTTTTATATCTTTATCACTATCAGCCACTCGGTTTTTAACCATCTTGACGATATCGGGGCGAACCCCTTTATCTATTGTTTTTTCCTTGGTTTTCCCCACTATCACAATTCACTTCCACTACTTTTTCACTCGAAAATGCTTCTAGCAGATTACTAGACGCGACGCGCAACCTTCTCGAATCAATGCTCGATCGGAACTGAGTGTACAGATGCTCTGAGCAGACTACCTCTAAATATTATTACTCCAGACGCCCCAGCGGCAGATGAGGTCCTGATGCTAGAAAACATCACAGAAAAAAGTTTCTGCGCTAAAGACATTACCCTAGAAAAAAAGGAAAGGGTTTTACAGTGGGCATGAAAAGGTTGGCCAGAAAACCAGAATGGATTTACGCCAGAGTATACACCTTTTTTGCAACAAAAAAAATGAAATAATCTACTATTAGGCTTGCTTATTGTGGGGCACTAGAGTTATAATTCCACCAGGGGGAAGAGAGAGAGTGCTCAAAATACTTCACACTGCTCATCCTGGCATAGTGAAAATGAAGGCACGGTCATACGTCTGGTGGTCTAGCATGGACAAGCAAATGTAGGATTTAGTGAATAGGTGTGCTGAGTGTCAGGAGTCAAGAACCATGCCTAAAAAATCGCCCTTGGGAATGAGCACGGGGCCCGGGGACTCGAATACATCTTGATTTTGCCGGCCCAATGAACGAAAATATTTTCTTAATTGTGATCGATGCCTTCTCAAAGTGGTTGCAACTAAGGCTAGTACCTAGTACCTCCAGTGCATCGACGATTACAGTGCTGCGGGAATGTTTTGCCACACATGGTATACCGGATGTCGTTGTTTCGGATAATGGAACAGCGTGTTTACTTCTGTAGAATTTCAAGAATTCCTTAAAAAAAACAAATTAGACAAGCTCTAGTAGGACCTTACCATCCCAGTAGTAATGGTCAGGCAGAAACGATGGTACAGAATGTTAAAATTGATTAGTACCAATGTACAACTGGCCCTATCCCGATATTTATTGAGTCAACACTTAACTCCGCATAGTTTCACAGGTAGATCTCCAGCAGAAATGCTAATGTGCCGTAGATTATCTACTCTACTTGATAAATTACAACCAGATTTTCGGAGGGAGATGATGACTAAACAAGAAGACAAGCAACGTACAGAACAAGGGAAAAAACCAGGTTTTTCAATGATAGTAATCCAGAAATGGTTGCCATCAACGATTATCGAAACTACAGGTCCGCTGAGCTACAGGGTCCAAACACCTGAAGGAAAAATCATGCGAAGACATTCTGACCCCGAGTTTCGGACGGGTTGAAATCAGACTTTCTTAGTAATGGCGAGTTCTCTAGAGCTAACTACAGAGACTTTAGCACAGATGGAACCAGAAATCTCTGATGTGAGGGTGCCAATTGTTCATACGCCACCCTCTGTGCGGATCACGCGGCCCCCAAAATACCTAGAAGAGTATGCTACGTAAAAAATATCCAAGGGGAGGAGTGTGGTGTATTGTGTCTGTGTTGTTGCGTGACCGAATAGTATGCGGAGTTACCGACGAAATGCTGCAAAGGAAACTGCTGTCAGAAGATAAATTGACATTCAAGAAAACTAAAGATATGTGTCTTACTTACGAGATCGCTGCACAGAGCCTGGCGATGTTGAAAGGAACTGAAACGCACCCGACCAGCGAAGTACATGAGGTTCAGGCACGTCGCAAACAGCAAATTCAACAACTTAGTGTCAGGGGTAAGTAACGTCTACTGATGGATCCAAAACTGAAACAGGCTCGGGATGCGGAGTATATTCTAAAGCCTTTGAACTGATACTAATTAAAGCCTTTGGCCCCATGTCAAATGTACTCCAAACGGAAATTACTGGAAATAACCATCGCATATAGTCATTAACAATATCACTGACAAGATCGTGCACACGGACTGCAGACAAGCAGTACTAGCTCTATTTAGACCACGTCTCACGTCAGAACTAGTACAATAAAGCTTTGGGACGATACGATTAGCTGCAACTTATTCAAGGAACAGCTAAGCTACACAAATACAACTCCAGCGAGTCAGCTGGTGTCGGTGACCAGAAAAAGGCTATGCCTAATATCGGGCAACTTGATTGGCCATTGCCAGTTAAACAAACATTTAGTAGGAGAGCCGGCAATATTAACGGGTATGTGATCGTTGCAATGGATAATTTTCACATAAAAGAATAGCTCATAGTTACCTTTAAACTAAATGGATGGGTGGCCTCGATTCTCATGGCCGCAACCCTTTGATGGCTGGGCGTAAACTACCCTTCTTTTTCCGAAGGAACAATGTTATCGTTGCAATAGCTGAAAATTGGTAGATATATTCTTTAATATGTCTTCTCAAATAATATATAGGGTGGCCTCGATTTTGATGGCCGGAAATGATGGCAACCCTCATTGAAACTTGAGGGCACGCGTTATTTTGCTTGCTAAAGACAAATTTTTGAAAGTGACAGCCTTCAAAATCACTTTCAAAGTTAAAAGAGGACTCTGTGAAGAGGATTTTGCATACAGCTGTAGGTCTTTAGACAAAAAAGGAAACATGAAATTGTATTAATAAAGTGTTTGCCGCATATGATGAGAACCCCCTACACCGCAAGGTACTTCTTATTTGTTGCGCTTATGGTTCTTGAAGTATCTTTTTATAAAACAACTTTACGGCCATGAGAATCGAGGCAACCCATACATTAGGTTTAAAGGTTACTATAAACTATTGTTTTATGTAGAAATTATCCATTGCAACGATCACATACTCGTTAGTATCGCCGGCTCTTGGACTAATTCATTCAGGTTGCATCTTCGCATCACGAGAGACGATAGAGCACATTATTTTTGACTGTACTGCTCTTTCGCCAATACGCAGAGCCAAATTAGGCCAATCGTACCTACCCATCGACGTCATCTCCTACGTTAAATCTCTAGGCCGGATGACGAGCTAAGGATGACCTCTTCTCTTGGGAAGGCGCACAATGGGCCTACTGTGGCATACCCACCGTCCCAAACTTACAGATACAATTAATATCCCTATCATTTCTAACATTAGTTATAGTCCAAGAGTCCAGAGACACAACTTATTTTCTAAAAGACAGAATATGTGGGATTGAGTAGCACTTATAGGTATTATGAACGCTAAGTTGGATAGACGGCCAATAGTAACAGCTGAAACTGTTATTTGTAAATAACGGTTTTTCCCATCTCTACTCTAGCCTGGAGTAGACTGTAAGTTTAAGAGGGGGAAATCAGTTGACATAGATATCTCGCTTACTCTCAAACGCATGCATAGTATCCTCGCGCTCACACTCCCGGAAAAATTATTATTGCGTCTTGGGGGATATTTCGCCGGTGCGATTGGTCTGGCTGAGCACACGTAGTTATGAAATAGTCTCCCCAATAATATATATAAAAACCAAGCGTTAGAAAAAAAGTTAAAGTTTTTCTCAGCTTTCGCACCTTGTGTCGGTAAATTGGCTGTCTACCCAGCTTAGCGGGTATACATACGTTCATAGTACATATAAGTGCTACACAAGCCCACATATTCTGTCTTTTAGAAAATAAGTTGTGTCTGGCGGCTTTAGGCTCTTGGACTATTAGTTGTCTTGACACTTTCTTGATAGGTTTTCCACCGTTTTTGATTAAATTAAAATGCCATCTCAATTCTTAGCAATATTGCCATGGTCTGTTTCTTAGCAATAGTTCATTTTCCTAACTAAGGAAAAAATAAAACCACAAAATGTCAATTTTTAATGAGTATATTAATTATGCTTTAAGATTTCATGTCGATTACAAAAATATGTCGACATATTTTAAAGGAAAAATATAACTTAAAAAATAAATATAGAATTATTTCTAAAAAAAAATTGTCTTAAATTATATTCAAGTAATTGCTATGGTATTGTCTTTAATTATTTTAGACGACGTTAACTTAAATTCTTCATTGATAATTGGAAAAAACTAAGTTGTATCGATCGAATCAGTTCAAAGGACAAGCTCTCATAAATAACCAATCAACTACGATAATTGAAACATTCATTCTAAGATCCATACTAGATCGTCCTGTGAACCTTAAAGATCCTGTCATCTTAAAGCTCTGTTCATTCTACATGTAGAACAGAAAAAAATATAAACTAACAAAATAATCAATAATAATTAATGTGGGACAAAAATGTGAATTTGGTGCAGCCGGTGTATTTTTTTTCTGTAAAATTATTACTTGGCCTTTGCCCTTTTTAAAAGGACGTATGGCACTATAGAGTATTATCGCGACAAAATGAAATGTAATAAACCTATGAGTATTCCATTCAGTTGTCCCACATTATTTTATTTATTTACTATT
The DNA here is from genome assembly GCA_917834065.1 of Ceutorhynchus assimilis. Taxonomy (NCBI): domain Eukaryota; kingdom Metazoa; phylum Arthropoda; class Insecta; order Coleoptera; family Curculionidae; genus Ceutorhynchus; species Ceutorhynchus assimilis. Next base: position 24,553,530 of record OU892284.1, on the reverse strand, counting down.
AAAGTATTGCGTCGTGTCCTGTCCATTAAATTAAGAAAAAAGCAGCATTAAGTAGCACTATTTCTTAAACTTAAATTTAAATTAATAAGGGTCGCGTCGAGACTTCTGGCTTGCATGGAACGCACTAATTTTATTGCGCTATCCTTGCAAGATTATCTAATAATTATTGAAGTCTATCGCGCAAGCTCAGAAAATAATCACACTTTTTTATATAAATTAAACTACTTCTTGTGCTTTCCAGTGCAATATCTTATTTCTAACCGAAGGATTTATTATTATTGCACTGGTCCATAGTAACTGGAAAGCTGAGAAGCTTAAACCTAAAGCCTAAAAAAAAAACTGTATTTTTTCTAACAACGTTTCATGATTGGCAGGTAAGAAAATTGGCGCGTCATCAAAATTATTTAAGTTTTATACACAGAATGCTTAAAATTTAAAGGCTTTAAAATCTACGCGAATGCGTGTAGCTGTTTTCGTAAAGTTTGCAAAGGCTATCGGTACGGCTAACGCTCAACTGCGACGGAATGCTCATAGTTTCCTGATATAATTTGTCGTTCAGTTTTCTTCGTTGCCAGACAAATGTCCAGGCTGCAATTATGGACATTTGAACTGCTAGAAATAGAATGGCAGCCAACATGAGTCCTGCAGCGTTGATACATAATCCATTACCGCCGTCGTTGGTGATGAAAACAGCTTCGCTTCCAAGATGAGTTTTGTTGGCGTCCTTGTCAAAGCCGAATTTGTCCGTGATTTGAATCGATTGGACTAACAAGAGGTCCTCTTGGGATTGTCCTGTGGAACGCCTCCTTCTGCGTTTGCCATAAGAAATTACCGAACGTAATTCACCGGTCGATTCTTCTTGATCGCACTGGACTGGCTCGCAAGACGGCATACACGGGGTGACCAAGGCTCTGAATTGGACAACTTCGGATGAAGGGAATTTGAAGGCGTCAAAGTGTGATAATAGGACCTAAATAATTTGTTTTTATTAATGGATAATTGGATTTTTTATGTTTATAAGTTACCTTTCCAGATTGGGCGCTTTTGTAGATAGGTCCCATAATGAAATGGTCTGTGGGGCAACCGTCAGAGTCAATTAGAATGATTTCGCTAGAGTCTACTCCGTCCATTGCCACTAATTCTCTGACAAAGATTTCGTAGGGGCTGTTTCTGTCGAGGATTTCGAATTTGAGTGCCAAAGGATCGCCTACTTCAGCGGTTTGCATCATGTCTTCGCCGTTTCTGTCGGTAATTTTCATTGCTACGTTAGGTGAATCGACGATGACTTCTTCTCTGATCGCTGAAAGGAAGAAAATGGAAATATTTTTAGTTTTTTAAATTTGGTTAAAGGCAGTTTTCTTAGTCTACTGAGTATTGCTTAGGAAGGGCTTGAAATAATAGAGATAGCCCCATGCTTGAACTAGTATGTGGTACTTATTGATCGACCTATCTGTATGGCCTACCGTTAGAATTTTCGAAAAAAAAACGGCAACAACTTAAATAAAAACTTGACGCAAATATAAAAAGTGAAAACAGCATCCCAACATTTTTTCTCGATTTCGTGTAATAATAACCCGTTTAAATGTGATACTTTGTAGATGGACACCCTGTATTACAAATGAATTATTATTGGCGTGCGTTTTTTGCCGATTTTTCGTATCTTACACCAGGTTCTGACAATTGACCTGTCTTGTATAAATAGAAAAAGATAGCTTAATTGTAATAAATACAAATTAGAAAATGTGATAAAAGATGCCATGCGCGCGCAACTATAGTGGGTTTCAGTGTAGCCAGATTGTATTGTTGCAGAACAAATGTAGACAATACAAATCGAACATTATACCATTCAAAAAGTGATATAGTGTCAAATGTATTACTGAAGAGCTTTCAAGCGAATGTTAACCAACGATATCTTATCACAGATAGACACCACATTTCATTTATAAAGTATCATCAATATTTTCAGACACGTGAGGTAATGGTCTGCTATTCACAATATATTCATATTCAGTGAATAATGTCCTTAAAACTTCATCTGTAGGTTGTCAATCTTTCATTACAGCCGTTAGAGAACGTGTAAAACAACCAATCTTACGTTCCCAAGAACTTCCCATGTGAGGTACAATTAGCGAATTAAATTTCCAATCTATTCCTGTATTAGTCATATTTATGGCAACTGTTTCTAGATTCAATTCTTCAATTGCTTCCATAAGTTCTCGATTGACAGCTTCAAAATTAGTCCCATTATCTGATACAAATACTTTCACTGTCCCTCTCCGAGCTAGTCTAATTGCCATTATACAAGAATCTGTATTTAACGAATGAGCAAGTTCTACATGGATACAGCGCACTGTAAGGCAGGTAAAGAGAACTCCGTAACGTTTTTTCAATCGTCTACCAATGTTTACTTCAAATGGTGCAAAATAATCCATACCAGTTGCAGAAAATGGTTTTTTATAGTAGGTACATAAGTCGTTCTTTAGGCAGAAGTTCCATTTTTGGTTCAGCGGCTTTTGCATATCGACGTCTACATGTGATGCATTTTTTCAACATTTTCTTGACTGATGAGCGTATTTTGGGAATGTAAAATTTTCTTTTCAAATTATTTATTACTGTTTCAATCTCTTGGTGACCAACTCTGTCATGAAAATGTAAAACCAACTTCTCAGTATACAGGTGTGAACCATCAAGAATAACTGGATCTTGTGGAAGGAAAATATTTTCAGTACCTACGGTTCAGTTTTATTATTCTTGTAGATACTCTTAATGTTCCATCTTCATCCAAAAATAACGAAAGTTTATTCAGTCTGCCAGTTTTGTTGCCATTCTTTGATGATATATTTTTAAGGTCCGTCGAAAAGCAGGTAAAGTCTGTTTTTTTTTTAAAGATAATAGTATATTATGCAATGATCATGCTATATACGAAACTCGCCTGCGGCTCGTTTCGTATCCTACAACATGCTCGTGTATTAATGGCTATTATATGAGAGTTGCATACACTATTTTTTTTACTTCCATTAATAAACGAAATACTTACATATTTGTTTCTAGAATAGTAAACTTCTCAACTGGGTCCTTATTCTTGAAACAGGGGAGCAGCGTTCCCAGGAAAACGAGTGTGTCGTCTTTGTTACTTATATTATCATTTGCATATCATTGAGAAAGACGGAACACTCGTTCTCCTGGGAACGCGGCTCCCCTGTTTCAAGAATAAGGACCCTGGTGAGAATTGTTGACAACTATTGACAATTTCAAAAATTAAGATCTAGACGTCATTTGGGCATAAATTCCGCACCCGATTTATTAATTTTTTGTTGTTTCTTATGGTAAATACTAATAAAAACAATCCAAAATTCCAAAGCTAGTCTGTTATTTTTATATAAACATTCTTCATGTTCAAAATACTCGATTCCAGTGGCTGAAAAATCTGTATCATAATGAAAATCTGTATCATAATGAAGTTCATTATGAAACAGATTTTAAGCGTATTATGAAATGTCAGTAGAAAAAAGTCAAAATGACATTATGTTGGCAATACAATGTAAAATTGTCAATGCTTTCAAATTTTTTTTCTACTGACATTTCATAATACGCTATTAAACGATTAAAATCTGTATCATAATGAACTTCATTACGATACAGATTTTCATTATAATACTCATTTTTATTATCATACAATGTTGATAGATGGCAGCACTAGTTAAGATATTAAACATTTTAAACGGTAATTTTGCATAAAACAATTATTTTGATAACTATAAGAAACACTCCGAATTGTTTCAAAGTAACCTAAAGTTTGGGACAAAGAATAATTATTATGGAAATATTGAGTGATAACGAAGAATTTTCACCAACACCTCCAGAAATTACAGAAAGGGCGACAAATGCAGGTAGGTAATAATATACTACCGGACAAGTCCAAGAAAATTTACAAAGAATTATATGGACAATTTATGGATTGAAAACACCAAAAACACATCATCCTTCTCAGAAAATGTTTTGATAGTATATTTTAAAGAATTACAACAAAAAATGAAACCTTCAACTGTATGGATTACTCAATTATGAAATCTCTATTCAAAGTTAAGCATAATGTTGACATATCTAAATATCATAGGTTTTATCAATGGCAGTAGAAAAAATAGTGTATGCAACTCTCATGTAATGGCCATTAATACACTCGCATGTTATATACGAAACTCGCCTGCGGCTCGTTTCGTATCCTACAACATGCTCGTGTATTAATGGCTATCATTACATGATCATTGCATAATATACTATTATGTAGAAAAGGCTTGTGTTGCCAACATAGTTACTAACTTTTTGACTTGGGACATATCTTTAAAAAAAAAACAGACTTTATATTGAACGGATTTCCACCACTGTTTCTCAGCCCATAGAAAATCTTCTGATGTAAAAAAATCTTCTTTTGGTTTCTGTTTCTTCACTTTCAAAGTAAATAATTTAATTATACCGGTTACCTTCATTAATTAAATCCAAGAATAATATGTTTTGATTTTAGGTAAAGTTTCATTTACACAAGAATGTTGTGATTCTATAACTTCTGAATAAGTTTCTGTAGCTATTTCTTCTGGAATTTCTGGTATTATTTTTGGCCAATTAGTTTTTCAATAATATAAAAACTTAGGACCATTAAACCATTTTTCGTATTTGTCATTTTTATTTGAACTTCTTGTGCAAACATTTTCTAAAGTGGGAACCCATTTCCATTTTTTAACTTTTGTTGTTTCTAAAAATTCTCCTACGCTTGAGGCGATAAAAGTCGGAGGTTTTTTTTCTGTTTCTAGCCATCTTAGGACTGTTCTCGAGTCTGACCAAAAATATTTGTTTTTAATTTCCAAAGCCCAATTGTTCTTCTACAAGTTGAGATAATCTAGCACCCATTACTGCAGCTACTAACTCAAGTTTTGGTATAGTAAGTGTTTTTAGTGGAGCTACTCTAGCTTTTGAGAATACAAGAACAATGTTAACTTTATTATCTGATACAATTCGAAGGTAACTTGCTGAGGCGTAAGCTTCTTCGCTAGCATCATAGAAGGTATGGATTTCCAAATACTTTGTTTTTTGTAATGATTCTGAATAACATTTTGGAATTCCAATCAGCATAGAATTTTTAAGATTGTTTAACCAATTTTTCCAGGTAAGAACCATATTTGAATCAATGGTGTCATCCCAACCAAGACCGCTTCTCTAGTTGTTTTAAAATTCTTACTTTAATGCTTATTGGTAAAAGTAATCCTAGAGGATCATATATTGACATAGCAGTTTTGAGAACTTGTCCTTTTGTCGGAATCCTAGTACCAAGTAGTAGTAGGAATTTTATTAAATCTAAGCTTGAAATTAAAATTATCTGTATGAGAGTTCCACATCATGCCAAGAACTCTTTGTTCATTTATGTTCAACTAATAAGTGTGCAGGGATATTCGCAAGTACTTCAGGTGAATTGGAAGTAAAATTTCGAATTTCGAAACTACCTTTTACGTGAATTTCAATAACTTGCTCAATCTGGTTTACTGCTTCTTTAACTGTTGTTGTCGAATAACGTGAAAATGAGGCAAATAACATAAGTAACGAACATTTTTGCATTTTTCTGGCGTAACAGGAACAGCATAACCTTTTTCGAAAACTCCATTTCTTGCCTGTAACGTTTCGCTAAATTATCGTCTTTTGATAATTTTCGTTCTAAACAAAGTAGCCGTTGCATGGCCATTTTTCTTGAATTTGGTAGTTCTTGAACATCTTCTTTCCATGGAAATTCATACTGAGTGTTTACAAGTTTTATTGATTTTTTGGCAATGTCAATAGCAGGTTGGTCCTCTTTTGATACTTTTTGTTGTAAGGATTGTAGTGCACCAAAGTTCTCTAACTTCATGTGACTTTTCATCAATTCATGTAACTTTTCGTCAGCAACAACAAATTACTGCAATTTCTTCAGTTTTATTTTCCAAACTCCCAAGATTACCATGAAATGTCCAACCAATACAAGTTTTTGAAAGAATTGGACCATTTACAATGGACTGAATTATTTGTCTAGTTAAAATGCGATTGATGTTATTTTGTCCAATAAGCAATGTTGGTTTTTCTAAATTTTCTAGGTATAATCTTCTACTGTCCGAATATCTTGTAATTTATAAAAGTTACATCCATTTTTTCCACAAACTTCTGCTTTGCTTACCATACCGTCAGTTCTGAATATTTCACCGGTCCACTTACAGCATAGTGGAGAAAAGGGACCTTCAATTAGTGTGCTACCTTCATCTATAAAAGGGAGGTGATTTGAAAACTTTTAATGGAAAAAATTTGAGAAGAGATTGAGTTGTTACTGCGTTAATGCACGCGTTCATTTGAGGTCGATTTCTTTGTTACTTAATTTGAAAGATTGATTGATTTTTATGTTTATATGAAATAGTTGATGGTGATATCTGTCACAATTATTGATTCCACAAATAGACCTTTTTTTTTTTGCATTTTCCAGGATGTTGACGTAAACATGAGAAACAAATATTTTCTTTTTTAATAAATTTCAATCTTGTTTGGACGTTATTTTTCTGAAAGATGTCACCACAGTTCTTTATTCATATTTTCTTGTGAATTCCTCACTTCATGTTCATTGGGTGTGCTTACTTGAGAATTTTTTGAAAAATCATTAGAAATAAATGTTATTTTGGAAGCAATATTTGACATATTGTTTGAGCCATTCTGAAAAATGTTGCAAGTTTTGTTGGTAATTGCTAATTTGTTTCTCCAACAGATAAAAACTCCATTGTGTAAGTAAATAGGATGGTAATTTTCTTACTAATTTTGCTAAAATATGTCTTTGATCAATATAAAATGCGACTTTCATGATGTTTTTCAATGTTTCAAACAACGCTGCTGAAGTTGATAAGTGACTCGAAATTTTCAACTTCTCGAAGATTATTAACTGTTAATAAAATTTCCTCCATAATAACTTCTGGGCGACCATATTTTCATTTTAAAATATCTATAATATCGTCTGGATTCTGTGCAGCATCTCCACAGTCTTCTTAACCTCTCCGGTAAGACTTTGATTGAGCCTCAAAACATTCTCTTTTGGTAAAAAAGAGCATACTTCACTGGATAATTTAAACTGTGAATAAAAAATTGGCCATTGCAAGCATGATGAACCATCAAAATTCATCAATTGTTTGCCACAGGTTTGCCTTCTAAGCCTATTATTTATTGATTTGGTGAGCTCAATTTTAGAGTTCTCTTGGTCTTCTTTTAGTTTTTCAGTCAAGTTTACCCACTTTTGTATTTGCTGGTGCTGGTTTTGTGTTGAAAACTCTTCACTTTGGAGCTCTTCGGCTTCGGAAAAATCGTCTTCATTATTTGAACTATTCACATCTTGTAGAATTGCTTTTTTATTCATTTTATTGCTTTCTTTTGATTCGCAAATTTGAAGCGTGTTTTTTAACTTTTTTAATCGTATTTCTTTCTTTTGAAGCTCTTCTTTAGGTAATATATGTGCCAATTTAGGATCTTCAATTTCAGATTCTAATATAATTATTTCTTCTTGTCGATTGTGAATATCATCTTGAAGGGGCGTTATTTTATCTTGTATCTCAAGTAATTTTCTTTGTTTTTCACTTATTTTCGAAAATTTTGAAGTTTTGCTTAATGAGGAGAGTAGTGTTGAATAAACTGCGAGGTCTTGCTGTTTGTTTTCAATTTCAAACTAGTATGTATTTTATTAGTGAAGAGATTATTAATGGCTTTCATTAAAATTTTGCTTAATTCTTCCGAATTCTCAATATTTTCAGATTCTATGTCAAATAAAATCGATATTTGTTGTAGATCGATCAAACTTAAAGATTTGCTGATAATATTTTGATGATTATCAAAATCATCGGAATTTTCTTCAGAGCCAAAACCGTTAAAAGACAAAATTTTCCTTTTAATAGTTTTACTAGTTTAAAATTCTGCATAAAGCGAAAAATAGAGAGCACTTAGCTTGTTTTTCTCCGAGATGTCAAAACCAGGAACATCTTACAACATCCTGTTAATTTCTCTCCAAAAATGAACAATTTTCCAAAGGTTGACACATTTAGCATTGTCATTATGTCCTTCATAATAGCACTAGTGCGTTTAAGAGTTCATAAAAACACTTAAATTATGGAATGAAAAATATACAAAAAGAAATAAGTTACCAGAAGAACCTTTTCATTGATGCTGTCTTGATATACGAAGGGACACTTTCGAACTCAGAATCACCAATATTAATATTATTTTCCACTATAAAAGTGAATTTATCGCACAAAAATGGACTCCAATATTGAACCTGCCAAAGTCAAAATTCTAAAAATCAACAAGCAGGCTCCCGACTAGTACGGGCACCTGCTAAATTTTGAATTTTAATTTGAAAAGTTTTTGCTATTTCAAGGCAAATCAAATCTATTTGGACCATCGTAGATTAAATTTTGAATGATACACGGTCGATATGAACTTTATTAATAAAATTTTTGTAACTAAACCACTCGGCTAATGCCTCGTGGTTTAACGTTACACACGTTTCATTATGGTGTTCATATCGAACCAGTATCATTAATAACTACAATCTGTTTCTTTAGCTTAGTTTTTATGTATTAATTGACACGCAATATATTTTTTGACTCTTATTTCAACTCTGACATAACCAGTATTTTTAAAAAGGTATTAACAATGAATATAGGTAAGATAAAACTATTCTTCAGTGGTTTTATCAACAGTAGGGACGCATCAGTCGTGTAAACAACACCCGTATTCCCCTCTGAACCCGTCATTCACTTGATAAAAATAATGAAGAAATGCGCATGGGTGCAACTCGTTCATCTATCTGTCTGCCTCTAACTCATATGACATAAGTTTGATGAACGCGTTGACATGCCAGTCGATTGCAGTGTGTGTTCCGCCTGTCTTACAGAACCGGCGTTGCCAGTAGTCGTTTTTACTCTTGAACCTCCAACTTTTTGAAGCAAAGTCATAACAGGATGAAATATCAATCCGTAACAATTTGTCAACCAAATTAGAGGGGATATAACGGTGGTGGATTGCTCTCATAGATGTTAACGACACAAAATTTTGTTCACTGTAATGTCTGTAGTAATATGTCGCGGTATTAACATTCTTTGAACTTTTATTTTAATAAATATTCCATCCGGGTACATCGCACAATGAAAGTGCAAAGGAAAATGTCAAGTATAATCTAACATAACCTTAAACAACACTGCAGAAATAATACGTAAAGTATTAGTTTGCTCTATTAAACGTTATAAAGAAAGAAGGAAAGAGAGCTCAATTTTAAAAGGTATATTTAGAAAAGGTGTGTGTAAGTGCGCATTCACACCAGAGTAGCATGCGACGTGCGACTTGCTGCTAGAAAGCATCAGGAAGCAAGTCGCATGCTATTTTGGTGTGAATGCTCACTAATTGCTTTGTGTGTGCGCCTGGCAAATACGTTGCAAACTATCAATAGTATATTACATGCGGAGGTGGAAAGTGTTTCATTAATGTCGAGAGATACTATGGTTGACCGAGGTGCGAAGCGCCGAGGTCAACCAATTCTCGAGAAAATAATGTGAAAACTTTCCACCGAATTATGTATACTATTTTATTATAAACCATTAATTATTACTGAAAAAATAAGGTAAAAATATGATAAAAATATTTCAACTGACAGTCTGACGCCGACATTGATATCCTATGAAATTTCAACAATATAAACACAAGTTCTGTGCACAAGTGACATCTACTTCTAAATACAAACATTGCACCTGGGTTTATGTTTAGGTGTGAAAGAACAATTTATCAGGGCCGAAAGTGAGTGCTCCAGGCCGAAAATGACAGGAGAACAGTCACTTTCGGCCTGCTTTAAAGTAAACAAAAGTAAAGTTACATTTTCGAACCATCAAACCAGTAAGGAATGTGAAAATTACATACATGGTTTAAAATAAAATATAATAGTATGACATGTTTCAATTGAGTCGCACGTCGCATGTTGCAACGTCGCATTTTTGCTACGCTATTCCGGTGTGAAACCACTCATATATTTCTTATGGCGGGTATTATAAAACTACTTTGACAGTTAACTTAAAGTTAACTCCTTCTTCCTTATGTAATTCCAGAAGTTAACTTTGAGTTAACTGTCAAAGTAGTTTTATAATACCCGCCCTTAAGGTTCTGAAATAAGTAGCATGCTTCTTGCTTTCTAGCAGAAAGTCGCATGTCGCATGCTACTTTGGTGTGAATGCTCACTAATTATTTATTTAACATGAATGTGTAGTTCCAATTTCTATTAAACTTTCAAAGGAATTTCCTGTCCATTTTCATATGATCAAATTACAAATGATCACTATCACTTCCAGGTAACATTTTCCAATGCCTACAATGTAACTTATTACAGCTTTATTATCGAGCTGAAAAACACTTGCTTGAAATGCACCCGTGAAACCTCGCCTTAATCCATGTCAAATTAGATCTTCTAGATGCGGCATTATTATTTTTCAATATTGGCAATTTATTTTGAGTTTTTTTTTCCCGTATCTATTCTGCCTTATCATTGAGGGAAATTAGTCTTTGGCTTTTGCAAATTGTCAATTTTCGGCACATAAACATCTCATTATAAATCCTCGAGCCAGTAATTGTAAATCAAAAAGAATGCACCGTCGATGATCTAGAACAGCTTATAGCTACTTAAACAAATCATTTATTTTCCTATTGGAAAAAAAGGGTTTCCATCAATAATTACCTACCTATTGGTAACCCGAGCTAATTGCGCTATAAAGAAAATCCATCATCTATTTTGCACTGGGCGATCATTAAATAAGGTCTATAAATTACCCGCGATTTTTTTCCTATTTATCTCCGATACTTTTAACGATCTTTTTATTTGCCGTATGCGGCTACTGCGTCGGCACTTCTTTCAATTTCTTTCGGTGATTTTGCACGCCGCAGTACCCTATTCGAAAGTAAAGGAACAATAATTCCGATTCGCCAGGCTAGTTAAGCACACACCGAGTTCTGTTTTCTTATGGATTTGAATTAATTTTGCTTTTCTTCATGTCTATAACATTTGTTCTGGTAGCCAAAAAAATAATTAAATAGGCTTTTTTGCTTTGACCGGCTTTTATTAAGAAATGTTTGTCCTATCAGGCTTGGAACAATTTCATTATAGATGGGGCAAGCGAAAATAGTAATTGAAATGTACCAAGCACCCCGGCGCTATTCCTTTGGAACTGGAAATCGTGATAGAAGAAGCACACCTTAAAATAACAAAATCCTGTTGGGGAGTGTAGTATCGTGAATCTGGAAGACATCAAGATTTGGAAAAGTTTCTTCAATTCAATTACACCAACAAAATAATCAACTACTTTTCCCACAAGAAAAATGTTTGATGACCAATGCGATGATACCCTTCCAGTAATTTGCATACAGGTGAAAACGTGCCACTGAATTCCTCGTTTATATTATCGTACAAATTACTCGAAAACCAAAAATTATATCTGCTCGACACAGATGCGCGATGAGAAGATACAATCTCGCCGAAACTGTTTGCCCTAGCCTTGAAGAATGTTTTGGAAAAATCAAACTGACAAAGTAACGGAATTAATATCGATAAGGTACCATCAGTCATCACATTCAACACAGAAGAGCTTAAGACCAAGCTTCAAGATCTTCACCAAGCATCACTACAAATGGACAAAACCCAAATCATCAACTTGGTACGGAGAGTCGAATTACCTCAATTTCGAGAAGTGAAACAGACCCAGCAAAACTTAAGTAGTTCCCAGAGACGATGTTGTGATGATATCGAAAATGTCGTAGGGAGGAACGGGATCTTAACTCTTATGAATAGAGGGACAACTTTTAAACTGAGTAGAGTAAGAAAGAGAAAACATGACCAGGTGATCATGTTTATTCAACTATCCCGGAAACATTTTCTCAAATTTAATGTCTCAATAATGAAATACTTTTTATGTGAAAGTAGACTGATCCTTGAAGATGTCTCAGATAGATGAATGATGAATGAACAACATCGATGATACATTAAAAAAACAACTTCCAGAAGCAGCAAGAAGAGTAACAAAGAAGAAAAACCAAAAGGAAGATACGAAACTGGAATATTGGGATTGTTGATGTGAAGAAGAAATCTTCTGATACAAAGGAATACTCAAGAAGACATAAAGTCAAACACCGCACGATAACAGTTAAAGAAGAGAATGAAGTTTTTAGTACTTCTGGCCATCTCTTCACCATTCACAAAGAAAACGCCAACAAACTTGACTATGGGACATAGAAAGATCAATAAATAACTCTTGAATTGACCCACGATATACAACAGCCTATTTATTGCATCTACAGAAATGCCACAATGACAGTTGGAAGAGAACACCAATCCCATTTCAATCAAGAGAGGGATGAGACAGGGAAACGTGATATCACCAAAACACCAAAAACACTGCACGATAGCAGTGAATGATGTATTCAAGAATGTAGACAATAGCATATAAATATTTTGCAAATGATTGAATTATTTACGGTTAACAGCATTATTTCCAACAGTTGGTTGGCAAGAGGATCGCAAGAAAATGGCCTGAAAAAAAAAATACATGAGTGATGACAAATATCGCCAAAGAAGAGAGAAGAGTCACCATTGAATTATTTTTTTCGGAAAAAAGTCAGTGAATCTATCTACTTAGGATTAAAGCTTGATAGAAACAACCAAATAGCGAATATTAGAGCGGATATCCAGAACCACCGGCCTATAAGGCTGATGCTACAACCATATTGAAGCACTTTTTCGCTGAGCAATTTGGCTTGTTTGGCATAACATATAACATTGAAGTGAACCTCGTTTGAAGGATAGTGGATACTATGCACAAGGCATTGAAGGGGAGATCTGAAGTCTATTCTATCTACATCGACTTGCCAAGGCTTTTAACAGGATAAAGCATAGGATATTATTGAGGTAGCTGCATGCCTTTTAAATTTGCGGTTCTTTATTGGAAGTGGTTTTTCTGAGATTGCGGTTCCCTCTAGGGTTCTAGGTTCTCACATTAGCCCCTTGCGCTTTCTTTATTTATAATGGTTTGACATGTTTCCGATCAAGTGAATTCTCGCGTGATCAATTCTTTCGGGCATTGTTCAGATCTTCAGCATGCCTCTAGGCAGATTTGATTCCTGATTTAGTAGGAACGTGATGGCCCAAAAGATTTCAAAGTGTAACTAGGTTTATCAAGTTTTCTCTCTCAGAACTTCCAGTACATGATGGATGTCGTGGTCGATACGATGGGAGACCTTGGTTTTACCTTGGACTCATCATTTTCCTTGGCTCCTCATATTTCTTTTGTAACGAGCCAAATTGCCTAACTATTTCATGCTTGTTTTTCAGTTTTCTATTCAAGATTCCTTTAATTTTGTTTACCTTATCCTCTATAAAATTCCAACAATAATTACAACAGTTGCAGATACTGTAAATTTTTTAATTTTCAATAGTCAAATTCTATTTTCATTTGTTGCTAGTTCCTGTGATGTAATGATTTTTCCTCGATTTTAATCCATATTTTAATTCCATTTCAAAATCTGATTTTCATAATAAACAAATAAATATTCATTTGTCAAAAATATTTCTTTTGGGGTTATGTCCCCAAATCATAATAATCCGTTTTCAAAGTGTATGTACCGAACTACTCTGTTCGGCTATTGAACTCAATACAGTTTTAGTTGAACCCGGTTCAATCATTGGTTCCATAATCTTTGATATGTACTCTGCGCTATCCTTGCTCTCTATTTTTTGACTTTTGAAGTGTCATTAATTTTTGTCAACTGGCTTTCGATTAGTAATGTTTTTGGGATCGTCGATTCCTGTTAAGTATTATTAGTTTTGCAACACGGATCACTTACTCCATATCGTATTCTTCAAATTATAATTGTTCTATTGGATAATTCCTTATTGTTATTATCATAAGTCGTCAGCCGTTGTCATTTTTTTCTGATTATATTCTTGTGTGCAATTTTTGGTAAGTAAGAATTCTATCGATTAATTTTTGATGTTTGTCGTTATTCTGAATCATCTCTGAATCCCTACCTTTAGGTCAGCTAATTAATTTTATGTGTAGCACATTTCTTTTCACATCTGGATGTTGGAGAAATAAGGTCTTTTTTTTGAAGATTGTCTTTGCCCTTGTGGGATTTCGACCTTATTTTCTCAATTATTGAATTTGTAACACATTTAGTTACCTTACGTTTTCGTAGAGTGTTATAATTTTCGCCGATTAATTCGGATTTTTACAACTCCATGTGGTGAGTTTGCTGTGCACGTTTTTTTTTCCCACAAGTAGATTCTGACTTGTTCCATTTAATCATTAGTGAAAAGCTGCCCTAAAGGTAGGGATTCAGAGATGATTCAGAATAACGACAAACATCAAATATTAATCGATAGCATTCTTACTTACCAAAAATTGCACACAACAATATAATCAGAGAAAAATGACAACGGCTGACGACTAATGATAATAACAACAAGGAATTATCCAATAGAATAATTAAAATTTGAAGAATACGATATGGAGTAAGTGATCCGTGTTGCAAAACTAATAGGACTTAACAGGAATTGACGATCCCAAAAACATTACTAATCGTAATTAATGACACTTCAAAAGTCAAAAAATAGAAAGCAAGGATAGCGCAGAGCACATATCAAAGATTATGGGACCAATGATTAAACCGGGTTCAAGTAAAACTGTACTGAGTTCAACAGAGTAGTTCGGTACATAGACTTTGAAAACGGATTATTATGATTTGGGGACATAACCCCAAAAAAAATATTTTTGACAAATTAATATTTATTTGTTTATTATGAAAATCAGATTTTGAAATGGAATTAAAATATGGATTAAAATCGAGGAAAAATCATTACATCACAGGAACTAGTAACAAATGACAATAAAATATGACTATTGAAAATTAGAAAATTTACAGGATCTGCAACTGTTGTAATTATTGTTGGAATTTTATAAAGGATAGGGTAAACAAAATTAAAGGAATCCTGAATAAAAAACTTAAAAACAAGCATGAAATAGTTAGGCAATTTTGGCTTGTTACACTTTTACTGTTAGTGAATTATTGAGAATGCTTGAGTTCATCAAGCGACATACTGTTGAGTTTTCTAGTAGGCACTTTCCTAAAATATCTGACTGTGCTCTAATGCGGACCAATCTTCAATATGCTTAATATGTATGGAGCCTTCATTAACCTACTCATGCGGAAAGAATCGAACAAGTACAGACAATTTTTCTTAGGCATATTAACTTTAAGGTTAATGTTGCTGTTGTGGTTGACTATCCTGGCCTGTGTTCGTATCTTAACTCCTTATCCTTGTCATCGAGTAGAAAGATCTCAAAACTACATCTTCACTCACCAGAGAATCATTTGTTCCTCTCACACATTTCATCAATCCTTGCATAGCCATACCCTTGCTAACATTACATTACTAGCTCATTGTATCCAGTATTGTGTTATCTTCTATTTCTTAACTTCAATTTTCTTTATAGCTGATCAGGGTAATATAATGTGGCTATAATGGGCTATTCCTCTGGAAATCGTTATAGAAAAAGCACACACTATAATACTTATTTATACACCAAGTGAGTTAAATGAATGTTTATTCATGAGAAGAAAGTTAAGTCCACGAGCCCTTCATCATCTATCGCCAGATTTAGTATGGGGCTCTGCATCCTCAATTCCTCGCCTGAGGAGATTTATCATCAGTAAAAAGTCTCTGTCGTCATGCAAATAGCGACCACTTGAGCTACGTTATGTTAGGGCGTGGCACGTGTTTTGACGGGTCTATAGACAGGTCCGTATACAGCTATACAGATTTAGTGACAAGTCTGTATACTGCTATACAGGTCTAGGGACAGGTCCGTATACAACTATACAGGTCCAGTCTATATACGGTCCTATCTCTAGATCTGTATACAGACCCTGTCTTTAGACCTGTATAGCTGTATACAGGTCTGTTTCTAGACCTTTATAGCTGTATATTGTCACTAGACCTGTATAGCTGTATACAGACCTATCTGTAGACCTGTATAGCTGTATACGGACCTGTTTCTAGACCCGTCAAAACACGTGCCACGTCCTAACTAATGACGAAGCCAAAGTGGCCGCCATTTGCATGACGTCAGAGATTTTTCATTTATAAATCACCTCCGGAGGACGGAGGACGCAGAACCCCCATATTCGATCTACTACCGCCATTCCAAATTGTAACTAAAATAATTAATAATATCTATAGGATTGCGGAGTGTAGCATCTAGAATCTGGAAGACATTTTGGGAAAGTTTCTCTAATTACAATTACACCAGCAAAATATTCAATCACTTGTACCACAAGAAAAATGTTTGATGATCAATGCGGTGATACCCTTCCAGTAATTTGCATATAGGTGAAAACGTGCCACTGAATTTCTCGTTTGTATATGAACAGAATAAATTACTCGAAAACCAACAAGTATATGTGATTAATACAGACGCGCGATCCCCCTAACCTTGGAGAATGTTTCGAAAAAATCCAACTGTCAAAGTAACGGAATTATTGTTGAATTGAACAGACTCAGCAAAACTTCGGTAGTTCCCAGAGACGATGTCTTGATGATATCCAAAATAACGCTGGGAGAAACTGGATCTAAGCTCCTATACAGGGACAAGTTTGGGTCATGACTGCATTCAGGAGTGGATGAATACACGATGAGAGTAAGAATCATCATCATCATGTTCAATATGTTCAATGTTCCGATAGATGAATAATGAATAAATAACATCAGTGATAGATGATAGATTAGAGGAAGGACTTTTAGAATCAGAAAGAAGAACAACAAAGAAGGAAAACACTAAGGCAGATAGGCATGATCCTGGCAACGGGTTTTTCCATATTATAAGTTCTATGGATATGACCGAAAAACGTCAGGAAATGCGTTGAAACAATGGAGGATAGTTGTTTTCTATTTCCAGGTTCGCTTGATATGGAAATGTTAGTTCGGTGAGCTGTATAAGCAATTTCAGTATTCTTATCCAATTCCACATTTCAAATTCGATTTCGATCTGCCTTTCTTAACAGTCCAAGTCTCAGAGACAAGACAATGGAGACTGGACAAGCGACATTTTGGTGGCTTTCGTGATATGTCACGCCATATTTTAGTTAGAGTCTTGTCATGGCTGACCGTGCTTGTTGAATGCGCCGACGGATTTAAACCTCCCAGCCACCTGAACTGTCGATCAAAGAACCAAGGTATACAAAACTCTGGACTACCTGACAACGGCCTACTGATGTTATTTTAGGATGATTGTCCTGTTCCCCATCAACGATCATGACCTTGGTCTTATTGTAGTTGATTTAACTATGTTGTTCTAACATGTTAAGTAAGGTTAACAATTCACCCTGAGAAGGAGCAATAATAGTAGTATCGTAGAAGGCAGGTAGGTGACTGGAACATGGGAAGTGTTGACGTTAAGAAGAAGGCTGCTAATACAATAGAGGAATGACTTAAATAATAAAAAGGACTTTCAAGAAGACATAAAGCCCAAGCAACAGTCGGTACCAACCATACCATACCATTTTCTTCAAAAAATGAAAATGTAACAAATGAAATTGATGTGAAAAAAATGGTATCAGTAGATATACATGGTTCTTTCTGCGCCCTCCGTGACGTCAGCGCATGCGTCAACCATGGTGTCGCGACGCCAATACGTCATCAGTAGGAAATCTCTGAACTAACCCAAATGATCGACGCCAATACGTCATCAGTAGAAAATCTCTGAACTAACCCAAATGATGACCACGTCTGCTATGTCATATTTTAGGGCGTGCCCTGTAGTTTGACGTACTTTACCTGTCAACAGTGACCTGTCATCTTGTACGAGATAACAAGTCACGAGGTACCTGTTATCTTGCACGGGGTAACAGGTCCCAGGGTACCAACACCTGTCAACTTCACTACTAGTTAACGAGAGGTAAACCACTCGTGGAAATATAAGTAAATTTTTTTTTGGGAATCAATATATATTAATCAATCAGGAATGCATGGAAATCACTTCGGAGTCCCTGGGAATAACCTGGGAATCGCTAGGAATCTCCTAGGACTCCATGGGAATCACATAGGAATACATTGGCAATCGCCGAGAATCATGTGGTAATCGCTAGGAATATCATCTCATTCTAACACAGAAATCGTATATCATACATTTTAAGCGATAGAGCGTAACGGACAGTTGTGTATTTGCCTTTAAGACTAAGTTTTAGGCAACAGAGTGTTAGATAATTTGAAATGAATTTGATATTCCAACGAGTTTCCCAATAACTGAGCCGATAACTGAACCAGGGACTACAAGGAGTTTTGAACTTGAAGAAGAAGAAAAACGAGATGAAGATTAGGTCTGTTCTCAGAAATCACAAACCAGTCAGAGCGTTTTTGATTGGTGCAAATCGCCAACAACCAGTGCTCTGACTATTTTCAACCAATGAAATTCGCTCTAACTGGTATGTGATTTCTGTGAGAACAAACAGTATGACAATGTTGTAGATCATAAAAAATGAAAACATGAATCTTGAAACCTCTCCGGAATCCGACTTGCCAAAAGAAAACACAGAATTTCTTCAGACATCCGGGTTTAGCAATTGCGATTAGCTACAATCAAGAGATTAGTCAGGGCTCAACTTTAATTTGGTTCTCTTCAGAGAAGCAGGGACGTTTGTCGATCGAGTATTAAGAGCAATGGGAATGTCCCTGAGAAAGACACAAAAGAATAAGTCAGGAATCCAAGGCAATAAGAAGGGGAAAGTAGAATAAATACTAAGCAGGGCGAGAAGCAGAGACGATACCACATCTGAATCAGAATCAGAAATAAGTTTCTCCAGTGAAACCCTAACTGAAGATGTCTCTGATTCAGATGAACATCCTAATGAAATCAAAGAAATATCCATTACTTTAGATCCATATTATGCAGTGTAGACACGTAATGGTATCTAGGGCTCAACAACTATTTATATCTACAACAAAATCGGTGTGGGTGTGGACAACTATGAAAATAAAAGTTACTAACTTTTGGAAGAGTTGCAAATACAGAAGTTGCCAATTTTTCAGTGGAAACTTGTTTTTATAAGAGAAAAGACTGTTTATTTTGATAATCTCAGTGCGAACCTTAACAATTAGACAGGACAGGATTATTGTAGGAAATCAGCTAATCAATTGGGAATGATATAGGAATTCCCAGAAAAAATGAAAATCACCTGGTAATCATATAACAATATCTGAAAATCATTAGCAAACAGTAGCAATTCTTGGGATGGGAATATATGATATTCATTGATCAGTGAACAACAAATATGGACATCTTTTTACATTTGTAAGCATATTGGTTGACTCCTCATGGCATCAGCTGTGGAAAGACCTTTCCAGTCTGAAGCCAGATCTCCAACGTGGACACATCTGGAAAAATAGAATATATCGTTTTCGAAGATATACCAGATATCTAAGGATTCAAGATAAGAAAACAATCAACGATTTGGAGGCGAAGGAGCAGGAAGAAATGCTGGAAAAACAAGAAACATTGAAGAGACTAACCTATAGCTAAAGAGTGCGCAAATACCAAAAAAAAGGAATAATAGTCTCGTAGTTCTGCTTTTAAACATCTACAGATATGCCACAATGATAGTATACAGCTGGAACCTCAATCCATTTCAATCAGGAGATTAATGAGACAGGGAGATGTGTGTGATGTCTCCAAAACGTTTCACGATAGCAGTGGATGATTTATTCAAGAATGTAGAATGGCTCCAACAGTTTTGAAGGGCTACAGATAAAGACTAGTCGATTGGCAAGAGCATCGGAAGAAATTGGCCTGAAGATAAATATCGAGAAAACTTAAGTGATGAGTGTGATGACTAATAACGCCACTCTTTTTGAAAAAAATTATCTTTCTAAGGTTGAAGCTTGATAAAAGCCACCAAACAGTGGAAATTGTACCAAAAATAGAATTAGCATGAGCAAGTGTTTTCAAGCTTTTCAAGTCTTTCAATCAAAAGATTCAACTTCACCTGTATTTTTACCCAATCAGGTTGTAGGAAGTAGCATCAAAATTCACCTATCTAAAAGGAGTTTCGCACACACATTTGCAAGTAATGAAGATCACGGATGGAACTTAGAATTCCTTACCGAGAGATAACACTCGAGAGAAGTTTCTCAAAATAGAGTTCGCTGGTGAGAATTGAGAGAAGTTTCTATCCATAGCCGGAAGATGAGAGGCTAAAGAAGAGGAAGGAGAGTCTACCACTTCTCAGTGGTCTCTGTGGTCTCACTGGTTTTTGTTTTACCCCTATTTCTGCTAGTCAGTCCTTTTTTCCTATGATAGAAAATACTGCATCCAATTCAAACCACTGCCCTTCAATTTAGATTTGCTTATCTACCTTAAACAGTCTAATTTCATTGTAACAAGATTGCTTCAATATATTCGTGGTTATTATCAATTTTTCGTCAATAATTCTTGATCATTTCAATTACTCGTTTTACCGATGTAATGAGGGCATATTATATTACTGTATCCATGTCACGAAGTCATTAAGGAAGGAAGTGATTCGTTCCCAGACACGCGTTTCATCTGATAGGCGCCGAAGTGGGACAACAAAAAAAAAGGAAAATAATTTAAAATTGATGGATAGTGCGTGCAATGGTCAAGTTTACGCAAAGATATTTCAATTAATATCGATAAAATTGTTCGATGATTATCTGAAAGGAGGACTTAAAAATGATTTTAACGAACAAAAATGACGCTTCAAGCAGTTTCGTGTTTGATGGTAGTTAGTAGATTCGTTCTACTACGATGGTCTGAAGGTGGCTAGTCAATTGACTTGAGATCCGGCTTCATACGATTTGGGTCAAAGGGGCTTTAAGACTAGAAAAGAAAAAGCTCCTACGAACAGAGTTATTAACTGGGCTATTCTATCTACCCTCTTGTTTCAATGCATTCTTTTGCTTTACTAGTAGGTGCATGCTTTTCCATCACTAATAAGTTTTCTATCTACTAATTACACTATCTTCATAATTTTCTAGTTTGATCTGGATACTTCGATTTATCTTGCTGAGAAATTTTTGTAGTCAGGCTTTATCATAAAGCTTATATGATATTTGAAAAACCGGCTTGTACTAAAAATGAGCTTCCGATATACCCCCAAATATTTAAAAAAAAATTGCGATGATTCAAAAATAACTCGATTAAAGAGTATATAAAGGTGCTGCTACAAAACTGATTCGGATACATTGTAAAGAGAATTAGCTCTTATAATAGTAATCTATAATCTATAATGTAGATCTGATTCAATTCACTTACATGGGATAATATCTCCGTGAACCGGCAGATCAACTTCATTGGTTACACTCTTGTTGGTGAGGTCGTATTGACAAGTCACCGCCAGGCCAAGATCGCTGCTAGTGACGATTTTATCGTGGTGTTGAATTACTACGTCATTAATGTAGCTGAAATTTGAAAAAAAAGCAAATTAATTTACAGAGTAGAATAGCAAAAAGCTTCAAACGTCTAGTCGTTTTCTATAGAACACCAGTAGTCGACATAACTTTGAAAGCACTTCACTTGCTTCCTGTTATGCCTTTTATGTAAGAGAAACTCCGAATATGGTAGTAAAATGGCACAATTAAATTTGCCGGTCTTTATGGTGTGTTTAAAGCTATTTTTATATTTCCTCGCCATACCGACCTGATCGTAGATTCTTTTCATAGCATAAGCTTTTTTGTAACAATGTATGTATATGAATTTTATCAGATTATTCTTATGAATAACTAGTTGTGCGGGTTATTTCAAAGAAGCCGATTTGTAAAATGAAAGTATCGTACCTTCCAAGTCCATTCTTTCTAACGTTACACTCCAAATTGTCATAAGCCATATTGAGTTCGAACTCCAAACTGTTGTTGACGTCACGCACGCAAGAGTTGGGACTGCCCTTAGCGTAGATTTTTCCGTCGAACAATTTGCTGGTTTGAATTCTGGCAATCATATCGCCCGATCTACAGTCGATGCTGACGTTGTAACAGGAACTGAGTTCGTAGGTGGCGGCTTCTGGAACGTCGAGGTAGGGATCCTGGTGGAAAGAAAATGAGATTTCGATTAATTTTTTTAAGGGCTGGGTCTACTGTATAGCTTGAAAGTGAATGTAAAAAGTAACATCAATTAATTTGATTCGTTTAGATATGATAAGTATAAGACATTAATTTATTTTTACAAAACAGAAGGCTCAATCTTCCTGCACCTCTATCTAGAAAGTGATTTTTCTTTTGGTTACTGTCATTTATGTATTCCAGTGATTGATTGATTGATTGATTGATGGAAGCACAAGCTATTAAAATCTTTAAAAATTGGCTAATGGCATAGTGAGTTCACATTATTTCTGTTTGTTGGAGACAGAAATGGTGTAAGGAGAGGCTGCCACTTTTCTAGAACTTAATTGGTAGATTTATAGGTCCCTCTCGCGGGAATGTTTTGATTCTCTACATTCTTTATGTTTTTTGAGGTGCTGAATCCGAATCTGAGGTTTGCTAACATAATTTCGTGATGCAACATTGAAAAAAATTCAAAAAAAGTGAAAAAAAAATGTAGTTTTGGCAGTCTTTTGCGTATAACTCGAAAACTATCCATTTTTTGGACAAAAACTTCTATTGAAAATGGAAGTAAATAAAATTTTCTATAAATTACATCAGTTAATTTTTTTGTGGTTCATGAGCATTGTCGTAAGAATTATACTAATGAAAAAATGATTGCAGCTCATTTGAAGAAGGTGGAGCGAGGTAGGGAACAGGTTGAAAAACGTTTAACTGATTTCTCTAACAAATCTCATTCCTTTATATGTGGCCTTCTCATAACCCCCGAGTTTATAGAACAACATCAGGTTCGAACTTTAAAGGTCAAGAGCATCAGAACGCAGTGATGAGTACGGACAAGCTATAATCAAGCGTCTTTTACCCGTCTCAGACTTGGTGGCCTCTGATTGTCAGTACCATAGTTTATGTATGAGAAAACTGTACAAACGCCCAAAAATTCAAGACAAGAGACCAAGAGGTCCATCCGTCAATGATGTTGAAGCAGCAATGGAAGATGTCTACAGTTATCTTGAGAATAGTGATGGAGAATGCCAGAGTTTATCGACCAAATCAAAGGAGATTATTGTTCTGGCAAGAAAAAACAGTCAAAGCTCATCTACTGGAAAAATATGGAAGCGATATACTAATTACTTTTCCCCAAACAAGGCGCAGGTAGTATGTTTCAAAAATACAGGATATTAAATTTTGACTGATGCTTGGTACCAGCAGGCAATGAAAAACGAACAGGAGGAAAGACTCCGAATCGTTAAGGCAGCTGCTTCAATTATTGAAGATATCCGGAGCCAGGCTTATTACACAGAACAGAATCCCCCACCTGCAAAGTTTTTAGATAAAAATGAAGAACTCATTCCAGAAACCGTCCGTACATTCTTGGAAACAGTTGTACTAAACAAAAAACGCGGGGTCCATGATATTTGGAAGAAAAAGGAGCACAGGCCTAGATCGTTTATCTCACCTGTTTTGGTAGGGTTGGCAGTGCTACTTTACAAGAAGTACAGCTCAAGAAAATTAGTTGACGTAGTGTCTTTATTGGGGTTTTGTTCATCTTATACAGAAGCTGTACGCCTGGAAGTATCAGCAAAAAAGGGCGATCCGCTGAAAGTGAATCAGCCGTGCTTTTCACAGCAGGTTTACGACAACGCTCATTTCAACGTACATACGATCGACGGATACAACACCTTTCACGTCATTTCCTGTAAAACAGGCAGTGGTCCCCAATCAATTCATAAAACGGCTCAAAATGATCGGAGAAACACACTCGCGTGAGGTTTCCGGAAGTTATGGAGCAATTAAACTGAGACATTTTGAGAGAACAAAACCTAAAGGCTTAGGTGAATTGAAGATAAACGATATTAATGAAATGAAACTGCGATCCCCTCTGTACCTGATCTTCTGTGGCTCTATAGAAAAAGTATAGACATTCCTGGTCTCTTTGGATGGAATGGATTTATGGAAGATACTGAAAGAAACATACCATGAAGTAACTTTTATTAGCTATGAGCCATTTATAAATGCTCCTCCAAGTGAATATGATACAATATTCACAGCATTGTTGGACGGAGTAGAGGAGACCAAATCTTTAAACCAAGCTACCTGCCTAGTGACATTTGGCCAACCCCTCTATTTCAAGGCCCGAGACATTCTTGTTAGCCGTCCGGATGATCCTGCTCTTTCAAATGTAATAAGGCTAGGAGGATTCCATTTACTGATGTCGTTTATGGGGTCAATTGATTTCATGATGCAGGGTAGTGGATTGACTGAACTTTTCGATGGAATACTTGCAGCAAACTCAACTGAAAAAATCATGATTGACCACGCATACGCAAGGACAGTACGAGCTAATATTTTGGCACATAGAACTTTCGCCAACATAATTTTTCAGTCAATGACCCTGTCAGCTACAATGGTGGATCAATTGGCGGAAATCTTGTTTAACATGGACAAAACAGTGATTTTTTCTAATGATGTGAAAGAGATTGCGAAAGATCTGCAAGATGAATAGGCACCTTGCATGAAAAATTAAATTGATAACTGTTTATTGCAAACTGTAGGAAAGCGGAAAAAAATCTATACGTATTTCTTTATTTTGTCCAAATATGAATATTCCGAAAGTTATACAAAGCCTAAATTTTTGGCAGAACGTATGGCTCAAATATGTCAACTTCAAAACGTAGCGAGAGCAATAAGAGAGAACCCAACGATGCACACTATTCTAGGAGGAGACTTCAATGCAAAAATAGGCAGAGGAGCAGAACCAACGGCAACACACATAGGACACTTCGGACTCGGCACCAGAAATGAAAGGGGAAGAATGTTAGCAAACTTCCTAGAAAGAGAAAGACTCTGTCTGATGAACACTTTCTTCCAAAAGAAAGACAAACGTAAATGGACATGGAATAGCCCAGATGGACAAACCAAAAATGAGATTGACTTTTTAATCTCCCGCCATAAACAGATAATCCAAGACGTAGATGTAGTCGATCAATTCAACACCGGCAGTGATCACAGGATGGTAAGATGCAAACTGCTCAAAGACACAAAAATGGAAAGAAAAAGAAAGATGAAACAAACGACGAAGAGAGGAAGTAGAGAAAAGATAGCAGAAAGAAGGGAAACATACAAACAAAGAAAACATTTCCAACAATCCAGGAAAAACAGAAGAGTCATTAGATGATACCAATAGGAGAATAACAACAATTATAACAGAAACAGCAAAACCGATAATAGGCCCCTAGAGAAAACGCCGGATAAACTGTCGATAGAAATGAAACAGCTACTAGAGAAAAAAAGAAAACTGATAACCGAGGGTAAAAGAGACACTATTGAATACACAGAAACCAACAAAACAGCAAGAAAAATGGCGAAACAGGATATACTAAAACATCAAACGCAACAAGTGCAATCCCTATTAGAACAGAACAAAGGACTAAATATATTTAAAAGGCATAACACACCTAAGAAAGAGATAACCAAAATAAAAGATGCGAAAAACAACATAGTAGAAGACAGACAACAGATACTAAAAGTTGTGGAATCTTTCTATAGAGATCTGTACGAATCTAAAATATCAAACACAAGGACAAGGGAAGACAAAATCCGAATAGTAAATGCAAACTCAGAAGAAATGCCCGACATAAATATGGAAGAACTGGAGAAAGGGTTATCCCAGATGAAAAATGGTAAAGCGGCAGGAGAAGACAACATTCTGCCTGAAATGCTCAAGGAAAGCGATACTAAGACGAGACAAGAACTAGTGAAACTATTCAATAAGTGCCTAACAGAAGAACATATACCCAAAGATTGGGAGAATGCTGTAGTTGTTCTGATCTACAAGAAAGGTGACCCGACTGATCTCGAAAACTACCGGCCGATAAGCTTACTATCACAAATATATAAATTATTCACCAGAATAATCACCACCAGATTAGAGCGAAAACTCGAAGTTTACCAACCAAAGGAACAGGCTGGATTCCGAAACCATTATAGCACGACAGAACATCTACACACAGTAAGGCAGATGATCGAGAAAGCTACAGAATATAATATAAACCTATGGATGGCTTTTGTCGATTTCCGGAAAGCCTTCGACAGAGTAGAAATCTGGGCAATAATAAAATCCTTGAGAAATGCCAGAATGGATCAACTATATAAACCTCATTGAAAACATCTATAAGACTTCGACAGTGTCTATAAGACTTCATGAATCATCTGACAGAATAAACGCCAAAAGAGGAGTTCGGCAAGGGGACGTAATATCTCCAATATCTCCACTTTAGTGATCGAGGATATTTTTAAAAAGTTACAATGAGAAAACAAAGGATTGAACATACATGGTGAACGCCTGCACAATCTAAGATTTGCTGACGATATTCAGGCCTATGATGTATCATTTTCTGTTATTTTAACAGCAACGTTAAGTTATCTGTCACTGTTTATTCTATGCGTCAAAATGGAGACAGAAGTAGATGTTGAGCCTTAACACGGCCGTTAAAATAACAGGACAGGATACATCATAGGCCCGATTGTAGTGTTCGCGGAAGATAAACAGGAATTGATAGATATGTTGGAAGAAGTACAAGATGAGGCGGCAAAAGTAGGATTACACATAAACTACGCAAAGACCCAGTTTATTACAAATACACCAGATGCAGACGAAACAATACCGATCCATGACAGCACAATAAAAAACACAGAAACATACATATACCTTGCCCAAGCTATAACACCGGGCAAACAAAATCAAGAAATGGAAATTGATATGAGAATTAGACTTGGATGGGCGGCTTACGGCAAGTTAAAGTACATCTTCAGCATGAATATTCCAATGACTTTAAAATAAAAAGTCTATAACGAGTGTATACTGCCTGTTTTCACGTATGGCTGCGAGACCTGGGTGATAACCAGAAGAATTAAACACAAATTGGAAGTACCTACATCAGAGAGCCATTGAAAGACGAATTTTAGGAATTTCCCTGAGAGACCACAAAACAAATACATGGATAAGGGAAAGAACCAAAGTCTCCGACATAATAAAAAGAATTGGTTCCCTAAAATGGCAATGGGCAGGACAACTGGAGCGGGTATATCACTAGATGGTGACCTTGGGAAGAGAGGAGAAGTGTTGGAAGACCCCAACAAAGATGGTACGACGATATAAAGAGGGTTGCAGGCTTGAATTGGTACCGAGTTGCGCAAAACCGAAAACAATGGTCAAATTTGAAAGAGGCCTATATCCTAAGGATAGGAAACGGCTGAAAATGGAAATGGAAAATGGTATGGCTCAACTGCCAAGCTCTAGGTTGTATTTTTCGAAATAGTTACTTTGATTAAGAACTTTATTGAAGCAGACTGGTAACTGCATCTTAAAACCATATATGGAATGATTCCTTTTTTTCACGCCAGTGGCCAGTATGCTAAATGCAGTCATCTATACCTCCCGGATTTGCTCGCCTTGAAAACTACAATGCCATCTGCTAAATACGAGCGTTTCAGTACAGGAGGATGTTTCACCATTCGGAGGACTGATAAACTTTGGTGCAGCACCTGGACTGATATGACGATCGAGCAAACTTTGATGCAGTCAATAAAAACAAGTGGTGGTTGAAGTCAATGAAAACAAGTGATGGTCTCACTTATGGCCGTGGAGTAGCTCCAAGTGTTGTAACAAGGTGGCACAAGGGATGACAGCATTACATAATGTGTGCCAAGAAATTGAGCACTTCACTGGAGTGGAACACGCGACGTCTGAACAACACGTTGACAGCAGAAATACGGTGTAAGAGCGAGACATAACCGATGCAAAAAAGTTGGCGAATTGGTTCCACGAACATCCTCTTTGTCCAGAGACCACTGACTTGATGTCACTTAGTTCAGGTGTTGTCGTAGATGATAGAATCAACTGCCACTTGTCCAAGGAGGTTGGCATTTAAAGTATGCAGCGCATTGTTGTAAGGGACTTCAAAACTGTGACATTCAAGCGAAGCGATCAAGCGTAGCCTCTTGCACTCATGAACAGTTCAATCCAGATAGAAGACAGGGCTGTAGTCATCAATCCTATCATACTTTTCCAACGAATGACCATCGTGAAACATACAGATAAAGATCTATGAGAATTTTTATGTTACGAGCTTAGCCCCTACCCTCTCTCACTTTTGATGAGAACCGGTTGATATTCATGCTTATAAAGAAGTTGGATGGAACAGACATTGAATCACAGCAAGCAGTCGAAAATGTTGATATTCCTATAATTACAATAGCACTCAAGTTGGCTTCTTCAAATGAATACGTGGCAGTGGTGGAGGAAGGCATCGACTTTTTGGTTATTTTGATTGGCCTGGTGTCTCACACCATCTACGATCCTCAATTACTAGACAAAACCCTATCGGACTATATTTTGTTCCTGCACGCGATGAGTGGTTGTGACACTACTTCCGCTATGTTCAATCAGGGAAAATTAGAAGTTCTCATATTCCTGCAAAGAAACAATGACAATACTAATTATTGAGGCTTTCAAAGACCCTCGAGCTGACCAGGACGAGATTGCCCAAACAGGCAACATGTTTCTCATGGCCTTATATGGGAAAGGCCGGGAGACTATTTTGAATGATTTAAGATACAGGCATTGTATCATCATCCTTTAAAAGCAAACCCAACTTTGCCGCACTGAAGCTGCTGCACGAGAGTATACTTTCAGGTGCAGCAGTGGTTATCTGGACAAACCATATCCGATGAAGTGCAACAAAGACACCCGAACAAGTGCGGATGGAAAAAAACCAACAGCGGTTTTGTGCCCGTTACAAACACGTTCAACCAGCACCGGAGCATATCTTGCAAGTGCAAGAAAGGCTGCCAGCGAAATTGTGGATGCAGGAAGATAGGTCTTTATTGCTCGTCAATATGCACAACATGCAACAGGTTGTGTGAAAACGTCAAGTCTCCGGATAACAGCGTTGAGATTGACGAAGAAGGTAACAAAGAAAGAGCACACCAAGAAATGTCCGGAGAACAACGCTCATACTATGTGGAAGGCATGTTCAATCGCAAAATCACGAGTTTGTTTTTTTTTTTGTAGCTCAATCTGTGATATTTATGGAAGAACTCAATCTTCTGCCAGAATCTTCTAGAGAAAACGCTTTGAATATTATGATTTCTTCTTTTGCAGAGTTTTGCAGGTAAAATATGGGTTTTTGTGGAGATAGATAAAATACGACCATTTTCAACTAGCGCTTGAGCTGAAACGGTTTGTCGGACAAATGTTAGCAAACCTGAGATTCGGATTCAGCACCCCAAAAAACTTAAAGAATGGAAAAAAATCAAAACATCTCTAAGACATTCCTACCAAAAATACTATTTGATTGGTTCGGTTTTGGAAAAATCAGATGTAGAGGGAAGTTGATCGTATGATTACGCTATTTATTTCAGTTTGTAAAAGAGTTGGCATAATTAGAATCAGCTATATTTCTAGAACTTAATATACCTAATAAATAATCTCTGTAACCATTAAGACACCAAAGCACCCTCTACCTCGGTAGAAAACACCAAAAGGGATTATCATAGAAAGCGTCAGCGTTGTCAACACGTATTTTCTACTTCAGAAATCTTTATGGCCAGATTTTTGCTTTTGTTCAATTAGTACCAGTATTTTTGAAATAAATATTCGGAAATTTAGTTAATCAACGTGTACCGTATCCCTTTTTTTCCCAGGGCACTCCTGATCAAAACACCCCAGTTATAGTGGCGCACCAACGTTGAGTTAAAAAGCAAGTTTATTTTGACTGTACTCTTGTTGACTAGATAGATTTGTGAAGTTTTCCTGTGAGTTTCTCGATTGTGATCATAATCCATCTCACCAGCTTCCCCAAGGACACCAATTTCATGCAGTTACGTTCAGATCGGATGTCGAAAAGTACTGAATCTAATGGAATGGAAAATAACGAAGACAATCATGATAATGACGTTATTCAACAACTGTCGCCAGAAATGTTACAAACTCTTATGCAGAGCCTTACTATAAATCAAAATGCCAATTTAAATAATTTAGAGCGAGGTAATTTTGCCAAATGCACAGCTCGTTTTGATGGTTCATATAGCAGTGATATGAATACGTTTATTGATACCATCCTTATTTATAAAGACTGCGTCAATGTTTCTGAAAATAATGCTCTCAAGGGTTTTCCTATGCTTTTAGAAAGTCAAGCTGCAATATGGTGGCAAGGAGTAAAATCCAGTGTTTTTACATTTGATGATGGTATATGTGCATTACGAAATGCTTTTGGACAAAAAAACTTCCACATCAGCTATATCGTGAGTTATTTTCTAAAGAACAAGTTAATGAAGAGAAAACTGAAATTTTTGTAAGCCGATGTCGAGCCATTTTCTCCAAATTTCCAATTAATCGCCAGGTTTCTGCAATTTGTCAGTTAGATATGGTTTATGGTCTATTGAACTACAATATTAGAAAGAGAGTTCCTCGAGAGAATGTTGATAATTTCAATGAGCTTTTTCAAAATGCTCGAACTGCAGAAATCACTCTACTGGAAAAGAAAACTCACGATTCTGTTGAATCGAGCCCCCACAAAGAAGCTAAAAAAGAAGGGAAGAAGTCTTTGTGTTTATTGCAAAAATTATTGCCACATCATAGAAGATTGTAGAAAATTGAAACAAAACTCTAGAAGGAAGAAATAGGTCGGAATTTAGAAGATCCGCAAGAAAAAAAAATGTTTCTACACCAATTTCTTGCTACGGTTGTGGAAAACAAGGTTACACCAAAAGCAACTGTCCAAATTGTCGAAAATCAGGTTCTTCTAGTAATACTTGATCAGGCCAAACGTTCACTACAAGTGCCAAAGCTGCTGAATTCTTCAGATGTTGATTCTCAAATTAAACCTATGGTTTCAGTCAATATTCTTGGTCATACTGATCTTGCCTGTTTGGATACAGGAGCAAAGCTTAACCTAGTTGATGCTGTGCTTATGAAATTTCTCTCGAAAGAAAACGCTCCTTATATTCAACAACAATTGTTGATTAAACTTGCAGTTGGGATAGAGAGGACTGTAACTTCTCTAGTTTTTAATGTTGAAATCATACTGAATGATAAAATTATTTCAATATAATTTGTTGCTATTCCAGAACATATCAATAATAGGACTTCATTGAACTTGCCAATATTGTGATGGACAATTTTCGTATTTATTTGAAGATGAGACTAATTATGTAATAACTACTGCGGAATCTACTCCAATGTTTTCTGTGCAACTGAATGCATCACAATTGAGAGAAAATGAAGGTGTACAACCAAGCCAACCGGAAAAGCAACAAATTGAATTCTTACTGCACCAATATTGTGAATTATTCATATCCGGTACTGAGCCAACACCATATGCAGAACATACAGTAAAACTGACTGATGATATTCCAATTTCTGTACTACCTTATCGGATGTCTGAACAAAACAAAAACGTATTAAGGGCAGAACTGGATAAGATTCTGAAAGATGCAATCATAGAAGAATGCGAATCCCCGTATGCTGCTTCAGTCGTTCTAGTACCTAAACCTGATGGTAGTATTCGCCTTTGTGTCAATTATCAACGCCTAAATGAGAAAACAGTTTCCGATAAAACCCACTTTCTAGAATTGATAATCTATTACACACTGCAAAACAAACAAAGTATATGACCTTTCTTCATTTAAAATCAGGATACCATTAAGTCTCTGTCCGCAAATTTGATCGAGATAAAACAGCATTTATTTGCCCATTTGGAATTTTCCATTATACAAGGATGCCATTTGGAATGAAAAATGCACCCTCCACCTTCCAAAGACTCATTCATCGATTCAAATCCGAACTCCAAAGATTTGACCATATTAGCTTATATAGACGATTTGATTGCCATGAACATCTCAAGACGTGACAGTACTGGATATACCCCAGCCTATTTAACATTTGGACAAGAGCTCCGCCCACCCGATGATGTACAAAGGGACATGAGAGCTATCACTGAAAGTGAAAATTTCATTTCTTAAGTTATCCCTTATTTGATAAATATTGCTAGAACCTTGAGAGAAGCAAGAGAGCTCCATGAAAAGTTCCAAGATAAATCAAAACATTATGCGAATCAAAGGAGAAGAACTATTCTCCATCACAAAGAAGAAGATTGAGTGATGATGGATACACACCCAATTAGCAAAGCCAAAGATGCCTATACTTCAAAATTTGCTCCACGGCGTGATGGTCCATATGAGGTTACTAAGGTTTTCACTCCAACAACAATTGAAGTTAAACCTATAGAGCCCACTGAAGGCCCCACCATCATATTACATACGTCAGCATTGGACCGTATGTGGGAAAATACGAAGTCCCAACACCAGTACGACCTATATGCCCACGTGGAAGACCCATGAGAAGACGCCTTATTGAAACTGATAATATACCCAAAGGTGATAAGACCATTCCTACGAAAAACACAGATGTACTGCATGCTGATGACAATGAGAGTTCTAACGGAGAAAAAAATTAAAATGACGATGAGCCCAGATTAGATGGACGACCCAGACGCCGCATTAAAGCTCCAACTTGTTTATGTGGCCATTATACATCAAAATTGACTTGAAGTATCCCCGAGGATGTAGGGAAACTCCAAAAGGGGAGATTGTAACCATAGGGACACCAAAGCACCTTCTACCTCGATTGAAAACACCCAATGACAGGGGTAAAAAGGATTGTCATAGAAAGCGTCAGCTTTGTCAGCACGTATTTTCTACTCCAGAAATCTTTATTGCTATATTTTGGCCTTTTGTTCAATTAGCACAGTATTTTTGAAATAAATATTCAGAAATTTAGTTAATCAACGTGTACCGTATTACTTTTTGTCCCAGTGCAGTCCTGATTAAAACACCCCAGTTCCATATTCCTTCAATTTTTCATGAACCAAAGCACATAATATAATACTATCAATCGTTTCACAAGTTGTTGAAAAGGCAACTTAAGTATGAAATTTGATTTATTGATTATAACTTTTTTCTGAACCTGTGGTGTGTTTGAATTTGAAGCAGATGTAGCTGGCATAGACGGAAACTCCTCCATAAATGTATCAAATCGTGAAGATTCAATGTATTTCAAAATTGAAGTTTATTTTCAAAAGTATGAGGCATCGAAGGTTGAAGAATTGTAGAGAATAAATGCTCTACATAGAATGGGCTATCAAATCCAAAAGAATTGTGGATTCCAGATTCAATGTAGAACAGTTGACGTTGAATATATCGTTTTCAATTCAGTGTAGATA
Organism: Ceutorhynchus assimilis; assembly: GCA_917834065.1. NCBI lineage: Eukaryota > Metazoa > Arthropoda > Insecta > Coleoptera > Curculionidae > Ceutorhynchus > Ceutorhynchus assimilis. The sequence continues at coordinate 24,520,065 of OU892284.1, read as the reverse complement.
ATTGAAGTTCACTTTCAAGAGGATTGATTAATGTAAGATGAATTTAAAGTATAATTTGACCTGAATTGTGGCCACCCACTTTTACCTGAATATCAGCCAATGTAGCTCTAGAATGATGGCTCAATCTGCAAACCATTTCACCAGTATCACCATAGTCATAAGAGTGGCACCTGTAGGGCGAGTTGAGACATAATTCTTTGCATTCTTCCAAAGTGCCTACGTCTTGGTACACAGAGTCAACCTAAAGAAAGCGCTACCATTAGTAAATTAAATTATCAATTATAACAAAAACAAACTCTGACCGTTTTCAAAATCCTTCCATTCAACTTCTTGAATTCACAAAGTTTAGTTGGTTCCTCAATACAATTGTTTTCCATATAGTCATATCCATCAGCTGACACAAATGCGCTACTTCCTGCAACAGTAAGGCGATCCATCGAGGACAATTCACAATCCCCAGTAGCGTTGTTGTAATTGGCAGACCTGGAAAAAGAAAAATTATTCGTTAGCGACCCAAGAAATCTAGCAAATATTAATTTTCCTCGTTAAAATATTCACCGTTACAACAACGTATTGTTTTCATTATAAACAAAACTGCCGTTTAGCTTCGTGCAATTTTTTGAAAAGTAATCTTATGTGAAAAGCTCGTGTGAATCGCTCCTAATGCCGCATCTTCCTGGTGTAATTATATTTGTTTTAATAACGTTCGCGCTGTCTAGAAAGATGGTAAATGATTATCGAAACTTGTTGCTTAATAATGTTTACAGTTTGTGGCTTGTTAGTAAAGAAATTTTCACAAAATCTTTAAATTTTCCGCTCGCAAACAAAAATCACCTCAAGTATCAAATTATAACTGTAATAATAAAACGGGACAGTTATTGGGCGTTTAATTCACGCCATAGCCAATAATATAATTCGCTCTTTAACCTGGTTGACCTACAGGCGCACATATGGATCGTTTTTAAACAAAATTCACCACGAATCTGGAAATTTCATAATATTAAATTTGTCTTAATATAGAATTTATGGTAAAATGTATCCCATTCAACTATAGACATTAATCCGTGGCTAGATTGCAATCGGCATTCGGTAAATTGATGTTATCGGAGGTTTTAGGTTAAGTACTGCCAACTGTAACCTTGGGAAAACATTAATTATGGTTGTGTTATGAGGCGGAGTTAACTACACCTTTACATATAGCGAAACTGTAAATGTATGCAAAGGGGAAGTTTTTTTTACTTCCAAATAACATTAATACATCACATGTTGGTAGTAATTTTAAATTTTGCCATTCGGGCATCTCGATCGTTAACTATTGACAAATTAATGGGTTAGTTTTGTTTTGAGATCCAATTTACTCTGGGTTCGTATTGGCATTTGAAAAGTCCATTTGTTGCCGCGTTTTAGATAAGATAGAAGAATAGCTTGTTTTCTGACAAAACAACACGAATACTCTAGATACCTGTGAGAGATACAATAGCTATTGATTGAAATATCTATATAGCGAGTGCCAGGATTTAAAACATTGATTGTTTCAGAATTTAATTTAGCTGGTTTGTTTTTAATTATAGTAGAATTTATGAGTTTAGTAAGTCTCGACGAATTTGTTAAACATAATATGTACCTATAATCATAATATGTAAGGCGGATTTTGTTATCCAATGACAAAATACTATATGAATCAGTAAAAGTAATAGGTATTTTACCTATATAATTATTGTCGACTTCTATTATTTACATTATAAATTTAATAGAAGGAAACCAATTTCAATGACATATTCACGAAATACATATAATGAGGAAATTAAATTTTCAGTTTAACGCCTTCTTATAAAACTTATTTGTTCTCGAAAAAAATCCTTCTTGTAATAATGTACTTAGATCTATTCGGCCGAACCGATATGTTTGTACTACCTTAAAAGGGCAAAACGGCATGCAAATGGGACGTATTTATGGAGCATTTTAAAGGAGTATAGAGAGTAGTGGCCATTCTGCATTGCATGTTGTTTGCACCTACCTTAGTTGAAATTTAAGAGGTCTTACATTGAAACTAGATTATAATTCTTGCAATCGCGCCCTTATTAGGAACTTGCGCGACTATTTTATTCGCGTATTGCGCCTGCCTTGGCTCTCTATCGTGGGATGTGAAATGCGGATTTTGCTAATGTATCGACAAGGAGTGAATCGTCGCAGGAATTCACTTATTTGCGTAAATATGTGGATATTTCTATTATTGGGGAATAATATACAAAGCTGTTAAATAACACAGATTTAGGGTGCATATGATAATCATTTAGATGAATCGCAATATACAGGGTTTGTGTTTATCCAATCTCGATACAATTAAGATCCCAACGACAACAAACGACCTATAAATACTCGATTTAACCTGGATAATTCTATCATCACAAACCACCTAGGAATTCTCTGCCAAAACTCTAGGGAATTTAGAGGAATTTGTGAGGAATTTAAAGGAATTTATGGGAAATTGGAGGAATGTATTAGAAATTGGGGGAATTTATTGGTTTTAACACTGAAAGTAATGAAAATAGAAAAATACATTTCTTATCATGAACAGTTTGGAGAAATTTTTGGGGACTGGAGGAAGTTTCAGGAATTGTTTGCACAAATTCGGGGGGATGGTTTACCCCTTGGATCATCATGAGAGCGGGAAGGAAGATTATGTTGTTGATAAAATACAAACATTTTCTTATTGATAAAGGTTACATAGTAAACAGCAACTGAATCTAGAAATAAACATAAATTTAGCTCACTGAAACTGAAGTATATAAGCTCAATTTCAGAAGTCTACCAAAGAAGCAACTGAAATCGGAGTAGCGGAAAATTGAAACATGTAGTGACAACTTAAAAAACTGAAGATGTGTAGCTAACATAGTTCCGAGTTCCAGGTACTAGATACTAAGTTTCAGGAAATTATTTTTGATAATGGTAAACTAAGAAACCCACCAATTTTGCTAAAGCTCACACTCAAGCTTATATAATTTCCGACATTCATACTGACATCATGATAATGATGATGATGATGAACATTTAACGATGAAGTTATGTCTATACCACAGTGCTGGAGACATTCAAAAAGCTGAAATTGATTTGATTATTTTTGACATTTTAATAAAAAATGCTCCCACTGGAGAAGCTAAGAGAGAAACGATTAATGCAGTATCTGCAAATAAATATGGAAAAGCAGTCATTCGGAAGTCTTCTAAATAAGAGGCTGAAAGAGAACGGTTCGAGCATGGAGTAGCAACTGACGAGATTGTTGATGATAATAAATCTACTGTTGAAGTTGTAGATATTTAGAAAGTAGTTGAGAAATCTACTCAAGAAGTATTTCAAGAGAGACAAAAAATCAAGCATGATATTTCTACTGTCTCAGTAATGTCTAGACTATTGGTTGAAGTCAGTGTTGCCGGAAAGCATGGGTTTGTTTATGTCGATTCAGGCGTCAAGAATACAATCGCCGGACAGTTATGTGAATTGAATTTACCCTATCTAGAGACAGAGTTGCAAATGATTTCAACTGATGGACATATACGTCAAGTACTAACTAGAGTTTATGAAACTACTGTGGACCTTCAATAAGGAAGAAGAATCTCCACTACTTTCCTTGCGATTCCTAGTCATGAGCATAGCATAACACTCCTAGGGATAGATTTCCTATTGAATGATCAAATGGTGTTAAACATCCACAAACTTTTGATTTCTTCAAGGAGCATGGGTGTTCAAGATTCTTCTGCAGTGTCTCAGGCAGCATTTCAACTTAAAGATACTGATGGGAAAAATTTACTTTTTTAATGAGAAACTACAATTAGAGCATTTGCTACAATCACATGCATCAGTATTTGAGAAGGGCAAGGAACTGACAACATTGAGTTGACTAATGATAATCCTATTTTTCAACCACCAGGTCGTATTGCACCTGCACAAAAGGATATTTTGAAAAAGTTACTCGATGAACTCCTTGAAGATGGGATCATTGAGGAATGTGAATCGCCCTGTGCTTTTCCAGTTGTTAGTTTGGTCCCAAAACCTGATGGAGATATGCGCATGTGTGTTGATTATAGACGATTGAACAGTATAAACGATTTGTTGGATAGACTAAAGGGTTGTCGGTACTCCACTAGCTTTGACTTGGCTTAATGCTATCACCAAATCCCTATAGATGAAGACTCTATACCGAAAACCGCTTTCGTGACACCTGACGACCATTAGGAGTACCTGCGGATGCCGTTTGGGCTAATAAACGCTCCAGCTGTCTTCCAACGCACCATGAATGAAGTACTTGGAACTTTCCGCTTTACGACAGCATTAGCATACCTGGATGATATCCTAATACCAGCGTCAAACGCACAAGACTGCCTAAAAGGATTAGAGGTAGGTAGTGTTAGACCTGATAAAAGCAAGCGAGCAATCCTTTTGGATTTAGAGCAGCACCCGCAACCTTGCAAAGGCTCGTTCGAAGATTTTGCTCAGGGTTACTACATATAAGTATGTTGGCTTATTTAGATGACTTGATAATTATGTCATCCACCTTTAAAGATCACCTAAAAGACCTAGATGAGGATTCAAAGAGGCTCAAATTACATGTTAATCGTGGAAAATGTGTTTTTTTGCGCCAATGAGGTTAAATATCTTGGCCATATGATCAGCAGACGGATTCACTCCTTGTCCAGGCAAGATAGCTGCAGTTGTAAGCATGCGTGTTCCTAACTATGTGAAACAAGTTCTCAGTTTCTTACAAACCTGCTCCTGGTTTCTAAGATTTGTCCCGAACTGTAGCTAGACCGTTAAGCCAATTGACTCGGAAGAAATCTACTTGGAATTGGGGACCTACTCAAGAAAAAGCGTTTGATGGTCTAGAGTGTTTGTTAATCAGCGCACCCATTTCACGACAGGATGACCCTACAAAACCATTCATTATCAGAACGGATGCTAGTTCATATGCCCTAGGTGCAGCTTTACTTCAGGAGGAGGGTCCAGAGAAAAGGCCAATTGAATATGCCAGCTGTTTATTGAATGATACCGAAAAGAACTACTATACGACAGAGTGGGCTCTTGTATGAGCCTTTTCAAAATTTCGGGGATACATAGAATATCCTCTGCAGTCATTGTAAAGAGTAACCACCAACCTCTACGTTGGCTAATGTCGTTGAAATCCCCATCAGGAAGACTTGCTAGATGGGCGATGTCATTACAACCATACGATCTACAAATTGATTACGTTCCAGGAAAACGAAATGTTTTAGCAGTTTCACTATCTAGGATTTCATCAAGACGAGAAATCTTGACTTGAACGTAATTTCTTGACTTGACTTGAAATTCAAGATCAAGAAATTGAACATGTCTTGACTCGATGGGTTCTTGAAAGCAAAAGTCTTGTCTTGACTCGAATTCAAGATATCTTGAAATTGTTTGAAAAGATGCTATCTTTGTTTTTCGCCGTCGCTCCCGAAACCAATGTGGAAACGCGTTACTTGGCCTTGCTTGGCAATCGTGCTGTCCGACAAACAGCACTTGGAGCATAAGCCTTATATTCTAAAATACCAACGAAAGTCTTGCACTCATTACGAGGACGGGTTAAGTTTGCTAAACAACCGACCAAACCAAGGCTGTTCATGTGTACTTGCTCTATCTACTCGAAAAATCAGGAAGATCTGCTTGGAGTCGCTATTCAATAACTTTCAAATCAACTGGAGTTCAAACGAACGCATTGGTCCGTTGGGTTCGACTTGCTCACTCCGTGTACTCCCAGTGACTCCGTTCGATTGGGAGGGGTTAGTGCGCACTGAGTTTATTCATGTCTTTATCTACCAGCTTGTTACTTGTGTAGGAACGAGGTACCCTCATACATATGGGAGTATGGGATCCCGATCATAGCCGAAGGCTATTGTGGCAGTCTGCAACTTGTATTTTAATAAACTATTACAGCCACTTATAAAATTGGTAATTTCCAGAAATTCAAGAATTTCTTGGTTTCTTGACAAGAAATCTTGATCTTAAAATAGGGAATCTTGACTTGTCTTGAAAACAGTTTCATATTTCTTGACTCTTGAATTCAAGTCAACAACAAGAAATTTCTTGAACATCGTGAAACCCTAACACTATCTCGCCCAATTTGTCACAATAGTGGCTACGCTGATTTTTGCGATATATGCTTTGTAACTGTTATTTTGCTCACCGATGACCTTAAGGAAATGCGAGAACAACAATTGTCTGATCCTGACATAGCATCAATAATCAAATGTTTTGAAACTCCAGAGACTTGTGTTGTCGAAATTCGAAAATGCAGTGATAGCGGTTATGTATTGATGAATGGACTTTTATACCGATATTCCCCTGATCATGATGTAGAAGAAGCCCAACAGATGGTACCAAAATGTTCAATTGAGAAAATGATGAAAGAAACCCACGATTCGCCACTCGCAGGACATTATAGGTTAGAACGAACTCTGTAGAAAATTGTTCCTCGATATTATTGGACAGGAATGCGCAAGGATATCACTGCATATGTAGCAGAATACATTGAGTGTCAACGATACAAAGCTTCCAATTTGAAACCCTCAGGACTGCTTCAAACACCTGGCACAAAGCTTTGAAACCATTGCAATGTACCTTTTTGGTCCGCTTCCAGAAGCACCAACTGGAGAGAAATGGATCTTTATTGTGGAAGATACCTGCACCAGATGGACACAGCTGAAACATGTTCCAGATGCCTCATTGATGAAATTGTGCTTTGTTTTGGTACCTACTTCAAGGAAAGTCATCAACGATAACGGCGTACAATTCGTCAGTGATGTAATGCAGCATGTAGCCGAAGGACTTGGATTTAGCCAAAGTTTGATATCTACCAACCCAGTGGAACGTAAAAATAGAGACCAAAAGACTTAGTTCGTCATCCAACGATCATACTAGTTGGAAAGAATAGTTACCATCGGTGCGTTTTGCGATGAATACTACTGTGTGTCAAGCTACTGGATATTCACCAGCTTATCTAACTTTTGGTAGAGAACTCCGTACTCCAGACGATGTACGTCGAGACTTTATAGAGCTATCATCGAAAGTGACAACTTTATGCCTCAAAAAACTCCATATCTACGAATACTTGCTGATACATTTAGTCAAGCCAGAGAAAACCATGAAAGACAACAAGACATAAGGAAGAAATATGCTGATGGTAAACGTCGTGATTTGACCTTTGAAGTATCAGATTTAGTGTTGGTGAAAACACATATTTTAAGTGAAGCCAAGTTAGGAATTACTTTTAAGTTTGCACCTTGAAGAGTATAAGATTTCTAAGATTGTAAGTCCTACGTCTTATAAAATTATCTGTCTAGATGATCCATCTGTACCCTTGGGTACCTATCACGTTTCTGCTTTGACCAAATATGTACCACCATCCCCTGAAGCATCCTTGTAGAGCCAATTCACCGGATTCGTCGACGAGGACGTCCAAAGAAACAAACTTCTTCGTCACGAGTTTACTCCCTTCTTGCTTAATTTGTGTTGTATCACACCCGGGACGTTAGTGTGATCCACAGGGGGAGACTGTAGTAAGAAGTTTTCGGTTAACCCGATTAAGTTGGATATTTTCGGTTGTGACGTGTGAACACTCCCATCCCGGTCGTGCCTAGTTCCTGCTTGACTTTTTTTTTTTTACGTACAGTGATTCGTGTACAGGGGTGCGATTTTCGAAACCATTCGAGTACATTTCGTACACGAAATTTGACTGACAGCAATGTAAATTAAATGGGGAGCAGTCAAATTTCGTGTACGAAATGTACTCGAATGGTTTCGAAAATCGCACCCCAGGGCAAGTGACATTTGAACTATTGGCATTTTGGGCAGAGTGGAAAAACAGCTGTTCGTACAGGGACAAAAAGGCGGAATTATTATTATTATTCTTGGCATGGAAAACAAAGCCGGTTGCCGGTTGTTCAGAATTTTTATGCTATGTTTTCTCCGCAGTTACGGGTGCATTTTATGACTTCTCAAAACCCGCAGTTTCAGGTGCATTTTGCGACTGTTTTCCACGAATATCGTGCCGAATTTTGTGTTCGAACTCCGAGAAACGCACTACTGGGTCTTTCTTGCGCGTACATATTGGACATGGACAATATTTGATTAGAAAACTGCCTATCGTTGTTGCGCAAAAATTAACCCTTAAACTGTTTGAAAACTAAATTTGAACAAATAAACCCTAATAGGCCTAGGTACAGTAAGACTCCCTTAAGGAATGCAGCCAGCGCAACAAAGTGCTCGCGGCTACTCAGTCAGTGTGGGAGTAGGTTCATTATATAGTTTTAGCTTTATAGGGCGCCACTGGTTTACAAAATATAATCCGCGGACTTAAACCAGAAAGCCCCTGGTCTGCAAAATTCCTACAAAGATGTTCTCACTTGATGTACCTATCCTTCAAAACAACTTTACCTTAGTTTGGTTGAGGTCAGTAGGGGTAAAATAAGAGTCAAATATAAAAACAATGAGTACAAATCTATTTAATATGTTCTGGGAGGGTATGTCTAGAACTGCAATGGCATTCCAAAGGCCAATAGAAGGCAATATATATAATACCACAGTATATATTATTAAATGTAATTGTTAAAATTACCAAAAGGTAGCAAGGACCAATTTGTATTGGTCTTATCAAAGACACTCCAATAAATTCAAGATTTACCAATAAATGTTTGGCCACCTTACTCCAATGAGAGTAAAAGAGAACAATTAAGGAACAAAACGATTAATAATATTAATTAAAACCTGTGCACGGTTATACCATGGTATACCGGGGCGGGTTTGTGCAAAAATTTCACCTTAAATATGGTAAATTATCATTCATTGGTACAGTACACCCATTGTAATAATTGTAATAATGATGGCGGTTGAACAAACTTGGAAATATACCAAGTTAAATATAGGAAATATTATTGATAATAGTCAAAAAATAATTCAAGAAACGTTAATAAATCAACGGGTACATCACCCCCTTGTGGTCCTCCCTGCAGTCTAAACATCTATTTCCATTACTGTCTCACGAGTCATGACTGCATAGCCCTGATAACTGACCCCATCAACTTCTTCTGACTTCCCTTCTTAAATAGGGTAAATTTCGGTTTGAAATTCAGTGTTGTGGGTACTCTGAAACGTTAGCAAAACGTCGAAAGGGAAAAACCCAATGGAAAAATAAAACCTAAAACCCTGGTCACAATTCGGGCTCTTAGTTGAACAACACGTGCTCGCTTCTCGCATCGACAAATCAACAAAATGGCGTAGTTTTTGGCCTCCAGAAAATTCTGGGTGGTTGGCTTACAAATACGGGAACTTATGACCAAATCCAAGTTTTCACCCCGAAACCAATTAAGCCAGCTACCACTTGAGTTCGCAACGGCTCTAAAAGCCCACAAAAGGTAGATGTTCCAAAGAACGCAGCAAAGAGGACCGCCGGTAAAATCTGCCAACAACTTGTTGCTTGCTTAACGTGCGAATTTCAAAAGAATGACCCTATTTTAGCAATTTACCAGGTGAGCTCATATGAAAAATTTCCCAGAATTGTGTTTTCCAAGATGCCCTCTGGTACCAGATTTCTGGTCTTGACCAGGAAAATGAGACAATCAGCTTGAAACGAACAACCTAAACCACATCGATGCCAAACAAAACTCAAAGTTGTTATCCAATTTTCTCCCCTAACACTAATTAAATAATTAATAATCATCATCTACCCGGTTTTTAGTCTAAAAACTACCAAAATGACCACTCGTTCAGTGATAGCAACGTAGTAGCAACGCGATAGCAACAAAGTTCAAGAAACCTGGGCAACAGCGTTTCCTGAACAGGGTCAACAAGTGTCCCATAACCACACTTATTCGGGAAAATAAATCACCGGGAAAATGTAAATATTAGTGGAATTAAGGGTGAAACATTGGTTTAAAGGGTGTGAAAGTGATATGTGGTGTTGCAGAATTTTTAATAATGGAAAATACGAGACTTACTATTACCCCGAAAAACCTATCTTTGTTCAACACCCACATATTGTTTCGCATTCAATCAAAAAGGTAGAAATCTAGTAAAATCCAATGAGAAACCTATCAATCACCGAAAAAAATATTAATCCTCAGGTGTAAAGCTTCATACATACCCTCACAATTACCTGAACTAGGTAATTACTGAATTCATTCGAAATCTCAGTTACGTATTAAGGCAAAATTTTTACGTAACATTAATTTTCTTTCATTATCACAGATTATGTAAACGTCAGAATATTATTAATAAATTCAGAATGAAATCGAGTAGACTGTCGTGTTAATTCATTTCTACCAGGTCACCCTACAATACATTATAAAAGAAGTTAATAAAGCATCTGACAAAGTTTGTATAGATAAAATCCTCTTCTTCAGTTGTTTGAAAAAATAAATAAAGCTCATAAGTTTTTTCTGTTGCAATAATATATTCACCTTTAGGTAAATTTTTTCCAACAATAGATCCAATGAAGGGTCGTTTTTCTCACCTACGACACACAATTTACTTTTATTATAAGGAAAAATCAATAATCTTCTACCAAAGATCGCACAAGGCTGACGTGTCAGAAGAAACATTTCTTCATCAACTTTATGCGTCAGCAAGGACTATTATAACGCTTTTGAAATTAAAGAAGAAATCAAAATTGATATCCTTGATGATTCATGAATAAACAACAGTCACAACTGAATCAATTATGTCCCAAATGTAGGAGAGCTTAATTAATTGACAACAATTTCTTATCCCTGAATGTGAGGCTAGGCCAAAGTCGCATTGAAATATTATACAGAAATGCGGACCTATTATACACATTCTAGAGTCTGCCAGGCTAAAAGGTTAAAAATGCCATCTGATGCCGGTAAAACTGAAACAGAACCATCAGAACGGAATGCTATTAAAACCAAATCTGATGGGCCGCAGTTGATACCGCATTTATGTGTATTATAAAAAAAAGGCACTCGCGCGCATTGTATGAGGGCATGGACTCATGCTTCCAGATAAGACACAACTGGGTATAGACCAGTTAGGGGCCGTATCTATCTTCGCGTCGTGTGTGAGAACTTACAGTCACGGAACAACTAATAGGAAGACAATCGCATTGTTGTAACTTTTAAATTGCTGCGCAGCTCCAGATTTATCTGCTATTAGATGACAAGACACTTCCTGGTTTTAATGACGATCATTCTAATTGCTAAATGTCGAAGGTTAAGTTTTATTAAGACTAATATTAACGATCTCAAACGAAACCGAAACGGGCAAACGATTTAATACCGGCAAGGTCAAGTTCAAAGAGGAGAAAGGACGCCCGTGATGTTCGCACTGTTTTTTTCATTAGTATAATAACCACTTATAAAAGAGAACAGAGGGCAAGGTACTCTGCAGGCGCAACCTAGGCATCATTCAGGATTTAAATGGTTAGCTAAAAGTAAACAAGTTCGATTTATTTAATCAAGGTAGGATCTGTTAATGGAAGATATTATAGGTACTAAACATGTTTGGGTTGTTTTTTTTTCTACATTAAAGTCATTTCATTTAATATAAACAAAACGATCGATAAAGGGCTTTTTTTTACAATTATTTAATGAACTACGAGGTCAGATGAGTTATCGGGGCTGAGATAGAAGTGGGCAAGGTCGAGTTCAACTACCGCGAGAGGGAAAGTAACTGCATCGTCATGCTGATTTGAGTTAATTTTTCTGCAAATATGCACTGCGAGTACGGGGATTTCACATCGACATTGAATAAAGGCAAAATGGAATGTGTTATGGATAGCTGGTTGAGGCCCAGTGATGCCAGGTCTGGTGAAATTTCACCGGGTCTGGTGATTTTATGAAAAATCTGGTGATTCGTGAAAAACTTTTTGAAAAATATCAATTTCTGGTGATTTTGAAATTTCATCAATTTTGAATATTTTCAACAATGGCATATACTTTATAAACATCCCTCGTAATGTATTAAAGTTTTTCTTCATTAACATACAAATTTCATTTGTTTGACAGTAAACCAAATACCCATAAGTGGTGTGTAAGGTCCTTTGATTTTTATATAAATTTGTATTTGTTCTTTTGATATATTTATATGTTTCCCTTTTTATGTTTCAATTTCTGTTTATTCTAGGCTCTTGTTGCTATTGGCCGGTTATTTTACAAGTTGGCAACATGCATTTTGTTTGGCCAGTGGCGTTGCTTATGGGGGGTTTCAGTCAAACCAATCGAAAACTCGGAAGTTTTTATTTTTCATATTTTCAAAATTTTGACTTTTCTAATTGATTCAGCGGGTTTAAATTAATCGAAAAAATTCTAACATCACTTTCAAAATGGCGATTTCAAAAAGCTAAAAAATCTCAATTTTTGTTCTGGAAATTTTTTCAAATCTTGACAAGGTTAGGAATAATGGCCAATATCTTCAAAAAAATTTGAACAAATCAAAACAAATTATATATGGTTGGAAAGAGCATTAAATTCTCTATAAATCAAAGGTAAATTGAGTTTGATAACGCGAATACTTTTAGAGCACTTGAGCCTCAAAGCTGGATTTTAGTTGACAAACTCGATTTTCTCAAAAACCGTAAATGCCAGCGAGTTCAACTAATTATCATTTTGAAGCCCTCATCAAGGGCAACGATCTCAAAAAAAATTGATCCAAAATCTTTGACGGGTTTCGAGAAAATTGAGTTTGAAAATTTTGAAATTAAAATCCAAAGGGGTTTTTTAACCCTTCGAAAAAAATCGAAATTTCCATTTTTCAGATTTTTTGAATTTTGACTTTTCCAATAGATAGAGCGGATCTAAATTAGTCGAAAAAAACTCTAACATCATTACAAAATCTTGATTTCAACACAGAGAAAAATTAAAAAAGAAAATCTCAATTTTTAGGTTTAAAGTTTTTTTGGATCCTGACAAGGATAGGAGTAATTGCCAATACTTCCATTAAATTTTGAGCAAATCAAAATAAGTTATGTATGGTTGGAAAGAGCATCAAATTCTCTATAAATCAGTGCTAGATTGAATTTGATCACGCAAATACTTTTAGAGCAATTGAGCCTCAAATTTGGATTTTAGTTGAAATTTAGTGAAAAACTTCAAACTCAATTTTTAGGTTTAATTTTTTTTTGGATCCTGTCAAGGTTAGGAGCCATTGCCAATACTTCCATTAAATTTTAAGAAAATCAAAATAAATTATATATGGTTGGAAAGAGCATTAAATTCTCTATAAATCAGTGCTAGATTGAGCTTGATAACGCAAATACTTTTAGAGAAATTGAGTCTCAAGGTTGGATTTTAGTTGAAGTTTAGTCAAAAGCTTCAAACTCGATTTTCTGAAGCCCTCATTATGAGCTACAATTTCAAAAAAAATTGATCCAAAACCTCAGACAGGTTCCGAGAAAATTAAATTTGAAAATTTTGAAATAAAATTCCCAAATCCCTTCGAAAAAAATTCAAAAACTCAAAATTTTCATTTTTCAGACTTTAGTAATTTTAACTTTTCCAATCGATAGAGCGGGTCTAAATTAGTCGAAAAAAAATCTAACATTATTTCAAAATGACAATTTTAAAGGAAGATTTTTTGGATCTAAATTTAAAAAAAAAATCCTGACATGTTCATGAACAATTGCCCATATCTTCATTGAAATTTGAGCAAACTAAAACATATCGTATATCATTGAAAAGAGCGTTAAATTTTCTATAATTCTGTGCTAAATTGGATTTGGTAGCTCAGATACTTTTTGATCAATTGAGTCTCAAAGTTGAATTTTACTACAATCACTGATCAATAAATCCCATGTATTCCCAAGAATTACAACTAGTTATTTATGATTGTTAAATATTTTACCAGGTGATTTCCATTTTTTTTTTGGGTATTCCTATATCATTCTCAATTGATTACCTGATTTCCTTTGAGCAATCATTTGATTCTCAAAACAATATCCAATTGTTAAGCTTCTCAAGATATTGTGCAAAATGTGGCAACACATTTTCTCCTGTACCATATGGCATTATCGAATTTCGAATCCGACATTTTGTCTATGGGCTACAGTGTCATCTAATAGTCAAACTGTCAAACCCAAATATTATATTCTTTTCCGGCAGTTAACAAAAATTCAACTAATTGGAGTTTCCTCTCCTACTCAATTCAGAAAATAAAAAAAGTCCCGAAAAATTGAGACTGAAAAACCAGGTACACATGATGAAGATGACCACACATAAAAACCCTCGCCCCTACGGACTCGTAATTTAAAAAGACCCCGGCCCTCTGGGCTCGTAACTTAAGTAGACCCCGGTCCTTCGGGCTCCTAAATTAAAAAACCCTGACCCTATGGGCCTGCGAAGTGTTGCTGTCAAACTTACGATTTTTTTTATTAAAATTACGTCTTTTGAAGCTCTATTTTTGCTTAATTCAATTTGCATTATTTTCAACGGCATTAGTGTGCACTGAGTGTATTCGGGTCTTTTTTTACTAGTTTGTATAAAAAAGAGACAGAAATAATTTTTTTTCTGAACTGGTTTTAGCAAAGGGTTTGTTAAAATTCACAAAATTCTTAGGTTTTGGAAGAAAAATTTAAAACGTAGCAACCCTAGTCTAAAAATGTAGTAACCCTAACGCAATTCAACGTTTCAAAGTAGACCCTGTAGTTTTTGACAGTTAATTTAAAATGGCTGGGTTGTTTCCAAGACCTACTTGATTTGATAATTTTTTTGCTTACAGTTATCTGTATTACCGACATCGATTAAAACCTGGGCTGGGATCACGACAAGTCGAATTCCACTAGAATTCTACTTTCATGACGTCAGGTTGCCTAGCAACAGTGATCATCGCCTGTAATATACGCGATAAATAGGTCGCGGGTGACGTCATGAAAATAGAATTCTACTTGTCATGATCTCAGCCGAGAATTGCTTCAAGGTTCACTTAGTTTTTGATACGTAGTAATCTTATCGCTTGTCATAAATGATATTTGACATTTTGCCCAACAGTGTTGCCGATGTTTATATAATTACTGTTATGTTGGGCTTTTTTTTTGTATAAATTCGAGCTTCAATGATTGACACAATATTTGTTATGTTGTAGTTGGCAACACTGTTTGACAAGGGACAAAGTAGACTTTGCAAAATTTTAAAATTTAAATATGGCGCCCTGTAATACCGACATTGCAATACATACATGTTTTCCAAGCCTACTTGGTTTGATATAAGCCCGTAAGGCGAGAATTTTCCTGAAAAATCAACTTTCAAGATTTCAGGTGATTTTTTTTTTAAATCTGGTGATTTTTCATCCTAATTTCTGGTGATTTTTCATCCTAATTTCTGGTGAATTTATTTTTTTTGACCTGGCAACAGTGTTGAGGCCTGATGATAATATTTAATTAATCTAATATTTCTTTTGTTTCAGGTAAGTTGCATCTCATGGGCATTGAGCATCAACTTCACAAATTATTGCTCATGTAAGTTTTCGTTCAAGTCTTATCATATAACTTGAGTTTTTGGAATTGGTCAACTATATTCTATTTTTCAAGACGATTTAAAAATCCAAGCTTATGGAGAAATAGCTATTTATACAATAAGTTACGAAATGAGCGTCTTTTAGGCACGCGACGTGAAAATTGTCCAACGAGGCAAAGCCGAGTTGGACAACACGTCGAGTGACTAAAAGACATCGTTTCGTAACGTATTGTATACAAGATTTTTTCTACTGGCATTTTATAATAGAAAAACACAATTTTATCTCACGCCCAAAATCTTTGTTACCTGCTTTTGCTTGACACCTGACACTTTTCATGCGATTTTTTTTCAAGATTCGACATCAATAATTAAAATCCTAGAAAGTAGGTAACAACACAAATTTCTGTTTTGAGTAATCCAAACATACAATTCAATAATTACATTTTTAATATTCATAATAAATACAAAACAAAATTCAAATCTGTGTTTAGTGTGTTTTTTATTTTTGAATAATGAATGACACTTTTAGGCACTAGTGCTTAAAAATTACTTTTACGCACTCAAAAGTCACTTTCACGCATTCAAAAGTCACTTTTACGCACTGAGTGCTTAAAAGTAACTCTTACGCACTCAGTGCTTAAAAGAATGTCATTTTAAAACTAAAATGACAATCGAAAAGTTGCTATTATGAAACGTCAGTAGAAAAAATAATTTCTGGAACTTGTTACATTGAAGTATACAAATCTACATATCTTTTTTGCTAGAAAAACGTAGGTACCTATATTCAATGAACAACTACAGATAATTATTATAGTAACATCTATGAAAATAATTGTCGACAAGCTAGCCCATATCTAGCAAATTAAATTCAAACACTCACTTTTAATAGCGGCAGCTTCATAAACCCGCAAGACTCGAATTTTGATTTGAATAAAACAACGTTAATAAAAGTACAGCGATAGCAAGTACCTGAGCTTTAAGTTTTATTACGTTCACGGGTGACAATTTCAGATTTAAATATATTGAAATCGTAACTTAAAATGAAAGAGCCAATTGGATATTGGCGTGGAGTACCGGAGATTAAAATACCAATTAGGACTCATCTGAATTCTGTGGCAGTAAATAACTGATTGAATTATCTTGTCATGGAGTCGGATTCGCCTAATATGGTAGTGGCATGATGTAAAATTTAAATAAATCCCATTTTTATTTTTTTTTCGTAGCAGATTAATCTTGCATAAGCTTGAAATATTTTCTAGGTTTTATGATTTATCATTTTTATCGTCTTCTATGTGGTCGTGTAAGCATCTCCTCTATAATATAGTCTTTTACTACATATTTACGTCGGACCTTGAATAAGCTACAATTTTTTTACACCTGCCACTATATTCATCTAGTTTCTAGTCCATAACACGCACTTTAAACATACACGGTTAAACCATAGAACCCACAGGGTACCGCTGCCTATATAATTCCGCTAATGTCTTCGGCTTTGTCTTAGTCCAGACGTCTGTCAGAGTCCCTCGTGGCTTAGTTTGTTATAATAGTGATTTAGACGGAATCCGCTTTCGATTTTCCCCGATCAACTTGGACCTAAATTGTAGCGAGGTCTCTGTAACTGCAGGCTATTGCATTTGGATTTTTTCGCCTTGGACTTTGGAAATTTGCATGAAAAAGCGTATAGCCTACTGTCCGTCCACGCGCTATAATTTTTCTTTTTCAATTACTTACCGTTTCAAAAATGCACTGGTGCAACACCATAAGGCGAACGTAAACGGAGTAATTATTCGTTTGCGTTCCACGATAATGTAATCTCGGTAATGGATATAAACTACAATTACATACTTTCGTGTGTACAATAATTAGAATACGCTATTATGGTGTTGGGTTAATACAGCGTTGGACTCGACGATGGTTTCGACAAAGCATGGATTACAGAACAGCCTTGGTACTAGAAGCATAGTTTTTGAGCAGATGTGGATTCTGTCTTATTTCTTCATTTCTTATTTGGTTTATTTTTGTTATGACTCACATAATTGCAGCTTGTAGATGGTTTTTCTAGGTTTTTGTTTATACCCAATACATTTAAACGTTATTATTGGGTCTATGGATTTATTTCTTATCTTTGTTTTTCTTGATATTTTCTGTTTAGTGTTTGTGCTCCGTTGTTTTCTAATCGATCATCGGCAGTGTCATACCAATGTAACTAGCGCGAAATTCAAATTCAATAACAATGTATGTATTATATCAATGTAATGGTATAACTACACTGGTAGAAGCGGTTTTTTGTTCCAAATTCCTCTAGGATTTAAAATAAGGTTTGTCGTTTTTGGGAAGATTTCTGAAGTTTTACTACAATAGTTTTTGTAGTGATCGAAAAGGTTCTATGCCCTGACATCATTTTAGTTTTAAGAAGAAATCATTTAGAAGCTATCAAAGGACCATAAAATTACAAACAACTTAAAAACATTAATGGAGCTATAGAGACAAAGCAAAATGGAAAATGAACACCGTCATCAGGCAAGTTCATTAGTACAACACTCCAAATCCAGTAATATTTTCATTAAAGTACTCATTAATACTATAATACGCTTTAGTCTGCAATAAAAATTTCACCTTCTGCCTGTATTTCTCAGCATTTTCTATCCTGCTATATGACAATGGTAGGATTGGTAGTTGATTGTAAATCTTAAGGCTCTCATATATTACAGATTGTTTAGTGAGAGAACTCTTTGGTATTGGTAATTTTAAAGAAGCTTTATTTCGATCAAATTGATTACACAAGATTTTTCAAATGCCTTTTGTCTATCATTGTCACCATTTCCAATATAAAAATGCAGAAGAAAGTCAGTAATTTTTCCCTTATAAAAAGAGGTCTGCAATGCTCTTGAGGTTTCGCTCCACTCAAGTATCTTAGAGAACATTTTTGTAAAACAAAAACAGAGTGGACATGACACTGAGCACCCCCAAACAGGGTTGCCAGATGGTTATAACTAATTTCCCCCAAAGGATTTCAAAAATACCCCAAAAATCACTGTTTGTCAACTAAAATCCCCCAAATAAATATAGATTTATTCTCGACTCATACTTGCAAAAAAAAAAGACAAATTCGTTGAATATTTTAAAATAAAACTCATACCCTTACCACTTTTTTATTTGTTTATATTTTTCTGAGAACAACCCCAAGCTCCCCCACCATTAAATTCTGGGAAAAATCGACGAAAAAATGAACTCACTAGCATAGCCTGAATCGCAAGCATTCCATCGAGGTCTGCGGGTGACGTCATCAGTATGACCTGCTAAGAGTCACTCGCAGGCATTTGATGGAGAGAGAGTTTGAGAGTTAGGGAAGTATGACAGAATTGACACATCAGATAACTCAGCTAATCAGATTATGCTTGATTATCCTCGCGAGTTGTTGCCTAATAAATGCGTTTTTGGAAGTTGTTTTTCAATAAAAACGCACTGTCGTAACCTCGAAACTACACCAAACGCTGAATTACAAAATCCGAAAAAAATGCGATCGTCCAAAAAAAATCCGCAAATCGGATTAAAATCCGCCCATTGGCAACACTGGAGAAGAAGCAAACTGTATCTTTTTTATTGGTACTTGATTGAAAAAATAGATGGCGCAGTTGTTTTAATACATTTTTCACTTTAGTTTTGTTCATTGAAATATACCCGATTTCCCCCAATAGCGAAAATTCTTACAAATCTTACACCCAAAAAATCCCCCAGAAAAACTATCCCCCAGATTTTCCCCCATCTACTTGAAAATCCCCCATATTTAATGACTTTATATCTCTTTGACGTAAACAAATTATGGAAATAATTATACCCCCAATTAAATTAATAATAATAATATAAATATTTATAAATATATATAAATATATAAAATCCCCCAATCTGGTAACACTGCCCCCAAAAGGGGATACCATGATGTTAGACTCTATCAAGGAGCAGTACACATTTTTCGCCATGGAATGAACCAAGTTGTTTGATACAATTCTCACTGCATAACATGCAGATGAAAGTTTTTTATTTAACTGTATATTCTGAATGCTTTAATTTGGTGTCAATATGTCAGCCCAGAAACTTTGCAACATACCTTTTCAAATTGGAATAATTCTGTTGCGCATGCGCAAAACATTGTTGCCAAGTGTCAATCTTCATCACGCTATACAGGAAAGAATTCATAAATAATTTCGATTAAATTAGAACTAAGATTCAATTTCTTTATTATTAACATAATATTTGATTCAGCCGAGGAGTCAAGTGAAGTTTTTTTCTTTTCAAACCCAACGCGCTTTAATTTGTACAAGCCGGCAACATCGCACAATTTCACTGTCATCTCAATCAGCTGATTATTGTTTTTCGGTCCATGTTACACGTTTTTACATGGGAAAATATTGAAAAAACCTGTTTAAAAATGAGTAAAAGCGATGGGGCACACATATATTGTATTTTTGGAAAGTGCAATAGTGACAGCAGAGTTGGAAGACCCGGATATTCCCAGGAGTTAAGTTTTTACACCATGACAAGGTACTTAAATACCTTTCAAGTTTTAATACGCTAGTTTTCTTCACAATCTCATTACGTAAAATCTCACCCGAAACATGTGCTGCTGATAATTTAACTTTTTTAAAAGGAATTTGGGACATTTTAAATTGAAAAAGGTATTAATTACAACTTTTTCATAATACTTGCTATACTTTTTGGACCGCAAAACAAACAGCCATACATAACCCCACTTATTTGACGCGCAAGCGCGTTGTGGATCTTGAAAAGGTCTATTGGTCTATTTCCAATAATGATGCTGTCCAGTAAGAATACATCTGGAATTGTGCATTCAAATGTCAGGAGGCTAGTTTTACTTTCATTAAACGACAGGGAGTTAGAATCACACCATTGTTTCATTAGCCCTATATCCGCTGATACCCTGTTATTCAATTTGTGTGTATCTTTTTCTCTCCACAAGATTGTTGTGTCGTTGACAAACGATGTAAAACGACCACTAATTCCCAATAGATCACACTTTTTGATTAGTTTTTTAGTTTTGTATTCTGCTGGAGCTGTGTTCCGTTGCTGGGAATGTAAAAGTTCCCATAAGCAACAAACCTGAAGTATAACAAAGCCATATTGTTAGGTAATCTTTTTGAAAACGAAAATAAAAACAAAAACCATGAAACACTCTCCCAAAATCTAAACACACACTGGTTTTAGTACATTATTCAACATTCTAAAACAACCCTTTTTTGGATTTTTTTTTGCATGATCCTCTTTGCCTATTAGGCGAGGGGTAAACAGCTGACCAAAATGTCTACGCCACAAATCCATTAATTTGATGAGGAGGCGGGACTTTCACTATCAACGACATAAAATGTTTCTATTGTGCTCAGTGCTCATTTACTTGAACTTTACAAATCAACCCAAAAAGAATATAGAAAATCACTAATTGACTCGAAAAAGGCTTATTATATATAATACCGAAATAAGTAAAGCAGGGAATGATGTTAAATAGATATGGAGTACACTAAACACTATAATCAACAACTCCAAACCCAGGAAAGACGGCTTGTTACCCAAGTTAGTACATGAAGGACACACTGTACAGAACCCAGAGGATGTTGCCAACTTGCTAAGCCAATACTTTCCCGGAATTGCTGCAGAACTAGCAAAAAACATCCCCCCAACAATTTTTTCCTCTCAACTCCAACCAACTTCTACCGCCTATATAAATCAATGGGAACCTGTGACTACAGAGGAGGTCACTGCAGTTAAAAACAAATTAAAACCAGGAAAATCACCTAGAACTGACAGCTTGGGCATTGGATACAATCAAGGAAATGAAAAATGAAATATCGCCTAGTTTATGTAAATTGATAAATCTTGTTTTTAATACTGCATCTGTACCAAGTTTGTTTAGAATGACCAAGGTTGTCCCTTTATTTAAGGGTGGTGATAGCACAGAACTAAACAACCACACGCC
Organism: Ceutorhynchus assimilis; assembly: GCA_917834065.1. Taxonomy (NCBI): domain Eukaryota; kingdom Metazoa; phylum Arthropoda; class Insecta; order Coleoptera; family Curculionidae; genus Ceutorhynchus; species Ceutorhynchus assimilis. Next base: position 24,498,603 of record OU892284.1, on the reverse strand, counting down.
CATTACCCTGCTCCCAGCTATGTCCAAGGTATTGGAAACCTGTGTAAATATGAGATTAGGCAGTTATTTGAATGGAATAAATTTTTGGTATGCGGGGTCAATATGGATTCAGAAAACACAGTACAATACCTCTTCAGCGACTACAGACCTAATTACAAATATTTATGAAAAGGTTGTTAAGAAATATAAGTGTGAACTTGTCTCGCTGGACTTGAGAAAAGCTTTTGACACAGTAAATCACAAAATTCTCGTGGAGGTGCTTGAAAAAACTGGTATTGGAGGTTCAGCACTACTGTGGTTTAGGGACTATCTGTCGAGAAGACTACAGTATGCTGAATGTGAAGGTAGCAGAAGTAAAATGGAAAACATTGTACAGGGTGATCTATTATAAATGTCACCCCCTGCTAACTTTTTCATTTGACGTTTTTGACAAAAGTGTCAAATACGAAAGTTTTAAGAAATTGTCAAAAGTTTTTAACTAAGTCAGTTTTAGGCATACAGGGTGTGTCAAAAAAGTGCAGCAGTGTGAAGTCATATTTTTTTAAATGGAACACCCTGTATATTCTGCGCTTATTTATTAGTCCCCTTCAACCTGATTTCAAATATTTACGGTTTGATATGTTTATCTCTCGGTTTATCTCCAATAGTTAAAGGGAAAAACGCAAAAATCCCTTCAGATTTCTGATGTTATTTTTTTTTTTTTTAAATATTAAAAATAACTTAGACATCTAGATTTATTATAATATTTCCCCTTGTATATTATTGGATAAAGTTTGAACAATAAACTGTTTATAAAAAAAAATTCTCTAAAGCTTTAATGGCATGATATTTCTTTTTTCAATATAAAAACTTGAAAGGGGTTTTCATGTTTTCCCCTATAACTATTGAAGATAAACGTATCAAACCATATATCGTTGGAATCAAGTTGAAAGGGACTAACAAATAAGCGCACAATATACAGGGTGTTCCATTTGAAAAAATATAACTTCACACTGCTGCACTTTTTTGACGCACCCTGTATGCCTAAAACTGACTCAGTTAAAAACTTTCGACAATTTCTTGAAACTTTTGTATGTGACACTTCTGTCAAAAAAGTTAGAAGGGGGTGACATTTATAATAGATCACCCTGTACTCGGAGTGCCCCAAGGCTCGATTCTGGGACCGACACTCTTCCTAGTCTACATGAACTCACTGTCATACCTCTTCAGGGCTCTCTCAATTTATATGCAGATGATACTTGCATCACTTATTTTGACAAGGACCCTGCTAACTTAAAAATCATCATTGAAGAAGACTTACAGAAAATAAGCGATTGGCTCTGTTACCACAAACTTAGTTTAAATGTGAAAAAATCAAGCTATATGGTAATATCAAAGCTGAGTCCTGGCCTGACATCACAATAAACTTTCAGGGTCTTCCATTGGCTCGTGCAGACTGCTACTCTTTGTCGATTCAAAACTTACTTGGGGATATGCACATCTTGCATATATGTAAAAAGATTAAACCAGCAATTGGAGTACTTGGTCGAATATCGGACTATCTGTCCATCAAGCATCGTAAGATGATATTCAATTCCCTCATCCATTCTCACATATCATATCTAACTCTGCTATGGGGCAATGCTTCCCTGTAAAAACTGCACCCATTGTCAGTTCTCCAAAATCGTGAATCGAAAGACATTATCTGCAATTTAGAACTAATATATTCATAAATGCAACAACTTTGTGATACAGTACCTACTTGTACTGGATATTTTCTCTTGTGTGATATTGTATAATGTATAATAATACGATATACTGTAATAATGTTATATGTGCATACTGAATGACCTGCATAGCTTTCCAGCTCAGGGTCTCTAGTTTAGGTACACATCTATTGTTTAACTACCATGTTGAAATAAAGGAGAAAAAAAAAATATATCCATGAAATCCACAAAAATCTGTAGTAATCTACAAAAATACGCAGAAATCCAAAATCTTCTGTGAAAATCCAAAAAAATCTGTGAAAATCTATGGACAGATTTTTTCTGTCCATAGACCTATGGTCGTTATGTCCATAAAAATTAACTCAGCCGACACTTCAGATATCATCTGGTTTTAAGCCTTGATAACCTGTTGCTCATAATATATAGCATAAAATTTCCTACATTCAGGCTGAACAGCATTATTGAAAGTTTCAGTGTCGGATTGAATAGTCGAAGATGTCATATTGGTTGCAGGAAGATTTGATGAAAGACATTCCAATCGATTATTATTTGTCTCACTGGTTTCATCAAAAAAAGATTCAGTGTCTGTCATCCTATTGTCTGAAGTTTCGGAGTTAGAAGTTGATTTTTTTGTTTGTCTCCCTGCTACGAATAGATGAGCACATTCGCTTCTTTGTGAGCTTTGTTCTTCTTTTTGGACATAATTGAACCATGAATAGGGGTTTTCTTAGCGTTTTTGACTTTGTGGAGAAAAATCTTCGCAGCTTATCAGAACTCACTCTCTGCGTTGCCTCTTCTAATAGCCAACATGATTTAGATTTTTTTACTCGCACTAGCGGACCTATTTCAAAAACGGTATCTATTTCTTCTGGCATCAGCCTTAGTGGGAAATTCTCCGAAGGGGTGTCAGGGATGTCCTGGTATGGTGATAACGTACGTGTGATCTTCTATACCAGCTAACTCGTGGTCAATATTATTTTCTATAGGAGCTGACTCTGGGGTGGTTGATTGTGCAATAGCAACTTCTTTCCAACTATCTTCTAGAACTTGTATTCTCAGTCTCAGCGAGCTCTTGTAAAGTTTCTTCCATACTGGCCTTTAGAGATTTGCCTTTTTTAAGTTTATTTATTTATTTACTTATTTTAGCTTTTGCTAATACAGTACAGTTTTACAAGTGGAAAATAGATATACAATGTAAACTAAATATTTAAGTAAATGCTTATCAATTTACTCTTAAAAACATGTATGCTAGATGATGATTTCACCTCTACTGGCAATGCGTTAAAAAGTCTTAGTCCATTATTAAATAACTGTTTTTGTAGTGCTGCAGATCTTGCCAGTTCAATGTTGTAATTACCCCTATATCTTACATTATAATTATGTCACTGTGATCTAGGAGCTAGAAACTGATTGAAATAATTTGGTTACAAGTTATTTCTTATTTTGTAGATTATTAACAAATTTGACAATTTGATGGACTCTTGAACAGATATTCAACGCAACTCTGATTTCATAACCTTTATTGGTATGTATCTACTACAACCTAATAAAATTCTCATTACCTTATTCTGCAGCACTGCAATCTGCCAATACAAGTTGAATTACATGATATCAATAGGGAGTTACAATATGTAAAGTGAGGCAAAATTATGGTATTATAAATTATTAATTTAGACCATCTACTCAGTTCTTTTGAAATTCGACTGAGGAAACCTACTTTTTTTCCTAACTTTTTACACATATAATCAACATGTAAAGAAAAATCCAACTGTTGGTCCAAAATGACCCCTAAATATTTCATTTCTTTAACATAGTCAATATTTTCATTATTAATCATTATCTTTAGATTTTGGCTCAAAAAGTGATTGCATTTATTTTTTGATCCAAATACCATTACCTTAGTTTTTTTACAATCTAATTTTAATTTATTTACGCAAGGCCAATCATACAAAATCTTGAGTTCTGAATTCAGTGTCTGAGCAATAATCTCACAGTCTTTACCAGCGACCGATAACAAAGTATCATCAGCAAAGAGACTTAAAAAAAGTGTTTTAATATTCCACTTATGTCATTGACGTATACTATAAACAGAAGGGGACCAAGGACACTTCCCTGCGGAACTCCCAAATCATTTGCCACAATACTCGATTGTTTTGACCTAACCCTTGTACAGTGAGACCTGTTAGATAGATCATCATCTAACCACCTAAGAACAGCGCCATGTAGTCCATATTTTGTAAGTTTATTCAATAATCTTTTACGGTCAATCGTTTCGAAAGCACGCTGCAAGTCAATAAAAGCACTCAGTATAATATTTCCTCCACCAATATCCTTCTTCCATCTGGAATACACAAATTGCATTGCAGATTCACAAGAATGGTGTTTCCGGAATCCAGATTGTCCCTCACTCAGCAAAGCATTTTTTTCAAAGTACACTCTGAGCTGATTTGATACAACAATTTCTAAAATTTTATCCACTAATGGCAGTAAGTTGATAGGTCGATAATCTGAAGGCTCACAAGGTGATCTTACTTTGGGGATGGGTATTATAATACTGTTTTTAACACCATTTGGAATACGTCCAGACTTTAAAGATGTATTTGTTAAATTTAACAGTGGATACCCTATTGTTTCAAAAGTCCCCTTGTTAAGTTTTACCCGAAGTTCATCATCTGCTGTTGATTTATTTTTAAGGCTCATTATAATTTTTCTCAATTTTGAGATGGTTATACTTTCAAATCGGTTGATTGAAGTGTCAGTCCACATTGTATCATCTTGATCATCGGTACATGCAGGTATACATACTGTCGGCAATGTCCTCAATACTTTTTTTGTAAAAAATATTGAAATTATCTTCCAAAGTTCCATAATCAGGGTCAAAGCTAATTTTTTGAAAATCGTCTTCCGCACCATCTTTACTTCCAATGAGTTCTTTAATTGTTCGCCACATTTTTGCACTGTCACCCTTGCATTGATCAATCTTTCTTTCGTAATAGCTCGCCTTTTGATTTTTTATGATACTGACTACTCCATTTCTTTTTCCCTTATAAGTTTTCCAGTCACTTCTTCATCTTCATTTCTTATCATTTTGAATGTTTTGTAAGCTAAATTTCTTTGGGTTTGTGCATTTTTCACTTGTAAAGTCATCCAGGGTTTTCCATAAATTTTTATAACTTTTTTTGGGGCAGCCTTATCTACAGCAATTTTTATGTTATTCAAAAAATTATTATATAAAACATTGATATTTGTTGATGTTAATTCCCATGTTTTAGTGAATAGCTCACCTACTATTTCAGCCATTTTTTCCTTCAGTTATACTTCTGATTTCTTTTGTTATGTTGATTTGCTTTTTCGTATGGGTGGGTATATTTACACCAATGGTTTCATGGTCTGATAGTGATGGATAAACTCTGGGAAGTTCCCTCAAAGTATAATCATTCGTGAAGATTAAGTCTATCGTTGATGCACAATTGTTTGTAATTCTGGTGTTTTGCTTCACCAGCTGCTTAAAACCTGCATCTTTAGCAATATCTCCGAGTTTCTTACTTGCTGCATTTTCATTTTCCATATGAATATTAAAATCGCCTAGAATTATGGAATCACTGTTGAGAACATTCTGGAAAAAATCAAAAAATTTTGGAGAATCCACATTTGGGGATCGGTACAAAGCTGCCACGACAATACTATCATCCTGAGTCTTCAGTTGCACTGACAAGAACCAAAAACCATATTCCGACGACTCATTCTGTAACTCTACTACTGCTGTTCCAAGTCTGACGTAAGCAATGACGCCCCCAGTGTGTCTGCTATGTGAAAAAAAAAACAAAAACATCGGTAGCCAGCTATATCCCATTCATTCAAGGAAAAATCATTGGTTACATGAGTCTCATTTAAACACAGGACAGTTGGTTTATATTGACATATTAATGACTCAACATCTATTTTTTTTATATTGATTGAATCCCTGAATGTTGCGTAGTTTTGTTACGATATGTAAAGTATCCTGTACAAAGATGTCGGAAAAATTATTCCTATCGTATCCTGCCTGATACCATTTAAATGTATACCTTATGCTGCCATTAGTCTGTGTCTGAAGCCCTGGTGAAAGTGAAGCATGTTGGCGCATTGCTTTTAATAGACGAGTATCGCCATCACTGGAGAAACCTAGTAAGGTTATACCCCGTCTCTCCAAGTTTTCTTCCATATGTTTCCATCGTTGGAATCCAACTTATTATCTGTTTCAAAAACAACGAGATGATAAGGGGCAGATTTTGATAACAGAAATATACTGAAATCCACAGAAATCCAGTGAAATCCACACACGGATATCTATGGAAATCTATAGACATCCACAAGAATTATAGAAATCTATGGAAATCTACACGGGTGTACTCCAAAAGTCCACAGTTGTTGACCCGTCGCTATTATGTTTATCAAAATTGCAGAATATTTTTCATCATAAATGTATATTCTAAACTACGACCACTGGCGCAAACAGCTATCGACACCGTTGATGACGTCGGCAACCATATGACCTTGATTCCAAAAATCGAGGCCGGTGAGCAATTCTGTAGTAGTGTGTAATATCCTTGCCCAAAATCAAGATAAAATTAGGTTGTTAGACTAGACAGCGTAACAAGCAAGGTAAAAATAACGAATGATGAATGTAGTCATTGTCACTTTTCAGAGCTTAGACAAGGAAAGCGTCAAAGATGTGTATCGGAGCCATTGTCAACGATTCTCATTGGTCGGTAGATTAGTACGTCATACAATGGCACCAATCCAGTACGTTCAAATGTGGTATGAAAACTGCATTTTTCAAAAAGTATCTATTAAAAAAATAGGTTCCCGGCAAAGTGAAGCTCTCATACCAAATCGTGGACTAAGTATGTCTTGAAAAAAGAAATATCGTATACATCTTCACAGAATTCAAGATTTGATTCAAGGTACATGCGAACAGTAGAAAATATCTATAAAGATAGGATAGACGCAACAAACAGGACTAATGAAGTACCACTCAGAGAGACATTGTTGAGGTAAAAACGAAATCTCTCAAGCGATGGAGCGACGAAATATATAAAAGAAGACAGGCCTGAAATGTCTTCAACCATGAAGAAGTAACAGAAAAAATTGCCAAGATTGAAATTGCTGTGGACAGTTTCTTCCGTGACATATACAATCGAATCAAGTTCTTGAAAACACAAATCAATAATCAGCAAAATATAGAAAATTTCACTTTCGAAGAAATACCAGATCGCGAAGGCATATAACGATCTGTAAGACAACAAATTACCAGAAATGCTGGAGATGAAGAGAGGCTATTCTATCCGCACTGAAGATACCATTCAGCCTTTGTCGAAATAATGTGGAAATACCAGAGAAATGGAATAATAGGTAACCGTGTAGTTCCCTGTTGTTCCAAAAAGTTGAAAATCAGAGTCTTCCATTCAAATCACCAGAAATGCTGGAGATGGAAGAGAGGCTATGCTATCCGCACTAAAGAGAATATTCAACCTTTGTCGAATTAATGTGGAAATACCAGAGAAATGGAATGACAGGTAACCGTGTAGTCCTCTGTTGCTCCAAAAAGTTGAAAATCAGAGTCTTCCGTTCCATGTCGTTATAATCTCAAATATACAAGGTGTTCATGAAATCATCACCACCTAAAATGAACATAGTGACCAACCTGTTGAACATGCTGGGCTTTGCGACAGTCTTCCAGTACTGAACACCTCAAAATTAAAAATCTCATAGGAAAGGTCAATGAAGTCAATCTTCCCCTCTATCTTACTTCCATGGACTATGAGAAGGCATTTGGTATGGCCAATGAACAACTCTCGATAAACACAACACAACTTATTCTTAACATCTACAGTAAGGCTGGAAGAGGACACCAATAAGATTTCAATCAGAAAAGAAGTCAGAGGATGTGATATTACGGAAACTTTTCACGATGACAGTGGATGGTGTTTTCAAGAAATTGAAGTTGTTGGTCAAGATAGGGCATAAAGTTGATAACTAGTCGATTGGCAAGAGTATTGGAAGAAATGAACCAGAGGATGAATATGGGGAAAACAGTAATGACAAATGACGCTGAAAAATCAAGAAGGCTCACCATTGAACTGTTCTTTGGAAAGAGTCGCCTAATAGATCTCCCAGGACCACATATCAAACAGCAGAAAATGCATGAGGAACAAAGCTAGATTGGCAGGTTTTGACAAGCTTTCAAGAACCCTGAAGAATCAATAGATTCTACTTTACCTGAAAAGCAGACTTTTTAAAAAATGTGTATCACCCATAATGATATATGTATGTGATCAGACTTTGAAATTTACAATGTTGTCAAACTATCCAAGACTCAAAGGACCATGAATCGGATAATGCTGAACATAAGACTCGAGAACCAGGTTTGAGAATGTAGTATCAAAAGTCATTCATCTAAAATGGAGTTTTATAAGACAGAAAGGAGATGAAACTCAGAAATAATACATTGGAGAGCGTGTGCTGTGCACAGATCAAGAGGCAGACCATGATTACCTCAAATTAACTGCAGTGGCTCAAAATAGAGTTCGCTGGCGACAATTGGAAGACGCCCATATCGAAAGATGGATGAAACATGCTAAGAAGAACAAGAAGGAAGATATCATTTCACCTTAAGGTCACCTTAATAACTCACCCTAACTTGAAAAAGCTTTCTTCTCATGTATGACAATCATTTTTTCCCCATTAACATTCCCCTTTCAGAAGCGATCGGTTTCAGATAATCAATTAGCTGACATCTTTGCTTCCGCTAAATCTATTTCCACGAAAATCGCTCTCGAGACTGTGAGCATTTTTTTTTTAAATTGAATCTAGCTATCCCTGATACTTAATGTCAATAAGAATCAATGTTAAAATAAGTAGTTCATTCACCTTAAATAATATTAACCATTAACATAAATAAGTTCTCATGCAAGGTGCTAATTCAGTCAGTGCAGTACTCCCTCATGTAATGCGGAAGGCATTATTCTATATCTACGTATATTCTATAAACATATGTCATTAGATACAGTTTTAATTATTATCGGAGACGTGAGAGTATTATGTGATCTACACATGTTTAGCATTAGAATTGACATTAAAAAAAAAAACTTTGTGCCCACAAACTCATTATAATTCGTTGTTTAAACAAACCACAACTCCTGTTGAAAGGCAGGTGTGTTCCAAAAACGCCTATCGAAGAAAACTATATGTTCAATGAGGGAAAAATTGACCGTGCTTCCTGCTTTGAATGCAAATTGAAAAAGTCAATAGTAACAGAACAGAGCTAATGGTACCCACAGAGAGGAAAACAAATAATGGGTTGCCAAGCTCGAATTTTTTGGAGTTTCTTTTATCAGAAAACGTATTATACCTGTCAGGATTTATATCGTCGGGAGATAACTGAAAATTAATTGATATCCGTTACTTTATCTTTTTAATCAAAACTGGAGCATCGCTTGATAAATATCGCCATTTGCGTGGAACAATTTCATAAGGCATCAAAGAATCTGGTTTTATATTATCGCCATATCAAACCCTTGTAGCTTTAATTTCGAATAAGGGAAACTCATAAATATCTGTTGAAAATAATAATAATGTATTGCGTAGTTGTGTAAACCGTATTTTTGCATATGAGTTTAATGACGCTTTTGCTTCTGGCTATCGGGAATTACAAGAGCCATTATGAATTATTATTTTGTAGATAAATTCTTATATTACATTATGACTAGTGTTTATCATTCTCTTCTCACCATCCAAGTGGGTTGTTAGCTTTGTTTTTTGATAATTTTGTTTAATTCTTCCTATGAAAATAATCTCATCATTACGCCTCTGCTATCTAATTTATTAAATATAATTAATACCATACGATTACATCATTAGCAAATTATTCATTAGTTAAATTATAAACTAGTTAACGACCAACGTTGCGTCTGACTAGCTCGCAACTACTGGTGCCCAGATTCAACGGGTTCCGTTTCGCCTCCATGCCTAACAACACAATGGGAACCCAATCTATCTGTTATATGCATACCAGAGGAACTCATACATAAAATCGTCTCGTTAGGGACTTTTTTTCCCGAAAGGAATATTTTAATACATATTCCATTCAGATCTAATCATTCGTTCAAAATCCGCAATGTTCTAGCACGCAACTAACGGTCCCTCTGCCGCGCTTTTGTTGAACCACAGCTTCCGAAGTGTATACTGTCCGAAATGTCTAGATCTAATCTCGACGGCCTGCCTCGGCAAGATCAAAAAGGATGACCAGACACACACGAACCAAAACGCATCCTCTTTCCGTAAATGTATGTACCGCGAATTTTTGTTTCAGCGGTCATTCGCTTATGGTATAATAAATTACGTAATTTGCTAGTATTTCAACCATCAGGTTGCTTTGGGAATTTTGCTCGAAAGTGGAAGTTGATACTTTGAGCGCGATGATGGCTCATTGACGACCTCATTAAAATTACATTATGAGGCTTCCTTAGTCAAGAGACGATCGACTTGTCGGGAACCTGTTTGATAATTTATATTCTTATTAAGGGGCGTTGAAAAATCTTCGCAATAATGCGGCGCTTCTGGCTGAAATACTAGGCTGTGTTTGGTTTTGGCAAATCGTTTCTCTAAAAGATTTTCTGATCAGCAACTAAATAATTTTTAGTGATTTGGTTTTCTCACATTTGCCTTTCTTACAAGTTCCTTCTTTTCAGGACTTGTTGTTGTCGAGTCTCATCTTCGATATGACTTACTGTTTTGGAGCTTAACTTTTAAGTTTCTTCTCAACCCAGTATTTTTACTGTAGACAGGAGTTCCGCGATACATTACAGACGTGCCTATACGCAGATCTTTGTTTGGGACTTTGAAATTACGCATCTTCATGCAGACTTTATTGTCTTACTCTTATACAGCAAAACCACTACGTATTGCGTAAATCTGACCATGTTAGAGCAATACAAACTGATAGTATAAGTAACTACCAGTTTGTTAGAGCTTTGGTTAAACACTTGTTTTTTTCCAAAGATATTTTCCAAAAACTTTCTTTGTTTCAATACAATTTTGCTGTCCAGAAGACAGTTTGCTTACCTAGACCTGTATAATGGCGAGTTTGCAAACTGTATTCTCGAGGGGTCCGAAGACATCAAGCTAATTTTAGATTGCCTACCAAAAAAACAAGTTTTTGAGTTCATCAATTGTCTAGGCGCATTTCTCTTATTGAGCCGAGTTAGGAATTATTAATCGCTATATTTCTGAGACCAGTAAGTCTACTCAATTACCTATACAAATTATAAATATATACATACTTGCATAATAGTAAATCGACTAGACGCTAAATTGGACTTCCAATTTCCACGCAATAAGTGGGCTGAAGATGAACTCCTCCAAAATCAAAATGATGACTAATCTGGTTTTCAGTGAGCAAATACAGATAGACAATAATAACACAGAAATAATCGACAAGTACATATACCTGGGTCATGAGATGAGAATTTACAAAAAATTGACGAGAAAAATAACCTTGAGATGAAGGATGTGTTTAGGGCTGTCATTCCAATCTCCCTGAAACGAAAAGCATTCAACCAGTGTCCTCCCAGTCCTGACCAAGGGTGCGGAGACATTGACTCTCACCAAAGCATCAGCAGAAAAGTAGATTAAGCAGTGAGATTAACACAGAGACGAATGATCCATGCTTGGATTGACTTTAAAAGACCGAGTAAGGAATAATGATATTTGAACTGAGAATTTTGGAACGGGCTTTACTTGGGTTAGGTTCCGAGTTTGGTATTATTTTGTGGTTTTGTTGCGGACTTTTAATTGAACTACTTTTGTAGGGTTCAAAATGTTGAGTTGTGTATAAAGTGTTATTTTTCAAAAATTTTAAAAGTTGTGCCAAGCATTCAGCTACAACAATTTATTAGATAACCGTGGTACTAGTGAATCTATTAGGTGTTAATAAGTGATTATAATATTTTTTAAGTTAGATATTTTCTGTGAGTGTGTATATTGTTGCACAATGGAGGTCAATCGTTTGGAAAAGGAAGAGTTAATATATGAGGTAATTATTTGCGGAATCACTGTGGATGACATATCCAAAGCCACCGACGTGCGTAAAACTTTTCATCAGTTGTTAAAAGTCGAAAGGAAGGATCCAAGATTTACTTTTCCAAAGCATCCATTTACATTTCGGGAAGATTATGATACACTTACACAGAAAATTACTGAGATTGATGATTTGCTTAAAGGTTTTGCGACTGGTTAAGAATCTCCAGAATATACGAAGCTGGCACATGCATATGGACGAGCAAACAAAATGCCTGCTCCTACAGAGGATGAAAGGATGAAAAGATCAGAAATCCTGGTTTCGATTTTGGGTTTCCGAGCAAGACAAGAAAGTATAAAAGCTTTCGCAAACGCAGAGTCCTCTGGAAATTGCTGCATTATTGTCTTCAACGACTCTTTCCAGTGATGAATCAACTACAGATGAAACTTCGGAATCCGAGGAAGATTTTCAGCCACTTCCTCATGCATCCACTGCAGCACCAGTGAGTCAACAAGCAGCATCTTCTACTCATTATTAAGTCAGTTCCCGTGTATCAGTGGAACCTTAAATTTGATGGAAAAAATATGTCTTTGTTAGCATTTTTGGATAGGGTGAAAGAAATTTCAAGGAATTCAAGAAATGTGTCGAAAGTACAACTGGTTGCTTCAGCAAGTGATTTATTCATAGGCCAAGGAAAATTTTGATATACTGCTAATTGTGATAATATTCATAATTGAGATGATTTAGAAACACAATTGGAAAAGGAATTCTTACCCAAGGACTGGAATGGACGGGTCAATTGGAATGTATATAGCCACAATGAAAACAGCTTTCAAAAGATTCACGTGTGACGTGCCAGAGAGCGTCAAATTGAGAATCCTTAGGAATAATATTTCGCCGTTCTATCAAAGTCAGCTGAAATTTACTGAAATTAATTCAGTTGAGGAGCTACTGAAATTGGGTCGTCGTTTGGAGGAGCGCAAAGCAGCGATTGAAGCTTTCACAAAAAGTTTCTAGAGCCAGATTCGGCCTACATTTACATTGAGCCATCTACTTCAACAGCAAATTGTGATGCTGTTTCCGAATTCACATGCTGGAATTGTGGGAAAAGTGGATACAGAGCAAACCTGTATACCGTGGCTAAAACTAAGCATTGTTTTAAATGTGGATTCAAAAATCATACAGTACGCACATGCTCTAAATGTCAGGGAAACTATCAAGGGAGGCGCTGTATAGAGGCAATCCCACAAACAGTCCTAAATAAAATTCTGGCTAAACAACAAGTAATAATGGATTTCATTCTAACACATGCGAAAGGAGATAAAAGACCTTATTTAGAAGTGAAAGTTTTGGGTGATCAACTGTGTGGTTTACTAGATAGTGGCGCTTCAAACAGCATATTAGGAGGTCCAGGCTGGGACAAAATTTCTTCTTTAGGTCTTAAATTGAACCAAAGCAATCGGATGCATTGTACGGTTGTGAAAGCGTAGAATCAGTTGAAATTTCCTTTGAATAAGAAAGACGAATTAAAACTATTTCAGTTTCAGTGATATCAGCGCTTAGACATCTTTTGATTCTGGCAGCAGATTTTTTCGGAAGGATGGGCATAATACGCGATTTGAGACATGGAAGCTGGACATTTTCGGAATTGGAATCCGCATGCAATGTAGATACTGAGGAAAACCACCTATTTAAAATATTATTTCTTTAAATCTTAACTTTAAAAAAAAAACGTTTACTGAAAAGTAAATGTTGCAACCATGTATGCATCGCGTTCGAGCCACAAGGACCGGTACTACGAAGGGGAGATAGAGAATACGCAATTAGACTAGAAAAGAAGCTGGACTGGTCCCTTAAACGTGTGTCGCGTGTTTGTAATTATTCATTATTCAATTTCAATTTTTATTTTGCATTAAATTGATTGTTCAATCCAATTTGTTATTAGTGTGTGTGTCAAGGAGCAATCACAGGTCAGTTGAGTAATTGTTATTTTGTTTTTGAGAGTTCAATTATTTATACAAGTATCATTTTTTCCATTTTTATGTTTTTTTGTTTGTTTATAACATTTTTTTTATAACATGTGCATTGTTCATGTATTTAACAAAAATCGTTTTATGCTGTAAACGACACAGATTCTTTTACATATCACAACCTCCCTTAAATTTCCCAAATATTTGCTATTTCGCGCGAATGTCCAGTAAGTAAAATTGAGTAAGTTTCCACAATGTAGGTCCTATTTGTTTCTCATTTCATTTTTCAGAAGATTTGTTGTTTAGAAGGTAATAAAAATTCTCATCGTTCAATCTTACTGAACGAACCCGGGTATGTTATACTACAATACTGTCGCTTTTCAGTCTCAAACTAAATTAACCAGTCAGCAACAAATGATTTTAGATAATGTTGTAACAACTGCATTTGATGAAATGGTTGTCAGGCTGGGAAATACTACTCTAGTTGAACATTGTATTAACACCGAGTCAATGCCTATAAAGCAACGGTAGTATTCTGTTTCACCGATAATGCTTCAAAATATTAATGGCGAGAACAGAAAAGCATCTAAAAGAGGCTATTGAGAGACCAAGTCATAGTCCATCGTCTCCACCAATTCTATTGTTTAAAAAATCAGATGGTTCATGGTGCTTCGTGGTAGAATATAGGAAATTGAACCAATCAATCAGGTCAGATGTTGGTAATTTTGTTAGGGCCAAATTATGGACTGACTGGTAAACGTCTGGTTGTAACCTAGCAGATACTTTCTATGCTCTAGATAATGGAAAGTACCTGCTAGGTAACAACCATACACTTACCAGTTGGTCCATAATTTGGCCCTTAGGCGTTGTCGCACATGTATTGGTGTGAAGCCTGAACGAAAACCACCGTGTTTGGCTCCCAAGTTACTGTTTCCAAACCTTTCGAGTTAATTTGTGCAGATCTCTTTGGCCCTTTGCCAAGAACAACTTCTGGATATTCTCATATTTTAGTTGTAGTTTTTTGTCCACAATATATCCTAAATAACGTGAACCTGGTCTACAAAATTTACATTTCTCTTTGGAAACTGTCAGGTTTTCATTTTTCAAAAACTCTTCTAAGCACTTCTATGTGTTTTTCAAAGCTTTGCTATATCATCGATATATACAAACACATGATCTTGCAATTCTGAACCAATAACTCTGTCGATGAGACGTTGCCACGTTGCAGGTGCATTCACAAGTCCCATTGGCATTCTACAAAATTCAAATAAGCCTTTACCTGGTATCGTAAATGCTATTAGCGGACGAAAGGATTCTGCTGAAGGAGAGCTCCCACTCGCTGGACAAACGACCTAAAGAGGATCTCATCAAATTGGCTTGCAACTGCTCAGAACAGAGTTAATACAATGGACGTGAAAAGAAGCTGTTTGATGATGATGATCTTTGTGTCAAAGTCAAAAAAATCACTCAGATTTGTGTTCTGGTTTGTCGATAACGAATGAGTTTAGATGAAAAAGGCGCTTCCATATAGGGAGAACTAGTCGTAAGCTTTATTTTTTATTACAACGGAGTTTACTCCAACACAGAGAAAATTAAATTTATTTGAAAAACGATCTCTTTCGATATGGAACTTACACTTTAGATTAACAGTTAACACTTTTTCCAATGTGATATCCATATAGAATCGCTTAGGTACAATTTTAAGCAAACATAGTTCAACAATTAGGATAAACAATAATTGCTTAAAATTTTCTTGTCTACTTAACATGCAAACATCCAAAGAACCATTTACCAGAGGCATCCCTAATTGGACACCGCGCGGCCAAGCAAATTGCCGTACAATTATTCGCATACCTCAATTGTACTGTGTACGGTCGTGAGGTAATTGCTGTCAACTTTGTTGAGGTATTATAACCTACCGAGCCGTTAGCTTCTGCTGACCAATCGAAAAATCCGATAATTATTGACGTTAGTTGAGGCTCCGTACCGTTTCGAGAAATTATATAATAGAAATGGGTTAATGGTTTTCTAGGTGGAGTTCGGTTTCGTGGAACGATACCTATATATGGAACAACGAACATTGCATGCTAACAATCCAATATGGGATTTAGGAGGAATGAACCTACCAAAATAACATGTCTTTGAAAAAATCACTATAGGCCCTATAATTTTCTAATCTTAGTTATTAGACTAGATTTTGATTCACTTAATGATCGGTTAAGCATTCCAACTTTGACCATTGTAATAATCCCTGTAGAGGAAACGGATGTTCTTTTTTTGGACAATGAAATCATAGGTCAATAGACTGTTTGATAGATGAAAAGCTTCAAAGAAACATTATCAAATAAAAAATGGATTCCATTCAATAATCTAAATCACATAAAATTATTGCAAGTGTTATAAAAATAACATTACAGTGATTCCACCATAATTAAAAATCCGGTGTTTGGTTTATCGTTGCATGTCTTTGGACAAGTTTTTATGTCGGTTAGTAATTCTCCATTCAAGCCTAATTGCCCGCTGAAGCATTATTATTGCATTATGGTATTTTGTTATGCTCTTCTTATTAAAATAGATATCTCGTCTTTTTGCTGTTTGGAGAAAAAAAAATATTATTAACTTCGCTTTAGTCCTCGTTTTTCTTGCCTTGAGGAATTTATGGGTGTGTTATTTATATTGATTGGTTATTTTTATTGTTTTATTACTTTTTTTTTGAATTTTGATGATACTTTAGTTGTCTTGATAAATGTCATTTAGTTTCAATGTTAAGATGTTAAAAGAAAGGTGCAGTTTCAAGAAGGATTCTAAAAGTTTATTTGCTATTAATTGGATTTCTTTAGGGAATCCTTAACTAGCTCATTGTATCCAATATTGTGTTATCTCCTATTTCATTTTTTTTATATAGTAAATCAAGCTGATATAATTTATGATTATAGTTCCATTTCATTGAATTTTGTATCAGGTTTGAATTTATAAGATGGACAGTAGTTGTTGTCTGTCAATAAATAAATGAACAAGCATGTTTTTTTTTAACTAGCCAGATCATCTTTCTAAACGAGCAACATTCTTCAATGAATTTGAACATGATAAGTTTCTTGTCGTTGTGTCGAATGTTAAAATTCTTTTGATAAGAAATGAAAGGACAATATAAATCATGCGTTATCAATAATTACTATAAACGATGTGTTAACATTCTAGTGACCGTAACCGGTTAAAATTGCGTTAGGCAATTAAATGAGGAAACGTATCGGTACATAGCGGCGCTAGTCGTACACAATGGGCCCTATTGTATAGGAAGTTTATTAAATGAAATTAATTTCCGAGGCTCGCCACCTATTATTTTTCTTGACGCGTATCGGAGCGGTAGTTCGCAGAAGCGCGGAAATTAAAGATAAATACGTAATAATTGCGAAATTACTATACTTAGAAATGGATGGGTTTTAAACTGTACTTTTCCTTTTCAGAAAATATGTATTTAATTTATCAGCTTACTTACTGTACTTTTGCTTTTTGTCGGGGGGAGCATCTCCGTTTAATAAATAACTCTCTATATATGATGGTGTGAAGAAAGCTATTATTGAACATATGTTGGTGATTTGCTTTTGAAATAAAAAGTGATTCTGCCAGTTGTTGGTTGGTATTTTTATAATGACAACCAGATTTCAAGCCTCACCTAAACATCATTCCCTTTGATGTTTAGTGCATAATTATATAATACTACTTCAGTCAAGTGTCATATTAATAATTGCAAAATTACCGCATTACTTCTTTACGTGACACCAATAACTGTTAACAAATCGCAAAACGCCGCCAGATTCAATTCATTTTGACATTGCGGAATGCAACAAAACAAATTAACCGTATACAAAAGCCTTATTTCATCCGAAGGAAACCCCAGAGCGACAAATATTGTTCGATTTTAATTAATACGTCACTAGACAAAAGACGATGTTTATTTTAGGTTGTTTGCGAGAACATTAGTCACCGGGGCTAATAGAATCGAGTATTATATGTGATGCTCTCTTACCACGCATAACATCGAAGAGAGTTGATTGGCTATTTTGCATGAGGAAGTAATGGGGGGCCCGGCCTCATGCTTGAATAGAGAAGCCTTCTAGAAAATGTAGTTAGCGTTCAAACTAATTGGGAACCATTATGTTAAATCGAATTTCATTTTAGATGATCGGCAATCATTTTGACAATAAAACAATTCGAAAAACTTGAAACACAATAGTTCACTGACGGACTGGGTGTAGATAAACGGCGTTATTTCAATATTCGCATTCTCGCCAATAACTCCAACAGGTCTATGCATAAATAATATCATTGCTGTATCGGCACGGTTTGCCTTTTAATAAATTTCTTCTCGATGACAGCTCGACAGATTTATCGATCTTCCGATTGACCGCGGGAGTTACTATTGTAAATCGAGAAGGAAAAAAAATGGTTGCTACAATGCTATTCCATAAAGTCCTAGATAAATCTATGAGGAGTTTAACTAAAGAGCGTGGCAAATTTATGGGACTTACAAATGCTGACCATGATGGAAATTGAAAAAATTTCTGCTAAAGGATGGCGCTTCAAGCAGAAGAATGTTATGCTTTTTCCTGATTTTTTTCAGTTGGAAAAAAAGCAGCATCTACTCGCATGAGTTCACATTTCAAATGAATGATAGATAGATAGAGAATGTATTTTATTGTTCTTAATTATGTTTATATATTTTGGACTCATGTAAAAGTACTATTTCGTACACCTGGCGACATCTTCTGACTAGTTTCCCTAAGCTAATATTTATTGGTTAATATCGAGGATTCTGTTGTTTCCGAGCCACCTGTAGCTCTGTCATTTTTATGATTTTGACAAGCTTGACAGACAAAGAAAGAAAAGACAGAACTAATTTTTGGTACTACCTTGCCCTTTTTCTTTTTTGTCTTGGGACCGAAACAGGTCGTCCAGATTTTAAGAATTTTAAAAAACTTAAAACTTTATCTTTATTTTTGGCCATCGAGTCCATATTCTTGTAAATTAACTAGCCAGAAGAGTGCTTGATCGCGTCTACTAGAAAGTTTCCTGTTGTTGATTTTTGTGAAGATTTTTGTAACTGCACTTCTCCAAATTTGAGACCACGCTGTCCTGAAACTCAAAGTAAATCTGGGCCCCCTTTTCGAGGAAAGTTTGCGTCCTGTAAGAAGTTGATCTCCAACCATTATTTGGTTGTCTCCAACCAGTTTGGTACCTCCAGAGCTCAAATTTGTGAGAACTTCCGAGGCTCTACAAGGATTCCGTCCAGGCTCGCATAATTACTTACCTATGGGTGTCTTAAACGTGCCATCTTAACTACCGTAACTTATTTTTACCTTTTCTTTATCGCCCCCTATCGTTTAGCTCTATTAGCTATTCAATATCTATGTAAATTCAATTACGGCCATTTGCACCGCTATAACTTAAGGGATATTTAATCCAAGTGGAGCTTTGAATGTAACTCTCGTAGAAACAAAAGTCACATTCAAAAGCTCCACTTAAATTAAATATCCCTTAATTTTCCTTAAGTGATAGCGGTGCAAATGGCCATTACCGACCTAAATTGTTTACCATATAGTAGTGTTTAGCTAGAATAGTTAACTAGTGTTTAAATATAATTATTAATTTAATTAATTAATTATTATCAGAGTCAGATATTATCTTTTATTATCGTTTTCTTTATCATTTATTATCCAATAAGTATACATTATTTTAATTTATTATAAATTTATTTCCTTAATATCGAGTACTGATCGATATAATATATTGTGGATTCATTAACCTTTAAAGGGTTTATTTAACTTTTAATTTCAAATCAATAATGTGGTAGTTTCACAAGGTAAACTAATTTAAAATCTTTAGGTATTCAAATTTAAGTTTTATGTTTACCTATTTTGAACTTTAAAGTTAAAAAGGTTGAGCTCTTCCGGAAACCCTGACCCCTTGATTTCACCTAGCTAGGTTTTTGATTTTAAAAACTGCCTAGAGATTAATTATTACCTTTCCGCATTTTATTTATTAACTTGATTGACTTTCAGTCAAAAATTAAATGTTATTTTTATTTTGACTTCAACACTTACACTTAGGTAAGCCTCATCGTAGGTATCTATTTAATTGTTTTTAAGTTTCAAACTTTTTATATATGTACCTATTAAAATTAAGTTTTGCTTCCCGTAAGCTGCTTAAATTGTTTTAATAAAATTGGATACTGAACAATAATCACCTTTAAACAACTTATTTGTTTCAATGTTAATGAACAACAAGTTCGCCATCCAGTCAATAAATTATTTTTTAGAAATCCAAAGCTTGTGTTTTTATTCACGTGGTTAAATGTCAGATAGGTATTGGATTTGTTTTACCTTTTCGATTTTTGCATTTATCTTTTTAAATAATAGCTAATTTTTTGATTAGTAGCTATTCTTTGATAAGCAAAATAATTTTATACAAACTAGTGGCGCCCTCTCTTTACTGTACCAACACCAAGGACCACCCCAAGCTAAAGAACCACTGAGCATTCTTTTGTTCCGACAAAAGAGCGTTACGAGTTAACTGCCAGCTAAACTAGATAACCGGCCACTGATAAACCGGCCCTTAGTCTCTAATGTAGATGTTCTATGGATGTGCATCTTTGATTGGGATAAATTTGAATAGAAATTGAAAGTTTCCCTTAATATTTAGTCAATAAGTGCCGGTACTTCAAACAAAACTTCTTAATCCTTGGTTAAGCTAATCGGAGCTATGAAAAAATAGATATATCAATTAAATTTCAAGTCAATTTCAATTCTCTGATAAGCTTGACCGAACATCCAACTTTGCGCAAAGTATCCAAGGCGGAAATAGACTGAGCTCACCTCACATGAGCTCACGTAAGCTCACGTTCTATCACGTTACAGGCATAAAGTGTGGGGTGCTGTTTGATATATGTAGTAGGTTAATATACATCAGAACCACACTGAAGTTCTGTCATGCGTATTACGTTACATCGCCAAGCTCACGCGTGCTAGCATGTACTCATTTTCTGCAAATCCACACTTTTTTCGTCTGCGTGAGCTCACGTTTATTGCGGTTTGGCTGAACTTGTGTTATTTATGTTTGAAAATGGATGAGATTTTAATAGGAAAAGTCAGAGAACACGCTGTTTTATACAACCATGGAATCATCGATTGCCTGAATATCGTGATCATCATATTCGCCAAACAGCATGGGAACAAATTGGATTTTATTTTCCCCCTCAAGAACGATAAAAGCAGCCACAGCTCTCATTTCCTCTTCCCAGTCCGAAGAACTGATTGAGCTGGCACTTTCCATAATTGAAAATTCGCGAAAAACAAGCAGAGATAAAAGATAAAATTTTCCAAATGTGAATATCAATTTGCGTACTACACCGTAAAACGTGATAGTAGTGTGTTTCTGACCATGCTATCACGGCATCCTTGGTAACGAGATGGCCAAGGAATGCGACTTCTTTGCGCAAAAATTCGCATTTGTTTGGTTGGATTTTGAGATTTCCTTTTCGAAGACGTTTGAACACTTCTTTGAGTCTATCTATGTGTTCATGAATGGTAGGTGAATAAATGATGATGTCGTCCATGTAGAACAGACGTCTTTCATTTTGAATGCCTAAGAGAATAATGTCCATGACGCGCTGAAATGTCTTCAACCCAAATGGCATACGAACGAATTCATAGTGGCCATTTTCCACTGAAATATCAGTTGGGCCGATTTCGATTTGGTTGAAACCAGATGCAAGATCAAAGGTCGAGAAGTACTGATATTTTCCCAGTTGACCTGAAATATCTGAGATGTTAGGGAGCGGATATTTATCGTCGACCATTAGCTCGTTCAATTTCCTGTAATCGCCATTTCTGTTTTCCAGAGGCCTCCAGTTTTGTTGGGTAATACCCAAACTGGAGGGAACCATGGTGAAGTAGAGTGACGTATGATTCCTTGGTCGAGCATCTTTCCTATTTGCGTTTTTACCTCTTCTTTGTGCACTTGATAGTACTTATAGGATTTCGTGAAAACAGGGAATCGGTTTTGTCGTCTCGAACATTTTATTTCAACTTCCACCAAGGCGTCTTTAGACCTGGACTTCTATCGCTCATATGCCGGACAGAATTGTCAGAAACCAAATTGATGTCGTGCTGATTAATAAACGCTACTGCATCAAATTTACAAAGACTTACCCTGGCGCAGATATAAATTTGGATCATAATCCGCTTGTAGGGAACATTCAGTTGACACTAAGAAGATGTACATCAGCTAAAACAAATAGCCCAAGACTGGATCTGACAATACTTAAAAACTCTACTAGAAGTTAGAAACGAATTATATAATACACTAAACGTAATAAACAGGAAAGAGAATCAAGAAGTGGAGACCGTATGGACAGGTATCAGGGAAGCCTTTGTTAATGTCAGCTCGAAATTGTCATCACGTAACACTATAGGGTCAGGAGAAAAGCCTGGGTGACTGATGGAAGAAAGACCAGCCATCATATTGTTGAATCGTGAAAAAGAGAACACAGTCAGGGTAGCTAAACAAAATTGGCTAAACGAACGGTGTAAGGAAATTGAAGACCTTGAAGCAAAATATGACAGTTTTAAAATGCATAAGAAAATTGAAGAAGCTGCTGGTGTATACAAACCTTCACAGTCCGGCATTCTGTTGGACAGTCAAGATAAGATAATTCCTAATGTTCATTAAGGGGTCAGGGTTTCCGGAAGAGCTCAATCTTCTTACCTTTATAGTTCAAATTAGGTAAACATATAACTTAAATTTGACTACCCAAAGATTTTACATTAGTTAATCTTGTAAAATTACCACATTATTGATTTGAAATTAAAAGTTAAATAATCCCTTTAAAGGTTAATGATTCCACAATATATTATATCGATTAGTACTCGATATTACGGAAATAAATTTAAATTATAATAATGCATACTTATTGGATAATAAATAATGATAGAGAAAACGATAATAAAAGCCAATATCTGACTCTGATAATAATTAATTAATTAAATTAATAGTTCTATTTAAACAGTAGTTAGCTATTCTAGCTAAACACTACTACACGGTAAACAATTAAGTCGGTAATTGAATTTACAAAGATATTAATTAGCTAATAAAGTTAAACGATAGGGGGCGATAAAGAAAAGGTAAAATAAGTTACGGTAATTAAGATGGCACGTTCAAGAGACCCATAGGTAAGTAATTATACAAGTCTGGACGCAATCCTTGTAGAGCCTCGGAAGCTTTCACAAATTTGAGCTCTGGAGGTTCCAAACTGGCTGGAGACAACCAAATAATAGTTGGGGATCAACTTCTTACAGGACACCAACTTTCCTTGAAAAGGGGGCCCAGATTTGCTCTGAGATTCAGGACAGCGTGGTCTCAAATTTGTCAATTTTCACTTGGAGAAGTGCCTTTACGGATTTTTCGTCCTGCCGAAGGTGCCTGAATGAATTGAGGGGATATAAGGACTCATTTATCAGAGAGAAAAAGAAATTTACATACCTGAACGGCCGATAATAACCTCACTTTCAAAAATCTTCACAAAAATGAACAATCAGTTGATTTTTCAGGAAACTTTCTAGTAGACACGAGCAAGTATTCTTCTGGCTAGTTAATTTTCAAGAATATGGACTCGATGGCCGAAAACAAAGATAAAGTTTCAAGATTTTTAAAACTCTAAAAATCTGGACGACCTGTTCGGTCCCAAAACAAAAGAGAAAAAGGCAAGTCAAAAGTACCCAGTAGCTCTGGACGTCAAAGAATATCTTGACTAAATAATTTTGTGTCACTGGTTTGGCCAAACCACGACAAGTCTATTTAGAGAAGCAGTCGAGGACATGACACTTGAAGAAGAAGAAAATAGCGCAAATTTCACCTGGATAACGTTTGAAATATGCATTAATTTTAAAACATCAAACAATAATATTGAGTTGTAACGAAAAAATGATAAATACATATTCACAATTAATGACTTGGCGCGAATTACAGTTCCTAGAGGCACTTTCCAGTCAGTTCAGGTCGCACTTAAGCTAAGTGCGACCTAAGCTTAACAAGGTTATTTGTATCTATTCAGTGTTCAGTGTAATTACATCGTTATAAACGATGTCTTTAAGAGAACGGTCTTCAAAATCGTATTAAACCTGGTAAGAAAGTATTTTACGACATTGCACTGGCTATAATCGATTTTCGCGTTTTAGTGTCGAGTTTAATTTCCTTCTGCTAATGGTTACAAATTTGTAGATAAATGTAAGTACTTACCGGCAAGCAAATTCACTTTCTCCCAAGCACAATTCCAAACATTCCTGCCTGGATCCTACGATCTGGTGGCTCTTCACGTATCCAGTTAATCGGTAATTTTGGACTCTGTCAATGCACCAGGCTCTTTCGCAGGGTTTCACGCCCAAACAACTTTTTTGGGCATAAATTGTGAAAACGGGAAACTGGGATTTTGTTAGAGCACCTAGAACAAAAAAAATCGTTACATTATCTAATTGTATGCACAATAATTGGCTTTTTAAGTAGAGAAAATAGTTGAGGACGGTATTTTGTGCAGATCTCTGTAATGGGCAAGTGTCGTGACTTAATACCTGTCGTATAATTAATATCCAATCTAAATAGCCTGATTAACATACGACAATGTCCTTAATTCATTAAAGTCGTTATATTATATCACGGAAAAAAGTGTATAATAAGGGGTAAGCTTACACTCACGAGCGTGCCTGGTAATAACCCGATAATTTTCTAGGTGACTGGACTTAACGTAAAAGATGTTTATCGCCTTTTCATGTAAAATAACTCAATTAATAACACGACATTGTGTTGCGGAAAAAACATTTTTTTTTGTTTCGTGTAAATATCAAGATTGGAAAAGATTCTTCAAATAAATTAATATTCTTGAATATTCAAGGACTTACACGTCTTATCAATAATTAATCTTGGTAAGAAGCTTTTGACAACTTTACAATTCTAGCTTATTTTACCTAATTTCACTGTTTTGGACTTCTCAAATTAAATTTGCCCTTTCTCTTCTACATTCAAGACTATTTTTATTGTATTTGCGACATGTTTCAAGAGTGTAACGTGCCAAATTTGTCTTGATAATAAATACTTTACATTAACTTTTTATTAATTCCTTTAAAAGTCCAATTAAATTTTCTAAATTCCTTGCACTTATGGATTATCCATGATTCCTCGTAATTTCGCATTTTTATAATTTAACTTTCATTGGCAATTTTTTTTTAATCGATTCAAAATTGCAAAGTTTCTGAGAACCAGACAAGGACATGGAGAATCTTACTTTTCCCTACATAGTAAGTCACCAGACTCTCAAGCACATTTTCTTGTTTCAGTGAAAAAGCAGATCAATTTAAAAATTATTAGCTTCACTGAAATCATTCCATTAATAGGCACCGCAAGGTGCTTTCCGAATGAAAACGCCTCCTCGAATTAAGAACCTAAACACTCACAATCAGTATTTTAAATGGGCGCAATTAAACAAATTCAGTTTTGCTCATTCTCAAACTGTGATGTAATTAGAAAAGTTAATTACAATAAGGATACTTTCTATTTCCTGAACTTAATGAGTGAACTCTGATAAAAATATTGCTCAATTTTAAATGGTTAAAGAACATCATTAATTTAAAAGTCTATCTGAAATGAATAAGGGAAGAACGATCTTTCCCTCATGTGCATCAAAAATATTAATTAACATCTCCAGAAGGAGCGTTCACATGTCATGTGTAATGAATAGTCTTATCATTCAAAATATAAATTTCCTATTTTAACGATCATCTTTATTCATGAAGATAAATAATTATTCTTGATAAAGCAGAAATTAAACAATCAGTTTCCTGTAGTTTGAAATTCCACTAGCTTTAATCAAAAAGAGAGGAAACGATGACCTGATATTGAATAATTACTGTTGAGGCTTTTGAATAAATAAATGTGCAATACTTAACAGCATTATTGAATCTAAATGAATAATGATGATTTTTTTGCAATTAGTCAATGAGGAATAAAATGTTAATTGATCAAAGAGGAGTGCGGGGCCTTATATGGCTATTTGAATCTATGCCGCTGGTCCGTTAATCAGCTAACGAGATGCGAATTTTTTTGAATCATGTGAAACATAATATTTTAATGAATGATGAATTTTTGAACCGTGAAAAATTGTGAATATTTTCTTATACGCTAAAATAAAAAAACTATTAATATTGACAAAATCTTTTCATGAATAAAAAAAATCATCTTCTTGTGAATTTATGGAACACATCGGTGGAATCGTGCGGGACGTGCATCGTGCGTTACATGAATACACAAATAGGTGCTCGCAAATGAAAAAATAACGGTGTGGCCCGAGGTCGTTTAAGGATAAATAGGTAAGTGAGGCTTATTAATTATGCATTTGACCGCTTTCGGACCCTAATTTGGGTATCCAATACTGTGGGAAATTTGTATATGCATATTTTGTTCATCTACTTCATTTAGAGCAAAACATGTTTTTGGGACGAAGCACAACTTATGCGTCTAATATATCGTATCTCTACTTCAGTTGTGAAAAATGGAAAGACTACAGCCAAAATTTGGTATGGTTATGAAACAAATTTTTGATTGACTGACAGGACGGAATGAATGTGATTTCAAGTTATCAAGGTTATCGTCTCTGAAATAAAAACTAAACTATAACTTCTTGTATCTATCGAGGTTTGCATTGCAACACAATAATTGTATCAAATACAACCTCCTGCTGAACTGAAATGACTGAAATGACCATCAGACCTCTTTCACCACAAAATGTAACAAAAGCTCTTCATCAATTCAGGTATAGAACCATTATTTGCACAACCAGCAGGAAGTTCTGCCAAGACACCCAAGATAATCTGGGTTGAATTTTTTTCTCGTAGATGTTCCCCATTTTTCTCGATCTTAGGTTGTGAACTGATTGACTGATTGCCCTTATGACTTTCCAGCCGAGAAGTTGTCAAAAGCTTACGTGCCAATTTAAGTCTCCAAACCAAGGTTCCTAAAGTTAATAGGTTGTCTGGTAATGGGTAACTTGATGACGCATTTGGGGTTTCTTATGGAGATTGGCAGTATGTTGAGGCACCCCAGATGATGATTGTCATAAAGTTATCAGGCAACCTACCTCTCTCAAACAACCTTGTTACAAACCACGTGATTTTTCAATATGGCGTCTGTGGGAAAATTGACGTTTTTTCGTTTATCTTGAGTTTCTGTGGAATATTTTCGAGCTAGTATACAGTGTACTTTGCTGTAATATAGACTAGGATTCTGCACTAAACAACACTTTTGGTGTAACAGTACTGACGGTCTAATACTCCGACCAAAAATCAGTTAGTTGGGAAAACCCAAAATAGGGAAAACAAGTTTTCTCCTATTATACACTGACTGTGAAAATTTTCGTATAATACTTTTCGAGTTGCAGAGTGAATATTTAAACACTTTAATGCAGGAAAATAGGGATGTGGGCAAACGGTAAATTTAAAAAAATGTCTAGTTGACATTTGTTTACATTTTGACCTACAGTTTTTACAGCAACGAGCAAATAAATGCTTACAAAAGCAGATTCTTACAAGTATTTCGAGTATGGCTTTATTTTGGATGCAGGGACAGTGGTACTCAATAATTTCCACGTTTCAATTGGAAAAGTTTAAAACGGTCGGCACTGAAAAAAACCTGACATCATCCTTGTTGAAACGGCATTCACAGTGAACAAGACACCTTTGTGACATTTTTAATTAGAAAAAATACTTATGAATATGAAGTCAATAAAATAAAGAAAATAGATACAATTCAGTCAGAAAACAACCACATATTGTCCGTCATTTTTAATCTGACACTTTCCGTATGAGGAGCGAGGGGGTGAAGCTTATGCCAAAAACAGGTGTGACGTCAACTGACCACTGGCGTTCTAATGTAGGGAGCCACCAGCTCACATTTCTTTGGAGTATCAGATTAAAATCGACAGGTTTTAATGCACTTTAAAAAGCTTTAAATTCTGTACTCTCATATACGGGATAATAAACGCCTACGACGCCATTTTGGAATAGTTTTGATAGGTCGTTGGTAAGCCTAATTAGGCACTAGCTGACGTCACACACAACATCACTTTCGATGGGGGACAAACAAAGCGTTTGAAGGACTACACACAGGCACTAGCTATTATGTCAGAAATCACATAACGTCACTTTCGATAGGAGAACAAACATGTCATTGAGACAAACCTACCTTAATGGGACAAACCAAACAAACGATATTTCTCAAATGAACCTGTTAACTGTTCAGACAAGTCGGCCGCATTTGTTGTCCCCCCCCCCGCATTTGTTGTCCCCCCATCGAAAGTGAGACGTCACACATTTCGTGTGTGACGTCTGCTAGTGCCTAATTCCCAAAGAAGAATTAATGACTTAACCTTGTCTCCAATTGGAACCACACCAGGGTCCTTATTCTTGGAACAGGGAAGCAGCGTTCCCAGGAGAACGAGTCTTTCTCAATGATTTGCAACTAATAATATGAGTAACAAAGACGGAACACTCGTGCTCCTGTTTCAAGAATGCTACTCTCCTGTTTCAAAAATGCTGCTCTCCTGTTTCAAGAATTAGTTCAGGAAATAAGAAAATTTTAGGTTGCAAAATTCATGGTAGTTCTGGAAATCGGCTTACTTTATGTTTTTTTGGGTCGCTGAATTCGAATTTTGAACTTCCCACCAAAAATTCCTCCCGCAACCCCCTAAAATTTTGAAAAAAAAAAACGTTTTTTTGAAAAAAAATCGTTGTGTTGTGTATTTTAGGGAAAACCTATCTGGAAATTCGGCAAGTAGACAAAAATTACGACAAAAAAAAAACATAATTATTATGATATTTTGACATAAGGCAAGCGGGTAGGGAGTTAGCGCGTCTCAGAATATGTGCCTTGGTGCCTTACATTCGCCGGCATATCAGATGGCAACTGCGTGTGCGTAGTTTTCGCCGCTTTCGCGACCTTGGTTTATTCCCTCCCCTGTCACACCTGTCAGTTATGTCATGTGTCATGTAGTCGAGAATTATGTCATGAGTCATGTAGTCGAGAATTCTGCCCCAGGTCATGTCATATTTATAGCAAATTGTTTATCGGACTCTCAGTTTTTGACGTGTTTTCTTTAATTGTTGTTGTTTTAAAAAAACGTGTTTTTGACTGTTTTTGGGAACTGTTATTACATTGCTAATAAAAATAATAACCATGGTCAAAGACAATACTACTACGATTGAGGTACGACGATTGTAGCGCATAGGAAGTGTCAAAAGTCATATGTAGATAAAAAACTAATCGCATCGTATGTGAAAAACTGTTCCGGAATATTCTGTAATTCCGCAAAGGCGCTCCGAGACACCAAGTTTTTCATTCAAAAATAATTGTTTTTTTGTGCGAGGAATCAATATCGAGTAATTATTTTCTTCAGCAACGACGCTTGCTTCCAGAGCGAAGGGACCCTGTATACTGTGTGCGTCAGTTAAACATACGCAATAGACTTTGCACAACATCGAAAAAATGATAAAATTGTGTGTCGCTTGACTCCTGTTCAAGGTGATTTAGTGGCGGAACAAGCTCGGTATCATTTGTCTTGCATGAAAAAGCTGACCCTAATTCCAAAACCCAAATCTGAAGAACCTGTCAAACGTGGTGCTTTCGGAATGGAAGTACAAGCTGCAAGAGTGTCACTTTTCGTTGAAAGAACTTTTGGATGAAATTAAATGTAACTATAAACATAAACCGGACATAAAGGCTCAACTTTAAGTAAGGTGATGGCATTATTATTCCAGGATAAATGTGCCGATGAGCAGGAGGAGCGAAAGCGAATCGTGCAAGCAGCAGTTAGCATAATATTGGAAGACATCACAAGTAAAGTTTACAGGTGTGCGAAATTAAAACTGGAAAATCCACAGGTAGCTGATAAAATGGTAATCGATGAAAAATTTTAAAATGAAATTGAAAGATATCGAAACTCATAAGGATATTTTTTCACCTTACCTCGATTTACTACCAGACTCCACTCAGCTGGCCAGCTCATTCAGTTCAGGTCCAATGCTTAGGAGTGCAACGAAAACGCCTTGATCCAACCTGTCGCGGCAAACGAACAACCGCGGGTCTATTTTCTCGAACCACACGAACCGGGCGTAGTGTTTTTGGCAACTGATTTACTTGTCGGCAGTGTGAGGACTTTGCCGGTATCCTTTTTCAGTGTTTAACGCGCGCATTTTTAAAAGCCAAATTTAGCAAAGCCGTATCACATTCTTAGGCACAAAGCACGCGCAATTCAATTAGAATAAGAGAAAACAAAAATAAAGAAAAAAAAAAAACAAATCAATTTTCATTCTCAAAAAGGATTTGACATCCTAAATACCCAATTTAGTGCCGGTACTTTTGCTCCCATTTGACAGTTGTTAGAAATAATCAGGGCTTTAAATGTGCTCTAACCACATCATACTTATAGAGCTTGGCCCATGCAAAACTTTAACAACGTATCAAATTCGTTAATCGAGAGCAAAAGTATCGGCCCTTAACCTACAACTATATACAGGGCTCGTAGACGAAACTAAACAACAGGAAACAAGAATATCTTCCCTCTGACGATTGTTTCTGCGATGCAGAGACTGATATTCCCGAAAGTCTCAGTACTTTTCAGAGCGTGTGATGATTTTACATCATAAGAAAGGAAATCTGGATAAGTGGAAGACCAAGTTCATATCTTTAGTACACTACATAATTTCAGCTGCCAGGCCCAAATCTTTTCTTTCTCCGGTATCAATTGGTGTTTCAACTTTTATGCATAAAAAGTACGGCTTACGGCGATTTATCGACACTCTGGCATCTCTCGGTTTCTGTGATTCTTATGCTGAGGCTAATACTTTTGAACTATCGTCAATAATGCGAGACCGATTGAAAAAAAACTTATATATGAAAATGCTGACTTTAATACGCAAATACTTGACGGTTTTCAGATGTTCCACGCTATGTGTGGCATCCAGTGCATCATCTCAACGACCGCGATTTATCATGACCAGCGCATTGCCAAATTAACCAAAAAACCATCTGCTGCTGAAGTTGGAAAGGAAAGGAATCGAGTTTGTCAAATTTAAAAATTGTGAATCTGGATAAAATTGAAACCTTATCAAAACAAGCTTTGCCATCAAGTTCTGATTTAATGTGGTTACTTGGAAAACATTGTGATATTCCTGGAATACCTGGTTGGAGTGGCTTTATGGAAGAAACAACAAATCACCTACCTTATCAGAAAAGATTTATCAAATGTTTACCATTTATAAATTCTCCGGCTAGCAACTATGACACAGTTTACACATCCCTCGTTTTTGCAGCTGAGGAATGCCGCAAATTGAAGCAAAAAACCTATTTTGTGACTTATGATCAACCCCTCTACATGAAAGCGCAAGACATCCTCGCAAATAGTGCTGATAATGCCGTGTTAAATAATGTGATTGTAAGGCACGGTCGTTTTCATCTCCTGATGTCCTTCTCAGGAGCAGTGGGATACATCATGACAGGAAGTGGTTTAAAAGAATGGTTCAACATTGTATGTGCCCTAGATTGTAGATTGTAGATTTCGGGGGAGTCGTTCCGGCTTTTCAGCCGCTCAGGACTGCTACCTTTGCAGATATTTTGTGCGTGACTCTACATCTTAATTTGTCTCCAGGAAGCGTAGACTTCTGCCGAAGGAAGCTATTTTCCTGGGTGTCAGTTGGCCCACTTCTTCTGGTGACAAAGTTGCCCCCTTATATGCCCTAAATTCTATAGGAAAAATTATGACAGGTCACGCGTACTCTCGAACACCTAGACCACATTTTTTTACTGGCTGACATCATCATGCCAATATAATTTTCACCAGACTCGAGGGCTTATTTAGAAAACTTCTTGTGGAACTTAGATAGAGCAGTGATTTTAACGGTGGACGAAGAAGAGATGTTCCAAGAATTTGCTCAGAAATTTGAAGAAGAATTAGTGAAATTGGAGCAGCGCAGACCCACCGCAAAACTGTCAGCCAGTTCATCGAAGCAGAACGCACTGGTAATTGGGAGCTTCACTTGGACAACAAATGCGCGGTTTGAGATACAAAATGTCCGAAGAGGAGTATGAAATTTTCACATCTCAAGGACAGTTTACAATTAGGCGGTTTGAAAAATTCTTCTGCGGAACGTGGTCAGACATGGTAGTCGAACAATCTCTCATGAAAACCATTAAAAGCGTGGGCGGCCTCGTGAAAGAGGAGTGTCACAGAGCATCCTAACAACTTGGACCCTGGGGACTATTTACCTGCAAAATGTATGTGATTCGGTCGAGCAATTTGTTAAAGTTGCCTACGAATCATCAGAGCAGCATGTTGAACTTAGAAGTTCAAGGTTCAACCTTTTGGAAGAACTTTGAAAGATAATTTTGATATTTTTTACAAAAAGAGTATTGAGGACATTGCCGACAGTATGCCTGCATGTACCGATAATCAAGATGATACAATGTGGGCTGACACTTCAATCAACTGATTTGAAAATTTAACCATCTCAAAATTGAGAAAAATTGTTATGAGCCTTAAAAATAAATCAACAGCAAATGATGTACTCCGTTAAACTTGTCAAGAGGATTTTTGAGAAACAGTCTTATAATCCCCATTCCCAAAGTAAGATCACCTTGTGAGCCTTCAGATTATCGACCTACCAACTTACTGCCACTAGTGGAATTTTTTTTAAAAATTGTTGTATCAGATCAGCTCAGGTGGTTAGATGACTATCTATCTAACAGGTCGCACTGTACAAGGGTAAGCTCAGAACAATCAAGTAGTGTGGCAAACGATCTGGGGGTTCCGCAGGGAAGTGTCCTTGGTCCCCTTCTGTTTATAGTATATGTCAATGACATACTTGGAATATTAAAAAACTCTTTTTCAAGTCTCTTTGCGGATAATACTTTGTTGTCGGTCGTTGGTAAAGATTGTGAGATTATTGCCCAGACACTGTGTAAATAAATTAAAATAAAATTGAAAAAAAGCTAAGGTAATGGTATTCGGATCAAAAAATAAATTTAATCAATTTTGAGCCAAAATCTAAATATAATGATTGATAGGTAATGAAAATATTGACTATGTTAAAGAATTGAAGTATTTAGTGGTCATTTTGGACCAACAGTTGGATTTTTCTTTATATGTTAATTATATGTGTGAAAAGTTAGGAAAAAAAGTAGCTCTCCTTAGTCGCATTTCAAAAAAACTGAGTCGATGGTGTAAATTAATGATTTATAATACCATAATTTTGCCTCACTTTAAATATTGTAACTCCCTGTTGATATCATGTAATTCAACTTGTATTGGCAAATTGCAGTGCTTGCAGAATAAGATAATGAGAATTGTATTCGGTTGTAGTAGATACACACCAATAAGGGTTATGAACTCAGAGTTGCATTGAATATCTGTTCAGGAGTCCATCGAATTATCAAATTTGTTGATAATCTACAAAATAAGAAATAGCTTGTACACAAATTATTTCAATCAGTTTCTAGTTCCTAGATCACAGTGTCATAATTGTATATTGTGAGATATAGGGGTAATTACAACACTGAATTGGCAAGATCTGCAGCTCTGCAGTTTGCAACCAGCATCAGTTATGGAAGCACCTCTGAAGATGCTAAAAAACATAAAGTAAGCCGATTTCCAGATTCACCATGAATTTTGAACAAAGGTCCTCATATACGATCTCTATTGCCTGGATTAAATAAGGACCCTAAAGAGAGGACCAAAATGTCAAAGAATTTACAATGTTGTCAGAAACAGATAAGCTTCGCATCTGTGAATTACGATTTCTCTGATTGCTCTATTCAATAAAAGCGCTCAACCCATCAACCAACCGAAAAACACCTTAAACCTGCTGTTGATTATGACAGAAATTACAGTTCCCTTACAAGAACAATTCAAAGGATATTATTTAGAAAACGTGAATATCGTCGGCATATGACTACATTATTCTAGCAATTAAATTAAGTCAAATTATTAGCTCAGGCTCCAAATGAAGGGAGGTTTGTTAATTCCAGAATTTCTCGAGTCTGCCCTAAGAAGATAAGTTAAAACACTTCAAATTGCCCATGAAAGTTACAATTCTACAAGGATTGCGCTAATTGGATGAGGAAAAGGTCCCACACTCTACAAGCATCTCATCCTCATAATTTTTAATCGACCTCTCTTCTTCAAACTGTGTGATATTAACCAATGACTGAGTAAAATAGGGTCAGAAGCATCCACACCGATAATTTTCCAAATCAGCCAAACACATCTTCCGGCGGGAAAAATTAGAGAGCCTCGTCTTTAAAGCTTTTATTCGTGTCAGCTAAATCGTTATTAACCGAAATCGATGGCTCCGGCGTGCAACAATTAAATTGGGCATTCCGTTATTGCGCTAAATTTCACGAACCCAACGTCTCGTAGTATCGTATTACAGATCGAGATATTATGAACATCAAAATCGAGATTGTGATCTTGCGACTATGGTCTTTAACCAACAAGGAGGTTGTCGAAATTATAGTATCAGGTAAAATTTTGTTGTATAGAATCATGACCTTTTTGATAGCTAGTTGGTTCAGTTTCAGTTTGTCGCTGAAATATTAGAGGTGGAGTATACACATGAACTGCTCGGAGTGACCCAAGTGCGAGTCACCTTATGGAGCATATGAAGAGACAATATTTGAGAGAATTGACTATTATTATTGAACTCGTTACTCTATGACACTTTTTTTTCAACTCTGGAGTAACATGTTGTGTGATTGAAACAATCCAAGATATGATACTCGATTAGGTGTATGATAAGTTGCATAACCTGCCCAGAAAAAGCTCTTTTTGGGTGCAATTAAAATGTAATAGGAAGTTGTTCCGTTCCTGTCTACTCCTCGAATCGTGCCTTTCGTTTTCAGAAACCCACCTCGGCATATAATTGAATATCACACGCCTCCAAAGCGAAGCCGCAGTGGTCAATTTCGCTTTATACATATTCAACTTTCCATTTTATTATTCTTGTAGGGAGCATTATTTAAAATAGCAGCGCGTTGAAAATAATGGGTTGCCACATTTTTCCTGACACCCATCGTTGGTTCGAAATTAAATCCATGACCTCAGCGGCCGGGGCGGTGTAAGTCAATTATGACGGACAATTTGTTTGCTGTTTGACGTGTATTTGTTTCCGCATGTTATGATTTGACTCATCATTACATGAAGAAGTTGCATTCAAAAAAAATTCCATATTCCACATAGAGATATTCTAAATATGTTCGGCGTGTCGAACCCCCCGCCAAGCGCAAAGATAAGAAAACCGCGCCCTCGCCCATTAAATGCCGGGCGTCCATTCATTTGCAATAAAATCCTGGAATGGCAATACCGAAACTATCACTTTACCCGCACTAAACGCACAGTTTATTCTCCCGATAGATAGATAGATTCTATACATCATTTGGTGGAATTGTTTCCGCGTTGATGATGGTCGGCCTTTAATGCCTTCTGGTGGCAATCTTGAGACGTAAAAGGTATTTTCTATTATGAATTCATTGGCCTTCGGGGTCTTATAAAACATCTTTATGCCAACGAAAATATTTTGAGGACCTGGTGCATCAATATGTGTGATTTAAGTAATCACAGAGACCACTGATTATATGGAGAGAATAATTTTGGTGTGAATAAGCAAATTGCTACTGAATTAATTTTTGTTGCCGATTTAACCAGAGAAACCGACACAAGTGTGTAAATATAAATTTTTTCTGCACCAATATCCCTTTCGGCTAGTAAGCACAATCTCAGGTTTTCCATTATAGCAATTTCCCCGCAGCCCGTGTTACAATTACATTTATCTGGAATTGAGCTTCTATATAACCATTATCAGTTAATGCAGGTGAAGGTATATACCTACACACGTTATTAGATGATACGTAAAACGCAATATTAGAATCCTGAATGCGTGAGCCACAAACATATTATTGAAGGAGAATTTTCTGAATTAAATTTTATATCGTCGTACGTGACCTGGGGCGAATCGCTTTAAAAGGGTAAAATGGGATGTTATCGTTGAAAATTTCCATAAAAAGGCTCTAGTAATTAATTTATTTGCAATCACAGGGAATATCTTAAAGCTTTTGTAAACCGGGTTGGATCTTACCTAATATAGTAGTTGTTCATTTGTTAACTGTCTCGGTTATATCTTTATCTAATTTATGTCTTATTGATAAGTTACTTAGGCATTTAGTTTAATTGGAAGGATATGTTTAGTGTCACTTGAAATGGATTTGCGCAATTTCTTATTTTGGGTTCGCATTTCTCAATAATTGACGTAGAAGGTATTTTATTGTGTATCGGGCAATATCGTGTGAAATCAGTCCGGAACCTTAACTGGATCGATCAAGTTTTTTTTTAATTGGTTGCTAACAGTTATTAGAAACGCACAGGTGCAATCGAACATTCTTATTTGGCCCTCTACACTAGACTATTTTATGTGAACTTAGAAATGCTATAAAATCGTTTAAGGCTTTATAGTGGAGTAAATCCGAAGATTCTTCAGGTTTCATTTGGAAAATGTTTGAAATGTTATTGGATCTTCCGCATATTAAACTTAGATTTTTCTTCACCTTCTTAGGAGGAATCAGTAGCTACCTATACGTTTCTGATTTGATCTTCTCATTCGAATTTTTTCACAGTTATCGATCTGGTGATTGACCCCGATCTGCACTATCTTTCCTAATGATTATGTAGTTCGACATACGTCAGTTCGTCGTATGCGATTGTTCGTATACGTCTTTTCAAACATAGTTTTTTGAAGTTATCGAATATATATATATATATAACTGTTCCAAGGGAATTTGACAGGTTAGTTAAGTTAGCACCCCCCATAGAAAATTTCTGGATGAAAATTATCCCATAATTTTGCTCTCATTTTGCTCCACTAATTTCGATTTTTGCTTCATTACAGTGGATAGACTATGTGGCCTATTAGGTGGGGGGGGGGGGGCTGAATTAACGCTCATTTTGTTCTCCGAGTTTTGCTCCATTTTGCTCCATTATCGGCGAGTTTTGCTCCATTACCAGGAGAGACCTACAGAGCTCCCAAAAGTCTCTCCTAGCCCTGTGAATTTTTTTAAATTTGAACATGTTCATTTTGTTCTCCGAGTTTTGCTCCGTTTTGCTTCATTATCGGCGAGTTTTGCCCCATTACCAGGAATGACCTACAGATCTCCAAAGAATCTCTTCTAGCCCCCCAGTAAAAATTTTGAAACTTGAAATTACTCATACCGAGTTTTGCTCTATTTTGCACCATGATCAGCTCGTTTTGCTCTATGACGAGCCGCTTCCGGGTGCTACGCTTTGAGCGCTCAGCGCTCTCGAGTTAGTCTGGAGTACTCCGGCTACAATTTTACACATTCGGGTGAACATAGTTTGGCGCTTTCAAGCTGCTCTCACTTTTTTCGCTACTTTCCCCCGATGCACCTGTAACTGATTTTCAAGCGTTCGACTGCAAAGCGCATTGAGTATAATGAGCGAGAAATGCTCCAGGTGCTTCGCACACTGCACCCGAAAGCGGCTCTGGAATGAACTATACAGCTCCCAGGAATCTCTCCCAGCAACTTTGGAGTTTTTATATGCGCATTTTGTTCTCCGAGTTTTGCTCCATTTTGCTCCATGATCGGCAAGGATAAACCTTGTTGGATAAACAAACACGTTTGATGTAGAAAGTGTTGGTTGGTGCCTTGTTGGTGCGAATAAATAAACAAAGCTAGTGAAACCAGGAACCACCGTTCTCTTCACGGCCATTATACTCACTGCGCTTTGCATTCAAATGCTTGAAACTCAGTTACAGGTGCATCAGGAAAAAGAGGCGAGGAAAATGAGAACAGCTTCAGAGCGCCTGAGTGCTCAAAGCGTGGCACCCAAAAGCAGCTCAGGTAATGGAGCAGAACTCGCCGATCATGAAGCAAAACGGAGCGAAACTCGGAGAACAGAATGAATATGATCAAACAAAATTTTCACTGGTGTGGGAGGAATAGGAGAGATTCTTAGGAGCTCGTAGGTCATTCCAGGTAATGGAGCAAAACTCCCGATCATGGAGCAAAATAAAGCAAAACTCGGAGAACAAAATAAACATGTTCAAATTTAAAAATTTTCACTGGAAGGCTGGGAGAGATTCTTGGGAGCTCCGTAAGTCATTCCTGGTAGTGGAGCAAAACTCGCCGATCATGGAGTAGAATGGAGCAAAACTCGGAGAACAAAATGAGTATGATCAAATTTCTGAATTTTCACTAGGGGGAGGGGGGCTAGCGTTAATTCAGCCCTCCCCCCCCACCTAATAGGCCACATAGTCTCTCCACTGTAATGGAGCAAATATCGAAATTAGTGGAGCAAAAAGCGCGAAATGGAGCAAAATGAGAGCAAA
This sequence comes from Ceutorhynchus assimilis, assembly GCA_917834065.1. Classification (NCBI taxonomy): domain Eukaryota; kingdom Metazoa; phylum Arthropoda; class Insecta; order Coleoptera; family Curculionidae; genus Ceutorhynchus; species Ceutorhynchus assimilis. Next base: position 24,460,379 of record OU892284.1, on the reverse strand, counting down.
ATTATGGGATAATTTTCATCCAGAAGTTTTCTATTAGGCGGGGGGGATAACTTAACTGACCCATGAATTTTTACTGTTGTGAAACCTAAAGTTACTATTAGATGGTACAGTTTCCCCTGTTTATTCTACCTGCCATGCATTTGTACAGGAATTTTGTACCCCTGCTTTCGATTGCTTCCTGAAAATTTGGCAGTTTCTCTTTCAGGATTAGGAGTTTCGAAATAGCAATCAATCTGCTGTTTCCTTGATGCTATCCTTGCTTTCCTTGCAGAAACATTTTTCAGCGGTACCATTTGTCCCTGTCTAGCAGGCTTTTTCAAATTCAATTCTGTTTTCGTGATGGAGGCATCTCAGGGTTGGATGGGTTTAGACAAACCGGCCCTGGCTATTTTTTTCATCCAGCCCCCTTAGACGGCAAGAATGAAAAATGGGTTTCAAAAATTTTACTGTAAAGAAAACGAAAGAATATTATGGAATTTTCATTTTCGATATTATTACATATAGATAGGTCACGGTCCCATTGTGACAAACAAATAGGACTTGACGTTTTCTCTTCCCTTAATTGCTCCTTGCATTACATTTCATTATCTTTTGTCTGTCAAGTGACTACTTCTATGGCTAGGATGTTTGAGAGAGGTAGGTTGCCTGATAACTGTATGACGTCATCTGGGGTGCCTCATCCTGGCAGGAAAACTGAGGTCCAAAAGTAACCACTTTTCCAAGAACCAGAGTAATTAGTAATTAGATTACTTTCGGATCGCTTTTCTGTCGTTGCCACATCTTTATTTTTGGTTGAGGAGCGATGATTAACCCTCAGATTTGACTGGATTTGACCCATTTCCCAAAATCATAAATACTTGCTTCTTGATGTTACTAAATAGGTACCAAGGTCGTGTGTATAAATCGTGTAATTGTGAGACGAAATCGTGTAAAACTATGTAATTTGACCAGCATATCGTGTGATTTCACAAATTCAGATTGGCAACACTGCATTCTCAACTAAACCGTCACCAGTGGTGTCGGACCTCACGCATAATATTCAGTTTAAGCAGAGACGGCACGTCGGGGGGGCTCGAGCCCCCCCCCACTTTTTTTTCTAAAACATAAAAATAATTTCTCATAATTTCAAAAAAAATAGAGATCCTAAATTCCCGCTACAGTCTGAGTCGCCGGCAGAGTCGACTTGTGCTTCTTATTATAAAAATGACGTATTTCTTGTTCATTATTCCTTGAAAAAGCTGTTATTCTATTATTTGGTTTAGTTTTTTTTTTCCTCTCTAAGTACTTATAGTCTGGGAGACGACCGCATTTTTCCTACCCCGATCGAGTTATGCGTCGAGACTATTATCAATATATAGTATTATGTGCATCTATTAACCTGTATTCCTGCCTGAGAGCAAATGCTGCCGGAAATATCTTTTAACAAATTAAAGGTCCGCGAATCGTGAAACTTTAACATATTTTACATAAATCCGCGAGTGGCGGACCTTCACTTTATTTTTTAAAGGTTCGCGATTGGCGCACGGAATATCTTCACTAAATTGGTGAATTGATAACATAACCTCTTTATGTTCAATTTAGAACAGGAACAGGACCTTAATTCTAGAGACAGAAAATGCAGACTTACCCAAAATAACCCGTCCGCCTAGCGCTATGTAAAGCTGGGTTCATACAGGAAATAAAATAAAATTAGGAATAGAATAAAATTAAAAGATTGCCTTATGGAAAGCCACGGTGGCGTTTATACAAAAAAATATCAATGTATAAAAACGCCACTGTGGCTTTCTATGAGGCAATCTTTTAATTTTATTTTATTCCTTATTTTATTTTATTTTATTTTCTGAATGAACCCACCTTAAGCCCTTGTAAGAGTAGATATAATAAAATTATTTTGACAGGAAACTGAAATAATTAAAAGTTTGAATTACTATGAAATTTCAGAAGTTAACTTTAAGTTATCTGTCAAAATAGTTTTATAATACCCGCCCTAAGTTAGCATTTTATCTAAAAAACATAGTGCGTTCAAGGGACGCTATACTCTTAAGTAAATTAATTTGGTGTTTTTTCTAAACTTCTAAATAAAATGGTAACTTAATATGAGGACTAAATCTCAATAGATGAACAGGTTAGTTTGGGTAAGTCTGCATTGCCAGACGACTCTGTATTTTTACCTGAAGGAAAATAGTCAAGTAACGAATTTTCTCGGCTTGTGAGCTTTCAACTAGCAGACCTTTGAAAATAAACTAAAACATAGAGTTGACAGCTCGCGGGTCATTATGAAATATGTTAAATGTCTGCGATTCGCGGACCTTTATAAAATATACTAAAGGGACGCAACTCGCGGATCTTTATAAAATATGTTAAAGTTCCTCGACTTGCGGACCTTTATCCACTTCCTTACAAATAATTGACGATTGAGGGAAAAAAGTAAACCAAAAATTTTCTATATATCACATAAAATGTAGGTCGGTAGTACAGATAATTTGTTTTGAAGGCTCAAAATAATCGTTTTTGGGCGTGGCACCCGAAACATTTTTTTTTAGCCCCCCCACTTTTTGAAGGCACGCGCCGCCTCTAAGTTTAAGGCTATGGTCCGAATGACACCAAATCTCTGTTAACCAAAGTAACCGATCCGGTTGTCAGATGGTTACTGAAAATTCCGGTTACCTAGGGAACGCGAATATGAAATAAAAAATTGTTAACAGAATTTACAGATAAAACCAACAGAACCGACATCCGATAGTTGATAACTATTTTGACATTTGGTTAACCAGATTTCAGGAAACCAAGGTCCAAAAGTAACCACTTTGCCAGGTACCAGAGTAATTTGATCGCTTTCGGACTGCGAAACCACAACCCTGATTATATTCGGACCACAGCCTTAATATTGTTTTAGATAGTTTTCATGATGTTTTTGTCAAATATATAAATTTTAAAATTTTATTATTAATTTAAGACGCGTCGGGCCTGCGGCCCGACCGGCTCAGAGTTATACCGGCCCACCGGGCATTTGCCCGGTCGTCCCATCCAACCCTGAGGCATCTTCATACTTATAACATGATAAAGTTGAAAACCACCTTACCCATTTAAATAATAAAAAACCTAGCTAAATGGCTTCTTCGAAAAAAAAACAATTTGAAAAAAGTCATCAGCAAATTTTCCTGCACAATACAACTTACGAGTCTTATACAAAAGATCGTTTTCTATGCATCCTTCATCGATTAAAAGAAAAAAAACACAAGGTATTTAAGTCACTGATTTTATGTGAACCTTCTTTAAGATACACCACATTCAGATTCTCTTTCTTTTGGAACAGCCACGTCAGTCAAATGCCTGCCATACCAACTAGGAGAACAATTCAAGAACGCCAATAGACTTTGATTGTCGATTGTCGGCGGTTAGGAGCAAGCCAAACAAAACCCCGACTTGGGAATAACAAATTGGTTATATTATACATTTAACTGGCGGCCAATTTGTGTTTGACATTCCGGGCGAATACCCAGAACGCGGTAGATGTACAGAAACAGGCGATCGGCTAATTGCGCCTTGTCCCTGGCTTCGTTATTATTATTGGGAGAGAATACATATACGATGCTGGACTATGAAAACTCATCGGCCGTGGACAAAATAAATTAAAATCATCAGTAATTGTCAGTAGAGTGGGAACTTTTCTATTGCGGTGAGGTTATGAAAACTATAATTCTCACAGAAAAAAAACTGATATTAACGAATGCACCGATGCGAAATAAAATTGCAACAAAATCAAGTAAACCCGTCATTCCGATACCGCTCCTTTGGCTGTTCACAAATCGACAATGTAAGTCAAAAACCCTGAGGTCGGAACATGATGGGAGTTTGTGGTAGGATTGATTTATTTTTCAATTACACCTAAAGAATTTTCAAATAATTTCATAAAAAAAATAACTCGACTAGAGATGATGATGACGGTGGAGAGAGAATTGAATTTATGCAGCTTCATTAGGTATATAGTTTAAATGGCCGTCTTATCCTATAGGTGCGAGATTTTCAAACCGCAAAATATATTATGAAATCTTGAATGATATATTGTACCTATTGCGAATCTTTGATATACTTAACTTGGAAATATTAGATGAATTTGTTGTTGAGTACATCCTGTCATAATAGATAGATAGAAGTATTTCCGTCAATAAACATTAGATGCAATTTAAATTCTTCTCATCAAATTAGGATGTCATTGAATCACCAATTAACAATTATTGGACTTTGAGGAATTTCGTTAATCAATCGGTTACAAATAAGGAACTAGTCACTACCCATTACCGTCTATTAAAAGTATCTTTTTGGATAAAGTTTTTCTTACCCGGTAGTACATCGGCATTTGATCCGAACAACACGCACAATCCGGTCTCGTAATTCACTGATTGGCAGCTTTCGTTGCCCTGACACGTTTCGAGACAATCGGTCAGCATCAGGGTTCCAGGTATTGAATCTATGACGTTTCCAGGTGACGAGAACACGTATCCAGTTATCAGTTCGAATCTGAAATTGGAAAAATAAGTTACATGGTGAATAAGTTTGAGTTCTTGTTCAACACTGCGAAACCCACACGTAATGATCACGGACAGACTGATTCGGAAACCAATGTTCTGAGAAAAGGTGGCAGTTTTGCAATAACACCATTCGAAGACATCATAGCAAATCTGGAAGCCAGCATACGCACATTACCTCACTCGACCCCCCCTGGAAATTTCTTGAATTTTAATTATTTTGCTGGAATAAAAAATATTAAAACTTCTGATATTAGTTGAACTATGATCGCGGATCGATAGATAAATAGAAAACGTGGATATATATCGGAATAGGAAAACGGAACGCAACCACCAATGCCACCACACTATATACGTACATATAGAGTGACAATTTGAAAAATAGTAATCGGGAATATCTCCTAAGACAAAAAATACTATAAAGATCTCAAATACGTATCGGGGGAATTGAAGGCTTGGACGAGGAACTAAAATGAGGCACCCTGGCTCACCCCTTAGAGGGGGTAGCTTCCATTCCTTTTTTTTTTCAATGCTAACTTACTTAGTGCTGCACATCGTTGGATAGCTCGTTGATTTCTCTTTACAGTCTTTTAGCAAAATCTAAATCGTACGATATCAATATTTAAAAGTAAGCACTTTTGAAAACTATTAATTTTGACTATTTCTTACTAAAAAGAATTCTGTCATAAAAGTCTCAAATACCAAATGTGTTTATTGCCTAACCCCCGCCCCGTTTGTCTGGGGGCTAGCCGCCCGTTATAATTTTTCTACATATATTATTTTGTAGGTCCGATGATGCTCGTATGAGCGAAACGGGCATACTTGAATTCGGCCACATACCAGGTAGCTGCAGTAATCCTACCTTTGAATTCGGCCAAATCATGAAACCCAACCTACTGCCTAGAAAACTTAGCTCATGATGTTGACAGATTTCGCATTGCATATGAGTTAATAAATCTAAAAAAGTGTAAATATGTATTTTGATGCGCAAAATAAAAAGATCTACCAAAATTACTATGGAAAGATTCACAGGCATTTGTTGTCTTATCCAGGTCTATCCAGGCATGTGCCATATGTCGATGAGCTAATCTGAAAATTCAACTAGAATAGCTTACAGCTCAAAAACAAAGAAATCTCTGACTTCTTGATTCTCCAAAAACATCATTCCGAAACAATTATGTAAAGATTTACCGATTTCTGAATATTTTTTTTTATATTCAATGCATGCCTAAGTTTTGGATCTTCCTCCACCATGCCTGAGATTTTAGCTATTTATAAGAAGTAAATAAGTTGATTTAATATCTATATATCAGTGTATCGATTTGCATATTGATACTGATGGCCGATGGTAAAATATCCACGTACCCGATAACCGATTTGGCAGAGTCCAACTATCGTAAAATTGTCACCCTTTTCCTTATTCCGAGACAGGTGAATTTTGTGGCCGAATTCAAAGATCCTGGAGCGAAACACATGTCACTATTAAGTGAATCAAATGATAAACAATCTGTGTGTTAATATGTGGCTCTTCAAATTATGTTTTTGCTTAAATTTTGCATTGTAAGAGTCACATTCAAATGGATAAATATCCGAGTGTGTTGAAATGTGCCTTTGTAAATTACCTTTTTGTTTAAATTTTGCCTTGCAAGTGTTACATTCAAATGAATAAATACCAGAATGTGTTAGTTTGTGTATCTTCAAATCGCGTTTCTGTTTTTAATTTTGATTTGCAAATGTTCCATTCAAAAAAATTAAATATCCAAGTGTATGAATATGTGTTCCTTCAAATCGCCTTCTCTTTTAAATTTTGCATTGCAAATGTTACATTTGAAATTCTTTTTATCCGAGTGTGTTAATATGTGGCTTTTCAAACTACGTTTATGTTCAAATTTTGCATTGCATGTGTCACATTTAAGAGGATAAATATTAGAATATGTTAGTTTGTGTCTCTTCAAACAGTTTTTTCCTTTAAATTTTGCTTTGCAAATGTCACATTCGAGAAGATAACTATCAAAGTCTGTTGTGTGACTTTCCAAATTACCTTTTTGTTTAAATTTTTTTAATTTACATTTTTCTTTAAATTTTGCATTGCATATGTCGCATTTAAAATTCTTCTCATCCAAGTGTGTTAATATGTGTGCGTTCAAATCACCTTTTCCTTTAATTTTTTTTTTTACCAGTATTACATTTAGAAGGAAAAATATCCAAGAGTGTTGATATGTGTCCCTGTAACTCATTATTTTCCGCTTTGTACTGTGTTACATTCGAAAGGACAAATATCCAAATGTGTTATTGAATGATGTTTCAAATTTGATTTGGTTTTAAATGTAGCAGTGCAAGTGTAACATTGAAACTTCCTAACAACATCTTGTCTTGATAAATTGATGTCACTCGAATGTTCTTTTTCCTTTATAAATATTCCTTTATTTGGATCTATTAATTCAATATCTGATTCTTCTATTTCGTAGACTTGGTAATTTTTTTCTTTCTTTTATGGTTTAAAAATCGGGTCTCTTTTTTGATTTTCTAAATAGATAAAGGACTCAATCAAATCAAAATAGCAATTCTATGAAAAATAACATTATTTTCTCCGTAATTGAATGTATTTTTTCCGAATTTGAATTTACTTTTTCCGAATTTGAATTTACTTTTTCCGAATTTGAATTTCATTTTCCTAAATAAAAGTTACTTTTTCCGAAATTGAGGTTGGGATGGTGTAGAATGAGAAACTACCTCATGTGATACCTCCTTTGGAAGGTTTTTTATTCCTCTTTGGAGGCACGCATAAGCAGATAGAATTACAATAAAGACATTATTTGGTCGATGTATATCGGAGACTTTTATGGCAGATTTTTTTCGTTTAGAGATAGTCAAAATTACTTCACCATGTCCAACAGTATTTTAGAAAGCTTCAATTGTATTTTAGAATAGTCATTTGCTCATTTGTATTTAAGAAATCCCCCATGAATAATGGAATACATTTCTTAAATACAAATGACTCTTCTAAAATACAATGGAAGCTTTCGAAAATACTGTTGGAAATGGTGTTTTTTCAAAAATGTTCGTACGATTTAAGATTTTGCTATAAGACGGTAAAGGGAAAGCAACGAGCTATCGAACGATGTGCAACACAAAGCAGGGGTGAGGCTCAAAAAGTGTCTCATTTTGGTTCCCCCTCCAATCCTATAATACGTATTTGAGATCTTCCTGATAGTATTTTTTGTCTAACAGATATTGCCGATTGATACTACCCTACATATTTTTCTGCGGGCGCCCCTGCCTACAGATAGCTGAAGCGCAATTCCACTGCTTCTATATTGCGAAAAACCAATCAACTCGTCCGAGCACTACCGTTGCACCCGGAAAACATAAGGAAACTCATCAAATCTGAGGCCTTAACACTTAGAATTCGAAGATTCAGAAAACAGGTAACCCACTCAGATACATTGTAAGTGCAATAGATTTGCCCACATTCAGTATAGCCAAATACCTTCAGCCACGGATTGGCCAATCCAGCTCTTATGTTAAAGACTCCACTCATTTTATGAAAAATATCAGTGACATGACTCTACTAGCAAACGTCATTCTGGTTAGTTTTGATGTCGTCTCGCTGTTTACCAGTAAATCAGACCTTAGAGTATCTGAAAGATGTTTTTTCCGGAGGAAATCAACAACTTATTACACCACTGTCTGATGACTACGTACTTCCAATGGCAAAATGAATTCTTTGAGCAAACAGATAGAGTTGTAATGGGGAGTTCACTCAGCCCGGTTATCACCACCTTCTACATGAAACCCTTCGAACAAATGGCACTGCGAACGGCTACAAAGAAACCTACTTGTTGGTTTTGCTATGTAGATGACACATTTGTTATTTGGAACCATGGACAGGTAGAGATCGAAAACTTCCTTAATCATCTAAACTCAATAGAACCCAGGATACAGTTTACGATGGAAGTTGAGAAGGACAACAAAATTGCATTCCTTGACGTTCTCTTAGAAAGATAAACTGGGACACAGAGTATATAGGAAGCATACGGACAGATACCTCAACAAGAAATCCAATCACCATCCTAGGCAAAAGAGAGGAGTTATCAAAACTTTATCTGACAGGGCAATCTGGATTTGTGAAACCAGATACCTTTAGGACGAGATGCAAGACCAAAATCAGCACTTGAAGAAAATGGGTACTCCAAGCAGGAGATAAATAGAGCTATAAGACCGAAGCAACAGCGCACAAATAATAAGGAACCAGCACAGGTGGCAGGAAGAGCATTTCGGCTGGCGTCTATAGAATTCCCTGCTCTTGTGGATCTGCCTATGTAGGAACAACCAAACGTTCTATCAACACCAGTGTCAAAGAGCACAAAAGAAACTGCCTGCAGAGAAAAATAGATAGATCAGCAATCGCCGAACACGTGTTAACACAAACAAACCATGTCATCCGTTTCGACCAGACTCAAGTATTGGATAGAACCAAATATTTTTACACTAGACTCCACATAAAAGCCATATAGATACAAAAACACCCCAATAACTTCAATAGAAAAGAAGAGGGCATGAACCTTAACAAAAGCTGGTTGCCAGTTCTCCGGAAAACAAAGACCCTTCCTTTCCGAGAACAGCGTAACACAAGCCACGCCTACAACCCTGGATATAAATAACACAGGTCCAACAACGTCGAATCCAATGAATTCAAACTTTTACTCTGAGTGCGAATTGGGCTTCATAAGTTTTTATTATAATGTGAAATTATCTTACCCAACCATTTCTGGATCGCAATCATCTAACGGTGATGGAGGTGGTACTCCGGAAGGTAGTTTTTCAGGTGCATCTATCACTTCGCTGTCAGTTGCTTCTTGGCATGTAGTAAGTGATATTCCCAATAATATTACTAGGAGCTCTTTTGCGTAATACATTTTAGATTAATTCTGGAACAAGAGAAAATACATGGTCAATTTTATTGATTTTTTTATACTTTGAATAGAAATTATCGTACATGATTCTTACGATCTATAACAAGAAAACGGACTCGTGTTTATAATAAATCATCATAAGTGAATCTTCTCGAATAAAAAGTCCTTTTAATAATAATAAGCGAAGGTGAAGGCAGGCTTCCTCACTAAACCCAACTTCCTTGTTCCATTTATTTATTCCATGTAGGTTTATATTCCAGTACACCGCCAGGTTACATTATAAATGTAATTGATTGTAGATATTTAGATGGTACCAGTTTACCGAGAAGAGAAAGCTCCATATAGGCGAGAGATAACGAAATCCGACCCTCGACTTCCGCGAACTTTAAACTCGAAAGGGCGTATTATTATATTACAAACAAAGATCAGATAAATAGCTATTTATGGGATACCAATTGTAAGAGTAAAAGTGGCTTTATGTACTATCCCGTGGCGATGATGATCCTCATTTGTCCGCGTTCTATTTTATTTTATTGTTGTGTTGCGCTCGGTCAAGTGGCACTTTGTGACCTTTTGCCGAGACATCTCACGGATCACGCGCTCCTTTTAAATACCTCCCATCGTGCGCCGTAAGTACCACACTAAAAATCCGGGTCCAGGAAGCGATCGGGTACCTGCGAGAAAGAGAGAGTGAGCCTCTGGAGGGCGCTATCGGCAGCCAACCATGGACAACATTATTTTCTCATTCCGTCGTTTTGAGATTATTAATCGTGGCTTTGGTGCGCCTGACGCCTTTTAAATAAGTTATGGTTTTTTTTTTTAATGCCTCCGTTTATCATGGATCCTAATTTTATGGCTGAGGGAATTAAGTGCCTACTTGGGTGTCAGGGCATTTGCGGGAATAAGCAATGATGGTATTAACACTGCAGATGAATGGATTGTTTCTCTTCTACTGCGCTTCAATTTGAGTGAAATACGGAAATAAAAAGCTAATTTTTGTACAGTCGAGATAATTTGAAATTAAAAGTTTTATTGATGGTTTAATATCAGGTGAGTTCGCCGGCCATCTAATTTTTTTGACGGGTGATTCCAAATTCACGAGTTGGAGACGGTGGGAATTTGCGCACCCTTTCAAGCAGATTCTACCTTAGAGCATAATTAGCAGGTTGATTCTAGAGGCGAGTTTGTAAATCTGAATGGAATTAAGTAAACTTTGATTCATTGGTGAATAAGTTGTGGACTCGGCTGTGTCTCTACTATTCAAGAGTTTGAATGAGATGTTCTTCAGCTCACAATCTTCATCGAACATGATGCTCTATAATGGTGGGGAAAACTGTGTGCAGAACAGGCTTATGGTGGTCACAGTAAAAGAGAGTCTAGAATAGTGAGAGGAAGCTTCTTCCCCTCTGTGCATTAGAGATGTTGTGCTGAGGATGGATCATTTATTTGACATATTTAGGTCAACAATCAATCATCATCAAATCAAGAATAATAAACCAAACGTGATAAACATGGCAGAGAAATAAAAAGTGGTGACTGTATGGGCCGGTATCAGGGAAATCTTTATTAGCTTCAGCTCGAAATTATCATCAAGTAACACTAGGATCAGGAAAATAACTTGGATGACTGATGAAACCTGGATTTGATGAAAGAAAGACGCCTGCGAAAAGACCAGCCAATCAGTTGAATCGTGAAATAAAAAACAAAGTCAGGGTAGTTGAAGAAAATTGTCTAAACAAACAGTATTAGTAAATCGAAGATCTTAAAGCAAAATATGACAGTTTTCGAGGGAAAAATCGAAGGCAGAAGAGGCCCTGGACTTCGAAAGAATTTGCGTCACTGGTAACGACGAAAACACGACAAGTCTATTCAGAAAAGCAGTTTACAAAGTATAGATAGCCCTGATGGTCAGAAATAGCAATGTCATAGCAACGCGCTAGCAATAAAGGTCAAGAAACCTTGGCAACAGCGCATCTTGGAAAGCATCAACATGTGTCCCATAACCACACTTATTCGGGGAAAATAAATAACCAGGTAATGTAAATATTAGTGGGAATAATTTTCATCAATAATTAGGGCTTTTTAGACAACTTTCTTAAGCTGAATAAAATAGATTTCGATCCTATTAGTAGGGCTTTATTATCCTAAAACTACCCTGTCATCTGAATACAGAGAATTAACTCAGTTTAACCTCAAAAAGTATACCTTTGTTCAACACCCACATATTGTTTCGCATTCAAACAAAAAGATAGAAACTTAGTACAAATTTTGACTTAGTACGTAACTGGAGATTTCGAATAATTCATTCACTAATTAATTCAGGTATTTGTGAGGGTATTTATAAAGCTTTATACCTGAGGATTACTATTTTTCAGTGATTGATAGGATTCTCAGAGAATTCTGCCTTTTTGTTTGGATGCGAAACAATATCTAGTTGTTGAACAAGGGTATATATTTTTCGGGGTAATACTGAGTTAATTTTTTGTATCCAGATGACGAGGTAGTTTTAGGATAATAAAGCCCTACTGTTAGGATCGAAATCTATTTTATTTAGCTTATGAAAATTGTCCAAAAAGCCCTAACTGTGGATGAAAATGTTTGTTAACCTCCAAATAAGTATCAATTGGCAACACTTACGAGTCTCGTATTTTTCATTATTAAGAATTCTGCAACACCACAAATCACTTTCACACCCTTTAAATCGCTTTTTCACCCTTATTTGCACTAATATTTACATTTTCCCGGTTATTTATTTTTCCCGAATAAGTGTGGTTATGGGACACTTGTTGATCCTGTGCAGCAAGCGCTGTTGCCGAGGTTTCTTGATCTTTGTTGCTAGGGCGATCAAAGCAAAGGCTAGAATCGGGGCATATCGTCTACAGCTCAACGGAACCTGGAACTCGAAACTAAATGGACATATGGCAATCATCATAATAATCACAAACCTGATTTTAACCATGGATACCGACTATATGATGCCGAAAAAAACCCTCAAAAAACCCTTCACTATCGAGATTGTCCCAGTAGGAAATACCGAGGCAACACCTTAACAGGAAATTGTCTGGTTTACTGATGGCTCCAAAACAGAAACTGGAACCGGCGCTGGAATATATGGACAAACTCCCAGATGCAACACCAGTCAACCTCTGGGAGAATACACTACTGTATTCCAAGCAGAAATATATGCTATCGATTCCTGTCTCAGAGAAAACCTAAGGAGGGATATACAGGCAAAAACATCGTTATCTGCTGAGATAGTCAAGCGTCGATCAAAGCACTCAACAGCTTTGAAATAAAATCCAAACTTGTTTGGGCGTGCTTGAAAAACCTATAGACAACACCAAACCTACTGGCAAACTCTTCCGAAGCTCAGACACAATAGGCTAATGGTACAACAACCATCACCTAAACTTGCTGAAGAGATCCCACAACTAAACAGGAGTCAAATCAGGCTAATACCTCAACTTTTAACTGGATACTGTAGCCTGGGAAAACACCTTCAAGAAACTTTTCACAGTGTTATAGGACCACCTGACCCGGCCTGTTCACTCTGCATCTCAACCAACCGATAAACCAACCAACCATCACTTGTGGAATGACCTGTGGCGCCATTTAAAAGTCAAATTTCAAAACACAAAAGGGAATAGGTATGTTCCTCTCCTAATACCGAGGCCGAAATACTATAATGCTGCAATAATGCTCCAAAATACATGTGAATGACTAATAACGACTTTCTGAATTAAGTGATTTTTTGTCAATTTAAACTATTTCAAACACTTCACTATACTAGATATATAGAGCCCAAAAAATCATCAAAGTTCCACTACTATAGCTTCTATAATTGCCTGGCTATTTTTCATAGACCACCCTCCAAGTCCAATCCAGGAAGACCCGATAAAATTGTTAGGATTATTCATGCCTGTAAATGTTAAGTGATAACATCTTTATCACATTAAATTCTCAAATCGTTTTACAGCGAATTTTCGGATTAGCGGTATTTCTATGGACAACACGCAATTAAAATAATTGGCATTAAATCTGTCAACAGTCATTATTACTAGTGGAACAAGTGTGGCGGATAATAGCATCTACCAAACACTGTAAATTTTTCTCGAAATATTATCCCTTCAAGAGTGAATTTCTTAATTATCCACTTAGATATAACGGTGCAAAGCACACGAAACATCATCATCATCATCATCAACGTTGGCATTCAGAAAAAAAGCCCCAATGCCGGCATTAATTAGTTGTAATTAATTTCGTATTGCCGATATTGCGGAACAGTACTACCAACATATGCCGTATTTGATGTTTCAAACTTCGAACAGCGTTTCAGTTATGTTTACTCGAGCCAAATGACGAAAGATACCTACCGCGATTGCCTATTAAATTACGTTTTGGATATCTTGGATTTCAATGTTTTAAGATTCTCTTTTAATATCGTGTTTTAGATACGAGTACCGTTAAATTGGCTCGAATTGTTTATGGGTAAAGAAGGTTTGTTAGGTACTTGATAAATGTCTCTTCTCTTGTCCGGAAAAATACACCTCTGCGGATATATGGTGGTCATATTTGTAAGAAACTTTACGTTATTTCCTGGTAGTTTTGCTGCACGCTTTTTCTCTCAACCCTCTTGAAGAAAGCTAAAGTACATTTAGTGATTAATTAATTTGAAAAAAACTGTACCTACCTAATTATGTAATTATTAAATCGTTATAGTCAAAGTATACTTTTATTAAGATTAAGATTAATCTGATTAAAGGGTACCGTTTGCTCTAGTACCATGAGAAAAAATAAGACAATAAAAACAAACTTCTCATCTCACTATTGTTTCTTGTTTCATAATCAAATGCAACCGTCCTAATTTAATTCAAATTTGAATTAAATTAAATACCATTAAATGTATAATAACATGTAAAAAAATGCACAGTTAAAATATTCATTTGATTAGCGAATCATTAATATGAATTCATCATAATCTGTGTGACTAAAGGAAGATTTTTGGTCTAGTGGTCACTATAAAAAACCGTTACCAAGATTTGCATATTAAGCTTTTGAGGTTAAAAACCTGGTTTGTTGGCGTTAAGCTCCGATTAGGTCAATGTCTATTTTGGGATTTATGCAAATTTATTAATTGTTTGCCTTAAAGAAAACTGTTAATGTCAATTTAGGCGTTTTAGTGAGTCATGAGCTAATTTTATTTGCAATTGTTTGAATAAACACTGGTTTACTTAATTTGTTCTTGACAGCTGTTACTTAAGAGAGGCACTTGACTGGTTTATTACCAAGTACTCAATTAAAATTTGAAAAATTGTTAAAGCGAAAATATCATCTTGAAGTACAAACTTTAGGCTACAAATTTGGTATGCGATACTTGCCTAACTTGAATGTGGAAATATCAATGTGTATGTGTGTGTTTTGGAGGTGTCAGTTGCACCGCGACCAAGGTTGATCTATTGTACCTCTCCTTCTGCTGCTAAGTTTGAGTTTCCCGCTATAAGCAGCTCCTCCAGTCCTAGGTCCCTTAGGAATTTTAGGAATGTCTTAGCAATTCCAGGGCTGGAATGTCTTCCAACTGTATAAGGGCACTTCCCAGATTCTTCATCCTTGAGCGACTAACGGCATCGCAGTTCAGTAGAAAATAGTGAGGTGTCTCTTCTCCGTTTTCACAGAATCTGCAGGTGCCACCTTCTTCTAGCCCGAACGTCTGTAGGTGTTTCTTAAGTCTGCGGTGTCCCGATAGAAACCCCGTTAGAGTCTTGAGAATTTTCTTGCTAATGTTGACCAGCAGTTCTGATCTTTTTTGGTTGAAGTTGCCCAATGAATCTTTGGCCTGTCGTAGTCCTGGCTGTTCTAGCCATTGTTCCTTAGCCGGTTCTCTTTTTTGAAGATTTATTTAAGGTGCGCATTTCCGACGCATCAAAATGATTCTGGCTCAGTGAAGGGAGTAGACGCTCCTTTTCTTGCGAGTCTGCGCATTCGTTGCCCTCGACACCTATGTGTCGAACACCTAGAGGAGGGTCACTTTATTTTGTTTTCCCAGCTCATTTAGTTTCTGTAGACATTTCCATTTTGTCTTAGAATTGATGACCGGGGATCTCAATGCTTTGATAGCTGCTTGGCTGCCAGACATTACTACAATCTCTCGTTTCTGATAACTTCTGTTCAGGTTGAATTGCACGCATCTTCCGCTTGAAATATGCTTGGTGATTTACCCATTGGCTCCGAGTATTTGGTCCGTGGCTCGAATACTCCGACTCCAGTTCCCTCAGCAGTTTTGGAACCGTCTGTGTACCATTTGATGGTGTTTGCTTTAAGGGTTTGGGTAGATTCCATGTTCCATCTGTTTTTTGTACTTAGTTCGATGGAAAAGTTTTTCTCGAACTTGAATTTATCAACAATCACGTCTTTTGGTAGATCCAAGAGGTGTGCACAGTTTGGGAGAGGAAAAGTTCTGCCAAGGTGCGTTTCCTTTGTAGACCTATCTTCTCCAGTTTGAGACATGATCCACTGACAACTCGCTTCACTATTATGTGGAGTGGTATGAGGTCTAGAATGACTTCTAGTGCCGCGGTTGGGTATGATCTCATTGCTCCTGTTATACAGAGACACGCGAGTCTTTGTACTTTTCGTAGCTGTTGCTAACTGGGTTCGGCTATACCAGGCTACCGCTCCGTACGTGATGATAGGTCTCACTATCATGGTATACATCCATCTTAGGATTGATGGGTTATAACCCCATGTTTTACTCCACGTTTTGCACACCATGAGTGCCGAGATTGCTTTGTTTTTTGTGTTTTCTACATGTCGGTTCCAGAGAAGAAGATGGCACAAGACTGCTTAAAAACAGTTCTTCTATTAATTCTCGTTGCAAAGAACACATTCAATCACTACTCAACAGAGAATCACAAATTAAATTAATAATGACATCTTCAACGAAATTACACAGAAACCAATACAACAAGAACTGAGCGAGGTTCCCAGGTTGCAGGAGGTTGAAAAGACGATCAGGTAACTAAAGAACAATAAGTCAGCTGGTACTGCCGTCATTCCTGCGAAATTCTTCAAATAAGGAAGCCCCACTCTAAGTGCCTAGACCTACATTTTAATAAGTAAAATATGGATTACTGGACCATACCTATGCCAAACTTAGAGATGCCTTCAAAGGTACCATTTCCAAAAAGAGAGACAAGCCTCAATGTGGAAACTACAGAAGAATATATTTACCTTCTGTTACGGGAAATATCCTTGCCAGGATATTATCAAATCATCTTATTCCAAATGCCCAAGAGAACCTCCCAGAAACACAGTGTGGCTTTAGACCCAACTGAGGTACAGCTGACTTGATTTTTGATGCAAGACAAATGCAAGAGAAATTCGGCGAACAGAATCGCCCTACAGCAGTCTTGAATTAAAAACTTCGTAGAAAATTAATCTAATATGGTGCAAAATTCTAAACTCTTTGCACTCTTCATTTTCACATGTAGGTTGGTTTAATCTGAAAACACTAATTCGAGCGGGGAATCAAACAGTTCAGAAAGTTGAAGAATACCATTAGCACATCGAATATAATTGAGTACAGAAAACCAGGTTGACAAGGTCCAAGTGTACTTGGATCAAGTATCCTTGGATGCTGCGCGTCCCTGACTTGGACGATATATGGATCGTATCAACTGTTTATCCAAGTCCAGTTGGATAGGTCCTAAGATCTGATCTAAGTAAAGCCCGGTTGACACGCTCCAAGTAAGTTGGCAGCCAGCCTATTCACTTGCATGTTAGGACATATTCAACTAGACTTGAATCAACAGTTGATACGATCCAAGCATCGTCCAAGAGTACTTGTTCCAAGTACACTTATACCGTATGCAAGTGAACTTGGACCAAGCACTTAGACCGTGTCAACCGGGCTTAACAGATGAATTAGCGTGACTAAACATAAACTTGAAAACTCTTAGGGCGAATATTATAAAACTATTTTGACAGAATAACTAAAAGTTAACTTCTGGAATGACGTTACTTATCATAGTAATTCCAGAAGTTAACTTTTAGTTATTTGTCAAAATAGTTTTATAATATTCGCCCTAAAAGTTATATATGTATAACCGTTAACATTCTACATCACATATCCAATGAGAACATTAGACAAAGAACAAAGGTGGAATGATATGAGCGACGAGATGTTCAGACACAATTGTGAAAGAAATAGCGGCCATTTTCAGGTTGGCTGCTTTACTATTATTACTTGTGATAACGCATACAACCTTTTAAAAAATCCACCCGTTTGCTGCAGAACAAGGCTCATAATGATACGATAATGCGACACCCCACAGTACCTGGTCTGTATCCCATTGAATGGAAATAGTAAGGTACTGGTTGGGCCGGTGTATAGTATGTCTAAGTTTTATAACAGTCTATGGTTTGATGAAGAAAAAAAAAGAGTTCGAGATTTTTAACTTTAGGCAGGCTAAACAGAACAAACCAGAGAGTATTGAAGAGTATTATGCTCGTTTACTGAAATTTAGCACAAATTGTGGTTTCTCAGATAAAATTAGAGAAATTAAGTCCCAAATAATCCAGTGTACTACATCTAGGTTGAGAAAGTACGGCCTGGCTGAAAACCTCTCACGAAAGCAACTCTTAGCTCATGCAAAAGCCTACGAAATGACTGAAATTCAAGCCCAACAAATGGAAATGTCAGAACAATCTGAAGTTGTTTCTAGAATAAACAAAAAAAAAATAAAAATTTGAACAAACAAGATTTGGCCGTACCCATAACAACACAAACTCTCGACCTTACATGAACAACAGAACATGTAGAAATTGTGGTAACCAGTCGCAGGACTGTCCAGCCGCCAACATCACCTGTCATTTTTGCAGGAAAACGGGGCATTTTCAGAAAGTATGCATAGCCAAATAGAAATTCAAGGTAACAGCAACAAGGAATCATTTACAAGTAGAGCCATCCACATCACGCAATAGTCATCAAGACAATAACAATCACAGGAATTATAACAATAACAAAAACAGAGAGTATGGTAATTTTAATGCCCCCGAGAAAGACAGTGATGAGAGTAGTTCTAATCACTCATTCTGCATAACAGTTAATTACATTAAAGATGTACCTGTAGTCAAAAATCAACATCGAAAATCGATCTGTAGAATTTGTTATGGATAACTTGATCAGCATAGCAACATTTTAAACACTAACAATCAAACATGAATTAACTAAAGATGCAACCAACATATTTTCGTACTGTGCAAAACAAACATCTAGAAGTTCTTGGAAAATTTACAACACAATTGTCTCACAAAAATAACACAACAGAAGCACTAATTCGTGTAGTAAATGGAGAATGTCAATTACTTCTGTTTCAACACTCTCTTGCAACTCAAATTAATACACATAACAAACAGTGTTTCTACAAAAATTAACCATGATTATGTCAAGAACAAATACCCACAGGTGTAGGAAATTTTTGAAATTTTGTCCATGTACACATAGACAAAAATATTAAACCAATAGCGCATAAATACAGGCGAATTCCATATCACCTCAGGGAAAAAGTAGAAGCAGAAATAAATCGTTTGGAATAAGCAGACTTTATTGAAAAAGCAGAAGGCCATGGGTATCTCCAATTGTCATCGTACCGAAGCACAACAAAGACCTGATTCGAATTTGTGAAAGACACCTAACACCCACTATCAGTGATGTCATCACCCAGCTCAATGGTGCAACATAATTTAGCCTAATCGACTTAAAGGATGGATGCTATCAGCTGATTATAAACAAAGATAGCAGATACATAACAACATTTTAAATGCATGTAGGTCTCTACAGATATAAACAGACAGCTTTTAATAAACATTCCTGGAGTTTTGAATTATAGTGACGATATTTTAGTATTTGGCAACACTGTAGAAGATCACAACCAGTCTCTAGAAGCTGTGTTATAGAAATTGAAAGAATGCAACCTTACAATTACCAAATCAAAATGTGTATTTAGTATAACGAAAATAAAATTTTTTGGATGCATATTTTCACGAGATGTAGTCTAACCAGATCCGGATAAAATAAAAACTATTGTAGAGCTGAAATCACCAGAGAGCCTAACAAAAGTACGAAACCTTTTGGGTATGATAAACTATATGGCAAAGTTGTTACCGAACCTAGATAATAACACCAAAATCCTTAGAGATTTAACACTGGAAGATCCCATTTGGCAATGAACACCAGAACAACATTATCTTATTATGATGGCAATAGACCAACAAATTTGATAGCAGATGCTGGAGCTGAAGATGTAAGCTCGATTCTCACCCAAGGTCAAAATGTTATCGCATATGCTAGCAGGACTTTTTCTACTGTAGAAAAGCGATACAGCCAAATAGAAAAAGAAGCAGTAACATGTACGTGGTCCATACAACATTTCCATATCTACCTTTATGGAACAACATTTACTTTACATACTGATCATCTTCCTCTTGTCAGAATCTTAGAAAACAACAGATCTTTCCCTAGTGCTCGAATAGAGAGACTAATATTAAGAATTCAGCGCTACAGTTTAAAGTCGTTCATTAAGAAGGCAAGTCCAACCCATCAGATTATTTTTCAAGACATCACGTACTAGAAGATACCAAAATAGAAACATATGTAAATTTTATCCTACAGTCCTCATTACCCAAAGCTATGACAATTGAACAAGTGCAACAAGCTACTAAACATGATAAAGTTTCTCATTGAAACAAAAAACATAACAGAAACAATTGGATAAATCTTGAATTATCACCGTTCTGCAAAATAAAAGATGAACTTACTGTGACAGATAACATCATACTACGAGGTAGTCGAATAATTTTACCAGCATCCTTACAAACTCTTGCAATACCACTAGACATTTAGGGATTGTCAAGACGAAGCAGTTACTTCGCTCAAAAGTATGGATCCCAAATATTGACAGGCTAACAGAAACATTAGTAAAAAGTTGTGCAGCGTGTCAGGCAGTTACAAACGCTAGGATCAGAGATCCTAGAATAACAACAGCATTACCTGATCAATCATTTCAGCAACTTCACATAGATTTCGCTGGACCTTTCCCAAACAAGAAATATGTCTTCATATTAGTAGATGAATATTGAGAAAACATTTTCTACATTTGAAATTCCGAAGTCTATAAAGTCAGACAATGGTCCACCTTTTTGTGGTAGTGAATTTAAAATATTCTTATCTGATCTTGGTATAAAGCAATGTCAATTCGCCTTTCAACAGGATTTAGTAATGTTACTTTACCAAACTAGTAATATATTGTGACAAGTTATTCAAGTACAAATGAGTGAAATGTTGCGGAACTTATGGGTGGACCACTGCGGGACGAGCGCAGCGAGTTCCGCAGCCATCTATTCATCAAAATGTTGTTTAATTACGATATTAACCTGACTCACTCAAATGTGAGTTATTCTCATTAGTTTAAAAACTACATGTTTCAGGTGAGTGTCTTACTTGAACAGTTCAACAGTATATTGGTGAGTAGATGGTTGCGGAACTCGCTGCGCTCGCCTCGCAGAGGTCCACCCATAATTTCCACAATAATCCACTTATTTGTACTTAAACAATAACTTATTATATAAAGTCAAAATTTTTAAGATTATGATTATTCACTTTTTGTCAATTCACCTTTCAACAGGAATTAGTTACTTTACCAAACTAGTATCATAATGTGACAAGTTATTCAAGTACAAATCAGTGAATTGTTGTGGAACTTATGGGTGGACTTTTGCGGGACGAGCGCAGCGAGTTCCGCAGCCATCTATTCATCAATATGTTGTTTAATTACGATATTAACCTGACTGACTCAAATGTGAGTTATTTTCATTAGTTTAAAAACTATATGTTCCAGGTGAATGTCTTATTTGAACAATTCAACAGTATATGGTGAGTAGATGGCTGCGGAACTCGCTGCGCTCGTCCCGCAGAGGCCCACCCATAAGTTCCGCAAGAATCCACTTATTTGTACTTGAACAATAACTTATTATATAAAGTCAAAATTTGTAAGATTATGATTATTCACTTTTTGTCAATTCACCTTTCAACAGGAATTAGTAATGTCACTTTACCAAACTAGTACCATAATGTGACAAGTTATTCAAGTACCAGGGCGTGAATTGTTGCGGAACTTATGGGTTGACTTCTGCAAGACGAGCGCAGCGAGTTCCGCAGCCATCTATTCATCAATATGCTGTTTAATTACGATACTAACCTGACTGACTCAAATGTGAGTTATTTTCATTAGTTTAAAAACTATATGTTCCAGGTGAATGTCTTATTTGAACAATTCAACAGTATATATATTGGTAAGTAGATGGCGGCGGAACTCGCTGCGCTCGTCCCGCAGAGGTTCACCCATAAGTTCCGCAATAATCCACTTATTTGTACAGGGTGTTTTTTTATATATTGACACTCCACCTCCCTCCTTTACCTTTACAGGTAGAAAAAAGGTGTAAATACAAATGTTGTACAGTTTTGACTGAATTTTTAGAAACTATGGTCAGAAACAAAATTTGAATGTCAGAAATGTGAAGTTTTGCATGCTTCCGGCTTTTTTAAATGGGATGCCCTATATTTCATTCTACCTATATTTTTGAAGAGCACAATGCCCCGATTCCAAAAATATATAGTTTGTCTATATTTGATTGAACAGTCTCTCATATTCGGCTCCAAAAATTGGAACAATATTATCCTACTACTGATTTTGTGAACCGTTTTACCTATACAGGTGAAAGCTGCAGGTGAAATTTGAGGTAGGTACTTTCGTTTTCTCTGATAGTATTTTTGAAATTTTTAGAACTAAATATGTTGGAGCCGGCTCAACCAAATATAGACAAACTATATAGTTTTGGAATTAGGAAATTTTACTCTTCAAGAATATAGAACCAAATATAGGGCATACCATAGGTAGTGCATATTAAATAGGAATATGTGTCATAATCCTGATAAACTATTTCTCATAAGTAGTATTGGTGTTTGATTTTCTTATGCAAGTTTCCATAGTCTAATACACAGTCTAATGATTTAATGATCTGAAAAAAAGTAGTTTAAATAATTAATTGAGTATACCCGAATGGTTTACCCCTTTAACAAGGCAACCTATCTGTCTACTGATTTCTACTGATATTTAGACTGGTAATCTACTGACAAAACAAAATATGACCTGGCAACATTGCATGCGTCCATCAAGAGTTTTGAGAAAACCAACCTATCTAAAAGACTATGGACCACATGTCACATGTATTATATCTCTGCATGTATCTTTATCTTTGAAAGAATAAAATAAGCTTCCTTAGAAAACAGTGGCTATATATTTCAATCAACACTTCAGTAAGCCTAAAGCAGCTCAAACATTACAGACAGTAAGGGCCGGTTTTTCAATAGCGACTCACCCTTGGGTTAAGCGTAATTCCAGGTTAAACATAGCAACTCGACACTTACTCTGAAGTTAAAACCAACCCGGAGGTGACTCGTTATTGAGAAACCTGCCCTTAGACCAGTTGCAAGCTTTGCTCATAAAGAACTAAAGTAACTTCCGAAAGCAATTAATTTCAGACACGAAATAAGAAGTTCTAGAAGCGGTCCGTAATTCGTTTCGACTATTTTATCTGTATAATTAAACCGACTTCTGAACCGAATTAAAATTTTATGTAACCCTATAAAATAATACAGTAAGTGTGAAATAGTATTACGATCCATTAAATCTACTTTAAAAATGTTTGAAGCGAAGAGCACCTATTAAACTTGTAAACACGAGCATTTGCAGAATGTCCATAAAATAAATTTTTAGGTAGTGCAAGATGTATATTTCAGCGTTAATTAGCATGTTGCTTAGAGCCTAATTAGATGGCGCACTCTGAGAATGAGGAAACAGTTTTTTATTTTTGGGGCTTTTGCTTAAATTTCCATTTGCCTATACGATATAGGTGTGAATATTCTCTTTTGAAAATATTTCTCACACTCCAAAACCCTTATGTTTTTTTAATGATAATGATGATGATCTGTATAATTTGGTCCTAGTTTATAGTATGCAATATAAAATTGAATTTTTTTCGAATATTGTATAAGTGATTGTTGATGATGAGCTACAATGAGCATACAAAGGAAACGGCTATTAAAGTAATAGTTACAGAAAAACGTTAATGGTAGGTTAGTTAAGTAGGGGGAATTAGTATAGCAAGTCGCCTGATTTTTAACATTTAGCAAAAAGGGTTTATTTTTTTGAGACGGTAATCGACTTTGATGTAGTATATACTTTTTTTCCAATACATTTAGAATGCGTACGTGTATTTCGGAACTGCAATAATTATGCCCTAACAGCTGGAAGAATCAAAAGCTTAGCCCAGAAAGAAGGGAATGAAAAACTAAAAATGTAAATCACACAGAAATAATTAATCAAATTAGGAGGTATATGAGATAATGGAATGCATTGAACACATGTGAAGTTGGGCAGGACATATTGCAAAATTCCGAGAATGAGGATCTTAGAGCTGAGAACTGACAAAGGAAGTAGAGGTTTGACAGATAGATGCAACTGGGTTGCAACAGTAATGGAAATACCTTGGGTAAAATTACTTCAAAATTTCCCTATCTGCACCTAGGTATATGAACTAAGCACAAAATTGTTGAAAATATTCATATTCTTCCACGAAGTAACTTTAACTACCGACTTCCTCATGAACAAAATAAACAGCTTAAGTATTACAAAAGATTTTCCAGTAATTAATTTCAAAAGGCAAGACGTTTCGGTTGCGTGTGCACGTTTCGTTCACGCACAATGCGCATTTTTATGGGCGATCACGAATAGATGCTTAAGCATTATCCATTATTTATTTCCTATTTATAAGGCAGCGTTTATAAATCAGGCGCGTTTTTCGCATTTTTAAACGCGCGTGGCGGAATTTAAACGAGAACCTCCCGGTTCTATTGGGCTATGCTAATTTAATGCTTTCTGTTTTTTTTTTCTTTTGACGGTTAATTAAGTGGTTTGGTCTTACGAACTCTTCACAAGGTTTGTTGACATTGGATTTAAAAACTAATAATGATGTACACATATCTACTCGTTTTAAAAGGTATTATAATTATTGTCATTATTTAAATTGTTTAATTATTTGCTTGGCAGACCGTATAATTATTTTACTCTTTATACAAATTGGCTTCTAGGCATTTCCACAAAGTAAGTTATTTGATATATAATTTTTAGTATATAGATTTTTCAGATATAGATCGAATCATCGAGATAATTTAACGAAAGGAGCAATTTTGTATTATTAACTGACAATTTTCACGCCGCTTGCACTTTGGTTTATTATATATAATAATATATAGTTTGCAATGAATACATTTTTATGTCTCAATTTTACTACTGACTGGGAATTCGGTAGGTATAAATTAACCGGCTCTAAATTCGAAAATAATTAAGTATGCCATCTTTGCCAAGCTACACGTTTATTAGGCATGTATTTATGAACTCCTAGTGCTTTGGTCATAAAAAGCTCGTCATATGCCTCGTAAAAAACAATAAGTAAATTATCCTTGATGAGTCGACCCTGGTAGGCATGAATAATGCGCAGCCTTTTGATTGCTAACGAAGGTGAGAGCGACCTGTCGTCACATTCCATTTTGAACATTGTATGTTAAGATCATAATCTTGTTGACCATAATTTTGAACCATTTTTGTGTAGTTTTCTTAGAGTTGGCGACTCAATTTTCTGCAGACATTCTTTTATATCGACTGATACTGAAATGACACGTCTGTAAGACCCAGAGCCCTTTATAGAGGTAGAATCCATAGCTGAGGAGGAAATACAGAAGAAAGCTCTAGACAAAAAGTTAGGGTGGCATGGCCTACTTTAGCGCAAATTGCCTTATTTTGGTTAGTAAACCTCAGAACTTGATTCTCACCGCTGCATTTTTTTGTACAGCAATAGATAAAGTTAAGGTAGCAAGAATGATCGCCAACATCCGGAATTGATAGACACTTGAATACGATGAATTTGAAATGATGATTTCCTTATCTGAAGTTTTAATGGCATGATAAGAGAAGTTTTAAAGTGTTGGTATATAGGCATTCAGAATGTTCCATAAAGAATCAAGAGATATCAATAAGTTCCTCATTACAAGATTTATGTAATTTTTCAAAGATCTTCGTAGCCAATTTAAAACTACCATCCTTTATGCAAAACTTAATGGGATACGACACACATACCAACATGCAATGTCCTCTTATAACATCAAGTACGTTGACTGTTGAAACATTTATATTTATTTGACATATTATAAACTAAGCCCAACAAGGTTCAAATTTGTCTGGATGATTATCATACCAGGAATAAAGAGCACGAATTACAAGAAAATGTCAGCTGATTTGCTGGAACTAGCGACAGACGACATCTTTCTATAATTATTGATGAATAGAAATTCCTTAAGGGCAACGAACATTCCACACGTAATTTAATTAAATTTACCAATCATCATCATCATCATCGTCGCGGGGGTCTCTCCATTCTTCCTCGCCTATCATTGATATATATTTTTTTTTAAATGGTATCTATCCATGTTAGCGTTTCTCTTCCTCCTGTTCCATGGAACGTATCAATGCCTTCTTTAGCCATCTCTCCGCCCCCATTCTCATAGTATGCCCATACCATATGAGCTGTCGGGTGGTTCTTTGTATTCTTTCTGTGGCTCTACATATCCTTTCGGTGGTTCTATATATTCAGGTGTCTAGTCTTGCGATGGTTCTATATATTCTCCCTGTTCTTCTTCAAATTTCATCGTTTCGCATACGCTTCAGTCTCAGTTCAATCCTCCTTCATTCTCATATAAATATGTCCATACCATATAAGCTGTCAGGTGTCTAGTCTTGCGGTGGTTGTATATATTCTTCCTGTTCTTCGAATTTCATCGTTTTGCATATGCTTCAGTCTTAATTCAATCCTCCTCCATTCTCATATAAACATGCCCATACTATATGAGCTGTCAGGTGTCTAGTCTTGCGGTGGTTATATATATTCTTCCTGTTCTTTTTCGAATTTCAGCGTTCTGTTTATGCTCCAGTCTTGAAACTCTACCTGTCCGTCTGAAAAATTTTGTTTCCACTGCACCTACCTTCCGTTTATTTCGTTCCGATAGCTGCCAGCATTGCCTTTTTTGTTTTCATAAAAATCTGACTACTCCAGAGTAAATAATCAAGAATGCTAACGCATTTCTGATGTTCCCCCTGTTGATATCAAGCTTCCAATGTATTTATACTCCTCACACTTTTTCAGATCTCAAGCTCGCCGGGTCATCATCTCCAATAGAAACATATTTAGTCTTGCTTTGGTTTATTTTCATTCTCCACTGTTCATATTCGTCCTTAGGTTTTCTATACATGTAATCCAGGTCCTCTTCACAGCTATTACTACGGTCGTCTGCAAAAAAGAGTGTGAAGTAATGTTCTCCTACTTCTCTTCCTATACCAGAGTACTTATTTCTTGCCAAAAACGCGTCGCCCGCTTCGTGTTGTTCGAGAAAATAGACCCGCGGTTTTTCGTTTGCCGCGATCGGTTAAATCAAGACGGTTTCGTTGCACTCCTTCGCATTGGACCTAAACTTCCTGAATGAGCTGGCCAGCTGAGTGAAGTTTGGAAGTAGAGCAAGGTAAGGTGAAAAAATATCCGTTTCAGTTCCGATATCTTTCAATTTCATTTGGGAATCTTTCATCAATTACCATTCTATCAGCAACCTGTGGATTTTCTAGTTTCAATTTCGCACATTAATTTGGTTGGATACGTTCTTCGAGGTTTCCTGAATGTATATCTTGAACAGTGTAGGTGATAAGCATCAACCTTGCTTCAGTCCTTTTGTAATTTTAAAACTTTCTTAGACTTCAGTCCTTTGGCAGGCTGTATCCAAGTAAATTTATGGATGTCCTACTCTGGGTAAAATCCGTTCATTATCTTCAGTGAGAAGCTTTCACATAGGCCTATCAACCAATCAAAGAAGAAAAAGTTAAAAAATCAGAACAATCGTTGTGCCAAAGACAACACAACGAAAGAAACAATTAGACAGTCATTAAGATTTTTATCTTTTATCAAAACAACTCACAAAAATAAATTAACCCAGGCAGGTCTATGTTAGCTTAGCTGACTTGAAGAGTTCAGTGAATATTTAAAGTAACTGAAATCAAGGTTAAACTATTTTCAACTCAATTAGAGATGTGATTCCTGAAATCAGCGATAGAGTTTCTGACAAAGACGAAATGCTGAAGGCGACTGAAAGGGTTATACTGCATTCTCTTCAAACCCTTTCCACTAAATGCCTTCATATATCTGAGAATGAAGGCTGGATTGCTTTTGCCAACCATTTTCCTCTTTTACCGATCCTGAACTGGCAGACGTTCGAAGCCATTTTGAAGGTATACCTAACATTTGAAATTGGGAAAACAGCAGAATGCTAAAGCAAATTTGAAGTCACAATGTAAT
Source organism: Ceutorhynchus assimilis (assembly GCA_917834065.1). Taxonomy (NCBI): domain Eukaryota; kingdom Metazoa; phylum Arthropoda; class Insecta; order Coleoptera; family Curculionidae; genus Ceutorhynchus; species Ceutorhynchus assimilis. The sequence goes on along the minus strand of OU892284.1, from coordinate 24,432,424 downwards.
TGAGAAATTTTTAAAGACATAGTTGCACAAGGTATAGGTAGAGTGTTCTTCAGAAATACAGCCAAGATTTCCAAAATATCTATCACGTACATTCAAAAGTGATTTGACAAGAATTCATGGATTTTTAAGGATTAAAGTGGAAATAGAATCATAATGCTTTTCTGATCATCATTTCAACTTCAACCGGTAAAAATTGAATTTTGGAAGTTTCAATCCACCGTAATGGATCAAATACCTATATATACTTAAGTCAAACGAGGAGTAAACCGCAGGTCAGTTTTTGTACACCAGATTACAGTTTTAGGAGAAATCATTGGTGATTTCCCATGAAAGATTTTCAAAAACTGCGCATGCATTAGATCTAGAAATTGACTGATTTCCTCAAAATTTCCCATGATTTCTTAAAAATTTCATCACTGATCTTTTTATGGTTTTTCCTGGATTATCTTACATTTCCTCTTCAATTCCTCTAAATTGTATACCTGGGCTGGGACTTTGTAACGGATAGAGATTGTTATTCCCATCGCTATGGCACTTGCTATCTTCTTCTGTTCTCTCGAAATCAGTGGAGAGGAGACGTCAATAGAAATAGAGAAAATATCTTTATTCATTACAGAGTCCCAGTCCAGGTTTCCCTTGCGGTTTACCCCTCGGGGCGAACAATTACAGGTCAGTTCTTGTACACCAGATTATGGTTCTAGGGGAAATCATGTATGGTTTTCCATGATTTCTTCTGATTATCAGTAAGATTGCCCAAAAGTTCCCCCGATAAGATAACCTCTAATTGTAAAGATTTGTTAAAATTGCACATAAGTTGCATCTAGGGATTGACCATTTTCCTTAAGATTTCCCTTGATTTACCCATGATTCGTTTTTTTTTTATAATTTTTCCCGATTCCCTTAAATTTTCTGAAATTTTCTCTTGATTTTCCCTAATTTGTATATCAGATTTCCCTTGCGGTTAGGGGTAAACCGCTGGTTAGTTTTTGTACGCCAGATTGCGGGTTTAAGGAAAATCATGAATGATTTTCCCTGATTTCTTCTGATTGCCAGCAAGATTGCCCAAGAGTTCTCCTGATAACAAGCCTCAAATTATAAAGATTTGTAAAAACTGCGCATTCGTTAGATCTAGAGAATGACTGATTTCCTCAGGATCTGCCATGATTTCCTTAAGACTTCCTTAAAAATTTCCCATGATTTCCTCTCATATTTTCTTACGAGTTCCCTTGATTTTCCTTGGATTTCTTTTTAATTTCCTCCAATTTATACACCAGATTTCGCTTGCGGTTTACCTCTTCGGGTATGCCGTAGGTCAGTTCTTGTACACTAAATTGCGGTTTTAGGAGAAATCATGGATGATTACTCATGATTTTTTCTGATTAACAGTAAAAATGCTCAAGGGTTCCCCTGATAATATAACATAAAATTATAAAGATTTTGTGAAAATTGCGTATGCGTTAGATCTAGGAATTAACTGATTTGCTCAAGATTTTCTCTAAATCTGATTGCGTTAGATTTCCTCGAATTTCCTCTTGTTTTCCCCTGAATTTTTAGCCCTTCGGGTAAACCGCAAATCGGTTTTTGTACACCAAATTGCGGTTGGAGAAAATCATGGATGATTCCACCTAATTTCTTCCGATGACCAGTAAGATTGCCCTGATAATATAACTTCAAATTAGAAGGATTTGTGAAAACTGCGCATGCGTTAAATGTAAAGATTGACTAATTTCCTCGAGATTTCTCATGATTTCCTTAAGAATTGCCCTAAATTCCTTGAAAATTCCCTTGATTTCCTGTGGTTTCCTCATGATTCTCCCTTGATTACCCTAAATTTCCTTGGATTTTCTCTTTATTTCCCCTAAACTGTAAGCCAGATATCACAAACCGCAGGTCAGTTTTTGTACACCAGATTGCAGGTTTAAATGATTTCCCTGATTTCTTCTGATTACCAGTAGGATTGCCCAAAAGTTCTCCTGATAACAACCTCAATTTATAAAGATTTCTGCGTACCTATGCGTTAAATCTAGAAATTGATTGATTTTCTCAAGATTTCCCAAAATTTTCGTAATATTTCCGTTGGGTGCCTCAAGATTTCTCTCGATTTCCCCATAATTTAGCCTGATTGACTGATTTCTTTTCAAGACAGGGTACAGAAGGGTACAGACTAATATCTTAGCTGTCATGGATCTAGAAACTATAGGTAACTATTCATGAGGATTATCACGAGCAGCCTTATATCTGAAAGGGATAGATATAAATAGGCCTTTTCTCACAGAAATCACAAACCAGTCAGAGCGTTTTTGATTGGGGCAAATTGCCAACAAATATTTTCAACCAATGAAATTCGCTCTCACTGGTTTGTGATTTCTGTGAGAACAGACCCAATGTGTTGTGCAGGCTAGATTCCAAAAAGTCGACTGTACATCAGATCACCTTTCAATAAAAACCCTTATTGAAACCGAAAATCTATTCGTAGCCCTATTTTAGTATGAGAAGACATATGATGATCTCTAGGCAGTGGAACATAGCCAAGTTACAAATAACTTATACAAAATATCTACAAGAATTTCACAATGACAGGAAGTCCGCAATAAAAGATTTTCTTTCTGATATTAGAAGATGTAGGTCTTTGTATTGGACGGGGTATGATATAAACTTCAAATGCAGGTAACTTAGTTAACTCATGTTTGCCGATGCTACAACGTTCAAAGGACTACAAATTACCCAAAAGCTGGCTAAAGCCTCAGCTGAGACGAATCTTCAAATATCCACAATAATGAGAGACATGGAGGCTTTGATATTCTGAAAAAAGCCCAAGGATAAAACATTCTCAGTTACCTAGAGCCAATATTGACACTCAGTTATTAGCATCGGTCAACTGGAATATTTTGAAAAGCCGTTAACATGGGCCAACTAAAATGGACACTCAGAAATCTCAAGGTTATGGTACATTGAGTTGCCTTCCGTTTTCGTAAAGTGCCATGGAGAAGATCAGAATCTCTTGTGGGGAAAAACGTGCAAAGCAAAACTTACCGAATGGATGGTTGTAAAAATCCGAAATCATCGGCGAAATTATGGCACTTTACGAAACCGTGACGCAACGTAAGGCAACTCAATGTACCATAAATTCAATAATTGAGAATATAAAGGTCAAAATCCCTCAAAGGCAAAGATACAAGTTAACTTTTTCAGAAAGACCTTTTTCTCGGAACCACGTGAAAGAAAGAAGCACCACATAAAATTATTTGACGTTTTCAATTAAAAAAGATGTGTAGCAATATGAAATTAGAAAGAAAATGTGGGAAAAGTCACTGCTTCATTTGCAGAACTTCGTTATGGAGAGGGGCGGTGGATTATTTGGAAAGCAAACAGCTTCCGCAAACTAAACTTGAACGTGGATTACAATTTCTTTGTATATTTGATGGGCCGTGGATTTCCCTTTCTTTTGCGAGTATCCTTTCTGGTTTTGTGTATCCAAATTTTTGCAAATGTAGGATTTGATGGAAACCTATGGAAAGACAAGTCCGCCGGTGAATAAGAATTATTTTTACAAAAAAGTACACTATACACAATCACCATTGTTATAAAAAAAAACCTTGAAAAAACCGAGGAAATAATAGTCTCCAGTTTCCACACGTACAAAAGTCTTGTCAACAAACCACTGTCAACCATTGTTTTCATACTCTTTGGCGTCTGACAGTCTGACGCCAGAAAGAGAGGCTTTTAAATTGAAAATGTCAATTAGCTATCCTAAGGGCCGGTTTCTCAATAGCGCGTCACCTCCGAGTTGGTTTTAACTCCCAGGATAAGCGTGTTCAGCTTCTATGTTTACCCTGGAGTTATGCTCAACCCCGGGGTGACTTGTATTGAAAAACCGGCCTTAAAGGTAAAGAGTAGAGATGAGGCAAAGTATCAACAAATGTCAAAAAGAAATCAAGAAGAATTGTTAGTACCAAAAATTACACACAACAATATAATCTGAGAAAAATGACAACAGCTGACCAACTGAAATGGACACTTAGAAATCCCAAGAATATGGTACATTGAGTTGCCTTACGTTGCGTTACGTTTTCGTAAAGTACCATGAAGAAGGTCAGAATCCCTTGTGGGGAAAACGAGCAAATTAAAACTTAACTAATGGATGGTTGTAAAAATCAGAAATCAAATCATTGGTGAAATTATGGCACTTTACGAAAACGTAACGCAACGTAAGGCAACTCAATGTTCCATAAATTCAACAATTGAGAATATAAGGTCAAAATCCTTCAAAGGCGAAGACAAAAATTAACTTCTTCAGAAAGACCTTTTTCTCTGAACCACCAAACGTGAAAGAAAGAAGCACCACATAAAATTAATTAGCTCTCTTAAAGGTAAAAGAGTAGAGATGAGGCAAAGTATCGAAAAATGTCAAAAAGAAATTAAGGAGAATTTATAGTACCAAAAATTACACAAAACAATGTAATCTGAGAAAAATAACAACAGCTAATGATAACAAAAACAAGTAATTAACCACTAGAATAATCATAATTTGAAAAATACGACATTGATTAAGCATTCACGGACCACGATCAGCCAATTGACCTCTTACTTAGACCAACCTAAAACAAACTGGTAAAACTCAAAAATCTAGGTAAAAAGCATTGCAATTTGGAAATTGGTAGAAGGACAAAAGATGGAAAACTATCACTGAAACCTGTAGTCTATGGGTTACGACACCCAAGCTTCAAAAGATAAGTATCTTGAAATGGACAAATGTAGCACAGAAAAGACATCGTTAGCAGGTGCAATTACCAAAACTTATTTATGAAAGAGGCTCATATATCTGGTATAAATATGAAAGAAAATCCAACACAGACGATTCATGGTTTAATTTCCAAGTATCGCGATATTTATCTGGTATCGCGCACTAATGACATAACCATTCCGTATATCTTTTTTAAAATTATATAAGTTAGTTCCATGATCTGTCTTGAGGTCTTTACAAGGTAAGGTCAGTGTTTACTTCTACACTTGACCGAACAATAATAAACCAGCTGTTACGCCAGCAGGAGACGACTTGTATAACTTGCTTTACTTTTACTTTTGCCGAGCCGGGGCCCCGTTTAAAGGTTTCTATTTAGTAATATATTAGTTTTTCTTAAATGGTTTACGAGCGCACCAACGCCGGATAGTTTATTATTAACGTTTATTGGCGATTTCGATTACCCTGCTCGAGCGAAATGCGAGCAGGCGAGGATTACAATCTGCGATTTCTTCATCTTATTGAGTTTGAGTTTTATCGGTGCTAGTTTAAATATGGTTAATTGGGAAATGGGGATTTTTGTTTTATGGCCGGACGAAGTGAGATCAGAAAAGGATTGGTTATTAAAATGCATCCTTTTCAAGTCTCACGCATGAAGGTTTTCACAACTTGTCATGAATCAAAAAAATATTTCTCTTCTTTTATATCATATTTGAGAGCTTTTTCAGATTGGCGATTAGGCGGGTTGTTTTTGCTATAGGGTTTCTAATCACCCATCACGCGTATTATGGCGTCATCTGCAACAATGGTTGGATTTTACAGTTTTTAATTATTCGAGTCATGTCGTTAATGAACAGGATGAGAGTACAGGTGCCAAGACGACTTTTTTGAAAATACCATATTATTTTACACTCATCTCATCATTTTGGAATTACATGTTCGAAGCTGTATTTCTTCAGTAGGAGTTTTACTATAGTCTAACACTTAATCTCAAGAATACATGCTCAGCAATTTTTCATTTCATCAGGTGGATGATGTCTATTGTAGACGTTCCTTTCTTTTTGCATCATGATGCTCAGTTTTCATTTTGGGAGAAAATGAACCCTTTTGCAGACCACTTGCATTCCAAAGCTCCTAGTATTTTGACAATTATTATATTATATTTGGTCCCAGTTCGTGTTCCGGGGGTTCCTGAACTTACTGGGCCCAGCCTTGTGATCAAGGTCCAAGCTGAATAGGATAACGGGAACTCTTTCGAAAAAAAAATAAACAAATAAGAGAGGCCCATATCTAGAAAGCAAAGCCCCCTGGGGTGCCCCTAAACATTTTTTTGGGGCTGAAAAAGTTGGAATTTCAAGTTTCAGCCCTCTACGACTTACCGGAAAGGTTTTAGCTCCTATCCCCCCAATTTTAAAAAAGGGTGTGTAATGGGGTATACGCGCCCTGCATTCAATTTTCCGAATTTTGAAAAATTTAAATTTCCATCGGATAGAGGAGCAAAAAATACTTCGAAAATGTCTCTAGGCGTTTTTTGCCCCGACGCTTCCTAAGCCCGCAGAAAAATAGAAAAGATTTTTCCCTTGGAAAATTTTGGGGACTTGACACGGTGCCACTTTTTCGCTTATAACTTTGGTGATTTCGAACCGATTATCTCCAATCCAGTTTCTTTTGAAAGAGCATTAAATTACCTACAAATTTGTTTCATATTGATATCCCAAGTTGTTTCTGTCTCCGAGATATAAGCCGTCAAAGTTGGAATTTCTTTGAAAATGTATTGAAAGATTTGAAGTCGATTTTCTCAAAAACGGTGCCCCGTGGAGGGGTAAATTTAATAAGCTTTTTTGTAGTTCTCAATGCGATCTACAAATTCAAGATTGAAGTTGCTAGGATGGCTAAACGTATTTTTCAGGAACCTTCAAAGGTCGTGAGTTTAGAATGGACACTTGCTGTGACAGGTTAGTCATGTCAACTCTAAACGTTCAAGGCCTCCTGAAAGTCCGAGGAAACCTAAAGAAGCAACTATAAATTTGACACCATCGGGTTAAGCATAACTCTATTGCAACTGGACACGTAAGGGCCGGTTTCTCAATATCGAGTCTCCTCTAGGTTAATTTTAACTCCAGGGTGAACTTGTTCAATTGCTTTGTTTACCTTGGAGTTATGCTTAACCCGGAGGTGACCTGCTATTGAAACCGACCCTAAGTGTCGCGGCGCCGAGTGACAGACATTTGAAGTCGATGGAGAAGAAAAAAATTGAAAAGCGCTGCTGCCATATCGCACAAAAACTTACTGCCGTTAGTAGTATTTTAATTGTTTTCGCAATATATTTTCTATATTTTCAATATAAAAACTAAAAATTTAGGTAAGTTAAAAATTGTCTAGATTTCTTTGGGAGAAGGGGTAATTACCCCCGTTACCCCCCTGTATATACGCCCCTGTTGGGGGATCATCTTTTGCGTCTTAGGGCAGATAGGCCGAGCAAACTACTATCGATCTGCTCTGTCCCAGTATGTCTTTGAGGCATAGCTTTACCGCTGCTAGGTCTCTAGAGGAGAAGTTAGCTATTAGAGTGGACTCGATCCGTCTGTGCGTAGATGCAAGTCCTTGGGTTCAGTTGGTAGTCCCTTCTATAGAAAAGAGATCGTTCCACCCTGCCTAAATCTCTTACGCGACCCTTGTATGCCCAAGGTTCTTGTAGGAGGAATTTTGACGCAGATACATGAATCCAACCGAAAACGAACAAGATTTTGCAAGATTATTAAACAAATTAATATGCAACATGATTGAAAACGCCCTCTTATTGGCTAAATCCTATATCCATGCGCTTGTTGCCACATTAAAAATGTAGAAATTTCAATCAACCGACTGTAAGCATGGATTTTAAGATAGGGCAACATAGAGGCAAACGTTCAGGTTCATTATACTAGGTAACAAAAGTTCCCCGATTATTCCTATCCTTCATTTTTTTATAGCATAGTAAATGACGCAAATAGGTTCTAGTTAGTGAGCTGTGGAATGAAGAATTTTATTTTCAGTACATTTAACGAATATCATTGTGTTTGTCTAATCGTTAATAAAAAACAAGGATACCACATAGCCCGACGTAATCTGATCGCTTACCCGACAATGTGTTACCCGCAAAACGCGATTGGAAAGTAAATAATAAAATTTGAGGAAGTGAAACAGTGAATGGGTAACTAAAACAAAATAAATAAATAAAAAGATAGGGTTGGCTGAAATCTAGAAACGGGACTTCGTGTGAAGGGTTGCCGACTAGCTTCCAATGCGGAGCGGGGTGTGGATCAATTAAATAATTAAATATACAGCGCCACCTGCTTTTCCCTGCAGTACACGAAATCAATCGATATAACGAAAGCGGGAAAGTTTTACATACCTATAGCAATACAACTTGAAATATAAAAGTAAATAAGAAGGAAGGGCAGAAGTGAAACGCTTTGCTACAATCAGGTACGGGTTTTTAATTAGAACCAGATTAGAACAGGTTTGACTCTAGAGCAAGTTCGGAGTGGGTCTTCCGAAAACCCTGGAACACTGAAAAATATTAACACTGGAACCAGAACAAGAACAAAATAAATCGACCAGGAGACACTTGAACAGCAATAATACTTGAAGTGTAAATTAATAGACGAGCTTACTAAATGCAGTACCTTCGTAAATGGCCATTTAACCCCAGTGTATAAGTATTTTCGTATATTCAGTGCAGCATGTATTTTTGGGATATTAGAGAGATATAGATCATTAATTAAAGTTGAAGTAACAATACATAATCTGAAGGGCAAATTTAATATTATGGGATATAATATAGGTAATATAGATAATTAATTGAAATTGAAGTAACAATACATAACCTGAAGGGCAAATTTAATATTATATAGGTAATATAGATAATTAATTAAAATTGAAATAACAACACATAACCTGAAGGGCAAATTTAATATCGTAGTAGAAGACTGCGTCGCTGTGGTGATTTATTCCAACAAGGGGTTGGTAAGGTTTGATAGGTTCCAGATATTAAGACAATACAACACACTTATCAAACCTGAGTAGTCCCTAATCCCTTGAGGGGAACCTGAAAGATTGGATTGATATCTTCCAGTGTTTCCGATGGCTTGGGCACTAAAGTTCAGTAACCAGAAGTCACTAAAGCTTCCAATTGTCTAGCGGAGGCTGAAGACAGGAGTTACGACTTAAAATATACAGTAAGCTTAACGTTTAACTGTTTACTCAAAGTTGAGAACTAAAGCGTGACGATTGAAGGCCTGAAACAAATGGACGTTATGAGACTGGGCGTGGGGCGATAGATAGGTATGTCCAAAATTCGGAATTTAACCATATAATTACAGAAAACTATGCTTATACATAGGCAATAGAGAAACACAGAGAAGACGAATAAGAAAAACCACTTACCAAAATACTTTGGCCTTTAGGAACTGGACTAGCACAAACAATTGATCACGTAGCTCTTTTTCAGAATTCGGCAAAATGTGCTTGAGGAATTTTCCCGAACAGTTGATCAATCATGGAAAGTGCTCGACCTAAATGACCTCTGCTTGTCCCTTCAACGTACTTTAGAAAGGTTGTGTCAAAACTCCAAGGTGAAAGGTCCTGGGGAATTTTGATGGTAGTGGCATGGGACTAATTTGAATTAAGTTGATACAGGTCATTGACCTTATTTGGAGCGCTGTCAATCTAGTCAATCTATTCGGATCAGACAATCAGCTATTTTAATGTAGGTACCTAAATATTGTGATTTTATTTAATAATAAATTAATTGACTATTTATTTTAACCCTACTAAAAAGAAATCAATTCCATTATTTATCTTCTAACCCGGTAATTCTGGGAAGAATGAGAAGTTTGAAGAAAAGTTTGGCCACAACTATTGGAAAGAAAACAGTGGCTTGACGAAGGTATGTTATTCAGTGAGGCGAATACGCTTATTTCCTTCTATTTTGCCCCAGGAAAAATCATCCCGTAACAAATGGAATACAAAGACAACAGATGTTACGAGTTTCGACTTGACGAATTCACATGAGCTAGACAGAGACAGATATGTATATCGATTCGAGTCGGACACAAGGTAAAATTGAATTAAAAGATGTATTAAGTTTTCGCTCGGAATACAATACTTTAATTGACGCAGTGATGTGTTGGAATGATTTACTAATGACAAATTCGGCATCCTCGCATTTTTTAGACTCTGACGTCATAGTCTTAGTCCGAATTTTCGCAGCAGTTTAAAAATTCGATTTTGAAACATACTATGTTATTAGAATGACTAACACAATAATTTAAATATAAAAAACGAATTGCGGAGTCGTGGGAATTCATGTTTTTGTGTCTCCCTTTACAAATGAAGGCTCAGTTGTTATTGAACATGAAAGAAAAAGATCAAACACATCACATTGAAATACAATCATTACCTGGTTCTTTGCAAATCCCAATTAAAACATTTAAGTATTACTAATAGAAATATAAATCTACAAAGATGCGCACCGACAAGAAGAAATCAATACAGATTTGAGTTTTTGCCGATGCTGGTGACGCCGGACAAGTCGTATTTCAAAATTAATTGCCCAAGACAAGTATATAGGTAATCGTCGGTAGTCGATGGTGCGCAATTAAAACCAGTAAGAGAGAAAAGATGGTACGAATTTTACTACTTATGTATGTAGTCGGATAACCCTAGTATAGGATAATCCTTCTTATGTCGTGAATCGGGCCCGTAAATTCCAGAGGAGGCTCTTAATATGCAGGCGATGATGTTTATAGCTGATTAATGTTATCACTTTATAAAGAAGGTGACCGTGTTGGGTTTGGCTTTTTTTTTTTTTAGAAAAACTGGCGTCGTTGTATAGATGTTGATATACGTGATTTTCTTTTCGTTTGGATTCTTGTTACATGAAAATGATCATATCAAGGATATTATCTATAATTATTTTTATTTAAGTTTTAGATGGCATTGACAGAGACATAACATGATTTCTTATGAAGTAATTAGTTTTAAGATAATTTTTTTAGTAAATTATAATCTGACAATTTTCTTTTCATGTCAACGCCTGCATGGTTTATCTAATGCATAATTCATCCACTGGCAATAAAAAAAGGTTAAAAATCTCAACTTCAAGTCGTTTATAGTCTCGCCAATGGTTTCCCAGAACCCTTCCAATATTTGCCTCGCTACCTATAGTTACAGGTTAGAGTTAAAAACGTTTCCGATCGTAACAAAAGGTCCCACTTAAACAGTATGCAGCCAGTTCTTTCTTTTAAAGACTATAACGTGGTAATGGGCCGAGGTTGAAGTATGTTTGTTTTTGCCCGCACAAGCGTACAATCAACGGACAATCACATATTTAAAATTGTTTGTTTCCACCTCTTCGACCATGGGAAAAATGGAAAAAAAGGACATTAAATAGGGGCCCCGGGATGGGCGTGATTATCGGATTATCGGGACGATCAGAAAAACTACTCGACAATGAAATCGACGGGTTTTTAACTGCGCGACAAACGGTCATCAAAACGATTCGAAAATTGCCGGGGATCGGATTTTTGCCTTCGGAAATCGGTATTTTTGCAGACAAATACTCACGAAACGTTTCTATGGCTTTGATAATTACTGGCCGATACTGTTTTTCTCTGAACCTGGGATCTGGCTTCTGTGGTTAAGTGGCATAAAATAATAGAGAGGCTGCGACGAAGTATCAATACATTGAATGTCTTGAAATCATAAGATTGCGAATTAAAAAAAAAAAAAAAAAAGTTAGGTATTTCGAATGGAGAATTTTTATATACTCCACGTCGGACACAAGATATAATTAATTAATTAAAAGATGTACTTAGGGCCGGTATTTCAATGTCACCTTAAAGTAGAGAATAACGTTAAGTCATCCTTAATAGAAGCTTCACCGTATAGCAAAGTTCCTTTAATTCAAGGTGGATCTTAAGCCACCTGAATGAACTGATTTCAAGTTCACCTTAACGTTAAGGGTTTCTTAGGTAAGTTTTGATCTTAAGGTAACATTGAAATACCAGCCCTTAGTTTCCGCTCGGAATACAATATTTTAATTCGACGCAGTCATGTTATACTTCCATATCAACATTCTAGCAGCACCTCACTGACAGAAATTTGTTGAATTTCGGTTTTGTGTTTTTCTATATGTATCAAACATATGTAGGGGGGGTCAAAATAATTGAATACATTTTTTTATGCGTAAAAAAGGGCACTTCAGTCTAAATAATCATCATAAATAAATATTTATAAGAAAAAACTTAAAACGTTCATTCTATCTAAAAAATCACCAATTCGGAGATACTTAGGTATACAGGGTGACAATTTGAAAAGTAGCAATCAGCAATATCTCTTAGACAAAAAATACTATCAGAAAGATCTCAAATACGTATTGGGGGATTGGAGGGGGAACCAAAATGAGACACTTTTCGAGCCTCACCCCTTAGGGGGTAGCTACCCTAAGTTATTTTTTTTTAATACAAACCTGCCTTGTGCTGCACATCGTTCGATAGCTCGTTGCTTTCCCTCTACCGTCTTATAGCAAAATCTTTAATTGTACGAACATTTTTGAAAAAAACACCATTTCCAACAGTATTCCATTGTATTTTAGAATAGTCATTTGTATTTAAGAAATTTATTCCATTATTCATGGGGGATTTCTTAAATACAAATGAGCAAATGACTATTCTAAAATACAATTGAAGCTTTCTAAATTACTGTTGGACATGGTGAAGTAATTTTGACTATCTCTAAACAAAAAAAAATCTGCCATAAAAGTCTCCGATATACATCGACCAAATCATATGTTTATTGTAATTCTATCTGCTTCTGCATGCCTCCAAAGAGGAATAAAAAACCTTCCAAAGGAGGTATCAATTTCGGAAAAAGTAACTTTTATTTAGGAAAATGTAAATTCAAATTCGGAAAAAGTAAATTCAAATTCGGAAAAAGCAAATTCAAATTCGAAAAAAATACATTCAATTACGGAGAAAATAATGTTATTTCTCATAGAATTGATATTTTGAATTGATTTAGTCCTTTATCTATTTAAAAAATCAAAAAATTTTTCCATATCTTTGAAAGAGACCCGATTTTTAAACCATAAAAGAAAGAAAAAAATTACCAAACCTACGAAATAGAAGAATCAGATATTGAATTAATAGATCCAAATAAAGAAATATTTATAAAGGAAAAAGAACATTCGAGTGACATCAATTTATCAAGACAAGATGTTGTTATGAAGTTTCAATGTTACACTTGCAAAGCTACATTTAAAACCAAATAAAATTTGAAACATCATTCAATAACACATTTGAATATTTGTCCTTTCGAATGTAACACAGTACAAAGCGAAAAAAAATTAGTTACAGCGACACATATCAACACTCTTAGATATTTTCCTTTTAAATGTGATACTGGTAAGACAAAATTTGAAGGAAAAGGTGATTTGAACGCACACATATAAACACACTCGGACGAGAAGAATTTTAAATGCAACATTTGCAAAGCAGAATTTAAAAGAAAAGGCAGTTTGAAGAGACACTAACTAACATACTTGGATGAGAAGAAATGCTACATATGCAATGCAAAATATAAAGAAAAATGTAAATTAGCAAAATTTAAACAAAAAAGTAATTTGAAAAGTCACATATCAACAGACTTTGATAGTTATCTTTTTGACTGTGACATTTGCAAAGCAAAATTCAAAGGAAAAAACTGTTTGAAGAGACACAAACAAACACATTCTGATATTTATCCTTTTAAATGTGACACATGCAGTGCAAAATTTGAACACAAGCGTAGTTTGAAAAGCCACATATTAACACACTCGGATGAGAAGAATTTTAAATGTAATGCAAAATTTAAAAGAGAAAACGATTCGAAGGAACACATATTGATACACTTGAATATTTAATTTTTTTGAATGGGACATTTGCAAATCAAAATTTAAACAGAAACGCAATTTGAAGATACACAAACTAACACATTCGGGTATTTATCCATTTGAATGTAACACTTGCAAGGCAAAATTTAAACAAAAAGGTAATTTACAAAGGCACATTTCAACACACTCGGATATTTATCCTTTCGAATGTGACACTTGCAATGCAAAATTTAAGCAAAAACATATCATTTGATTCACTTAATAGTAACATGTGTTTCGCTCCGCGATCTTTGAATTCGGCCACAAAATTCACCTGTTCCGGAATAAGGAAAAGGGTGACAATTTTACGATAGTTGGTTATCGGATAGGTGGATATTTGATGACCCATCGGGCATCAGTATCAATATGCAAATCGGTACACTGAGATATAGATAATGAATCAACTTATTTACTTCTTATAAATAGCTAAAATCTCAGGCATAGTCCGAGGCAGATCCAAGACTTCGGCTTAAGCATTGAATATAAAAAAAAGATTCCGAAATCGGTAAATCGTTACATAATTGTTTCGGAATGATGTTTTTGGAGAATCAAGAAGTCAGAGATTTCTTTGTTTTTGAGTTGTTAGCTATTCAGCCGAATCACGAAGTTCTAGTTAAATTTTCAGATTATCTAATCGACACATGGCATATGCCTCGATAGACCTGGATAAGAGAACAAATGCCTGTGAATCTTTCCATAATCATTTTGGTAGATCTTTTTATTTTGCGCATCAAAATACATATTTACACTTTTTTAGATTCATTAACTCATATGCAATGCGAAATCTGTCAACATCATAAGGTAAGTTTTATGGGAAGTAGGTTGGGTTTCATGATTTGGCCGAATTCAAAGGTAGGATTACTGCAGCTACCTGCTATGTGGCCGAATTCAAGTATGCCCGTTTCGCTCATACGAGCATCATCGGACCTACAAAATAATATATGTAGAAAAATTATTACGGGCGGCTAGCCCCCAGACAAACGGGGCGGGGGTTAGGCAATAAACACATTTGGTTTCCTCTGTGTATTTGAGACTTTTATGACAGAATTCTTTTTAGTAAGAAATAGTCAAAATTATTAGTTTTGAAGGTGCTTACTTTTAAATATTAATATCTCAAAAACTAATCGTACGATTTAGATTTTGCTATAAAACTGTAAAGGAAAATCAACGAGCTATCCAACGATGTGCAGCACTAGGTAAGTTAGTATTGAAAAAAAAAGTTATAAGTTATGGAAGCTACTCCTTAAGGGGTGAGGCGGGGTGCCTCATTTTAGTTTCTCGTCCAAGCCCTCAATTCCCCCGATAGTATTTTTTGTCTTAAGAGATATTCCCGATTACTATTTTTCAAATTGTCACTCTATATGTACGTATATAGTGCGGTGGCATTGGTGATTGTGTTCCGTTTTCCTATTCCGATATACATTCACGTTTTCTATTTTAATAAAAATAAAGGCGCAAAATCGGTCCGCGATCATAGTTCAACTAATATCAGAAGTTTTAATATTTTTTATTCAAGGAAAATAATTAAAATCTAAGAAATTTCCAGGGGGGGGGGGGTCGAGTGACCCCCCTGACCCTCCCTGTGGGCGCCCTTCAACATAGAATAGGAGAGATAGTACCGTACCATGAAAAGTAAGAATCATTCTAGTTCTAGTTCTTGTGACAGCTTTTGAAAGAAAATTCATTTCTTCAATAAGGGTTCGTCCTTGACGGTCTTTGGTTGGTTATAGGGGGGATCTAGGCGCTCTGGTCTGTTGGCTCATTATGCACCTCAATTTCCTTCTGGCCCTACAAAAGTCCTGTTCCCTGTATCAGGCCTAATAGCCCTTGGACAAGATGTTTAGGCGGTAGTCTATTCCCGGTCTGAATTACTCCGTCTGTATCTTTTGTGGGCAACATAGTCATATTTGATGTGGGAGGCTGTTTCGTCTTCGTCTCCATATGGTCTGCATACAGTGGGTCCATTGCATATCCATATCCTGACAGTGTCCTGTCAAAAGTCCTATCACTTGTCTCATCGGTGTGCGCACATCTGTTGTTAGTTTCGTTGATGGCTTTCTTATTATAGCCCTTGCGCGATTTTGTCCAGGTGTTGTATTCCAACGGGCCAAATGTTGTCTTTTGGACCAGTGTTTATTTTACCACTTGGATCAATTATCCAAAACTAGGCCTGGGGCCTATACATGTCATTGTAGCTCCGGCTGTCGCCACCCCATCTGCTTTTTCGTTACCCTCTATCCCTGAGTGGTCAGGGATAAAAAAAAAATCGGAAATCTATTCTATGCAATGGAAAATATATGACTATACCATCATTCTAGAATACGTACATCAAACATATTTATTTACCTTGCATCTCTGATTCTGATTTGAGTATGAACCTCCGACAATTTAAAAGATTTGATGCTGAATTATATTTAAATCAACTTCCCTATTAAATTATTACATCCTACTCTTATGATGCTGGTGGATGTCTTCAAAAGGTTGAGCTAAGACAATAGACGTATCAAAATATACGGCCGATACCTAATATTGTACTTATTAACTGTACCACAGAAGAACTGTAAGTTGGCTGAATTAAAAGTGAGATCAACCCAAGTATCAAACCGATCTATAAGCAGTTGAAAAGTTGCTGGCGCATTTTTGAGTCCGAATGGCATTCTCATATAACGAAAAATACCAAACGTTGTTGTAAGCGTTATTTCTCGCGATCTGGCTCCCAAACACTAACTTGATGGTAACCGGATCTGAGATCAATGGTTGTCATATTAAAAGTCTGTTTCGTAGCGTGTAATAGTTCATCCAATCGCGGCAGCGGATAGCTATCAGTTACTGTAAAAGCATTAAGTTTCTCTCCTATATGAGCTTGGGAACAACAAACATCATGCCCTCAGAAAATATCAGAAACGTGTGATCATAGAACATTATCAATAAGTCTCGAAAACTAAACCAAACAGCGAAAATCAGTAGAAGAATCCAAGCTAAGAGCAGAAATCCGAAAATTCCTGTATAACACTAACAATAAAATCAGCCAGCAGACAGTAGAAAAGCCATAGATAAAGTGATGCGAGGAATATGTTTCAGGGATTATATCAGGGTCCTTATTCTTGAAACAGGGGAGTAGCGTTTGTTTGTTTGTTTGTGTCGCACTAACTTGAACTGAGCGCAAAATTTCAGGTTTGTAGCGTTACCAGTTCAGCTTTTGAACAATAAATATTCTGACACAAACGAACGGAGTGTTTTATTTTTAATTTGTGAGAAGATTATAATTATTTCTATTCCGAAATCGAATTTGTTTTATCAAGTGATTAAGCTGGTGGAGAGAACTGTGACGTTGCAGGCAGCCACTTTTCTATACAAAGGAATAATAGAGGGAACAGGGAACCGTCAGCAGATGTGGTGTTTTTGAGATTTAATTCTAGGCTACCCTTTTTTACTCCTCCTCGAAAGCAAGTACAGGTTGAACATGAATAAACAGTTTGGAACAAACTGCACGTGACAAAAGAATACTCGTCAGTTTATTGTCATAACACAAACGAACGCCCCAAAGCAGGAAGTCCTGTTCCGAACAACATAAACAAGCAAACCTCTTGAGTGGCTGGGAACCCATAGAAGTGGATTATTGTTTTCCTTAGCAAGTTGCTTCAGGCCAGTGAGGCACTGCATCGTCATTCGGGAACTGATGCGATAGGAACCCAGCGCTTTTAGTGTTACTTGGCTATCCATGAGAAGAGCTAAATTCGCACAATGCTTTGTTGGATGCACGTATGTATAGCGAAGACTTCTGCCTCGCTAGGGTTTATTTATTCAAATTCATTATTCAAACAGTTTAAGGGTTAATTTTTGCGCAACACTTCTGCAAGAATATGCAATACACTTCATGCCCTGTCCAGCTTGTAGCCCTGACATCAGTCAAATCGACGAGTCAGGGACACATGTCATAAATAACGAACTTCTGGAACTGAGATCGGATTACGTGACGTCGACTTACAACTTTGAAAGACCGTATGGGATCAAGTGCGACCCTAACATGCGGGATAAGATAACGCATCCTCTGCTGCTTGATGGACGGGTTATGTACACCGACGGCTAAAAAACAAAAATCGGGCTTCCAGTTGAACAAAACGTGCTCTTTGCTCACACGACAAACCAACAAAATGGCGTGGACTTTTGTCTCCAGAAAATTCTGAGTGGTTGGCTTACAAATACGGGGACTTACGACCAAATCCAAGTTTTCTCCCAAAACCAATTAAGCCAACTACCACTTGAGTTCCCAACGCCTCTAAAATCCCACAAAAGGTGGATGTTCCAAGGAACGCAGCAAAGAGGATCGCTGGTAAAATCTGCCAAACAACTTGTTGCATGCTCAATGTGCGAATTTAAAGAGAACGACCCTTTTTGGGCAATTTATTAGGTGTGCTCATATGAAAAATTCCCCAGAATTCTATTGTTTTCCCAGATGCCCTCTGGTGCCAGATTTCCGGTCTTGACCAGGAAAAAGAAACAAACAGCTTGAAACGAACAACCCAAACTACCTTGATGACCAACAAAACTCAAAGTTGTTATCTAATTTTCTCCCCTAGCACTAATTAATTAATTAATACTCATCATTCACCCGGTCTTTAGTCTAAAAACTATCAAAAAGACCACACGTTCAATGATAGCAACGTAGTAGCAACAAAAGTCAAGAAACCTCGGCAACAGCGCTGCCTGAAACGGATCAACAAGGGTCCCATAACCACACTTATTCGGCGAAAATAAATAACCGGGAAAATGTAAATATTAGTGCAAATAAGGGTGAAAAAGCTATTTAAAGGGTGTGAAAGTGATTTGTGATGTTGCAGAATTTTCAATAATGGAAAATACGAGACTGTATTGCCAATTGATATTTATTAGGAAGTAAATAAACATTTTCACCAACAGTTAGGGTCTTTTAGACAACTTTCGTGAGCTAAATAAAATAGATTTCGATCCTATTAGTAGGGCTTTATCATTCTAAAACTACCCTGTCATCTAAATACAAAGAATTAACTCAGTCTTATCCCGAAAAATATACCTTTGTTCAACACCCACATATTGTTTTGCATTCAATCAAAAAGGTAGAAACCTAGTGAAATCCAATGAGAAACCTATCAATCACCGAAAAATATTAATCCTCAGGTATAAAGTTTCATAAATGCCCTCACAAATACCTGAATTAATCACTGAATTCATTCGAAATCTCAGGTACGTACTAAGGCAAAATTTGTACGTAACAGAAGGTTTATTCCAGCAAGATGTTGGAAACTTGTTGGTAGCATCAACCCAACAAGCAAATTCTGTTATTGCCCTACTTTTCAGCAGTCGCGCGATATTTGTCTAGTCATCAATGGTATTTCTACCTATTTTAGCTGTGAATTTGAATATCTATATACATAAAACAAAGTCGGGTTGGTTACAGAACTTATAACTCGAGAACGGCTGGACCGATTTTTATGGTTTTTGCCTTGTTGTATTTGTCTTTGCCCCGAAAAACATAATAACTATTGAAAACACGAAAAACAAATTTATTATTATTGCACAAGGATATCGGCGAAAATTTCGAAGTGCGCGACATCTATCAACATATCTGTGAGTTTCAAATAGGGGTGATCTCTAAAAATTATTTATAGATAATCCGATTTCTTTTAAATTTAACGGTGGGTGAAACTACGGCGAAAAGGTAGTAAGCATATAGAAACGTCAAACATATCTAAGACATAATCATAATGACATAAATATCATTCGAATCAGGCATTTATATTAATGTTTATGGATGACTCAAGAATCACATGGAGGTCTTTTGAACCTAATTAATGGATAGTTGGTTACGCTGTGATTGGTTTAGGTTTAACGTATTGTTTTAAGTTCAAAAACTTTTTTAGAATGTTCTCTTGAAGCCTTGAACACAAAACCAATAACAATTATCCTTTTGTATTCTCCCTTTTAATTTCTTTATTTTATAATAATTATTTTCAATTACCGCCAATAAAATCCGATTCTTACGTTCACAATTCCGAGAAGAATAATGTTTATTTAGCTACTAAGTAATAACCGAGGAAATTAAACTGGTCTATGGAATTCTAATTGAGCATCCAGCGAAATAAAAAAAAAATAACTAATAATAATAATAAGATGCTCACATGCCCCAAGTCTTGAAAAATAAAAATGTTTCCACTGAATAATAACTGATTAATACATTGTGACTGTGGGAAACCGTATAAGTTTTATTGCTCCCGGTGTGCCTGCTTCTTTGATTTTACGGCCTGCAACAGGTTTATCATATCCCGGGCGAATCGTTTTAAATCTAAATGTAGCTGGCGTACTTTGTTTTATTTTCCATCTTCAGTTTAAAATGTTTTAATAACGATATAACGAGGCATATGGCATGATGAATAAATTCGCTTTTAAATCAGGACTCGCATAGGTACACCTACTGGTTTTATTGGGACTGACGTTGGGAGTAAAATGATTTCTTCCGTTTGCGTTCGCGTTGGTCTTGTTAGGCTTTAAGTTGAATGAGGTTTTTAAAATTTTGATTAGTTAATTATAGAGCCGTAAAAGAGCATAATAATCTGATCAAGTTTCTTGATATTATAGTAGTTTCGGAGTCTTGAATTTATTAGAATCATGTAGAGATTCTTGCTAATGAAAATAATGAAATTGGAAGTAGGTACTAATAGTGTATAATCTGTATAGTTTTCTAATGGGTAGTCATTATAAAAAATAAAATTTATTTTATTAATAAATTCGCCTCCACAGTAACCAACTCACCATAAATATTCCGCTACACGTCCCTGGATTTATAGCGTAATTAATAACGATTTTATTGGTTTTCGATTCAATTTTATGTATGTGGAATTATGACATGTTATGGTACATTAATTATTAACTTAAGCTGCTGGTAGAAGATTAATTGCCCCGTTTGTTTTTCGCCGACATTTGCATATCTATCAACAAGATTGAGACATTAAAACATTTTTCCGAGACAATGTATTACGGAAACTGTATCAAGTTTTATGACGAATAAAAGCAGTCAATAATTTTAGAGGTGCATTCATCTGAGCAGTGAAGCAACTTCCGCGCAACTTTGACGTTGGCTGATCATGTTGCGACAACCTCGATACGACACTATAATTTGGTGAATAACGTGTATGACGAATGACCTAGAAATCACATTTCAATCATGGAAGAAAGCGCTTAACTTCTTTTCAACAATCCTACTTCAAACTTGAAGGTTTTTGTGGAAAAAGCGACCTGGATTCTGTTACTTTAGTGCCACTTTTTATTTACTATCCAAAGTATTGACATGCATTCACAGTTTCGTCTAGCAGGATGTTGCCAATAAATGTATTGATTTGTTGTTCAATAATCATCGGCTATAGAAGGTTTGCCTTACTCATAAAATCGAGGGGTAAACCACTAGTGGAAATCATTGTTTATTTTTGTGGGAATCACATAGGAATCCATAGGCAACTGCTGAGAATCATGTGGTAATCGCTGGGAATATCATCTCATTCTTACCCAGAAATCGCATATCATACATTTTAAACGATACAGTGTACCGGTCAGTTGTGGATTGCAATTTGAAATGAATTTGATATCCCAAGGAGTTTCCCAATAACTGAGCCAATAACTGAACCTAAGACTACCAAGAGTTTAGAACTTGAAGAAGAAGAAGAAGAAGAAGAAGAACGAGATGAAGACTAGGCCTGTTCTCACAGAAATCACAAACTAGTCAGAGCGTTTTTGATTGATCAAATCACAAACAACCAGTTTTCAGACTATTTTTCAACCAATGAAATTATCTCTGACTGGTTTGCGATTTCTGTGAGAACAGACCTACAGTATGACAATGTTGTAGATCACAAAAATGAAAACATGAATCTTGAAACCTCTCTCGAATCCGACTTGCCAAAAGAAGACACAGAATTTCTTCACACATCAGGGTTTAGCAATTGCGATTCGCTACTATTAAGAGATTATTCAGGGCTCAACTTTAATTTTTTCAGAGAAGCAGGGACGTTTGTCTATCGAGTATTTAGAGTTATGGGAATGTCTCTGAAAAAGACACAAAAGAAAAAGTCGGGAATTCAAGACAATAAGAACTTGAAAAGGAAAAATGGAGTAAATACTAGGCAGGGCGAGAAGCAGAGACGATAGCACATCTGAATAAGAATCAGAAATAAGTTTGTCGAGTGAAACCCTAACTGAAGATGTCTCTGATTCAGATGAAAATCCTAGTGAAATCAAACAACATTCAATATTTCAGATCCATATTATCAGTGTAGACACGTAATTGGATCTAGGGCTCAACAACTATTCATACCTAGAATAAAATCGGTGAGGGTGTAGACAACCATGGAAATAAAAGTTGCTAACTTTTGGAAGAGTTGCAAATACAGAAGTTATCAAATCTTCAGTGGAAAAAGACCTATCAATGCGATCGAAGCTTAACAATTAGACATCGTTTTCGTAATAAAATCGGATGATTGTAGGAAATCAGGTAATCAATTGGGAATGACATAGAAATCCCCAGAAAAAATTGAAATCACCTGGTAATCATATAAAAATATCGGAAAATCAATGGCAATCAGTTACAA
Source organism: Ceutorhynchus assimilis (assembly GCA_917834065.1). Lineage (NCBI taxonomy): Eukaryota > Metazoa > Arthropoda > Insecta > Coleoptera > Curculionidae > Ceutorhynchus > Ceutorhynchus assimilis. The sequence continues at coordinate 24,410,112 of OU892284.1, read as the reverse complement.
TTCTTGGGATGGGAATACATGGGATTCATTGATCAGTGATTGCCAAATATGGAAATCGTTGTACATTTGTAAGCATAGTGGTTGACCCCTCGCATAAAATATTGCTGCTACACCAATTGTAATCTGTACATAATTTGCAATGTTAACTAGTAGGGCCAAAACTGACCTTAGATTCATTCATTTATTTATTCTTTGTCGGCACCGACTCAAACACCAATGCCAGGGAATTTATCACACCCCATCTGGAAATTTATGCCGAACCCATCTATGGTAGGGATCTTTTTCGTGCATCACATAACTGATACACGGGACCAACAGTCCATCTTCCGAAAGATGCCATTCTTGCTCATACCAAATTCCAAATATTAACATCGACCCGTGCTTACATGGCAAGAGGCAGAAAAGCTAACCTCTAGACCACAACGCCGATGAGTTATATTCGCCGTCAAAGTTAGAACTTGATTTCATTTGTCGAATATCACTACGTCACAAAACTGTTAACCTAACTTGAGATTAATAAAATCCTACAGTCGGCTTCGGTTCCTGAATTCTGATTTCCCATAAAATGATAAAGTATTGGTGAAAAATTAAAATTCCTTCCGTTTGTCTGACATATTTATACTGCCTGTATGTGTCTGGTTAGAGCTGCCAACTAATTTATGACTTGATCCTAGTAAACTCGGTCGTCAGATATTATGAGGCCTAATCGTTGTCGGATGGCGTCACTAATCCGACTTTTCAAAGATTATGCACAATACAACAGACTTCGCGCTGCTACTTTAAAATAATATAATCTTTAATAGATCGTTGCGCCGATCTCTGGCACAATCTTTTGCAGCTTTCGAAAATGCCTACCAACATCATCATTGCGCGAGTGTACGCGCCTACATCAGATACATCTGAAGAAGAAATTCAAGAATTTCAGGAGCAGCTGAAAATACCCTAAAACTAACAGACTCAAACGAAATAAGTGATACACGGTGACTCAGAGTAAATTTTACTTTTCGAACGCGTCTTATTCATCCAACTCAATATTTGGGGGTTAGCGCTGACAATTTGCGGCGACTAATCAGTAAACATGGAGCAGTGGTCGAACGAGCAACGCGCGTTTATGATCGAGGCGTTTTTTAAATTAAACGATCCTATGCCGCGGCACGGTGGATTTTTGTAACCGTAACACTATTCGGCATGATGCTCCGTCAAAAAAATTATTGAAATCGTGGGTTCAAAGAATCAGACAAAGTGGTAGAGTGGCAAATCAGAAGCGTCCCGGCCAACAGAAGTCCAACATTGAGATTGTGCGACGAGATGCGACTGAAAATCCGAAGCGCTCAATTCGAAAACATTACCGGGACGCTTCTGATTTGTCACGGTAACACCTTGAACCCACAATTTCAATAATTTTTTTGACGGAGCATCCCGTATATGCCGAACATTGTAACGGTTATAGAAACGTCACCGTACCGCGACGTATGAATCGAACGCCTCGACCATAAACACACGTTGCACGTTCGACCACTGCTTGATGTTTACTGATAATCCGCACGTAACTGGTGTAAAATGCCATCGCTAACCCCCCACAAATATTCGGTTGGATGTATACTTGGCCAATCATAAAACTGGTACATGCATTTTCCTATGTGTTGTATTGTGTAAATCGACCTTTATTATCATCACAAAAAGAATCAAGTCAGTGTCATCTTTAAATCAAACAAAATGCCACCGCACATTCGACAATGCCGAATGTCAAAAACTGTCTAACCCAATGAACTATAACCAAAAACTGGAATGCGAACACATATTGACGAACGTGAAGCCTAGTGCCGCTGCTGCGGAGGGGATACCTGTTTTTGTCGCACTCATTATGTTAAATGGCGGAAATTGCTTCCAACACGTATTCCAATTGATGAAACCTGTGACCTGTGAAGGTAAATATGATAAAACTTTCCAAAACGTCATATGTCAGCGAGCAACAGAAAAAAACAACATTCCCCTTTGTGGCATCTGTCTTTCATGGCTGCATTTTTTGGCAGATATGGCAATGTGTGCGTATTCCAGTTTTTGACTATAGTTCATTGGTCTAACCTGAATTTTTTAGAAGGAACATTTTATTGTTAAGCTAGACTCACACTAGGCAAATTTAAAAAATAGCTATTGCCTGTACCAGTTTTATGTTTGGCCAAGTGTACCTACAGGGAGTGTTCGAAAAGGAAAATATATACTCTAAGTCACCCTGTATATAGTTTAGGAAGATTTCAACGCAAAAATAAAAAGCATTGGTTTTTGAAAATTCTGGTTACTTAACGTAGGTGTATTCTTAATTCGGGATATCCATATTGTGGAAGGTGCCAGACTGTCGAATAAAAACTGAATGATAACTCGGCGTGTCTTTGTTTCTAATGATTTTGTGTTTAATTCAGTTTACATGCGATAACAAAGAATCCAATATTTTTTTGGGTTAATCAAAATACAATATAACGACGATAAGGGTCCTTACGCTTCCGATTGCTGTAACTACCCTGCAGCACCATTAAACTGCGATTCGTAAAACGTAGAAGAAAATAGACCCATGGAAGGACTGATCTGAAGCTGCTCAGGGACCATAGAAGAAGATACAAAAACGATCCTGGTCTAGTGTCAAAAATTCAAACGAAATATATCAACCAAAACAATGGGAATCATCAGAAATGAATGACCGATTAAGCATACAATATATCAGAAATATTGATGGAGAGGCGTTGAGAGTGTGAGATTCAGTTAACGACACTTTCAAATGGAAATTTGCATTCCAAATGCAAAGGAAGAGTGGCTAGCAAAACAATAGACGGAAGCTCAGAATTTGAGATAAGACACATTAGACCTGAACAAGATGAATTCATTAATAAACACATAAAAAAAATTATAGACGAGGACGGACCACAGAACCCTCCGTTTCTGTTCAACAACTCACCATCTGAGCCAAGAATGTTGGAGAACGAAATTTTTCACGCCATCAAAAAACAATGACAATAAAGCTTCAGGCCTGGTCGGTTGTCCTGTATAGTGTGGAAGTAAGAACAATCAGCAAAATTGAAGTTATTGAGATATAGGCGCTAAGACGAATGTAGAAGATTTTGTGGGTTGGCCATTTTAGGAATAAGAATGAACTTCGATTGGCTAAACTACAAGATCGAGAACTTATCGAACATATCTTGCAAAGGAGCATTTCCTAACTTGGTCACATTATACGTGGAGAACGATTTTGTTTCCAATGATGGCAAGCAAGTACTAGGAAGAAAGCTCCGTAACATTCGTCAATAAGAGTCCATGATTTCTCGATAGATGTGTAGGATGTGTAAGATGCTTGCCACGAGGACAGCAGAAACTTCAATGGCAATATGCTCACCGCTGGGTCTTCATTCTTGAAACAGGGGAGCAGCATTCCCAGGAGAACGAGTGTTCCCTTTTGTGTTACTTATTATTATCATGTGCATATCATTAGGAAAGACGGAACACTCGCTCTCCTGGGAACGGTGCTACCCTGTTTCAAGAACAAGGAACAGGTCCTTATTTTTGAAACAGGGGAGCAACATTTCCAGGAGAACGAGTGTTCCGTCTTTCTCAATGATATGCAAATTGTAATAGAAGTAACAAAGACGGAACACTCGTTCTCATGGGAATGCTGCTCTCCTGTTTCAAGAATAAGGACCTTGATGTGGAGCTTGGTGGTGAATAAACTACAAGGAATACGGAACTACTTGGGTTTGCACAGCGTTGAATATGCCGATGACATTGTCATTATAGCAAGAGGAAAGTTCTAGGGCGCCCTGTGTGAACTCTGACAAACTGAGCTTAAAGCAACGGAGGAATGGTGCCGAACAGTGGGACTGGAGATAAACCCATCTGTACTAGCCAGGTCGAATGACCTATAAAAGTACTGGAGCAAACAAAAGGGTCGTGGATCGCTGAGGTGTTAAAGGAACTCAAAATGTATTTTCTATTGTATAAAAATACAGTTTTTTAGTTTATATTGACCAGAATATTGTGGAAAACACGAAATTACTGTAGTAATAACTGAAAAATGGGTAATGTCATTAATGATCTTTTGAATCTGACAGACAGTATTAGGATAAGGAGAACAACAAATGTTATTTTGAGCATCAATCAAGAATCGAGACAATCAATTGGGTAATATTCAATAGAGCAAAAATTAGCAACACTTTTAGTTTTAGAGCAAGTATAATATTTTCTTTGTGAGAATCTAGAGCAAGGAGCAACACTTTCACTTTTAGAGCAAGTACAATATTTTCTCTGTGAGAATCGAGCAGCACTTTTTTACTTTCGAGCACGAAAGAACTCATCTGAGTACTAAGTATTATTTTACTTTTACATTCTAGAATCTTATTTCGGATTCCATTTGTCGCGGAGCGAGGATCAAGAGCAATTTTTCTGCTACCGACCTGGTTCTTAGCTGTACTTGTACAGGGTGTCCGAATTTGGATGGTTTTAATAGGAAACGTCAATTTCTGAGCGAGATACAAAAAAATGAACCTCCCACTCCGAGACTCAAATTTCATGAAATTTTGATTGGTGCAAACCGCATTTTGATATCTTCAACCGTTTAGCCGCTAGAGGGCAATTCTCGATTTTGAGCAATACTGTGAAATCTTCATAACTTTTTTGTTTATAAAAATAAATAATTTCCGCAAAAACTCCCTAAAGGCACTTTTTCAAACAGAATTCAATGACGTTTTCAGTTTTTTTCTATTGAGCCTCGATTGGAAGATATTGACCAAAATCCGATTTTTTTCAATGGGACACCCTATATATCAATAGCTCACTTAAAAGCTCTGCTTTTCCTGATTTCAATGATATAAATTTCGATAGTTTCATCTCTAACAGTTTTCGAAAAAAAAATTGGTTCGTTTTTTTCCATAAGAAAGAATGTGTTAAAAGAGGTCTTTATATTTGTAAGGAAAATGAGAAAGGTCTCTTTCTAACTCATTGTTTCTTATGACAAAAACCAAAATATTTTTTTTTCTGGAAAGCTGTTAGAGGTAAACCCATCGAAATTTGTATCATTGAAATCAGCAAAAGTAGAGCGTTCTAAAGAGCTATTAATGTGTCCCATTGAAAAAATCGGATTATGGTCAATATTTTGAAACCGAGGCCCAATAGAAAAAAACTGAAAACGTCACTGAATTCTGCTTAAAAAATGGCTTCTAGGAAGTTTTTACGGAAATCAGTTATTTTCATAAACAAAAAAGTTATGAAGATTTCACAGTATTGCTCAAAATCGAGAATCGCCCTCTAGCGGCTAAACGGTTGAAGATATCAAAATGCGGTTTGCACCAATCAAAATTTCAAGAAATCCGAACCCCGGAGTGGGGGCTTAATTTTTTTGTATCTTGCTCAGAAATTGACGTTTCCTATTAAAACCATCCAAATTCGGACACCCTGTACTTAGAGATTATTTTGCTATTTTTTTGAGGGAGATGCAAGGAGCCCTTGCGCGAGAGAGAAAACATGTGTTTTTCCTGTTGAACGGGCTGGGGCTTCATCTTTTTTATATTTGTAAAATAGTAAATAGGGAACGATCCATATAAGAATAATAATATGTTGAGAGTTTTCGCAACGCCATCAAAAACCACCGTAGTGTCTTTCACTAAGAGGAGAAAACTCTCTAGAATCAGGGACATTCGAATACACGGGACTAATATTACACTGGTGACAGAAGTCCAATATCTCGACATTACGCTGGACTGTAAGCTCAGATGAAAATAACACATTGAGGGAGTTGTAACCAAGGCTAAAAGGGCCCTCATGCTGTGCCGAAACCTTGCAAGCGAAACTTGGAGATGCAAACCAGGAATCTTGAGATGGATGTACACCATGTGAGAGCAACCCTACTATACATATCAATGTTCTGGTTCAAAGAAGTTTAGAAGCAGAACACAAGAGCAGCTCTCAACATACTACAGCGCATGGCATGCACGGGCATCACGGGCGTAATAGAAACTTGTCTTACAGCAGCAATCGAGAGAATTGTAGGTCTTGCACCTCTTCATATCGTGGTGGAAGGGGCTGCTAGACGAGCAATAACTGGAATCACGAGAGAGGAGCTAACGAGGCAGGTTGGCTTGGAAGGACAGTAGTAATAAGAAGCAGAGAAGAATGGAAAGGAAATACCACATCCCATCCATTTTTACAATGCAGCAGAAAGTCGTGAAATTGTATACTGATCTGTCAAGAACTGAACAAGGGACCCGAGCCGGAGTACTTGGGCCTGAAGTCCAGTTCTCCGAAGCAATGGGAAAACACTCAGACAATCTTGACAGAAACTACAAAAAGAGAGATTGTCATATTCTCAGACAGTCAAGCAGCCATCAAAGCGCTGGGCTCACCAATAATCAGCCTGGACAAGTTAAACAAATTGGGCAAAAATAACAAACTATTCCTCCAGTGGATAGCGGGACACGCAGTGAGCACAGGTAATGAGAAGGCGAACCAATTGTCGAAATTGTGAGCACAAATTCCGTTTTCAGGACTAGAGCCTTCAAGGAAGCGTTCAGAAAGGATAGCGGATCAAATGAATCAGCCTCTAGGCACAGCTTCCAGGGTTGAGGCAATGAAAAATGTTTCCTGGGGAGATCGAAAGACTCTATATCACTGAGTAAAAACAATCTTCGCGTTCTCACTGGATTCTCTACAGGCCACTGCCGCTTAAGAGGACACTTTGAGAGACTAAAAATCAAAAACGATTACAGCTGCCGGTTCTGTGAGGAAGAGAAGGAAACTGCAGAACACCTTCTCAGAGTGCGAGGCGATCGTGAATAAACGAATTGCCTACTTCGGATACTGCACCGTTGGACGGAAAGAAATTCCTTCCATAGAACCATCCAGCTTACTTACGTTCATGAAAATTTCAAATCTGGATGAGGTGCTTTGAGTGAGAATCTATCAACTGAAGCACCTAGAAGGGGGACACAAAAGATCTATGCAGGTCGCAGTGTAACAAGACTCCATACATTCATTCATTCATTAACACCCCATTAATCTAATCATCATAAAATGTAATCTGAAGCTATTAAGATGATTTTTGAATGATAAGTTTGAAATCCAATCTTATTGGAACAGCTTGTCTGAGACGCAACCCATCAAGGGTCAATTCTCATCTATTCGAGAACAAGTCAGGACGTGGACGTTAACCAGAACTCATTTGATTGAATAGTTGAGTCGACTATTAAGCACGTAATAAAATGACTTGTCGTCATACCCCGATGCCATTGAAATTGTCTTTGCACACTCCTTTATAATCAAATTAAGACGGATGTCTGAGAAATGTAAGAATCGCCATAAATATTTACGATTCATCGGTCTTGGTCGCTTTTTGCACCCAATATGGACAATACCGAATCATTCGGACGTGCCTTCTCGGCAACTTCTCAAGCCAATAAGACTGAAATGATAACTTTGACTATCGTATAGACTTTTTCTACTCTATCCATCCCGAACAATCACTCGGAAAACTAACCAACCAATAAAATAAAATACGAAAAAAAAAACCCCAGGAATAAATAAAACATAAAAACGATATAATCTTCTATGGTTGGCAATGCAACGACGTACTTGACCGTGGCATTCTGACATTCTATATCGCTCTATTGTTGTATTAAATGGGGCCTTTCGCCTTCGTTGCAATAATCCAGCGCCGGGATTTCTTTTTAGAGATATCAGCTCAGTCGGAAGCGAAAGTAACCGCGTAATTAAATCAGATTAGGTAACCAGGATAATTAGTTACTTAATTATGATCGAGAATCCGCATAAGGCTAGTTGGTATATTATTGATGAGCGGAAAATGTGTTTTATGATGTCCCTATAGAATGTCTTATCAAGAGTTGTAATGAATTTTAATAGGTTTTTTTGGATTTTCTTGACATGAGAAACTAGGCATTAAATCACTAATTAATATTAATTAATCCGCATCTTTAATATCAGCATTTTCTTAATTCCCTTGTTATACTTATAAGAGCATTTGGAAACGATGTTATGCCAGCAACATTTTTGTCGATATCATCGTTAACTGTTAGACATTTCATCACACTCATTTTGAATTTTAATTAAATTAATTCGACCTTTAAAAAAATACTAATTTCAGAATAAAGCCTGACATAAATACATAGGTATTTTCCTTACACTCGCACACCTCCTTATTAAAATCTAATTATTATTACAAAATAACCGTATGTTTGATCGTTCCTATTCCACCCCTTGTCATCATCATTTCAAATTTACATTATTTAGAGAAAAAAAAAGAAACCTTACATAAGCACACATTTATAATTATTTTATAATAATGTTTTGAAACGTTTCCTTTTCGGTAAACGAGCACCTATGTTGTTCTATAATGAGAATTTTCTAACGGGCGAAAATCATCATCAGATTAAAATTAATTTCAAACCACCACGCGTAATGCTTTCAATTTAATTATTAAAGTCTATAATTTTGTTTATTGCGTTTAAATTTTTATTTATTTATAGTTATAGGATTTATCTATATGGTGGCGATAGATTATCAACTTTCTATTTTTATTTTTTTTTTTGGGTTAGTTGTGCTTTACACCCTTTCTTGAATCTTTAATGATGGGTTGTCTCCTTCACAATTTTTCTCCGATAAATTTCAATCCTGGGGATGCGAAACCAGAGAAGACAAATCATAATCCCCATCCTCAATAAAAGCGTCTCTACCTCATGGAGACCTTCAATGCCAGTAGTATTCGGATCGATCAATATTGGATTCGCGCCAAGATATCAATGAAATAGATCAGACCAATTGCGATTTGCAAGAAACCAAAGGATTGTTCGGAACGGTTCATTAGGATACACGAATCCCACTAGAGAAGTAAAGAAGGACATAGAAGAGATACTAGAAAACAAGAATAATCGAACAAGTCATCAAAAATAGGGCGTCGCACCGGTAACACACTCACACTGGGTGTGTCATTCCTGAACTTGCCTCTCTAGGAAATAAACCTACCTTTGTTAATTCAACTAGGAAGGAGGTAATCGATGTGATACTAGCCTCAAACATATGAGTTATTATGTCACAAACTGGCATGTATCTGATGAGGCAAGCTGCTTGGATCACAGATACATCAAATTTGCAATTTCAGGGGAAACAACTTCAGGAACCCTCGAAATACAGACTGAGACGCATACAAAGCTGACCTTGAGTACAGCCTGCCGAACATCAGGAAGACAATGAGAGACACTGAAGACGGAGATGATTGTGGATCAATTCAGTGATGCAGTCATCTCAGCCTTCAATGAAAATTGCCCAATCACAACAGGCACATCCACCAGGAAAGTGCCCTGATGAAACGGGAGCCTTGCAAAGTTAAGGAAAGAAACTAGAACAGAATTCAATGAAGCTATGAGAACCGGGCAGTGGAAGACATACAGAACCACGTTGAAAAAGTTCAAGAAAGAGCTAAGAGGATCCCAGAGGAAGTACTGTGAGGATATAGAAAGTACTCAAGATTGTGCTAGACTACAAACCACTCTATCAAGGGACCCTAAGAAAACTATCAAATCAGTCAGGAACAATCTTGCTAGAAGGCTCCTAAGAACCCACTTCCCAAGCTCAAAGATAGTTGATCAGACTCAGATCAGGACATGGAATGAGCCTAGATTTCGAAGAGCATCGAGAAATTCTGGCTGACCTTGAAGAAAGTAGTCAACTATGAAAAAGTCAAATGGGCTATAAACACCTTTCGTCCATATAAGTCAACAGGGACAGATGGGATCTATTCCATAATGTTACAGAACGGAACTGATCTTGCTAACAGGATACTTTGTAACATTCTAAGAAGTAGCATAGCCTTTGGCTATATATCAAAGGCCTAGCGGCGCATTAGGGTATCGTTCATACCAAATCCTGGAAAAATAGGACAGGACACGGCGAAGTTCCTAAGACCCATACGTCTTGCATCATTTGAGCTTAAGACACTTGAAAAACTTGTGGATAGGCACATGAGGGACGGTGTTTTGGCAAACAGATCACTATACCAAGACCAATATGCGTATCGGACAAAGATGTCAACAGAAACAGTGCTTCACCGGCTGGTCAGCATAGTAGAGACCACACTGGCAAATAAAGAGGTGATGCTGGGTTCCTCTTGGATATAGAGGGAGCTTTTGACAACTCTTCCTTCGATTCAATAACCAGATGTCTCAAGCACAATGGACTTGAGAATACCTGCTATGTGTGGATCAACTCCACGCTAAGAGAAAGAATGGTAGAATCCACCATCGCAGAGGCGACACTGACGGCCAGGGTGTACAGGGGATGCCCACAAAGCGGGGTACTATGCCCAGTCCTGTGGAATCTAGTGGCGGATGGCCTGCTTAAGGTGCTCACTAACGGAGGACACCGTGCCCTCAGATATGCTGACGACATCACGGGGTAAATTCAACTCTACAGTTAGGGAGCGAATGCAAGATGCTTTGGACCGAACAACAAGATGGGTGGATAGAGAAGGGCTAAACATAAGTCTCAACAAATCCACTATCGTGGAATTTACCCGAAGGCATGAAATACAAGACCTGGGACCTGTTGGATTAAAGGGTGAAAATATACAGATTTCGAGCGAGGTCAAGTACTTGGGGGTAACACTCAGGGACGGACTGGGTTCTGAACTTACGGCGGGCGATTTCCTACATGGAGCGCCATCACCAAGAAAAAGTTGAAATAGGGTAGGTCATTTTAGCCTCGGAACTTTTTCGATACCGTGGGAAAGTCGGCCGAATTTGCTGGTTTTGTACTGGGTTTATACTCGTTTAGCTAGTTTTCATTGGTTTTGTGCTGATTTTCACTGCTTTTCACTGGTTTTATGTTGGTTTAGCTGGTTTTGTAAAATTCAGCACAAAACCTGCTATACCAGCAAGCAACAGTGAAAACCCGCAAAATACAGCAAAAAGACAGCTAAACCAGCCCAAAACCAGTGAAAACCAGCAAAATCCGCCGATTTTCCCACGGCATCGAAAAAGTTTTCAGGCTCAAGTGACCCCTATACCTTCTAGTTGAAAATTATGCTAATCATATGTTGTCGACAAGAATTACCACACCGTTATTTGTTTCCCAAGAAAAAATCAACATTTTATTGAGGTTTTCGTTAGTCTAAGCTACATTATTGATATTTTCGTTATTGTCTAACGACATGAGTAAATTTTTTTCCATAGATTTTATCATAAACACTTCCAAATTGTTGTGATTTAGGTTACTTCGTAATTGATTTAAATATACTTCAGCTTCTTGAGCTTCGATCACAACTAATTTGTGCAACTAATAATCTACGAATATTTGTAAGCTATCGAAAGTATTGAATAGGCATATACGTCAAGCTGACACGGTCCGAGTGCACGTGGATCAAGTACCCTTAGACGCCGCGTGCGCCTCACTTGAACGATACTTGGATGGCAGCAACTGTTTATCCAAGTAAGTAAGCGTGCTTCTATTTTGATCCAAGTTCTATACAGTTTTTGCAAGACTTGCAAACTGTTGCACTGGTAATCTACTCAGGGCCCTGGCGGACCAGAATAAGGTGAAACTTATATGGGTGCCAGAATACAGAGGAATCGAAGGCAATGAAAACGCTGATGAACTCGCTAAGGACAGGGTCAGAGACAAAACTTACCAGGCCAGAACCGGCTCTAGGGATATCAAAAAGTATAACCAGATGCCACATCAAAGACTGGATTCGTAAAGAACATCGGTGACATTGGATAACTTCCAGGCAGAATCATGGTAGGGAATTCATCGACTAACCATGCTACAAATGAGCAGAAGCCGACTGAAAACCATAACGGGACTTTTGACTGGATACACATCAGTAAAGGTCCATCTGAACAGGATGAACCTGCACGACGAAGACTCTAATTGCAGACTCAATAAGGAACCCGACTCGGAACCTGAGACAGCCAGACACATCCTGGTGTACTGCGAGGCACTGGATCGCAGAAGACACAGCATTTTCGGGCAACCAAATGTAGAACCAGAAACAATAATGAATCACCACCCAGTAAAAGACCTGTACAACCAGTATTCTCTATTATGAGACTGAGGCGTGGACTCTGACAGACGCCATGTATAAAAAGCTAGAGGCTTTTGGAATGTGGACATATAGACGGATGTTAAAAAGCTCTTGCACGGACAGAGTGCGCAATGAAGATGTGCTAACAAGAGAAATTATGTTTACGCTTAAAAAGCGAAAGTTAGAGTACTCGGACACATACTCAGGAATGACAAATACTATATAATATGAATTTGCGTCAATGGTATGGCGAAACCACGACAAGTCACTTGAAGAAGAAGAAGATTGCCAACACCTTGTAATGACTCAACCGGCCCTTCTTCCCCTTGTGTGTGACAACAACTTGTAAGTAGGTGATTTTGGAATGGTAATAGTTGTGGTTCAAATATTAGGGATATTTAAACCGAGATTAAAATCAAAGAAAAATAATTATTCTGATAGGTAACTGCTTCATCTGGTCAATTTTTGCAACTGAGCTGACACCATCAATGTAACTAGCGGTTAATTATAGTTTAAGTCATCTTAAGCTGATCATACCATCTTGTAAGCGCAACACAACAATACAATTCAAGATGGGTTAAAGCTGCATGTAAGCGAATCTTTTTTTTAAATCCTTGACTATCCAAACTATTTTATTCGGTCAATGATATGTCCAGTCTAGAACTCGTGCCTGAATACTGAGCGCAGATTCTTTTTAACATCATGTTGGCATCTTTAACTGTTTTCTATTGCAATTAAATCAAATTTATGCATAAAACAAGTAATTAAAATTGCTGAAAACTTGATTAAACGATCTTGATCTATATTAATATAGAAAAATCCATTTTGATCTGAATATTTCATGTCTTTTGTATGATTTCTTTTATTTATTCTATCAGGTATACCAGATGATAAATTACTCGCCTTTAGGGCGTGACACTTTTGAGCGTTAAACGCAAATATAATTAATCAAAAGCGCACTACAACATTTGAAGTAAACTCTGTTAACGTTTTACTCGTTTAATTTACGAGAACTAGTACCCGGGAGTTTGTATTGTCGACTCGAGAGAAATTACTTACGAAATTGATGATGCGAATTCTCACCTGAAACAAATAAAAAATATTAATTAGTAATTTTCTTTTTCAGGTAAGCAATCGAGCAAGATTTTTATGGACACTAGCGTAAGTAGTAAAACTAAAATTTAGGTCATTAGTCGATTATGCAAATTAAACAAACGACAGTAGTAGTGCCCCAAGAGCAAACACGAGGATTAAAATGCTATACTAATGCCGATAATTACTACTAGCGCAAAATGAGTTTTAATAACATTACAGTACTTATACAGTAGTATTTGTTTAATGGAGTAATCATTATAGTTAAGCGGTCGGGTACCGCTAATCTCGGGCTGTTATAATAAACCTTGTTTTAACAAAACGCAAAAACGGCATCTCGGCGACTGAATTCTTGCAAAGGTTTCGTTTCACTTACCTAGATTTGCGAGCAGAAATGTCTACTTTGTTTTATTAGGCGAGGAAATGATAATTGTTGAGTTTAAGTATTTTCGATGTGACGTAGTACATGGATCTGAGGATATAAATATTGAATTAATTCGCGAAAAATTGTTCAGATTTTTCTTTTTAAAGTTTTATTTCAATTTTTTTGTTGCCAATACCGGATATCCCGAAAACTTTGCATTCGCCTTAGCAAAAATACGTGAACTTTCCAATGATTTACTGTTTCTTCGCCTAATCTTTTGTCTTGTTCTGGTATTGAGCAAAGAAACCCGTAAATGAAGACCGAATTCACAAAATAAACTTTTCAATTGACAATTGGGAACGATAAGTGAACCCCTTCTAAAGGTAACTGTTCCCACAAAACTATATCAATATAGCCGATCAACTTACTGTCCAATTCCAAAACCAATAGGTATTGACATCGCAAGCTGCTTTTATACCGTTTCAATATGTCTGTAATTGTCTAGACAATTCTCATCTAGAAATTTCCGGTGAACGTCGATTGATGATTATTCCATAAAGGTTAAATTTTATTAGTGAGACTTCTAATCATAGGGTATACATAAGTCGATCAATACGAGATTAAAAGCTCTGAGACTTGCGGTATTTTCAGATGGTACACAATGTCCTCAATTTAGGGGACGTAAATTTGACAACGTCTCACTGCGTATGACTTATAACAATATAGAAAATTGAAGCAGCTCTCACATCTGACTGCAGATGTCTTTCATAGAGACTAACTGTGCGAAATTAAAACTGGAAAAACCACAGGTTGCTGATAGAATGGTAATCGATGAAAGATTTTAAATTGAAATTGAAATATATCGGAACTGAAAAGGATATTTATTCACCTAACCTGGCTTTACTCCTAAACTCCACTCAGCTGGCCAACTCTTCCGGGAAGTTCAAGTCCAATGCGAAGGAGTACAAATGAAACCGTCTTGATTTAAACCGAGCGCCGCAAGCGGGTCTATTTTCTCAATTCACACGAAGCGGGCGACGTGTTTTTGTAAGAACTTTGCCGGTATCCCTTTCAGTGTTTAACGCGCGCATTTTGAAAAGCCAAATTTAGCAAAACCGTATCAATTCTTAGACATAAAACGCGCAATTCAAATAGAATAAGAGAAACAAAAAATAAAGAATAAAAGAAAAACGAATCAATTTCCATTCCCAAATAGGACTTGACATCCTAAATACCCAATTCAACCTACAACTATATACAGGGCGCGTAGATGAAACTGAACACTAACACTTTAATGATTCCTTTTGCTGTAAGTTATAAATCAAACATTCTTATTTCAATGTCTCAATGATGTCCTAAACTATTATCGGCTTACTCTCATTGCTTTATATTTCTAACAAGTAGATAGACAAGTCTCAGCCATATTAGAGTTAAGTACAGATATTTACATTTTCGATTTCCGTATACAAATTACGAAGGGGCATAAATAAGAATACAAAAAAAAAATGTATCCTAACGGGTTGTACTGTACCCGTGACAGGTTCACGGCCAAAGCTAAAGTGGTTGAATACAAGGAAATAGCGCCGGGCTGATATAAGAAAATAGTGGGTTATGCCCGGAATCGACATAATTCCGCAATCTATAAATCTATAAATCTTAGCGCGTATGTTGCGAATTTAAAAAGGAAACGATTTCGTAAGTACCTCCACGGCTTTTTGAAATGGAAAATAACCAATGCCTATCTATACCGTTAGGAAAAACAGTAAAGTACTTCGCTATCGGTGGTTCTCGCAGGATGCGCAATAAATCATTCTGGGATTTGTGATGGGTACTTTTTAGAAGAGCGAAAATTTTTATTTTTTTTTGTTAAACCTTACTTTAATAGCATTCAAGTCTATGTAATGTATGAAGTTATTTCCTTTAGCAATTCAATTATTTAATTGAAAAGGCGCCAACAAACTCCTGACTATATAATTCCAATGCAATAAGTCAAACACATAAAACAAAATTAAGGTGAGAAGTCCACACATTCCAGCCTGCATAAGAATTCTTGCAAAACCACACCGAAGGTGAAAAAAGAAACCGAAAGCAATTTACAAGTAATAAGGGATTACTTGTACCTATACAAAAATGCAAAACAACAACACTGTACATACAATGTCGACAGTCGGATAATAATTATTTCCTTACTAACTATAACAGGGCCCGATATCAAATAACCGATAAATCGTTCGGTAAATAGTTATGGTTTCACATAGTTGCCTACTGTGTTACCATGTAACCAATTTATTTCAAAAAGGGTTGCATGTCCAGAGACCATTCGTTTCTCTGCGTTGAAACTGTAATGGGTCGAGAAAATCTCGAAACGACATAATCTGGGTTATGGTCTTTTCTTTTGATTTTTTTTTAAATGGGTGGTGGATTGAACATGAGAATTGGAAATAGTTTATTGTTGAGAAAAATCTAATAGTTTATTGAAATATTATAATCTGAACCATGATTTCCTTTTTCTGGGAAATTATCCGCATCTAATTGGTCGTTAGTGGTTGCCCGACATCGATCGTTCAGATAGAAAGAGCGTTAGCTTGGAGGCGTCATTAAATGTTATGTCATAAATCTGGTAGTTGTTTTGGCTACCGTTGGCGAATATGACCAATTAAAAACCGCGAAACTATGTCAATCGGTAGTGCACGACATTCGGTACTAACCGGATTAGCTTATCAGTTGAGCCAGTGAAGTGCCGACGGATTGGAAAGCAATTAATACTTTTTTTTTAAATTTATTTCAACATTCACTATTTCCATATGTACAAAACTTAGCAAAAATAATAGATTAAATTTGATCACAATTTTCATGTCTCACGCTCTAGGAACTCTTTCACCATTCTATTAAATTGTCCAAGACATACATTGAAGGATGGTTCTCACAAGAGTCTCTGACAGTTTGCGAACTGTCAGAAAACATCAGCCCATGCATGTTTACAATATCGTCATTTCAAGATAAATCGGTAACTTAGCTGAGTAATTGTTACTGACAGTTTGCAAACTGTCAGAGACTCTTGTGAGAACAGACCTTAAATATATCAATATCCAATCTATGTAATGAACTTGTTACGTACAAATGTTGCCTTAGTACGTAACTGGAGATTTTTGATTGAATGCGAAACAATATGTGGGTGTTGAACAAAGGCATATTTTTCGAGGTAATACTGAGTTAATTCTTTGTATTCAGATGACAGGGTAGTTTTAGGGTAATAAAGCCCTACTAATAGGATCGAAATCTATTTTATTTAGTTTACGAAAGTTGTCTAGAAAGCCCTAACTGTTGATGAAAATGTGTGTTTACTTCCAGATAAATATCAATCTGCAAGTCTCGTATTTTCCATTATTAAAAATTCTGCAACACCACAAATCATTTTCACACCCTTTAGAGCGCCTTTTCACCCTTATTTGCACTAATATTTACATTTTCCCGGTTATTTATTTTCCTCGAATAAGTGTGGTTATGGGACACTTGTTGATCATTGTTGCCGAGGTTTCTTGACCTTTCTTGCTATCGTGTTGATACTACGATGCTATCTCTGAACAGGTAATTATTTTGATAGTTTTTAGACTAAAAACCGGGTAGATGATGATTATTAATTAATTAATTAGTGTTAGTTAGTGGATAACAACTTTGGGTCTTGTTGGTCATCGATGTGCTTTCAGTTGTTCGTTTCAAGCTGATTGTCTCGTTTTCCTGGTCAAGACCGGAAATCTGGCACCAGAGGGCATCTTGGAAAACACAGAATTCTGGGAAATTTTTCATAGGAGCTCACCTGGTGAATTGCGGAAAATAGGGTCGTTCTTTTTAAATTCGCACGTTGAGCAAGCAACAAGTTGGAGAAGGAAATGAATTACGTTGCTCCATCTACCTTTTGTGGGATTTTAGAGCCTCTGGGAACTCAAGTGGTAGCTGGCTTAATTAATTTTGGGGTGAAAACTCGGATTTGGTCGTAAGTCCTCGTATTTGTAAGCCAGTAAGCTCAGAATTTTCTGGAGACGAAAATCTACGCCATTTTGTTGAATTGTCGGTGCGAGAAGCGAGCACGTTTTGTTCAACTAAAAGCCCAAATTGTAACCAGGGTTTTCAGGTTTTACCTTTCCATTGAGTTTTTCTCTTTCGACGTTTTACTAACGTTTCGAAGGTGAGGTGTCAGAGTATCCACAACACTGAATCTAAAACCATAATCTACCCTATTTAGGAAGGAAAATCAAAAGAAGTTGATGGGGTCTGTTATCCAGGTTGTGAGGCTGTCATGACACAGTAATGTAAATGGATGTTTAGACTGCAGGGAGGACCACAAGGGGGTGATGTACCCGCTGATTTATTAACGTTTCTTAAATTATTTGTTTATTATTATTAATAGTATTTCTTATATTTAACTAAGTCTGTTTTACCACCTTCATTATTACAATGGGTGTTCTGTACGAATGATTATTTATTTACTATATTTAAGGTGACATTTTTGTACAAACCCGCCCCGGTATACCATAGTATAAGCGTGCACAGGTTTTTAATTAATATTATTGATCTTTTTATTCCTTAATTGCTCTCTTTTACTCTCATTGGGGTAAGGTGGCAAACATTTATTGGTAAATCTTGAATTTTTTTGGGTATCTTATAAGACCATTACCAATTGGTTCATTCCATAATATGTTTTATGAAAACCAATATCCAACAAGGAGAAATTCCTTGTTATCCTTTGAGGAACTCCTAGAGACACCAGTTCTAACAATCTTGAACTATCCGCACTATTAAACAAGAATCTAACACCCAACATAAATCTTCTATTTTCTCAAGAGTCGTTATTAAATAAATTTTGCAAGGAGACATAGTGTTTTGGTATTTTGAGTTTGTAATTTACACGTACAAGCTCGAAATCTGTCTACACACCTAATATGTGTTTACCTCGAGGACTGAGAAGGCCTACGATACAGTGCCCTTGAGAAAATTTATCGAAGTTTTGACAGACTAACCTCAGTACACAAGAGCCATTAGTAACATTTATAAAAACTCGCAGTATAGTAAATGTAGAAAATCAGGCTTCAGAAAGTTTTAAAATTACAAAAGGACTAAAGCAAGGTTGCTGTTTATCACCTACACTGTTCAAGATATATATTAAGGAGGCCTTGAAGAACTGGAAAAATAAGTGCTCTGATATGGGAATAGAAGTGAGGGAACATCACTTGTCCACACTATTTTTTGCAGCCGATCAGGTAGTAATCTAGCTGTGATGAGGACCTGGATTACATGTATAAGAGATTTGAAAAAGTGTGCGGAGTATAAATACTTGGGAAGCTTCATATAAACAGAGGAAACATCAGAGCCAGATATAGGTAACAAAATAACACGAGGTAAAAATGTCTTGACATTCTGAATCCTTTACTCTAGAAATCTCAGATTTCTATAAAAACAAAAATGACAATCTACGGAGCAATTGTGGAGCCGATATTGACGTACGGAGCTGAACGCTGGATGCTATCGGAATGAAATAAAAGAAAGGTAGATGACGTGGACACAGTATTTTTCAAATAGCATGTAGAGTTCAAGACTAGAGCATATATGCAGAACTCTGAAATTCGAAGAAGAACAGAAGCAATATACAACCATCGGAAGAATAGACACCCGACAGCTCATATGGTATAGGCATGTTATGAGAAAGGAGGAGGAGAGATGGCTAAAGAGAGCATTGAAGTACGTTCCATAAAAAAGGAGGAAGAGAGAAATATACCGGCGCTAACATGGATAGATAACATTTTAAAAAAATATATGAATGATTGCAAGGAAGCGATAGACGAGGAAGAATGGAGAAACCGTAAAAAATGGCGATCGGAATTCAAATGCGGTAGAAGGCTGTAAGACCCTCGCGACGATGAGGAGATCAAGTTTTGGGTGGCCACTTCATGACAACGTGTTTGCCAATTTGCCATCCACTGCACCTACACAGTTGGGTATGTTCCACCGTTTCCAAAATCATTTGGCAATCCTTTTCGAATCATCATTGTGTTATTTTAGGATCAAGCAAATTTCTAAAATTCAATTGGGTTAGTTGACTCAACATTTCTCAAGTGAGCGGATCTGAATAGAATGTATAGATCCCTTCCTACGAATATTTATTGTAGTCAGAGAACCACTACTTCTATAATTTGTATGCAATGTTTTCTTAAAAACTATAATTGAATGTCGAGTAATCTCAAAGAGTTATTTGATATAATTAGTCATTCAATTCGGAAAGCCAGATTTTTCTTGTGGATAGTTGCCAATGATATCTTAACACAGATCTGTGACGTCTGCAGATAGATACCGGATCTCATTTATAAATTGATGATCGTTGTAATGGCAAGACCTACTATTGGCGAGGGGGTTGCATCAGAGCTGTAAACCAAACCCGCTTTTCCGTCTGAACCCGTCATTCATTTGACCAAAATATAGAAGAAATGCGCACGGGAGCAACTAGTTTATCTATCTATCTGCCTCTAACTCATATGATATAGATTCGATAGGCACGTTGACATACCAATCGATTGCAGCGCATTCCGCTTGTTTTACGAAACCGGTGTTGCCAGTAGTCGTTTTCAGTCTTGGGAGCTTCAGTTTTCCTAAAGCAAAGTCATAATAGGATAAATTAATCGGTAACAATTTGGCAACTTTATTGGAGGGGATAAACTGGAGGTGGATCGCTGTCCTAGATGTTGGCGACACAAAATTTTGTTTACTGTAATGTCTATCTGCGTTATATGTTATTGATTGCCAAAAACCGTTCCATTTCCTGCTGCAACTAGAATGAATCAACCATTGTATCAATATCGACACCTGACAGTTCATCCCAATCACAGCTAGCCAAGAATGAATTTATAGCATTATAATCAGCATACTTAGGCCTGGTATATTCATCTTCAGATAAACTTGCTGGTAACTATCTGCTAGATAAATTTATCGTTCTATAATTCTATTGGTCGGTGGATAACTGGCCGACCAATGGGCTTATAGACTCCGATTTTATCTGTCAGATTGCATACCTGAGAGTTTATCAGAAGATGAATAAACCGGCTCTTAAAGTAGTAGTAATGATAACCAAAATATAGCGGAGTGCAATCAGATTCAATATCCACCCGTATTTCCAAAGCTGAATGTTTTAATCAAGTCTTATGAATGGCTCAGCAATTGAATTAACACTTTGTGAGATTACTAAAAATCAAATCAAGAATATTGCCATGTATATTCGATGTCACTCGGTTGATAGCCATTATACCAATTAATTTTTGGTAAGTTGAAATCACCAAAAAGCAAAACATTTTCAAATTTTTTACTCATAAAAATATTGTCTACAGCAGAGCAGGAATTTCTCAAACTTTACACATGGTGTACTAGGTGATAATCCAATAAACATACATACTTTTACTTGTTTACTTTTACAACACACATTTTCAAAAGATGAATCGGACGGTGAATGGTGGTAATGCAGTATATCAATAAGAAGATTTTTGAGCAAGTAAATCACTTAAAGTTCCTACGAGCTAAAATAACAAGTTGTGGATATCTACAGATAGAAGTTGGACAACAAACTATAAAATCATCTTGAATCTCAGGGTGCTTAGGAAACATTCTTCTAAGGAACAAATGTCTGAACACAGACAGTAAAATAAGAATCTAAAGCATTCTCAGAAAAAAATTACAAAAGAGTAGTAGAAGCGAGGGCCGTCGACAACCTATGAATATGGTAAACGAAGAAAACACGGGAATTAACACATAACCAACAAGATACTTGCAAAAAATTGAACCACCCTGTCAGAGTAAAAAATAATTGTAGACCACTGAAACGCTGGAAAAAATGTTGGGCATCTATGTCCGAAAAATCCTGAGAGATAAGAACAGACATCAACGTACCTTAATATAGACATCCATATATTGCAAAAAAAGGAGAAGAGTGTTCCAGAAGAAATAAGCTCCAATTATTTTTAAACATTTTTATGTTTTGTATTTTAGAGGCTGTTGTTGAGAAGGGTGTCCTTAAGATTGGAAGACTTATGTGTTACCCTATGGTACAATAACGTCAGATAACAAGAATATTATACTATGGCTAACTTCAGAACCAGTTAGATGTTGGTGGTATTTTCGTCAAAATCAATTATTTATTTCCATGTATCTAATAAAGCTAATAGCTCGGCGTGTATTAAATGATACGACACTGTATCCTTTTAGATACCTCATCAGCTCGTTACACGACCCAGTGGTTAGACCCGGTTTTAATGGGAGACCATGTATTTGCTGCCTATTAGGTAATACGATCGGAGGCGAACCTGAAGAATTTTTAAATTGGAAATTGCGTTAAATAGCTCGTGGATGTTGTGCAGCAATCAGGAAATTGTGTCCTCGGCTTGCGCCGAACAACCACTCTTTCGAAAAATCGTCGTAATGAAAATTTAATACTCTAAATTAGATTAAGAAGAAGAAATCGGTCACGAAAATCCGTTAACGGAAATTTTCAAAAAAAAAGGCACCTGAATAATTATTCAATCCTATCGAAGAACTAAATCAGGTTTGTGTGTTGGCAATAGTAATTTCAGAAATTATAAGCCTAAATACGCGACATAATTATAATAATCTTCGTAGACAACAAAATAATTTTGTTGCAGCTGCTGCCGCTGTTACATTTTGCCGGTCGAATAAATAATTTAAGAGCCAATCTTAAATTTATCGAGTTACAAATGCCGATGGACGTGTTGTTTTCACTCGAAGAATTTCAGTTTTAAATTATTTACAAGGCCGAGTAATGAATTCTACAGACAAAAATTCATCTAACAGAATCCTATCTATCCCCAGCTGCTGTAAGGTTTATTGAAAACGGATTTTTCTTGCATTATTGCGTTACCGTTGCAAATTTTCTCAGCAGCTATAACTACAACAACAATTCGTATGATCGACGAGGAGATATTGGCCGGATAAGATCTATCTATATTTACTTCTATGCGTCGTTATTTCTTCGGCTACCAATCTTTGCTGGTTAGTTTTGCCTGGTAGGTATACTTTTGTGCGATTTGCCTAGTACAACATTCACAGTTAGAATGTGTAGGCAACTTTAAGTGGTACTAACCTATATTTTAAATCACATGAGTAATTGTCATGCAAAAATGGACTATATTTGTAGATATTTTATCGTGCATTCGATAGGTATATTAATCATCATTAAACATCAGAGTGATAAAATTGATTTCAATGACATCAAGTGGGCGGAAGAGCAAGCGCAGGCTCGTTTTGGATCAAAAATCAAAATTTAGCAGTGTAGAAAGACAAGGGTTTTCACAGCTAAACTATTTGGAATATATTTAGAACAGACGCTTGAATAGTGGAAAGAAAGTGCAGACAAATGGGTTTAGCGCTATGTGAATACACTCTATATACTTTGCGGATGATCAACTATGATGAAAATTAAGAAGATAATGCGAAAAATGAACTTCGGAATAAGTTGATCTACCTGAAACAAAATATATGGCCATAGGAGGAAGTTAAACGAAACCTAGATAACAAACTAAATGGACAAGAGAAGAATCCTCACTAAATGATAAATGCTGGACCTATTCAAATCGATGATTAGCCCAGATCGAAGTAGAGGGCGCAGTAGACCCAAAAAACACTGAAGAAGTGAGGTAAAGGTGGAAATATCAGAAACATGCAGAAACTTGGAAGAGGATGCCTAGAATGGAGAGATGATTGAAGATAAGGAATCAGAGAATATAAGCTTTATCGCAATAAAAACCGTCGACAGCTCTCTGTCCCAAAGGTTTTTCTGATTGGAATATTTCTTTGTTCCTGATCAGTTGATGATAGAAATACTCCACATAAACAATCCCTCTCTTTGTTTATGGTAATATGTCTTCATACACTTAAAGACACTCACTTGCATAAAACAAAGTTTGGCATATATCTGTTTTACATACGAAAAATATTATTTAAATACTTTAGGTGTCTTCAGTATCTCAGATAGTAGGGAATAACCCTCTTAAACAAGACCCACAATAATCGATCATCCAGTCGCAGGATACTTCTGAGCTTCGAGTAAAACCTGGTTGGTCCAAATTCTACTGTCATTGGCTTTGCAATGGCTCTACAATAGATTCAGATTTTTCTCCCAAACGTTGAACGGTTGATGTGTTCCGCAAAATTAACTGTTTGAATAATGAATTTGAATAAATAAACCCTAATAGGCCTAGGTACAGTAAGACACCCTTAAGGAATACGACCAGCGCAACAAAGTGCTCGCAGCTACTCAGTCAATGTAGGAGTAGGTTCATTATAAAGTTTTAGCTCTATAAGGCGCCACTGGTTTACAAAATAAAATTCGCGGACTTGAACCAGAAAGTCCCTGATCTCTTAAATTCCTCCAAGATGTTCCCACCTGATCTACCTAACCTTTAGAACAACTTTACCCTAGTTTGGTTGAGATCAGTAGGGGAAAAATAAGAGTCAAATATAAAAAAAAAAAAACAATGAGTATAAATCTATTTAATATGTTCTGGGGGGGTATGTTTAGATCTGCAATGGCAATCCAAAGGCCAATAGAAGGCAATATATAAAATACCACAGTAATTATTATTAAATGTAATTGTCAAAATTACCAAAGAAATACCAAAGAGAATACTATTAATAATAATTTAAAAAAATAATTAAGAAACGTTAATTTTGAACGGGTACATCACCCCCTTGTGATCCTCCCTGTAGTCTAAACATCAATTATCAATTTCCATTACTGTCTCATGACAGCCTCACAGCCCTGATAATAGACCCCGTCAACTTCTTTTGACTTTCCTTCTTAAATAGGGCAAATTACGGTTTCAGATTCAGTGTTGTGGGTACTCTGACACCTCACCTTCGAAACATTAGCAAAACCTTGAAAGGGGAAAACCCAATGAAAAGGTCAAACCTAAAAACCCTGGTTACAATTCGGGCTTTTAGTTGAACAAAACGTGCTCTCTGCTCGCACGACAACTCAACAAAATGGCGTAGATTTTCTTCTCCAGAAAATCCTGAGTGGTTGGCTTACAAATACGAAGACTTACGACCAAATCCAAGTTTTCACCCCAAAATCAATTAAGCCAGCTACTACTTGAGTTCCCAGCGGCTCTAAAATCCCACAAAAGGTGGTTGTTCCAAGGAACGTGCGAATTTAAAGAGAACGGCCCTATTTCCGGCAATTCACGAGGTGAGCTCCTATGATAAATTTCCCAGAATTCCGTGCTTTCCAAGATGCCCTCTGGTGCTAGATTTCCGGTCTTGACCAGGAAAACGAGGCAATCACCTTGAAACGAACAACCCAAACCACATTGATTACAAACAAAACTCAAAGTTGTTATCCAATTTTCTCCCCTAACACTAATTAACTAATTCACAATCAACATTACTCAGTATTTAGTCTAAAAACTATGAAAAAGACCACCTGTTCCGAGATAGCAACTCGATAGCTACAAAGGTCAAGAAACCTCGGCAACAGCGTTTCTTGAAAAATATCAACAAGTGTCCCATAACCACACTTATTCGGGGAAAATAAATAATCGGAAAAATATAAATATTAGTGGAAATAAGGGTGAAAAAGCAATTTAAAGGGTGTGAAAGTGATTTGCGATGTTGCAGAGTTTCTAATAATGAAAAATACGAGACTCGTAAGTTGACAATTGATATTTATTAGTTAATTATTTATCAAACAAACATTTTCATCAACAGTTAGGGCGTTTTAGACAACTTTCGTAAGCTAAATAAAATACATTTCGATCCTAACAGCTTTATTATCCTAAAACTACCGTGTCATGTGATCACAAAGAATTATCTCAATATTACCCCGAAAAATATACCTTTGTTCAACACAATATGTGGGTGTTTCGCATTCAATCAAAAAGGTAAAAGTCTAGTAAAATCCAATGAGAAACCCATCAATCACCGAAAAATATTAATCCGCAGGTATAAAGCTTCATAAATATAGTATTTGTAATACCCATTTAGAATAACCCCATCCTTATTTATCAATTACGAATCAGATGAAACAAAAAATTACCAACAAAAACGAATGTCGATTGCTAATACGTCAATTTCATGTACAAATAGGAAATTCCTAACCTAATTTTATTTGTGTGTCAAGAAGCGACATACGTTTTGTCACTAGAACGACTGGTACTTCTAAATAGGTATTAAAAATACTATACCTTCACAAATATCTGAATTAATAAGTGAATTCATTCGAAATTCTAGTTACGTACTAAGGCAAAATTTGTACGTAACAGATGGACAAGTAACTAAAGTGTGTATTATGATTCGTTTGCAGAGGACTACCAGTACCAGGCAAAAGGTTATTTTGTTGACAATGAAACCTAAGCTCATCGAAATTCTGGTATAAGGAACATAAGGCCTGAAAATATATTTTGGTGAGCCATCTATAGGCTAGCGGAAGAAGTGATGGCAGATGATTCACGGAATTCGAGCCAGAGAACTTGTAGAACTTCAAGCAATCATATAGCTGTTAAAAAACACACTGTGAAGCTGGATAGATAGATAGAGTGACGAACTGAAGAACTTCTAGTGGCACTAAATATGACATAAATGTGTACTAGAGGTAAAATTACCAGCGTCAACGACTGGTACTATGCGCACTTGGACTATTGAATTTCAAAATATTTGAGATGGAAAACCGAGCGTTCTTCGTGTCGCCAGAAAACTAGCGATTGATTACTTGATTAATTTCCAAGTGCAGAAATTAACAGTTTGTAAAGAATAATGAAAAAGACGGTGCTATATGTATAGGGCGAAGTGGCAAATTTCATCCGGAAGAAACAGGAGTTGGTATAGATAGTACGAATTCTTCAGTTTGGCTGTTGTTTGTGGTAGTTCTGTAGTTTTCTGTATGATGCATTAGGCATTCAAATAATTGACGTACAGAAAACACACATTTTAGGAAATCTCCCTCTAGGAAGAAGGAGGGGATTTCTTGGGAGGCGGTCTGATATTTGGACGAGAATTGAGAGTGAAAGACGCGTCACTTAACGTCACAGTTTGTAACGTCACGTTTCGGCAAATTTTGTTACACGAGAGAGGGAGAAAGACCAATTAAGTAGTAAGAAAATTGAGTGGTAAGAACGGAAGAGATCCGTGAGATTTTCTGCCCTTACTAGAGCTATCTCACTCAAAGTTACATTGAGAGTTCCGGGAGATCCAATATATTTTCTGCCCTTACTAGAGCTATCTCATTCTACAGATGCGCGTCTCCCCTTTTGTGTGGCCCTTCGTCTTTACCCCGATTCATACGCTAAGTCTGAAAGTTTGAGGGAGGGAATAGTTTTTAAGAAATTTCACTTCCTAATACGTTTACGATGCTATACTTGATTTTGGAAGTGGAACTTCTTAGGCGGTGGTTTGATAGTTGGACGAGAACGGAGTGTGATTTGAAAGAAAAAACATATAACGTCACGTTTTGGCAAAGAGGGAAGAAAAATATAACGTAGAGACACGAAGAAAGACAGCCAATGACAATGACAGCCGACGAACGATTGACACAAACCAAGGAATAAGCCCTATTACTGCAAGAGAGAGCGACATATACACTCAATACGTAGCGATAGAAGTTTCACTCCTACGCTGCACATTTGAAGTGAAACTTCTTAGGCGGCGGTCTGATATTTGAACGAAAATGAAGAGTGAAGAAAGACAGTCAATGACAATGACAGCCGATTGATACAAACCAAGGATTATAAGCAAAGAGGATTAACTATTACTGTCAAGTGCCAATACCCTTATGACTCACTATAGATGCGCGTCTTCCTTCTACGTGGTCCTTCGCTAGTCTTAAAGTTGTATGAGGGCAGGATAGTTTTTAAGAATTTTCACTGCTCCCCTGTTTCAAAAATAAGGACCCTGATATGATTCCTGAAACATATCCCTCGCATCCCTCTATCTAGGGCTTTTTTACTGTCTGCTGGCTGATTTTATGGCATGCTGTTACGGGAATTTTCGGATTTCTGTTCTTAGCTTGGATTCTTCTACTGATTTTTGCTGTTTGGTTTAGTTTTCCAGACTTATTATTAATGCTCTACGATCACAAGTTTCTAATATTTTCTGAGGGCATATGATGCTTGTTGTTCCCAAGTTCATATAGGAGAAAAACTTAATGCTATTACAGTAACTGATAGCTAGCCACTATGAGCTATTACACGCTGCGCAACAAACTCTTTATGTGACAACCATTGATCTCAGATCCGGTTATCATCATGTAAGTGTTTATGAGCCAGATCGTGATAAAACAGCTTTTACAATAACGTTTGATATTTTTCGTTATACGAGAATGCCATTCGGATTCAAAAATGCGCCAGCAACTCTTCAACGGCTCATAGATCGGTCTGATACTTGGGTTGTTCTCACTTTCAATTCAGCCAACTTACAGTTCTTCTGTGGTATAGTTAATAAGTACAATATTAGGTATCGGCCGTATATTTTAATACCTCCATTGTCTTAGCTTAACCGTTTGAAGACAGCGTCCAGCATCATAAGAGTAAAACGTAATAATTTAATAGGGAAGTTTATTTAAAAATAATTCGGCATCAAATCTCTTAAGTTGTCGGAGGTTCATACTCAAATCAGAATCAGACATGCAAGGTAAATAAATATATTTAATGAACGTATTCTAGAATGATGGTATAGTCATATATTCAGCACTGAAAAAATGGTCGACAAAGCAACATTTGGCCCGTTGGAATATAACACATGGATAAAATTACCCAAGGGCTATAATAGGCACCCTTCAACGAAACTAACAACTGACGTGCTACGACTTACGCGCACACAGATCAGACAAGTGATAAGGCTATGGACAGGACACTGTCACTTGAGGAAGCATCAACACAGGATGGGGATATTCAATGGACCTACTGAATGCAGACTATGTGGAGAGGAAGACGAAACAGCTTCCAATATCATATATGAGACTATGTGGCTCTATCACACAAAAGTTACATACTCTTCGAAGCAATACAGACCAGGGATAGACTATCGCCTGAAAATCTTGTCAAAGGGCTATTAGGCCTGATTCTGGAAACGGGACTCTTGTAGGCAAGGAGGAAATTGGGGTGCACAATAAGCCAACGGGCTGAAGTGCAAGGAAGGCCACTGCGCCTGATCCCCCCTACAACCAACCAACCAAGTTAATCTTGATCAAGTTATTTATTTGAAAGCTTCAGTGGGTCCAAGTGAAATTTTCGTTCAATTTTAATGTGACTAAATTTGTAATTGTAATGTAAGTAGAACATTTACGTGAATGATTTCACATTTCGTTAAGATGTAAAGTACTTGTATGGACTCTCACAGTTACGATCCGACTGACGTCCTGACTAACAATACCTGAAACTCTCGGAAACCAGAAACAAAAAAAACCAATAAAACCCAAACCGAAGTGCAATTACGGCCTTAATCTGGTACGCGCCATGCATTCTAGCAAAGAAATTGCAAGTTTTACACAAAAATTATGTTAACTGCGTTCTACTTATCGACACTAAAAACCCAGTGATTTAGTGATACGGCCGATATCCATGGCCATTTTCAGATAGTGGTAACGTGTAACCCAAGGTAACGTGCTCTCTTAACGTAACTCGTAAATAGTACCGCGGTAGTACCATTCGCCCATAAGGCCGTCTGACGGGATCAATGAGGTTCAACTACCGTTTTCGTTTTGTAATGGTCAGATGACATTTTTTTTTACGCAGAGCTTTATTTTTTTCCAAATAGGGTTGCATAGGCTAGCAACAGTTAGTAACAGAATTACAAGAATTTACTAAAATATGAGAATCACGTGTATATTCCTAACTACCTAGAACTTACAGAATGGTGGTTTTTAGGTTGATTTAGTAATCACCACTTCAAGATCAAGTACGTCACTATAATTTCCCAAGACGGTTCTGCACCGAGTAATCCGGCATCGCGGGCAAGAAAGTAAAACTTTAATCGGATCGTTTTGCATGCAGCAGCAATAATAGATACATAAAGCATCGTCGAAATAGTCAGTCAAGTAGAAAACAGTAAACAAAGTCACAGGTCAGCACCATCGCAAAAGCATCAGGGGAACCCATACAGGCAGAAAATGATTGAGAATCGTGACAGCCTGGCAATTGCTGCACCGATCGGCTTTTGTTTTGCCGTTTTTCGCTTTTCTTTTTTTTTTTTTCGCTTACTTCTATCTTCTCTAGCTGCGTTGTTGTTTTTTATGCTTCGGCAACGAAGAGCGATATTGTTCACCATGGGAGCAGTATACCCTGCATTTCTAATATTTTTATTTATTGTAAATACGCTTCGGTATGCGTTGCGCCGGTCAATCACGGTACCATCTTCCGAAGCTATTTTCGATTCAGGCTTGCGGAAAAGGAAAACGTCCGACCGATGAGGATTTAGATGAATTATTTCACGTTGCATCCCAGAAGGATCCTATGAAGTGATATTAATATACATATGGAGGTAAAATTGCTATTTCGTGCAAATATTTTGTCATCAAGATGTATTAATGCGCTTTCGGTTTCAGAAGCATCCGTTCACGATGCGAATTCCCTTTCACCTTAATACGATTCAAGTGCGGAGGTTGAATTTTAATTTTATTGATGATCTAGCTTGAAGTAGTATCGAGATTTAGCATTTTGATGAGTTTCTCAATTTATGCTGTTATATTGCCACTTAGAGTTTTTTTTAGTATTTCTTGCGAATGTATGTGAAATGTGTATGTGTTGGAGGTGTCAGTTGCACTGCGACCAAGGTTGATCTATTGTACCCCTGCTTCTGCTGCTAGGTTCAGGTTTCCTTCTCAAAGCAGCCCTTCTAGTCCTTTAGAAATTTTAGGTTATCTAGCGGTTCCAGTGCTGGAATGTCCTCCAACTGTATGAGGGGACTTCCCAAGTTCTCCATCCTTGAGCGAGTAAAGGCATTGCAGTTCAGTAGAAGATGGCGAGGTGTCTCTTCTCCGTCTTCAGAATCTATAGTTACCACCTTTTTCCAACCCCAATTTCTGGAGGTGTTTCTTAAGTCTGTAATGTTCCGACAGAAACCAAGTTAGAGTTTTGAGACTCTTCTTGCGAAGTTTGACCAGCATTTCTAATCTTTTTTGGTTGAAGTTGCCCAATAGATCTTTGGTCTTTCGTAGTGCTGGCTATACCAGGCTACCACCCGTAGGTGATGAAAGGTCTTACTATCATGGTATACATCCATCGTAGGATTGATGGGTTACAACCCTTCGTTTTACCCGCAATGTTTTTGCATACCATAAGTGCCGAGATTGCTTTGTTTTTGGTGTTCTCTACATGTCGGTTGCAGAGAAGTTTAGAATCTAGGATTATTCCTAGGAATTTAACTTCTTGTTTCCAGTTAAATCTGCTTCCATTGAGGCGAATTGTCTCAGGTTTGGGAGTTTCGTTTTTTTCGTGAATCTTACCAATGTGGTTTTCGCTGAGTTTAAATTCAGCCCCACTGACACCATTCCTTCGTGGTTCGAAGGTTGCAGAGTATTTCTTCGTATTTGCCTTTGGCCATGATGACAATATCATCGGCGTATCCAAAGCAGGTGAAGCCTTGATCGGTCAGTGTATTTAGGAGATCATCAACCACTAGACTCCACATCGAAGGTGAGAGCGGTACTTCTCCTTGTGGACATCCTCTAGCTGTGGTAATTTGTATGGTTTGATTGGTTTGTTCACCCACGTCAGTATCTGCAGTTCTGGTGGCTCGCGTTTCGCACATTCAGTTGAATGTGATTTTGTCTACTCATTTTTTGACGAGCGGATTGTTTAGTGACTCATGAGAGGTATTATCAAATACTCCCTCTTTGTCTAAGAAGGCGCAGATGGCTACTTCTTCATTCTGCAATGTGTTTTAGATGCTGTCAGTGAGTTCAAATAAGTGTGGTGTCACACATAGCGTTTTCAAAACTGCGGCAAGAACGCTCCGGTTTGCGGAGATGGTGTAAACCCATTGTATTAAATAAGAGCTGTTACATACAGCGTTGTACCGCACCCAAAGCGGATGCAACCGCATCATGCTGCGGCGGCACCGAACGACCGGACGACCGTAATAGAACGAAAACACGGGCAGTTATATGTTATAGTCACACTTCACGGTTCGAACGCAGCGGTTCTTCAGAAATTTTTGAGTTTAACGTAGATGTATACATTGAGTGCGTCCACGGTTGATAAGCATTATGGGAGAAAAGGTCGAAATAAAAAACTGTAGAGAGAAAGCCTGGGTGGAATTAGGAGAAATTATGGATGCAGCTTGACTGGCGAAACATCCCGTTAAAACGGATCCCGATGGGATAGTGTGGCAAGTAGTGTTCATCCGGTCAAAACGCGTCCCTTCTTACCTCAGCGTTATAACCGCATAGTGTGACACCGCACTAACGTGGATCTATTCATTGAGTGCGTCCACGTCTACGGTAAATAAGCATTATGGGAGGATAGGTTGAAAGAATCCCCAGATACAAACTGTAGAGAAAAAGCCTGGGTGGAATTTGGAGATATTATGAACCTACCACTACCAGAATTCGACTGGCGAAACATCCCGTTAAAACGGATCCCGATGGGATAGTGTGACAAGTAGAGTTCATCCGGTCAAAACGCATCCCATGTTGTCACAGCGTTATAAACGCATAGTGTGACACCTCACAGCGTTATAAACGCATAGTGTGACACCTCACAGCGGTTTCTGTTGATCTGCTCGCTCTGTTAGTGTGGTGTCACACATAGCGTTTTCACCGCTGCGGTAAGGACGCCGGAATGGTGTAAGCCCATTGTATTAGATGAGAGCTGTCACATACAGCATACAGCGTTGTACCGCACCCAAACCGAATGCACTATATTCCTTTTATACATTAGCTGCTTTCTTTTCAGGGGCTTGGGCGCCCCCCTGGATCGCAATTTTGGAAGGTAAACAACTGTTCTTTTTAATCGGGGCGTCAAGCCCCGAGGTCGTCTATCCCCAAGATTCGAGGCGTCGAAGCTCCATAGATCCAGTGTCCGAAATTTCACTAGTGTCAGATAATTATATGTCCTTCGCACAGGTCCTTTGACACATACTTTGTAATTTAAGGTAAGATTTGTGAGTACAGATTTTGATCCTTAAGGGCGAATCCCCACGAGCGTAATTAGCACAATCCGCATGAACGTCAATTCTACGCCAATTTTGTATGTAGTGCATCAAAACGGAAACAAAAACATTTTCCTACTTGCGTGCTCAAAGTTATGACTTTGCACACTCATTTGCGTGCGCCAAGCTGAACTTTGCGCACTCATTTCTGTTATGCATAGTTACCGCATTAAAATTCGATTTTTCAATGTTTTGTGGGTTTCTGGATAAACTTATATTCAGAAAGAAGGACCTAATGTTATTTTTGTTCGAAGAAAGGCATTGAGGTAATGTTAAGCTTTATTAATTTGACACTTTCCGTATGAGGAGCCAGGGGAAGAAAAATCCAGCAAAAAAAGGGGTGAGGTCAGGTGACCATTGGTGGGGAGCTGCCAACTCACATTCCTTTAAAGTATCAAATTATAAAAGTTGGACTGTAAATTATACTCCTCCAGAGTCCTCCATATACTCCCAGCTTAATGGTGCTGCCAAAAGAATGGATCCGACACCAATAGACATTTTTTACCATGGGCACAACCTTGTATATATGACAGGTGAGGCGGTATCAGCTGTCAAATATTGGAATTTAATATTCAAAAGCAGGGTAACTATGGCAGATTTTGATGAAGCAAGTATCGATTGCCAATAAGTCGACCAAGGAAAATCTAAAAATGTCAACTATTTTGACATCTGTCAAAATCCTGCCAAACGGCAGAACTCATATTTTCCAGTTTTCAATATGATGTGTCATTTGACAGTTTCAACCTATGTGAATTCTGAGTTCAAAAATTGAAGAAAAAAAAAACTGTCAAAACCTGTCATTTGTTTTGGTAAAAATTTGGCTCTTTTTCGTTTGAAGATAGTTTATTAGTGATAAAACATTAAACAAAGCTCATAGACATCAAATTTTGACAGCTGTCAGAATCTGACATTAGAATTAATTGAGAAAAAAAACTGACCTCTAGTTCTGTTCCAAGTTAAGCTTATTTATTATGAAGCATAAAAAACTTTATACACAGGTAATGAGGTAATTGATGTCTATAAGCTTTGATTATGGCCGTTTGCGCCGACTATTTTAAGAAAGCCTTAGCGATAAGTATTCCTAAAATGACATTTTTAGATGGAGAAATGTCACTTTAAGGGATACTTATCGCTATAAGGCTTCCTTAAAATGGTCGGTGCAAACGGCGATTAATGTTTTATTACCTTAAAACAAACAGATATGAATATTTTTTCCTACTAAAATAAATGACAGGTTTTGACTGTTCTGTGATTTTTTTCCTCCAATTTTTCAATTCAGAATTGACATAAGAAAACTTTCAAATGACACATCATGAAATATTGACATCTGAAAAATATGAGTGCTGCCGTTTGGCAAGGTTTTGACAGATTTCAAAATTGTTGACATTTTTCGATTTACCTTGGTCAACTAAGGGCCAAATTTATAGTCGTTCCTTGGGGGTTCGTGGAAGGTCGTGAGTTTAGAATGGACATTTGCTACTATGTGACAAGTTTGTCATGTCAATAGACCTTTTCAAATTGGAATAATTCTGTTACGCATGCGCAAAACATTGTTGCCAATTGTCGATCTCCATCACGCTATACAGGAAAGAATCATGAATAACTTTGATTTCATTAGAACTAAGATTGAATTTCTTTATTATTACCATAATATTTGATTCAGCCGAGGACTCGAGCTATTTATTAAAAAGATTTATTGACGATCATTCCGTAAAGTTTTCTTTAAACCTAACGCGCTTTAATTTGTACAAGCCTGCAACATCGCACAATTTCACTGTCATTTCAATCAGCTGATTATTGTTTTGCGGTCCATGTTACACGTTTTTGCATGAGGAAATATTGGAAAAACCTGTTTAAAAATGAGTAAAAGCGATGGGGCACACAAATATTGTGTTTTTGGAAAGTGCAATAGTGACAGTAGAGTTGGAAGACCCGGACATTCCGAGGGATTAATTTTTTATCACTTTCCCCAGCCATGTCTTCAGCTGAGAAAATCAGACTTGTTTAAAAAGGCAGATCTCAAAAAACATACATATTTCACAATGTAAACTTGCCACAACTGGGTGAGAATTTGCAAGAGAAGTGACGGAAAATTTGAAAATCATCCTGTGCCTTTTACACCACGACAACGTAAATACCTTTCAAGTTCTATAACGCTATTTTTCCCCACAATCTCATTACGTAAAATCGCACCCGGCACATCTGCTGCTGATAATTTAACTTTTTCAAAAGGAATTTGGGCCATTTTAAATTGAAAAGGTATTAAGTACAACTTTTTTATAATACTTGTTATACTTTTTGGACCGCAAAACAAACAGCCAACATAACCCCACTTATTTGACGCAAGCGCGTTGTGGACCTTGAAAAGATCTATTGTAAACGTTTAAGGCCTCCTTAATGTCTGAGGAAACCTTAAGGAGCGACTATCAATTCGGCCCTTAGTAGGAATCGATACTTGCTTCATCAAAATCTGCCACAGTTACCCTGCGTTTGAATATGAAATTTCAATATTAGACAGCCGATACCGCCTCACCTGTCATATATACAAGGTTGCGCCCAGGGTGAAAAATGTTGCTTACGGCATTTCTAATAAAATATTTAAATTTCATCCAAATATCACGGGTAACCAATTTCCGTTCAAATATTGCTAATTTGTTGTTGGAGTCCTTTTCCTTTATGATTGTTTCATCATCAGAAAAAAAAAAACAAACTTCACAACTTCGCCACGATTACGCCAAAAACTCAACTTTTTGTCGTAGCGGCAGCGTAAAGTCAAAAATTTAAGATGGTTGCACTGCCGCCAATGAAATCGTACAAATTAAATCACGTGATTAGTTACGCTTACGTCAATTACGCCCGTGAGGACTCTCCCTAATTACCGTTCTTTTCAGAGTGTGCGATCACGCGCCTCAGGGCGTCAAAGTCTGGGGTTTCGAAGATCTGACTCTAACTTTAACTTAGATGAGAAAAGTCTTCTTGCACCCCCCACAAATTTGGTGCATCAGGGGAAAGAAGGGTGCACTATGAGCGACTCGAGTGCTTAACGCATTTTTGAAAGGAACGTTCAAACTTTTGACTTTGAGCAGCTGCGAGTAACTTAACAGGTAAAAGGAATACAGCTGATGTAGTGACGTCTTTTATAGAACACTTGTTCTGATGTAGTTATTTACAACTGTCTCAGTTGTAAGAACGACGTGAGACATAGGTTCTTGCGAATACTGACTGTCGTTTTGTTCCCATCCTCTTGTTCCTTAGACATTTTTTTGACAATCTACTGTAGACAGATGAAAATTTTGACGCAAGGTACCCTACAGTACCCTATTTCATACTTTCCGCATCCGGATCTCGTACTTCAATTTTCTGACAAGGCGAATAAACCTCATAGCCCAAATAAAATGTACCTACGTGTCTTATTAGCGACAAGTTTATTATTGTCTCAACGACTGAAAACTGCGAGATTATCTGCCATGATGTACATTCATCTAAATTTGTAACAACACCAGATCTTTATCGTTAGAGCGCATTCAAATATTGTACCGATATCCGGCTAGCGACCTCTTTTCAATCATAAAACAGGAAGTTGGACTAATCCTTAGAAGGACACGAATTTGTCGCCGTCTGAAGAAGCCGTATCCACATGACGGTGGCTCGTGCCGGAAACTAAAACATCGAATTATATTTAAATTGATTTAATCGAAGCATTTTGATGAATATTAAAGCGTGAAGTGTGAGTCATTAACAGGAAAAATTATTGACCAACGATTCCTATGAGAATGTGCTTTGGAGAGATATCCAACAACAGGTATTTTACCCAAAGAAATGGTGTTATTTTAGGATTTTAGTATTTCATCATTTCAATTCACCCTCCGCTACACAATGCGGGGTGCAATGTTGAAATTAAATCGAAAGAAACTTGTGCAGAAAGTTTCTGTTCCCTCTATTGTATTTCGTTGTCTGGCATGTGTCGAGATGTCTTCGCTTAATGTATACGCGGTCTTATGCCAGTCTATTCTGCCAAATTCGGCTCGTTGGTGCACATTAGCCTACTGTGCAGCTCACTTGTGCTCTCAGAACATACCTGGTTTCCACGCAAACTACTGTGTATTTCATTCACAATCCAGTGTAAATTTTTTTGTCGAATTCTCTTAATTTATAAACATTGAGTTGCGTTAAGGAAGTTTAAAAGCCTAAAAGGAATTAATGCCCACAGTTGTTTCATATGTAATGCGATATCTCAAATGCCTTCTTCTTCTAGATTCGCCAAGAAGGAAGTTGTACGGAATTTTTATGCTACGACTACGTCATAAATCGTGAGAGAGTACCTCTCCCTAGCTTTTGCATATAATCGACGAAGGTATTGCTCTGTGTAATTTATCTTGCTTTGGGTCATCATTTTGCTCTGATTTCACGTTTATCTCTAATTGCGGCTTCGTTTCCTTTTCCCCTTCGCGCTTGTGTTCGATTGCTCGGAAAATATGTTCTCTCGGGCACCGATAAATATTTCCAATTAATTAATTAATTAATCGATACCGTGCCATTATTATTGACTGAACCCGATACGTTCGTTGGATCTTCATCGAAAAAAAAATAACCGTTCATGTCGAATGCCTTCACACTCCATCTAATTGTATTACCTAACTGTTTTGTACTACTGCGGCAGAACGATTGAAAATTTGTTCGGTTAAATTGCATTTGTGATTCGACTTTGATTTTTTTTTTGATTCGTTGCCTCCAACCACAATGCATTCCTCTTTTTCTTATCTGATTTTAATCGAACGGTGGCAGCGTCGAGTGAATGACAGGGGGATCGATAATATTGATTTTTTTTCCAAGCCAAGGCAGTTACCGTTAAATTATTTGAATAACAATTTAAATGTCATGTGTTATTGGGTTTAAATTGGTAGGAATTTGATTACATTAGTGTCATAGGAGGTGTTGATTTAAATTTTTTCCTTATCAGTACCAAAGATGAAAACTTAATTATTGCGGTACCTATAATCAAAATAAAGATGCCGAAAGTGAATTTAGGAGTGGAAGGTTAATAAACTTCATAAAATGATAATTATTAAAGATTCAGCCCAGATGTTTAATTGGTAAAAAATTTAAATATTTAATTGAGTAATAAGAGAATTCGTAAAATTTTAGGATACGGCGGTACCACCTGCCGATTTTCACTTCATTGATCTTAATTACTATAATTATTTTTTTGTAATTATCTCTGAATTTAACGGCGCATTCGCATATTTTAGGCAATATGGTTTGTGGAGCGGTAATTAAATTAAACTTCAAGTAACTGTTCAATATCTTGAAAGAAACTGTACTTTTAATATAGTCATTTGGTCAAAGGCTCCTTCTATGTCAAGGAATGCCACTAGTGCGATTTCCTTGTTTTCCAGTGAGTTCTCTACTCTTGTCACCACTTGGTGTAGGGCTGATTCGCATGATTTACCTGATTGGTAGGTATGTTGGTTTTGGTGAAGTGTCCTCTGTTTCAGTGAGCTTTCCCTTAAGTTCTTCTCAACTAGTTTCTCTGTCACTTTTAACATGAAGAACGATAAGCTGATCGGTCTGAAGACCGCTTTCACTTCTCTCCAGGACCCACGATGTATTGAGATAGATAGCAGGCCCTGAATCCGTCAAAAAAATCCCCTTCCAAATAAACCATTCAGTAATAAATAGTTCATAGGAATAATCTTATGGTAGATAATTACTTATTCCTTTAGGCAGCCCCAACGCAAGACAACGCTGAATAAACTAAATTTCTGACTTCCATGGAGTGGACATTCTTGATATCCCTGGGTGGCATAATGAATCGTCTGTAATATCCTAACAGTCGTAGGAATGATCTTATTTCTTTTGCTATCTTCGAAATTGAGAATTTACAGATTGCTATTAGTTTCCTAGGATTTGGTTTAATTCGATCTTTTGTGATCACATGTCCAAGAAATTCAACTTCTGTCCTGAGAAATTCTGATTTGTCAACTTGCACTTTTAACTTTGACTCTTTTAGTTTTTCAAATACTTGTTGGAGGTCTTTTATGTATTCTCCCAGGCTGGATGAAAAGATGATGATATCATCCATATACACAAGGCATACTTTCCCTTTTAAGTCCCGTAGAATGTTGTCCATGACGCGCTAGAACGTTGCAGGCGCATTTTTTAATCCGAAGGGCATTCTCACATACTCATAATGCCCATTCTCTTCGTTGAAGGCTGTTTTTGCAATAGATCCTGGGTCCATCTCTATTTGGCGGAATCCCGAGGTAGAAAAATAAGTGCATTTTCCTAACCTATCCAAAATATCGTTAATATTTGGCGGTGTAACTTGAATAATTTTATCACTTTATATCATAACACATATTCTAGACAAAGCGTCTGCAGATGTTTGAGAATATACCAACTATAACGCCGCGTATACACTGCGTACGACGAAACATCGCATGCGTTTGCGTGTCTAGATCTCGATCGCTTTCTATCTTTCAAAAAAAACCGGAGGATTCTTTTTTCTTGTTTCCTTACCTCCTATACCTAAGTACCTATATCCAAGTGTAATGACAGATTTTGGATTGGAATGGCATTATTTGTTCCGATTTAGAGTCAGACTATAAATAATATTCGTGGATAAATATGTATTGAAGGGAATATGGTAAACAACTGGTAGAAATTTAAAACAGAGATTCTGAATTTCCTTCTACAGCAACAGATTCAGCAAGTGACAATATTGCAATTTTGCTGAACTCTCTATAAGACGGAAGGCTGGACTAATGAATATATAAATCGTGGTCTTCCTAATCCCATACACTGAGGTTAATTATATAAAAGATATACAGACCGGATTAACCTACTAGACACATAGGGAGTAATATAACAAATTAGCTTGTACCCGGTTTAAAATAATGATGTTTTGTAAAGTAATACTCTACAAACAATTTTTTCACTCAAAAACTAAAGTGAGTGGAAAGTTGAAATTTTGAGGACTTTTTCCTAAAGATTCAATGTAAAAAATACTAAAAACTCAACGCGATTGAGTTATTATTAATGGAGTTATGATTTTTTTCAAATAATGATGTTTTGTAAAGTAATACTCTACAAACAATTTTTTCACTCAAAAACTAAAGTGAGTGGAAAGTTGAAATTTTGAGGACTTTTTCCTAAAGATTCAATGTAAAAAATACTAAAAACTCAACGCGATTGAGTTATTATTAATGGAGTTATGATTTTTTTCAAATAATGATGTTTTGTAAAGTAATACTCTACAAACAATTTTTTTACTCAAAAACTAAAGTAAGTGGAGATTAGAAATTTTGAGGACTTTTTCCTAAAGATTTAATGTGAAAAATACTAAAAACTCAAAGCGATTGAGTTATTATTAATGGAGTTATGATGTTTTTTAAATAATTATGTTTTGTAAAGTAATACTCTACAAACAATTTTTTCACTCAAAAACTAAAGTGAGTGGAAAGTTGAAATTTTGAGGACTTTTTCCTAAAGATTCAATGTGAAAAATACTAAAAACTTAAAGCGATTGAGTTATTATTATTGGAGTTATGATTTTTTTTTTAAATAATGATGTTTTGTAAAGTAATACTCTACAAACAATTTTTTCACTCAAAAACTAAAGTGAGTGGAAAGTTGAAATTTTGAGGACTTTTTCCTAAACATTTAATGTGAAAAATACTAAAAACTCAAAGCGATTGAGCTATTATTAATGGAGTTATGATTTTTTTAAGCGAATCGAGGCGATACTGCCAAAACCCAGTAAAGCCGAGCTGCCGGATATGTACGAATTTAAATAACTTGCAGGGACGATTCTGCAGTGAAATGGGTATCAGTCAACTGGTCCCATTGAAGCCTATGTATCCAGTAGCCTGGTCCTGTCTCTATAGGAATATACAGGGTGTATACCATTTAAAACGAAACAGGCTAAATATCTGATATCACGTTTATTTTTTAAAAAATCGCCTGTACACGTAATTTGATTTTCGAAGGGGGAAGTTTTCTACAACCATTTCCAGTACTTTCACTTCAACCCTCTAGGCGGGGTAGGACCAACCCTTACAATTCCAAATGGAACAAGGGACCGAGTGATATCTTTTTTAAAAGAGCGTTCATTTGAAAGAAAATTTAAAACAGGTATCAATCGACCCCTTGTTCCATTTGGAATGGTAAAGTTAAAGTGTAAGTACTGAATATGGTTTCAAAATACTTTGAAAATCAAATTACGTGTACGAGCGATTTTTTAAAAATTTAACGTGACATCAGATATTAAGCCCGTTTCTTTTCAAATGGTATACCCTGTAGGTATATCAGTGCATAAGCCCTCCTTCTGGAAATTCAAATTTCTCGAAACATTTCTGTCTGTATTGCCTCTACTTCTCACAGTTCTTCAGCTTTTATGAATTTGTCATGGATTGGTACCTATACCTACATTTTTCAAAGTGCATCTTTTTGTGTGTATACCGGGTGGTCCTCCGGGAATGACATCGATTGCTTATGGGAAAACTGTGAAAGGTAAAAATTTGAAAATTTGGCAACATAGCAATGTCGATGGGGGACATCCAGGTAAAATATTTTCAAGATGGCGGCATTTCCGGTCATACCGGAAGTTGATACCAACTCGGTTATTTTAAATAGAACACCCCATATATTAATGTATTTTTGGATTCTACATAAAATTCTGAGCAGATTTCATGTAATATACCCTATACCTAAGTTCAACTGTTTTGGAAATATTGACAGTTGAAAATTGACTTTTTGCAACTTTGACAAGCTGTAAAACCTAATTGGTTAATTTTAGAGGAAAACCGATTTCACATTCCTATCTTAGATTTTGATAAACTATCATTTGACACCAACTTTGAACTTAAACGGAGATTAAATTTAACTGAAATTTTTAATCATGGATTTAATTCAAAGTTGATGTCAAATGATAGTTTATAAAAATCTAAGATAGGAATGTCAAATCGGGTTTCCTCTAAAATTAATTGTTCAGGTTTTACAGCCTGTCAAAGTTGCAAAAAGTCAATTTTCAACTGTCAATATTTCCAAAACAGTTGAACTTAGGTATAGGGTATATTACATGAAATCTGCTCAGAATTTTATGTAGAATTCAAAAATACATTTATATACGGGGTGTTCTATTTAAAATAACCGAGTTGGTATCAACTTCCGGTATGACCGGAAATGCCGCCATCTTGAAAATATTTTACCTAGATGTCCCCCATCGACATTGCTATGTTGCCAAATTTTCAAATTTTTACCTTTCACAGTTTTCCCATAAGCAATCGATGTCATTCCCGAAGGACCACCCTGTATATAATCAGGATCTTCAAATACCCTATAAATTCTTTAGTTTTGGTGTTTTCTTAATATATTGTGTACTGGTTCAAACTTGCACAGTTCTTTCAAAAATAGCACGTGAAGCTAAAATACACTTTCAACCGTTCCAGGGCCTATAATCATCAGGGCAGTTGAAAAAAAAGCCCTAACAATGCATCGTAAACCTAAACAGTATTATTATATCCTGCTGCTTCTTCGAAACGCAATAAAAACCAAATTCATTTTTCAAGATGCCAGACAACGCGATGCTAAAAAATAAAAAGAGCTAAAGCCAATAATGGCCTACATCCAAACCAGACATAAAACCCATAAGACAATAAACAATAGACAACCTGTCGTCCCGTATCAAGCTCGGATCTAACGGTGCCCGAAAGAATGTGCGCTCTCAAACCAATTTAACTATGGAATAATGCCCATAAAACTAACCCATAATGCCCATAAACAATTCGGCGGCGGTGTCCAAGTGACCCAGGCACAGATTTGACCCCGATGCAAAAATGCACTTGACTCGGGTGTCGTCAAACAGTTATGTTGTGTGGACTTGTGGCCGATGTTATATCGTCAACGTGTTCCGAAGTAGATCAATTTGCGAAAAAGTTAGATTTTGTAAAAGGATTTATGGGTTATTATAGGAGAGTTGTAGTTAATTAAGCTGTTACTTATATGTTTCGTTCTGGAGGAATGTTGTTTACTTCTTATGAAATTGATTGAGTCGGTAATGATGACGCTTATGGCAATAGTTTTTTTTTTGTCGCAATAATTATTTTCTTCTTTGATTGAAATATCATTTACTAACGATGGAGCATCTTATTTGGGTCAATTCAGTCCAATTTTAGCTTGTTGAAATAAATATACATAGATTAATTGCGGCCTGGGCCAGATTTTCTTCTCACACTAGTGTGACAGCCTGCGATTCTATCGTCGATGTAAGTTCCTCTTTTCTGGTCTCACAAATATAAACCTTTCAGCAAAAGCTGGAGTTCCATCATTGGATGGACCCAGGTATACACACTACTGTATTCCAAGCAGAAATCTATGCCATCCACTCCTATCTGAGAGAAAACCTAAGAGGGGGTTAGACAGAAAAACATCCTTATCTGCTCAGACAGTCAAGTGTCCATAAAATCCAAACTTGTCTGGGAATGTTTGGAAAACCTCAAAAACCTAAGTATGGCCAACAAAGTAACCCTTAAATGGGTGCCAGGGCATAAAGGAATTGAAGGAAATGAATAAGCAGATGCTTTGGTACGGAAGGATCAGCAACCAGTTATACTGGTCCTGAAGTGACAATTGGCACCACAAAATCTTTGGTGAGAATAAAAATAAACTAATGGGTGTATAGAGAACACTAAACTCACTGGCAAAAGTTAAAACGAAAACAGCATCTCACAATTGACGGTTCAACGTGACACCTTTAGTTAACCAGTAGTTGAATTAACCCAAGGATGCGTATGAGTTAACTATGAGTTAGCTGAAATGCTTTGTTATTGTTTAGTGTGAAACAGGTTAATGAGTGAAGTCTCAACCCCTGACCCCTAGTTGACTGACCAACGCTGGTTACCACCGATTATGAAACTGGGCCTAACCCCCAGTTTCACAATGTGTAGTCACCAAATGGTTAAACGAAGACCAAAGGTTAATGAACAAAAAATGTTTCACATCATCTGGTAAAGCACTATCATTCAGTTAACTTTAAGTTTAGTTGACCATAAGAAAATTATGTGGTTAAAATTAAATCAGAAAGGACCTAACCAGGGATGTGCGTCTACACGTAGAATTTAATTGTCTACTTTACGTGTAGACAACGTGTCAACAATGTAAAATAATATAAATGACGTCTAATTCTA
Organism: Ceutorhynchus assimilis; assembly: GCA_917834065.1. Classification (NCBI taxonomy): domain Eukaryota; kingdom Metazoa; phylum Arthropoda; class Insecta; order Coleoptera; family Curculionidae; genus Ceutorhynchus; species Ceutorhynchus assimilis. Next base: position 24,366,206 of record OU892284.1, on the reverse strand, counting down.
ACCTCACACTTTCCTCTCCGAAAATTATTTTTATTTTATTATCGATTTTCCTCATATTTATAATCAGTGAATGCTGATATCAAAGTGATAGGTATTAGCTACTTGGGTAGTAGTAGTTTTGGATCTTTTTTTGAATTTTCTAAAATGGGTTTATTGTTTACGCCACATGTAGACAATGTGTAGACAAATGCCCACGTAAACAATTCGAATTGTCTACGCGTAGACAATCAATTGTTTACGTTGACATTGTCTACAGGCACATCACTGGACCTAACTACAATAATTTCGGTTAACGTCTTGTCAAGTCTTGTCTTGTTGATGGGTTGTTTTTCTGTATCGTATAATTTTTTTGTTTGTGTTCAAACTGAATATTGGATTTAAAGGTCCTCACGGACGCTCAGTTATTTTGCACAGGCCGACTGTGCAAACCTGGTTTGTGCAGGCATGTCTGTGAATACTTCCGACCTACTGTGCAGACCGTTGGCCTGGCCTGAGCAAATTGAAGATCTGCTTGAAATTCGGCCTGCGCAAACCAACAGGCCTGAGCGTGTGTGTGTGTGTGTTCAGTCTATTTATTCAGTGTAAAATTATCCACTTTTTGTCAATTTGCGTTTTAAAAGGAATTAGTAATGTTACCTACTTTACTAAACTAGTAACATAATGTAAACTAGTGACATAATGTGTAACCTGTCACATTATGTTACTAGTACAAACGAGTGGATTGTTGTGGAACTTATGGGTGGACGAGCGCAGCGAGTTCCGCAGCTATCTATTCATCAATATCTTGTGAGAACATCGCTATTGAAAAAAGTAGACATCTACAGGGCCCATCAGACATATGGCATGAACAAAAGAATTTTGATTTCTTGGGCTGTGGGAAGGTTTGAGAAATTACTCAAAATAAAGAAGTCTGTTCCACCATTGGGATAGATATCTATCACTGAGTTTGACTCTAAAGATGTTTTTCTCAATTTGATAAGTCGTCTTCCGTTTATTGTGACAAGAAGAGATAACTAATTGATATAAAGTTCAAATCAAAGATGCTCCTTCTAATCTAAGCTGAGCAGGCAAGTGAATGTATTATAGCAACACTAAACTTTCTTTAAGTGCTAGTTACCATTGACAGGCAACTATCAAAAAATATGTTGGATGGTACACACAAACGGGCATAGATATAACCTGCTCCAACATTGAGAACCAGAGATTTTGATTAAATCCAAGATCCGAGATGTTATCAATCAGTCATTATTAGAAAAGAGATAGAATTGAATTTAGAGGAAACCTAAAACAATAATGCGTCAGGTAAAGGCGATATAAAGTCGCAGATGGAATAAAAATAGAAAAACATTTATTTTGTGTTTCCTAAAAAATTGCTTCTCGAAAAGATCTCACTTTACACCACACAAGATATCAAAAGCTGGACTAGAGAACTATCGTCTCAACCATTAACTCAAGGTGGAATTCAATGGGAATTTGGTTCGAACTCTCACCTTCATAGCCCCTTATTATCCCCATCAAGCAAACAATAAAAAACAACAGACTCCTGGAACTAGCTTCAGATGATTTCCCTCAGGCATTCGATATGTTCCAGGTGCTTTTCAAAAGGGTAGAATCGATGCTAGGCAAACTTTACGAGAATAATGATGGGTTCGTGACGTAAACCTAGAAGGTATTATGTCTCCCAAACTTTCTGATGCATTGAAGCATTTGAACTGGAAACGGAGAGGTTTGAACAAAAATATACAAAATTAATGATTTGTGATAATCTTACCAACACAAAGATGAAGGAGCTGGTACGATCTCCCATCAAGAACAAGTTTATGGAAAACAGTGAGAACATCGCCATTGAAAAAGGTAGACATCTACAGGGCCAATCAGACATATGGGATGAACACAAGAATCTTTATTTCTTGGGTTGCGGGAAGGTTTGAAAAATTACTCAAAATAAAGAATTCTGTTCCAACATTGGGTACAAGATAGATATCTATCACCTAGTTTGACTCTAAAGATTTTTCTCTCAATTTGATGAGTCGTCTTCTGTTTATTGTGATAAGAAGAGATATAAAGTCTAAATTAAAGATTCTACTTCAATTTCTAAATCGTACTCTAGGCCCTAGTAATCTAAACTGAGCCGGCAAGTGAATGTATTATAGCAAAGATACTACGGGAGATACAAACAGCACAAAATCGATTGGAATGGAAAATGATTAGGGAGGCCTATGTTCAACAGTGGACGCAGGTTAATGATGATGATGACTACGGGAGATGAAACGTTTATACATACTACAACACTAGATTTTCTTTAAGTGCTAGTTAACATTGAGAAGCAACTATTAAAAAATATGTTGGATGGTACATACTAACGGGCATACATATAACCTGCTCCAACACTGAGACGCAGTTATAACAAGCTGTTGTTACACATAGGTTTTGTAAGCAAGTTCAACATTAAGATAACATGTCTGAGGAGCTCAGAATAACGCAAAGTAATATGGAAGATCAATGATGGTGACCATGTGACGCAGAAGAACTTAAATGTGGTTCGGACAAGTGAAGACCGATAAACCAAAAAACTGCTGAAATGGAGATCAAGTGCAGACATTTGTAATAGAGGAATAAATCCTGGACCGACGATATTCAAGCAATTAGGACTGACTAGTCCTTAACAGAATACAGTTGACGAAAAGGGCTTATTCATGATCAGGTGGATGTCTAAATAATTGTATTACTCCTTTACCCTTATTAAATAATGTAATACAAGCCTCATGAACTACTTCTTGTCCTTATCAGACTTGGAATAACTATCTATATAAAATAAAAATAACATTAATTATAGCATATATTCGCATAAAACATTAACAGCGATAACTCGATTTACGATGTGAACAGCATTAATTTTATAAACAATTTTATAATTCCAACGATACGCATTTGCTGATAAAAAGCCATCGTTTATTGGTCGATAAATCTTCGACGGGCCGCGATACTTATAATTCAATTAAATTTCATTCCTTCGTCTCGGATTCCTCTCTCACGTAAGTCTTAATTTCTGTTTACATCGCATCTTTTGCCTGATTAATACTGGTCCCCGGGTCGCGTCTAAAGATAGTTACGTGGGGCATATACCGTTAAGCCAATTATAAGGCGAAACGGGAGAAATTAGCGAAATCTTATCTTTCTTCTCCCTACTTTGGGTTAATGGAATAATAACCTGTCTGTCGGATAGCATTGGTATAGTAAATTATCGTTATTGCTAATTGTGCTCGACGAGATTTATTTCTCTGAGAAAACACTAAATGTTACTGTTGTCTGAATACCTTATGATAATTAGGAAATTATTGTCGAGCACCTTTTATAAGCAATGTCATATAGATTAATAAAACAAAATACCTACGAGACCGAAATGCACAGGCATAGGGCAGAAGTGAAGCTATATCTACAATGATTACAGACAACCCATGGTATTCGACCATCAATCCATTCTACTGAATTCCTAATAGATGGTCAGTTATTATATGATTTTCTTATTGAAGCGCACTTAACCAGTGGGCCATGATTTCATGCGTTCACCAAATACCAGAATATGCAGGGGTGTAGATGAGACTAGGTGTTCCTGAATCATGGAGGCATATATTTTGAATGTGGGCAAATGAGAATACGTTATCTGCTTGAATTAAGATTGAGAATAATCGACTTCCCATATTCTCTAAGTTCAATCCAAATATTTAAAAAATATAATAATAAATATATAATAAAAATATTTTTACATAACACATAGACTTTAAAGATACCTGAGAGAAGCCTTCGTGAAACCTTGGTTAAAACTGGTTGGTATCTGGATCCGATTAGGTTTGAGAGCCTCTTCACCGTGTGGCTTTTGGTGAGATAAGAGATAGGGTCCTCTGGCTCTATCTGTCTGTATCTCCACCAGCCTCACATTCGAGGATTATGTGGGTGGGCAGTTCCATCCTCCTCGTCACAAAGTCTGCACATGAGTTCATCTTGGAGGATGCCCATTGTGTGAAGGTGTTTTCTCAGGCTACAGTGTCCGGTATTAGCCTGTTTAGTTGTAAGATCTCTTCAGCAAGTCTAGGTGATGGTTGCTGTATCATTAGCTTATGGTTGAGACGATAGTTAGGCTGTAGGTATTTTGTGTGGTGTGAAGTAAGATCACGCTCAAACCGAGCCATTTCTGCAAGAGCCAGTTTTTTGAGAAACACCAAATTATAGTATTTTACATTATTAGCCAGGTAAAACAGTTTTTACTGGCGATTGAAGGAAATGACTAGCGAGCCGCCAGGCGAGCTTGTCACCTTCAAGAGCCAGTAAAAACTGCTACCTGGCGTATAATGTACAATAATTTATTTGTTACTCATTTGTAAAAGATATAGGGACAAATAAAAAATCAATACATAACAAAAATTTGAAATTTATATGTTTTTCCTTGATTTTTTCTCACAGAAGTTTTGGTAGTTGGTATAACTATGAGAATGATACGTTGTTAAGGCGTTGTTTCTAGTTATAAATAGGTTTTTTGACAGATTTCCATTTTGCAATTTTTTTCCAGAAATGAATTTATTACAAGATATTATTAATGAAGCTGCAGTCGTAGCCAACAGTTTATCACCAGAAAAGTCTCCCAGAAGGTACCTACAAGCAATTATTCTTGTGATAAAACCGATTTTTCAAAAATAAATAATTCTACTGACTTGTAAAAAGTTTTTACAGTTTAGCTGTCAATTTTACAAGTCAGTAGAGCCAGTAGCTTGTAAAAATCAATTTTCGCTGGTTATGTTTTGACTTGATAAGTGACGTTTTACAAATGAGTGGCAAATAAAATGTTTTTCCATTTTCATTCCATCTGCAACTATATATATATATATATATATCGCCTTTACCTGGCGCATTATTGTTTTAGGTTTCCTCTAAACTCACTTCTTTCTCTTTTCTAGTAATGACTGATCACATCACTAATCTTCCTTGAATTTAATTATAAACTCTGGTTCTTGGTCTGTTTCATACTCCCTCTATACAGCACAACTAAACTATCTAAATTTGTGGCGAAACAAACAAAAAGTAACATAATCGTTCATACTAACAGTAAAATAAATTAAACTCCAAATAGTTCAATAATAACCATACAAAAACAATTATCCTGTAATGTATATCAAATATCTATTTTATGCGGGCAGAAGGAGCAAAAGAAATAATATTGGCGTGGAAAATTGAATTCGTAAATTGAACAAATGCCGATATTTCAACCAGGCCAGGTTTCTTACGGCTGAACAGTTATCAGAAAAAGTCTAATAAAAGTGTTGCAACACGGCACGTTTCTTCCGTCTTCTTCAATCTATCTCGATCTATAAACATCTTGTCCATGAGTGCGGTTTTTATGTTTCAGGTTTATTTAATGCGATCGGAATAAATAATCTTCTCCAACCGATGCTGATTATGTGTTAACCGATGTTTATGATATTTAAGTTTGAGTTGACTTCGAAAAAAGAATAATCTAATTACTACTTTACTGCCTTCAAGATGAATTTCTATTAAACATGGTTTTTACTGGAATAAATTATGTCAAATCGACCGTGCAGGGCTTAAAATCAGTTGCGCCTGGTAAAAACCAGAGAATTATTGGGGACAATCATGCAGAAAATACACATGTTAATCAGATTAAATTACTTAAGGATTTATCGTAAACGTTAACGATTATTGAACGGCCTTAATCGGAATCAATAAGGCCGATCGAAGGCCAACTCAGTTGATGCTTCAGTGATGACAAAATGGGACTACATTTAATGTCCTTGATAATATTTTTTTTATAAATCTGTATTGAATTATTGAAATAATGAAGAAGTGCACCATTGGCTCATAAAATCAAATACTTACTTACTTTTCCTTTCCTGCATATTATAAGTGTTACATTTTGTTAGATTATCATTAATCATTCAGAAAGTGTGGGCCATCAATTAAATTCAATGAATAAATAATTGACGCAACCATCAATCAATAATTTTGTGGAAGGTAAATAATTGTTTCGGTCACCGTCCAAAGCAATCACAACTGATTGCCTCGAGCGGCTTCTTGTATTTCAATGGCGCCTAAATCAAATCAATTTAATCAGATTCAATATCGATTTGACCTGGAGCGGTGCTAAACGGGTAGCAAAGAAGCGGCGTGACACACTAATAAAAAAAACTTTTTTTTTAAGCAACCCAGACAATAGAACCATAAAACCAGTCGAACCATATCGAGCGTGTAACTGTAATCAGGAACCTATGTTACCAATTAAGACCCTGACGTTGAACAATTCGATGATAGGTTGTTGCGGCTAGTAACCCAACTGTGTGTGAAGACGGCTATGGGAGAAATTTCATTTCTGTTTCGGAATTTTCATTTCATTTTATTCAGATTTAGTTACTTTGTAGGCCAATCCATAGAGAGTGGTTTCCTATAAGTAGCTCTATCCTAATTAAGTTCATATCTTCTACAAGACAGTTAAAAAGCATCACTGAACATAGAAAATATCTGATTTGTGGAATGCCTATAGACTATTAGAGCAAAAATTTGCATGAAGCGTAACAGTCCACTATAGGTGCACTCTTCTCCTCGAAGCAGTGGTTCCCCGAAGCGGTGCGTTTATTCAAATCGACCCAAATAGCCACTAGGAAGTTCAAAATTGGTAATTAGCCACCTGGAAGCTAAACCAACTTAAAATAATGGGATTTTCTATGAAATATGGGCCTGGGAGATTTGTGCCTCGAACAATGTTTAAGTATGCACACATTAAATGGGATTTGATGTGATTCATTATGTATTATCTGATACGATGCGGCTTGGCTACCTCTCCCGACGGTACTACCGGTAGAATATAGCCGCCGGAGTTGGCAGAGAAGCCAGCTGAAATCTTCGTTGCCATCGGCTGAAAACGGATGTTTTGTCGAAATCAATTAGAAGCGGAAAACAATTGACCCAGAGGTGGTAGTCAAGTCTCATTGAGGATATATTGAATTGTTGGGTTAAAAAAAGGGTTAGCCTGAATAAGAGAATTCATCAAATTTTTAATCTACATCAGCTTTCTCTTCATTCAAATATCAATAGGAAAATCCAACAGCTTGCAAATTGCAGCTATCAAAAACACCCAGAAATATAATTGACTGTCGATTAGTCGAATAGTCGATTGTAAAGATGACACCAAAGTACGAAAACGAACACACTGCGCATATGCTCGCTCTGCGCTTGCTAATGACGAGCTTTCAGAGTTAGCTCTTTTGACTCCCGAACGCACGTGGAGTTGCTCTTTCAGCTCAAAATGACAAGACACGAACGCATTGGAAGTATTTAGTGTACTTGGAGTCTATAGAACAGTCATCCCGAACCCACCTTGAATAATAACAGAACTACTCAGAATACAAGCTGCTTACGATCAGAACATTTTCTGACCTAAGTTAGCGTTTTCGATTTCCATTCGTTGATCAGTATCCACTGAGTGCATTCGCATCTTTTTCTAGAAGCATGTGAAATATAAAGATAAAATACATTTTTTCGCACCGATTCTGCAAATGGAAGTCGCTATCAATTATTTTCTTCAAGTTAGGTCAGAAAGTGGTTTGATCATAAGTAGCTACAGACACAACCAAAATAAATGGGGAATTTTAAGCGTTTTCAGAGTTTTGGTACGAATGTGGTATCAAGATACCACTCGTTTTCACAAAGTGTTTCGGTATGTCATTCGACAACTTGGTTTCAATTCGGTCCGTCAATCTTTTAACCATCTCGGGATGATGGTATGAGACGTTGAGGTTATATTTTGCCTATTTTGGCTTATTTATGAAATTGAATGAATGAATGCCGAATTTCGCCGATTTGGTTTAGTTTTAGGTTTGTTCCAACCCGTCAAAAAAACCGTTCCAAAACGGTTTTGGAACCACTCAGTATACGACTTTCGGTTTCTACGCAAAAATTTTAGGTTTTGCGCAGAATCCTGACGGTAATATTAAGGTTTCCTGCTGGGATGGAACAAAGCTTCTGTGTTAATATAATCTAAAAGTTATTTTAGTGAGTTTATTGTTGGAGAATACTGAAAAGTCAGCTTTTTCGACATATGCACATATTCCGACATCGAACCTATCTGCATATGAAGATCTAGCGTTTCTCCTTTCGCCAACCACCATAATGTTGATAAAACTCCACTATCACATTTGGTGCTTAATATTTCAAGCTGTATTAATGTTTCCACTTTAACATTTACATTAACATTAACAAGCAACGACGGCGAAATGATACCAAAACATTTCATAACCCTCTGATACCGATCGGTTTCAACTGAAGTTAATGAGAGACCAGAGAGTAACCCAGAATCAAATAGTTTCATGATACTACAACTCCGTGAAAACGCTTTTTGTGATTTGTTGATAGATCTAACCCTAACTTCAGAACAAAAATTAATTAGTTCCAAAATCCTTCCGATTACTCCGGACCACAGAGTAAGAACGTAAGAACCCATTGAATCAAATTAGCTGTTCTCGGAAACTATGATCGGGTTGACCCGGTTACAAGGATCACCAATCAGTATCATATGTTTGGATCTCATCAACGCGATAAAATGCGGGGCAACTAGGATTGGCAGCCGTCAGCTGTTTTTCTTAACCCAGTTTTTTAGTTCTCGGATCAGTATCAGCTGTTCAAGGATTAGTAAACTATCTAGGTGGAGCTAGTTTGGTTTCAGAACGGATGGATCCGCAGATGAATCTTGCCAAATGACATTTCCAACAATCCTAACCTCAACAAACATTATTTTGATTTTCCAATTTGAATTTTAATCTCAAGTTCTCAAATTTCCATTTTTTTGGCTTCTTGGACTAGTCTAGTTTTCATCAATAAACATACGCAAATCAGAAAATTTTCAAAGCCAATTTTCTCGTAAACGGTACGCTGTATCGGATTAAACGAAGAGTACCTTTCTGTGTAAAAAACTCTAAACTTCTCGAATATTCAATCAGAATCGCAAAAACCTGAAAAGTAAAAAAAATAAGGATGTTTTAACCCTCACCCTCCCCAGTATGTGACGCCACTGATTAAGATTTTTGAATTTTCAATTTAGTATCTTAATTGCCATCAAATGTTTATAAAATACACCAATTTTCAAAATCCATTTGTGAAGGGTTTCAAAGTTATAGAGAAAAATACGTCTTTCAGGTGCCCTATTCGAAGGGGCGTAGCTCCCTTAGGAAGCATTTCCGGACCCATGTTAATAGGAACTTTTTGTTTTATTTTTATGCAAGGAATACGCCCCCGAAAGATTGCCGCTTACTTTTGAATCACCCTGAAACACCTTGAACGATTTTGGTTAAATAGGTGAAAATATAATAGATTTATTGGAAAAGTAATAATCTAAATAATTAACCTCTCATAAATGTGGGTTTTGCCAATGGCACAAGCAAACAAAACGGTAAAGGTTGGTAAAACATTGTCAGTGGTCAACCCAATAAAGCTTTTTAGTCGAATAATATGTGTCGCCAAAACTCCTGATGATACCCAGGAATGTTTTAAGTATGAGCTCTCTCATTGTCCCAGCAGTATTTTTGATGAGGTTTCTATGAGGAAAAATACCAAATCTTCACTAATTTCTTGTTTTGACAGCAAAACTAATCCAATAATTAAATTTTGGTAGGGAAATAATTTAGACTCAAGAGAGTAGGGTTGGGTGGAAAAGGACGGTTACTTAAACCCACAAAGAAACAGTAAGGACCTGATTTTATTATAAAATTATGATTTTGCGGATGCAAGTCAGTTTGCTCCAAAACTTGTACCTGCAAAAAGGTGGGAATGAAATGTTCATCAAGCTGTACAATTTGCATTGGACAGTATTGTGGCAATGCAACGAATGTGTCTTTTGTTGAAAATGATGATGGCATAGAATAATTTCCTTTTCTTTTATTAAATTTTGTGTTAATGAAGTGAGTAGGTGCCTATACTTGTATATGACCGTATGACAAGGTCACAACTTTTGTACCAAATTTCATAAAAAATACAACTGGTATAACTCTTTAAAAAGTGCCATTTTGGTACCAAATTTGATACTGTGCCATACGGACTTTAGTTTTGATAGTATATTTCGGTTTCCATAATATTATTTGAAATTATTATTAAACGAGTAAGTAGCAGCACATTTTGGCAAGAGTATTATTCACTTATTTTTGCATTCAACCCGTTACCTAAAATATTAAATCATACCTAGTGATTTGTATACAATTTTACACAGGTTTTATATGACAACTACCATATTTCTTTTACGAAACATGTTTATAAAGCGTTATAAAGCTTTAATAAAGTCGAATTTGCTAAAAGCAGTTTAATAGAATCGAAGCCCAATCCGCCCAATTTTTATAAGCCCATAACTTTTTTGTTTTTAGACCGATTTTCAAAAACAAAAAATGATTTTGTAGGTATTTTTATTGGCAACAATTTTGTTCTCCTGTAGATTTTCAAAAAAGTTTATAGTTTTTGAGATATTTCCAAAAAAATTTAAAAAAACACTATTTTTTGAGTTTAAAAGCGATTGGGCGAGTACGGCCCATGCGATTTAGTGCGATTTTTAAGGAAACATTGTCGATCACCCAAAGAAGGTATCCTGAAAATTTCAGCTTGTCCCAAATTTGTTCCGGGTTGCCCCATGTAAACACCTTAGTTTTACTAGCCTAATTCAGTTAGACCCCGGTTTGGTAGGTGGCTCGTAGAATGTGAAGACGGGCTGCTACTGATGTAACTGGGAGCAATTCAGGACTTGAAACTTTTCCAAGAAGAATGTGTCTCGCTCCATCACAGGTATTTTCTCTTCTCTTGTACAAAAGTACCACGAATTGCTCGCACTTTGACAAAAATCTCTCCTGAACTTCTGCAACTGCGATCCGTATGGAGGGCGTTTGGAGGAGAATTACATCCCAGTTTATACCACCCTGCCAGCGGTTCTTAAAGGAGGTGTGCGCCAAAAAAACAACTTCATCTCAAAAAAAAAGAGAAAAAAAATCTAAGAATAACAGTGAAATCCGCACCCCTCTATGACAAATAATACCGCAGATATGGCTCTATGAAGGTACCGCATCTCACCCTATGACGTCACGAAAGCTCAAGCGACGCACGAGAAAGTGGAGTTAATTAAATTTACATATGTTTTTCCTGTGTTACGTGCAATAATCTAAACAAAAACCACTCAGGCGTGCCGGGAACAATCAAATTAACAATGCGGAGCGCGGCTGGAAGAAGTTTTCGTGACGTCACGAGAGCGTCGTCCACACTTTAAAGCGGTATACCTCAGCGATGGTTTATCGTAGAACAACGAGGTTTGAACAGTTATTCTTAGATTTTTTCACACTAAAACTTTAATTTTTGGCGCACACCCCCTTTAAGTCCTGCACGCAGTTACTGAGTTGTGGCTGCAGGTCAGAGTGCGGCACAGGCTTGTGCAAGTGCAGACAGACTGCGAAAACAACAATGACAGTGATGATGTATTCCCCGTATCCGTACCCCTCAAAGTATAGTTGTACTATTTTATTTCGGCAAACCCGTGTTAACATGTTCCCTATCGCTTTTCCGACCTCAAATTCGTGTTCAGCGACCTTTTTAAAGTTTGGTATTTGGGCCCCAACCGGTTACCATCTTGAATTATGCTACTTCTGGTTGCCTAATCGATTTCCGGTGCTAATTTTTGATGTAGTCGACGTCAAAAACATATGTGCCGATACGCCGCACTTGGCAATATACCAACTTCTGAAAGTTCTGTATTTAGGCCTTTGACGGCCGCCATCTTGAATTATGGTAGTTCCGGTATCCGAATCGACTTCCGGTACTCATATTCATGTTCAGCGACCCCAAAAACATATGAAACCGGCGAGATATCGCCGGTCAATAACGATAAACTTTAGGGAAAATGTCATTTAGACTCTTAGTTTGGTCGCCATCTTGGATTTGAGGCCTTTGGAAGCAAAATTCGGGTTGGCAACATCCGGATTTGGATTCAGCGGGGTCGAAATACCCTAGAAACAACAAGTTGCCGAATGTCGCACGAAATGCCGCTCGGAGTAAAATTTTTGTAAATATCCACCAGTCTAGAACTGATCTTAGATCCTTTGCCGTACGTCGAGATTGGGGATCCTTGTGATCGGGTTAACCCGATCATAGTTTCCGTAAGCAGCTAACAAGAAGCCAAAAAAATGGAAATTTAAAACCTGGAAATTAAAATTAAAATCGGAAAATCAAGATAATGTTTGTCGACGTTAGGCTTGTTCTACCTAGATAGTTCACTAATCCTTGAACAGCTGATACTGATCGAACTGATCCTAGATCAGTGTTTCCATAAGCAGCTAGCGGAGTTCGAGGATTTTTGATAGTTCATGAACATAGTGCAAAGTATGAAGAAATTATACACTTGGAGTAATTTCCGAATTCGGTGATTGACGCTGCCATCTTATGAAACGAATATTTTATACTATTTTTTCTATTTTGGTATTGTTTAATTTAAATTTTAAAATTTTATTCTCATATTTCCTGATTTCATAGTTTAGGTTGGTAACACTACATGCCAAATATAGAAATCTTCTATTATAAAATCGTGAATGACAGTTCGATGGCCATCAGTCAGCCAGTGTTACCAACCTTCGATAAGTAAAAAAGGAGTGTCACAAAGAGCTTCTTTTCGAAACGACTTTTAGTGTAGAAAAGACTTCGATATGACACCAAAATAGAAAAACATTTTTATGGTCCTAGGAACATAATAGATCACTTCTGTGTCGAGTGTTGATGACAATAAAGTTCAAATTATGGACTCCTTCAAGATAAATATTATTAAACAAAATTCTATTTGCAGCTGCTACTGAAATCTTGGTAGGTATATATGCTACTCCATGTAAAATTGTATGGAAATTTTGTCGAGGAGGTGCCTCTCTTCATTGATTTCTTGTACACAAGTTAACATAGCCTCGATATTTATGTTCTCAACTGTAGAATAGACATTTCAAGCTAAAATGCAAGATAATTATAAAGTAGTCTAAAAATGAAAGATCTTTTCTTTGATATACGACATGATTTGCTGCAAAATCACTCAAAATTGAAAATTAGTTTCGGTTGAAATCTTTCGTGATTGAGCTCTGATGCAAGCGGATATTCCTGCTGGGAATTTGTTAACTGATTTATCCAGAGTCCTCAGGCCAATATTTATGAAATCTCCTATCTATCTATTGGAGACAGACAATTTATTGAAGAAGAAATTTGCCTTGGAGATCTAGTTACTGCAAGTACTAATCATAAAAACTGCAGGTTATCAATTACAATTATAATAATAAACATTATTGTCAGATTGCACCCATTCATAAGACAATTTTACCAGAAATTATATATGAAATATAATAAGCTAATTACATAATAATATGATACACATAAAGGATAATAACAGTAATTGCCCATATATTGTACATAATAATAAGGTTGAAACAAAAGCGTTGACGATAGTGGGATGACATACAAAATATCGCAGGAGGAAATTGGATCCAAATTTGGAAGAGGCCTGTATCCAAAAGTGGATGACTATAAGCTGACACAAAAAGGAGAAAAATGACTGGCTGCATGTTAGGTTATAGTGAAGCCCTTCTGAAAAGGGTGGTGTGGAAATCGGCAATTGGAAAATTGATGAATTTCTGGTGGATCTAGTAGGCACATGACTCCAGCACGACACCCTACTATACTTTGACTCACAAACAAAAAAGTTAAACAGGAGACCCAACTGTATTTTGATCATTTGATATATTAGACATGTAGGAAACCTAATAATCTTAACCCCACAGTATCATCATCATCGTTTATAAAAATATACTAAATGTATGTCTGCATATACTCGGGCTTGTCTATAAACAAAACTCCTAAGCCCAGCCTCGTATCATGTGCATTTATGTTCGCAGTAGAATATATATCATCCATTAAACGTAATAAGTTAATGCGACACGGATAATACTTGATCATAACCGAATAAACGTAGATAAAAGGGGACTACGGGCGAAATTTCCCACACATTTAGCCGGATACGCAGTCGAGAGCAAAATATTAAAATTTATAATGGTTAATATACATAACTTAACCGTATTTAAATAATCCTACACTATGCGACCGCTAGAAACTGTATCGTTTATTAGTTATATTGCTAATAACATATCGCTTCCTAGATGACTTGTATGTATATGTTGGATGGCCGTAAATTATGTTAAAGACGGAGACGACAGGTCTGTAGTTTCGCTTTCTCACCGTATTGTATTTTGATTGATGAGGGAAGTAGTATGCATCCTGAGGACATTAAATTTTATGATATTTTGGATAATTGCTTGTTGTGACATAAGTAGCTGTTTCATTCATATATTGTATGATATTTTCTGGACTGTATGGGCGCCACTCAATAGATTTAAATTATTGAAAGAAAGAAAGGAAATAGGGAATTGTTAGAGCCGTTACAGATTGCTATAGATCTTCTTGTGCTCGAGAAAAAAAAAAGAATTGTTGCGACATGACCTACCAAATTTTAGAGTAGAAAGACTCTTGAATCAAACACTTCACTTCAAGACAGAGTTATTGAAGAAGGTCAGGATAAGTTGAAACGTAACATTTCTTCTTCATTCTTTTATTTGAAAGCCAAAGCTCCACAACTCCTATCAGATGTTTATCAATCTATTTTTCACATTTATGTTGTTTGACCATGACTCGTTGTTTTTTGTAATATTCATAATTTAAATTTCATAGTCGCTGGTTGATTACCCTTTTAATATCCATCAGTAAGAGCCTTGTTTTTAAATTAAATTTTCTTTATTAGTTCTACATAAAGAAAACCTGGAATTTGCTCAGTTATTTTAGATTGGCATGTTCAGTTCAACCTGATGTTCCGTTTCTTAACTCAGCTCTTTGTCACTGGTGTTCTTTGCTTCAACATTCAAGATACCAATTTATTTAATTTAGTTACTAAATTCCATTATATGTGACAGTGGTCGACCACCTTTGCACTTATCAACTCTTGAATTTACATCGTCTCATTCAAATGTATGTATTAGCATAATAGTGAATCGACTAGACGTTAAATTGGACTTTTATCAGTCCCGGGAACAGGCTGGTTTTCGCTCTGAATTCGGTACCAACGATTACCTTCAGTGTCGCAAAACCTTCATAGAAAAGAGTATTAAATAGAACCGTTCTTTGGTAATGGTGTTTGTAGACTTCCAAAAGGCGTTCGATACTGTGGAACTTTCTGCAATCTTGAGATCACTACAAGAAAGAAGAGTTGATCACCGATATTTTGAAATTATTAAAAACATATACGGAGACGCAACGACCACCGTAAATCTTCACCCCACCATCAAAAAAATTAAAATCAAAAGAGGAATCTGACAGGATGACACCATGTCACCCATCGCAGTTCTGGAATATGCTTTTAAAAAATTGCCTCGGGAGCAAAAATGAATAATCATCGATGGGGAAGGTCATAATAAGAACATACAAGAATAAATAATAAGGTAATAACTCCTATAATTCAAAACAAAACATCAAAGTTTTTATCGGTAATTAAAACCTCTATCTGGCTATACATTGTTCTGATTAATGAAAACCCTTGGTATGCTGAACAATACTTATGATGGTAATAATTACGGGGTGAGTATTTCTTTTGACCCCAGAGCTTCACTACCAATTAGCTGGAGTGTAACCATCTGATTTCAGGACCCAGGACGACACACACATTTGACCCAACTAACTTACAGGGCGTTCCTTGATTGTTTGCTGTTTGCAAGTCTTACAGCGACCCAGGAATCTACCTGACGTGGAGTAAGGATCGAGGGTCCTCCCCAAATCTTCTTGGTAATTAGGGATGTTCTAGCAACTAGAGGGGGGCAGTAAGGCCGACTGGAGTGATTCATGAAGGTATCTCTGGAGTACTGGGGGTTGATGGACAACCGGCACTCGGGTATCGGAGGAGAAACAAGGCCTCCAATACGGGGACGAATGAAAGTGAAGAGAGACTAGAGGAAAAAGGCCTAAAAGAAAAGAACAAGATTTTCGTACCTGGTAAGCAAACAGCAAATATAGTAGAGAAGTACTTCAAAAGAACTTTAACGTTGTAGAACTTATCCAAAAGAAGAATAGCAGAAAATGAAATATTACCAAAATACTTTGTCCTTTTCCAGGCACAGCACACGAAGAAAAACGGCTAAATTTGAGATTTCAACCCTTTGAAACTCACACAACCAAATTTGCCTATAGTGGCACTGTGGTGCTATAATCTCAGCAACCCACAATTGGGAGTTAGGGCTCAAACGATTTTTAATCCTTTCTCTTCCAGAAAAAAAACCTTGAGGAATTTCTAGTCTATTGGGGGATACTGGTACTGCTACTGACTGAATGCCTGGTACCCACCAAATAGAGGAAACTGTAATGGTACTAATGAAGGTAGTGCGGAAATCTGTAATAGAACCATCGGTACTATAGAGCAAGTGTAGGACACTGTAATAATATATAATATGAAGTGTTTAAATAAATAACCCCAACTATTGTTAGATAGTACTGGAAAATAGCGAAATGAAAACTGTATAGATGAAATGACAACTTAGTGATAAATTTCTAGATGGGGGTACTTTTACTTGAGGGGGAAAATAATCCCGTAACACTGGGTCATGAGATGAGAATTGACAGAGATAACGAAACCTTCGAATGAACGAGAAGAATAACTTTGGGATGCGTGATGCGTTCAGGGCTGACATTCCAATATCCCTGAAACGGAAAGCATTCAACCAGTGTGTCCTCCCAGTCCTGATCTATGGTGCGGAGACATTCAGTCGTATGAATAAAGTGTAGCAAATGCTCCTACTCTATCTCCGTCTCTTTTTGCTGCATTGAAGCTGAATATGTTTATCTCAAAAAACTTAAGCAAAAGCATATGCTTGTATTTTATGCATATGATCCATTGACTCTCACCAAAGCATCAGCAGAACAGTTAAGAGTAACACAGAGACGAATGGAAAGATCCATCCTTGGATTGACTTTAAAAGACCGAGTGAGGAGATCCAAATAAGAACAATGGACAATATTGTAGGACGTATTGCAAAACAAAAGTGAAAATGGGCAGGGCACGCCGTAAGATCTGAGGATGGGAGATGGACGAAGAAACTCATCGATTGGAGACCAAGAGCCGACAAACGTTCCCAGTAGAATGAGTGTTCCGTCTTCCGTCTTTCTCAATGGTATACAAATGATGATACAAGTAACAAAGACTGAGCACTTGTTCTCCTGGAAACGCTGCTCCCCACAACTGGAGAATTTTAGAGGAAGCCTATGTTCAACAAAGGAAATGAAAAGAGGCTGTTTGATGATCATGATAATGATGATATTGCTTAAACTTGCAACTTTTTAGCGAGACATTTGAAAAATTCTCTTTAGATTATCATATTTGTTTATGTTTCTATCCAATTTCCGTTCCATCAAATATCTGTTCCAGTAAATGTTCATTCGATCGTTTGCCTTCCAAAGTTTTATCTTTCAATATACATTTCCAGATCCCATGTCCTAAGAGCCTAAGAAGCATTTGAAACAGTCAAAATTTTGCCTAATGCTAACAAAATTCACTGTCTTTCTCCAAAATCCATTATCTTGCCAACGAGTTTACATTGTCCCCAATAGCTTGCGCTTAATTTGAACCACGATGTGAATAATATTTCCACTTACTTCGGCATCGAGAACGCTCTTACATAAAAATTACAACTGTTTACGTCGCAGAAATGCGATTAATTGTCGCATTTAACATATGCTGGTAGCTGTATTAAATACCTGGTCAAACTACTGTGAGCGGATTTAATTGGCATTATTTTTAAGTTTTCAAAAGGATGTCCAAACCAGTTGTGTCTACAAGGTGTTAGGTCCGTCTATAATAATTAATGGAACGTACCATAAAGGTTTTCGCCATTTCCCAACTAAAATTTAGATTACTATGTCACTGTTTCACGTTCTATATGCAAATCGAATTGTTTCGAAGAGCATATGGATTCATTATTAATGGTTGTTAATTAGAAAGGCTTGTAAGCATTTAAATTATGCACAATAAAAATCTGTTTCCCTAATATAAATATGTCAATTTTTGCCAATATATCTTTATCTGTATCTCGTTATACATTGGCAATTAAAATAATTGCGGCACTCGGTTTCCGCAATTAGCAGGAAACTGAAAAGCAAAAGTGTTCTTTCAACATACACGGCAACGACACTTCATAGAAAATATTAAGTTCAAGATCACAATGCACTTGAATGTAGGTATATGGGTACGACCTTGTCTGTTCAGTCTTCAAACATGAGTTCATTAATTCGCGTGTGTGGGTTCCGAGCACGGTTATTGATCTCGACATAGAAAAACAAACTTGGCTCTTCATTTTATTGGGTTGAATCATTAACAGTTGGGTCGATTTACATTTATTACCGCAAAAACCGCAATGTCGTAGGAGTTCGGATTTTTGAAGAATGACGAATATATTTATTTGAATAAATTAACGTCTGGTTAGAACAACCTACGATGGAATATTTTTTAATTATAAAGTGAGTTGCAAATTGTCTTGAAAAACCAATAATCCATGTATTGAAATAGAGATCAGATTCGGATTTGGAAGGAATGAAGCATACAACGAATTGGATGAAAGTAAAAGTCTACAAGATACAAAAAGATGAAAGGTCTGGAAACATCAATCAACCAAATTATAATTCCAGAAAGTCTCGAATCGCTGCTTTCATGTCTTGAAGCATTTTTCAGGTTAACTATATTGTTATGATATAAGATATCAAGGATATCTATCAACAAAATACTACCTGCTGTTTAAGCAACTGCTCAAACACCTCTAAATTCATCCAGGGATTTTAGAATAAGATACGAAGAAACATTGTCAATGCGCCTTGGTATTCTAGAAAGATCGACGTTCATCATGATCGTCTAGTGGACACTGTCAACAAGATATGAACTTTCAGGCTAGCCTGAAGAGGAAGACTTGACTGAGTGAATTAGACCTTGTGAACAAAATATATCGCAACTCAAAGAAGAACCTATGATTGTAAGGGCCGGTATTTCAATGTCACCTTAAGGTACAGAACCTTAACTCATCTTTAATACAAGTTTCACCATATATCAAAGTTTCCTTAATTCAAGGTGGATCTTAAGCCACTTGAATAAACCGATTTCAGGTTCACCTTAACTTTAGGGTACCTTAGGTAAGTCCTAATTTTAGGGTAATATTGAAATACCGGCCCTCAAACTCAGAAATCTCTGAAAAACTATTTCTGATAAAAAGAATCTTATGCTCGATATTATCTGATCCATTGACGTCAACCAATAATTATGTAGATATCATAAGACAACTTTCCTAAAAGGAAAAGTCGCATTATCGCAAATTCCCGCACGCAAAATGATTTTTTCATTTAAAACTCCACCTGCTTCCATCTCGATATTTGATGTCTTCATGTTCTAGTTTAACTATATAGCTCGTTTTTGTTTTATTATTGCCGTGACACAAAACAACGTCAGGAATTTGAAATAAGTCCACAACACATTTCAACACACAAAATGACGTTGTAAACATGACACCGATTCATTTACGTGAAATTGTTTCAGTTTTATGTTAATCAAAGTAGATTAGGTTAGTTTTAATGGATTTATATTTGTTTTTTTGGGGTGGTCTTCTCGTTTACATGAATGCAAATCTTGTCATTGATTGATTTTCACTTTTCAATGGTAATAGATATATTTCCGATATTACTAATATATTATGATTGAACACGATTTCTCTTGCCAATTGCCTATATTACCTCAAATTTTATTCATAACTTCATCAATCGTCTATTTTATGCTACTTAAAATCGACACATTAAGATAATAAATTCGTGCGTAATTATGATAAACGACCTACGGCCGTGGTCCGTAACACTTTTGGCACGAACACGCAAACAGAACCAACAAATCAAGACGTAGCAGCGGTACTAAACTCGGTTAAATAGTTTATTTAATTTGCTGTTAACCAACAATTAATGTCTGGTAAGCTATGTTTATTTAGAACACCTCGTAGAATTTGAATTTTCAGATTGCTACTTACAGTAATTATTGTTGCGTGTCTCTTACCTGAAACAAAAAAAAAAAATATCAATATGTAGTTTTAATAATATAATAATAATAACAATTATTAATGACATAAGAAATAAGCAAGTTATATGGTTTGGCAGCGGACCAAGGGATATGAGAAGATTAGAAAGACTAAGCAGAAGCTGATGTCTAGAAAAAAATAAAAAAGAAAACGAAAAAAGATTAGTTTTAGACATGTAACTAAAACAGTGGGATAGTTTGAATCGTGAAAAACCAGAAAGGTTTGGGAAGCGCGATCAAAGTTGCTTTGAAAAGTATAAACAAATCCAAAGGTAAAATTAGACTACTAGCTCGAATAATTATAGTACCTAAAACTTGTGGCATATTAATACCAATATTCGTTGTGCTAAGTGCATTGGGCGCGCTGAGTGGAGGGACTGCTGGGATTGCTAAAGCTGTTGATGATGCTGTCAGCTAATCAACATTCGAAAGAAAATCATCGCAATTTCCAAATAAAAATTATCTACGTCACCCTAGTACCAGGATGTTGCTAATTCAATTTTTCGTTTCCTAAATGAGTCCTCGAGGCCAAAAATCCAAAAAACGAGAGTCATTAGGAAACCATGTTTGTGGCAATTCTGTAAGGTAGTAGAACTTTCTAGTAGTTACCTACCTCCCTGATACTTCAAGTATGAGATTCGATGTTTCTACTCCAGAATGTACAGGGTATTTGATTATATTTGGACCCATAACTACAGCCTTTACTATTTAAAATAGAAAAAAAATCTTGAATACAAAACTTGACAGTTTTTTTTCTATATTGTACATGGATTAACCTCAGGCTTATTGTAACGTGCCAAAATTGCCTTCAACTATTTCACACTTATTTTTAGTTTTTCATTAAAATTTTTTTTGTCTTCGCCCTAAGGGGATTTTGCACCTAATTTTCTCACTAATTGAAGGTATGGTACATTGAGTTGCCTTACGCTGCGTTACGATTTCGTAAAGTGCCATAATTTCGTCGATGATTTCGGATTTTTAGAAACCATTTCGTAAAAAGCTGCCCTAAAGACCACCGAATTCTATCCAGTATCTCATATCCCGGCTAATCTAGCGAATTAGATTATTTTTGGTGACAACTAAAACCCTGTTGGAATAGGGTTTTATGTACTTTATGTTTACATATTTCCTTATCCAATACTTGACCTTACCCTGTACCTGAAGTAGTTGGCTTATCTCTTAATTGCGTTTTGACTTAACTTTTTGCCTTATAGCGTTTAACTCTTGACTTTGTGGTTTTTAACTTTTGCCTTTTAACTCTTAGAGGCGAGTTGGGTGGCTCCGGACTAAAAGTCGAAGCTGCTTGCAGCAGACAGACTGGCAGGATGAGCATCGAGGGGTTGTTGTCATGCTGGTACTCCTAATGGGACGTGTTACGTCATCCTCACAACGTGGATGTCAAATGCAGGGTAGCAGCAACTGCGTATCACCTGAGCTCCAGTCTGCTTTAGACTTCTCGGTGTCGCAGGCAGTAACTCGTTTCGGAACACCCTATTTAAATTTTCTTTTGACCACTTGGTGCATCACACTCGCCGTAGGGGATGTATCCTTCAAGTCTGGCAGTACTTCCTCACTCGCTTAGTCTAGCAGTACTTTAAATATTATTAAAACTCGCGATGCTTGGCTTTGCTATAACACGCTCCGATTGATTGGTGGGTCTCTTAGTTAAATTTCAATCTAACTCTCTTATCGTCGGAAAAGTTTCTTTGTAACTTTCCCCCTATCGTAGGAGAGGGGGGGTTGTAACGTGCCAAAATTGCCTTTAACTAAACTGCTGGACAATTGCTTTCAAACAGAAGAAAAATTTCGCCAAACTTTCAAGCTTAATATTTTTGGACTTCCGGTTTTCACGGGCCAACAGATTGACTTTTTGTGAAAAAAATTGTGTATGGAAGCCAGAGGTTCATGTTTTGGTTCCAAAAATATCGAGCTTGAAAGTAAGGCAAAATTTTTCTTCTGTTCGAAAGCAATTGTCCAGCAGTTTATTTCACACTTGTTTTTAGTTTTCCATTCAAAATTCCTATAGATATCTTATTTTTCCCTGATTTCATTAGGCTTTGTTTACACTTTTTTTTAAATAAAAATTCAACAATAATTACAGTAATTGCAGATCCTGTTAATTTTCTGATCTTTATTATTTAAATTCTATTTTCACTTCTCTTGTTGACGCCTAATAATTTTCTTCGATTTACTCAATATTTTAATTCCATTCCCAAATAATTAATCTTCATGTAAACAAATCAAATATTTCTTATTCTTGGGTTAGGTTTTCCAAACCGTGGTCCGTTCACGAAGTGTGAACTGCACGCTGCACGTACTCTGTTCGGTTGCTGAACTCAGTTCCAGATTTAGTTCTGCATCCGGTTCCATCATTGGTTCCATAAACCAACGGATTGCTCTCTTTGCTCTCTATTCTATAGTGACACTCAAATCATGTCACTTATGATTTGTATGCCAGCTGACGGCAGAAATGTCGTTCATTTTTGTCTTAGCGTTTCGATTAGTAATGTTTTTGGCATCATCGATTCCTTTGTAAGCGTTTACGTTTTGCAATACGAATTGCTTATTCAATGTCGTATTCTTCAAATTATGATTGTTCTAGTGGTTAATTACTTGTTGTTATCATTAGTCGTCAGCTGTTGTCATTTTTTCTCAGATTATATTGTTGTGTGTAATTTTTGGTACTAACAGTTGATTTCTTTTTGACATTTGTCGATACTTTGCCTCATCTCTACTCTTCACCTTTAGGACAGCTAATTAATTTTATGTGGTGCTTCTTTCTTATATGATTTGGTTGTTCCGAGAAAAGGGACTCTCTTGAAGAATTTAATTTTTGTCTTTGCCGTAAGGGGATTTTGGATCTAATTTTCTCACTAATTGAAGTTATGGTACAATAGACACTTTAAGCAAACCCTAAATGTTGCTACGTATCCGTATCCGCATCCGTGGATGGACGGTTTTCTAACCTCAAAAAGTGTTGTATTGATTTTGTAGCTGTGTTTGTAGGTTTTCTGTTTATCTATAAGTACTGTTTTTATGTTGTTAGAGTTTTTTTTGAGTGATAACTGACAGTAAGATTTCCCAATAGTGTCAAATGATGAGATACGTTTTCGGATACGAGGCTAGGCCCGTAACAATACGGACAACGCAACGCAATGAAACAACCGTATCTATTCTGCTCATGCGCAGATCGATACGGATACGGATACGATTGAAATTCAGGACCTGCTTAAAGTGTCTATTGAGTTGCCTTACGTTTTCGTAAAGTGCCATAATTTCGCTGATGATTTCAGATTTTTAGCAACCATTTCGAAAAAAGCTGCCCTAGAGACCACCGAATTCTATCCAGGATCTCCAATCCTGGCTAATCCAGCGGATACGTGTATTTTTGGTGGCATTGCATCTGCTTTTTCTGTCCACCTTCAAATGGTAACTTACCCGCCTTTTACCGTACCTTCTTTTTAATTATAGGGTATCTTCTTTTCGGATTATCGTATCTGCCTTTTAATTAAGTGAGAAGTTATCAGTGATATGTTATCACCTTATTATTACCGTATTTGCCCTTTAGTCACCGACTTCTTTGTTGAAATATCGTAAAGACTCAGAGTAGGAATCGATTTTTTTTTTACACTATTTTGTGTTTGAACTGTAGCTAAATAGTATTTTGAAGTTACTCAGTGACCCCAATTATTTATTATGATAGCAGAAATTATTTTCTTTGTGAAATCTCCGGCAGTAGTTTCGCGGTACGTAGTTTAAGTGTTTTAGGTGTAATTTTTATTCCACACAGGAAATTGCTCTAAATTTATTTTCAATATTTAAATTGCCAATGAGGCATAGAAAATGGTTTTTCAAATTTTATTATTCTGATTCTTCTAACGAACCTCAACAATCAAGGATACTTCACCCTAGGCTACGCGGATGACATAATCATTGTCATTAGGGGAAGATTTACCAGGACGGTATCAAACTTCATGTAGGACGCCTTAAGAATCATTGAGGAATGGCGCACGAGGGAGCAACTTGGTGTCAACCCCTGCAAAACAAAACTCCTTCATTTCACGAGAAAAAAGAAACCAGGAGGACTTAATACCGCCCAGTGCATTCGAAAAAACCTTGGAATTTGGTAGGGAAATTAAATTTCTGGGCGTCATCACTCTAGATATGAAGCTGACATGGAATCAACATATTTAAAAGCAAGATGACGTTGATGTCACTAAAAAGAGCGATTGTGAAAAAATTGCTAAGACCGTCAGTTGTACAGGGTCTTTCCCCATATATATTGATCCCATCACCTACAAGGGTTATGTAAAGAGTAATTTAAAAAATTTAAATACAAAAGTTTTGGGGCTTTACTTGAAATTTTTGAATCCGATGTCAGAAAATTTTTTGTTTTTTAGAAATGTCAAATTTTGACAGATGGTGAGTTTCTTCTTATGGAACATCCTATACCTATATGACTATAGGTGAAAAGGGTCGGTTTTTCTGATTTATATAGGGTTCAACTACTTCTAATTGAGCCGTTTTGGAAATATCGGGCTCTAAACTTCAAGATAATAATAGATTGTCAATTCATTTGTGAATTAGGATAAACGTTCAACTTATTGAAAAATCGGTGGGCAATTGGAAATTACCGTTCTAGAACAGTTCTCATGTCGGGTGAAACAGAGCTGATGTGTTCCAATGTATTATTTTCTTGAAGTTTAGACCCCGATATTTCCAAAACGGATTAATCAAAAGTAGTTGAACCATGTATTTCAAATCAGAAAATTCGACTCTTTCCAACTATGGAGTCATATATAGGGTGTTCCATTAGAGAAAACTGACCATCTATCAAAATATGACATTTCTAGAAAAACAAAAAAGTTTCGGGTGAAACCCCAAAACTTTTACATTTACAATTCTTTTGACATCTCTTCAGATAACCCCTGTAGTGGGAAGGTCAATATACAGGGTGATTCAAAAGTAAGCGGCATCCTTTCGGGGGCATATTCCTTGCATAAAAATAAGACAAAAAGTTCCTATTAACATG
Source organism: Ceutorhynchus assimilis (assembly GCA_917834065.1). Classification (NCBI taxonomy): domain Eukaryota; kingdom Metazoa; phylum Arthropoda; class Insecta; order Coleoptera; family Curculionidae; genus Ceutorhynchus; species Ceutorhynchus assimilis. Next base: position 24,340,980 of record OU892284.1, on the reverse strand, counting down.
GGTCCGGAAACGCTTCCTAAGGGAGCTACGCCCCTTTGAATAGGACACCTGAAAGACGTGTTTTTCTGTATAACTTTAAAACCCTTCACAAATGGATTTTGAAAATTGGTGTATTTTATAAACATTTGATGACAATGAAGATACTAAATTGGAAATTCAAAAATCTTAATCAGTGACGTCACATACTGGGGAGGGTGAAAACAAAACAATTTTTTTTTTAATCGTCAGGTTTTTGCGAAACATACGGAAATCAGAAAATTTTCAAAGTCAATTTTCCCGTAAACGGTACGCTGTATCGAATTGAACCAAGAGTACCTTTTCTGTGTAAAAAACTGTGAACTTTTTGAATTTTCAATCAGAATCGCAAAAACCTGACGAGTAAAAAAATAGGGATGTTTTAACCCTCATCCTCTCTAGTATGTGACGCCACTGGTTGAGATTTTTGAATTTTCAATTTAGTATCTTAATTGTCATCAAATGTTTATAAAATACACCAATTTTCAAAATCCATTTGTAGAGGGGTTTCAAAGTTATAGAGAAAAATACGTCTTTCAGGTGTCCTATTCGAAGGGGCGTAGCTCTCTTAGGAAGCATTTCCGGACCCGGAACTTTTTGTCCCATTTTTATGCAAGGAATACGCCCCCGAAAGGATGCCGCTCACTTTTGAATCACCCTGTATGGGGAAAGACCCTGTACACTGAATATACACTTGTATGATAGCCTAAAGTGAACCAAAGACAAGCAAATCTGGAGCTAGCCTAAATCCAGAAACTTGCATGTCTTATTTGTATTACTGGTGCACAAAAAATCACATTGACGGCAAGTATGGAAACGATCCTGAATCTCCCACCAATTGACCTTATCGTCAAAGCGGAAACAAAAATCGAGGTCTATCCTCTCCAGCTGAACGAAAACTGGAACCCAAAACCAAATGGACATGCGGTAACCTCCAAAATAATCGCAATGATTTTAATCATGGGAAGCAACTATTCGAAAAAATTCCTCGCCCTTGGCCATCGAGATTGTTCCATCAGGAAACACCGGAGTAACACCTTACACCTGAACAAGAAATTGTCTGGTCACTGACGGCTCCAGAACAGGAACTAGAACCGGCGCTGGAATATAATGGACAAACTCCCAGATACGACACCAATCGACCTCCTGGGAGAATACACCACTGCACTGTATTTCGAGCAGAAATCTATGCCATTGACTCCTATCTGAGAGAAAACCTAAGGAGGTGCATACACAGGTAAAAACATCCTTATCTGCTCAGGCAGACAGGCATTGACTAAAGCACTCAACAGTTATAAAATAGAAATAAAATTCAAACCTGTCTGGAATGCTTGGAAAACCTCAAAAACCTAAGTATGGCCATCAAGGTAACCCTTAAATGGGTGCCAGGGCATAAAGGAATTGAAGGAAATCAGATGCTCTGGCACGAGAAGGATCAGCAACCAGTTATACTGGTCCTGAACCACAAAATCTTCGATCAGAACAGAAATAAACCAATGGATGTATAGACAACACCAAATTCACTGGCAATCTCTTCCGAAGCTTGGACACAGTAAGCTAATGGAACAACAAGCATCACCTAAACTTACTGTAGAGATCCTACAGCTAAACAGGAATCAAATCAGACTAATAACTGGTTCCACTGTGACCTGAGAAAACACCTTCACATAATGGGCATCCTCCAACATGAACCCATATGCAGCCTTTGTGACGAAGAGGATGAAACCGCCACCCACATAGTCTCCGAATATGAGGTTTTCGCTGGTAGAGATACAGCAGACAGATAGGTTTAGGAGACCCTATCTCTAAACTCACCAAAAGTCACATAGTGAAGAGGCTCCTAAACTTCATCAAGGTCACGAAACTTTTCACTGAGTTGGGGCCACCTAACCCGGCCTCTGCATCCCAACCAACCATACTAGATATTTATGCCATTATTATAAGCTATTAGAAATATAAGTACATCTGATTCCTCTTCTTCATCTATTAGTTGCTTTGTGAATGGAAATTGTTTCCTCCATGAGAAGATATTATTATATCATACTTGAAACATTGTGGTGATCCTGATGGAACTCTTACTTCTAGTACTCTTTTGATGTGTCTCTTCTTCCACTAGACAAATTTGACATTTCTTGTGAAATATTCTCTAAAATAAGCTATAGAAAGCAGATAGTTGGTACAGTTGAAATTGACAATTGGAGAGTATAATTTCTAACGGGTCTTAGTGCCAAAATTTTGATTTGGATGAATAGATTCCCACCTATACTGCACTACACTTTACGACGCGTCGCATTTAAACCAATGAAATATTTATCTAGCGACAAATTGCAGCGCGGCGGCGTGTCGCGTGGCCGAGCTGAGTGAAGCGCAAGTGAGAATAGACCTTAACACGTCTTGTTTAAATCAGCTGTCAAAATGACCGATTGGAAGGTTGAAGTATGTTGTCGAATTTTCTAATTGGCTCTTAAATAGGGGAGTAATAAGACTAGGATATTTCCATTGGTTGAAAACAATTGAGTAATGAAAAAGAAACTCACTGTATGAGTAATCATTCACATTAATCAATAGAAAATGTATATATGTTACGCATATTATTCAATGCTCATAGAAAAAAAAATAAGTTCAATAGAAATGAACATTGTTCCCAAATTTTTTTGTGCATCTGGGTCAGCATTATCGAAACAGGGGAGCAGAGCTCTTATGAGAACGAAGTTTTTATCTTCGTCGCCCATATTCCTATTTCCATAACTCTGACGGAAACAGAGAGTTTCGTATCCATTACGAAAATGTATTTCTTGCATAGATCTGCTTATGAATGTTTATACAGGGTTTTCCGAAATTAATGCACCAAATTTTTATGGCATATTCTACGACGAAATTATGCCCTAGTTACCTATATAAACATATGTCCGAAAACGCTTCCTTTCCGAGATATAGGTTGTTGAAATTCTAAAATTCTAAGAAAGAAACTATTTTTTTTTATCATAATTCATACCACTTTGAAATTTTGTACAGTGCTTTCAAGCAGCAAAAGACATTTTCTGATGTGAAATACTTAAAACAAAAAAAAACAGTGATGTCACAAAACTAATTTGTTTAATGTTTAACATTTTTATCATAATTTTGGCGATTTCGCCATGAATCAAATTGGTTTTCAATTTTTTTACTTTAAAACGGTGCATCTTTCGGGAAAAAGTGAAGAGATCAAATTTGTTCCAAATTGAATGGGGATTTCAAAAATGACTTTTATTTTAGGAAAAAGCAGTGACGCACCATTTTTATCTCAAAAAATATTTCTCATAAATCTGGTAGGACGCCACTGGTAATTTAAAAAAATATATTTTCACATCAAAAAATGTCTTTTATTCTATCGCGAACGGTAAATTATCATTTTATCGACTCAAAACTCACTGTCAAAGTAACATTTTATTGGAAATAGTGAAATCGAACAATTTTTACCCAGTCATATGTCAATTTTACCCACTCATATGTCAACTTTACCCACTCATATGTCAATTTTACCCACTCATCTGAAGTGCTTTCCAGTGACCCATTTGAGTTACTCCTGAGCAGCTCAGGAGTGCTCCACAATTACTTTGAGCGTTCCAGTGCTTAGAGTCTCGCACACTTGAACTACTTATTTCTGTTATCCCATCCCTTGCCCCCTCGAGCACCAACCATTATTTTGGTGTTTCATGCTCCTGAAGTTCGAAATGGTGGGGGCTAAGACGAGAGCGTCCCAGTGCTGCTTATGTTGAGCAGTTCAAGAGCGTCACACTCCAGGAGCATGGTACTCTAACAATTAAGGCACTGGAATGCAGCTGTGGTCAGAAATCTGTTAAGTTATCTTCTATGATTGACAACACCAGAAATGTGTCAGTTTGTTACTTTGTCAACTTGTAACAATATAGGTAGGTACCTAAATATGTATAATTTTAGTAATTGTAATAAATAAAAAGTTGCTCAAGAATAAAATAGAATATTACACACGACGGTAAAAAAGCTTTACCTGTTCGTGAAATTAATCCACTCGCTCCTTCGTCGCTCGTGAATCAACATTTTCCACTCACAGGTAAAGCATCTTTTTACCGTCTTGTATAATAAATAACTATTGCTGCTTGAAAGCAGTGTACAAAATTTCAATGAAATATCTAGAGTGGTTTGAAACTTATGATAAAAACATATTTTTTTTTCTTAAAATTTCAACACCCCGGTATCTCGGAAAGCAAGCGTTTCTGGACATATGTTTAGGTAACTGGGATTTTTTTTTTGATGTGGAATATGCCATAACAATTTGGTGCATTAATTTCGGAACACCTTGTATAAATCTATCTCTTTGTATCAGAAAAGTCTTCAAAAATAATTTTTGATTTTACTTGAGGGCGTCAACAGAATTAATAGTACTTGGAGCCTGAAAGAGCACTAAATATTAAAAAAAAGTAGATCCCCCACAGAGATCATTGTTCTATCATCGCGTTCGTTAACAGTCCATGTTTTTTTTTTTTTCATCAAATATTCTACTGGTTCATGATTATTCAATTTATCGGCGTATTAAGGTGCAAAATCGACCGTTTATGTTATTAAGACATTCGACGAAGCATGTCGATCTAGATAATGTTTATTGATTTGTTTCGTATGCTTTTGTTTTATTGAATCTTCAGTAATAAGTTTTTTTTTTTGTTTCAATCAATATTTGAAACTTATTAACAGTTCTACTGTTCCCAAGCTCCAACAGTGGTACCTAACTTTGAAATTCATAAAAATAGGTGATTAACGTATTTTGAATTGAATTTGTTATAATTCATGACACAAATTAATTCTGTATAATTATTGCGTTTGAATTTTCAGGACTTTATTTTGTATTGACAATATACGAATTCTCTGGGATAGGTACATGAAACTTTAATGAGGCTTCAAAAATCAAACCTAAATGAATCCTTTCTCAAGTTAATAATATTTTTCAACCCCAATTATTCCAAATTGAAGGAAAAATTCGAATAACTTGGTTGAGAAGAATGAGTGAATGTTGAGTATGTGATGTGAACTAATTATTCAAATCAGTATTTTTTAGAAAAGTAGGTACACACACACAAAAATGAGCCAGATTTGGACGTGTTAGATAGAAAACAAGGTTAAGCCTACGTATAGTACTTGGGCATGATAATTCCCAAGAAATTATTGTCGAGCTCATACAAATTCACTTATTTTTGAAGCTTTTAAAAACAAGTTTTTTTGTAGATTGAGTGTTGCTCAACATCTTCGATTACGTCGTTTTTTTTATCTATAACCAGGAGCAAGTTTGGATAATCTTATATAACACGGAACTTTTTTGCTGATAATTCAATTAAAATCGTTACAACAATACACTTACTGACCTGTATCGTTTCCAAACGTAAATCCGTAAACAATTTCGCTCGAACCAAAAAAAAAAAATCAATTCACCATTCACGACGTTGAAATTTGGTCACGGTGACGATCCCGATACCGGCGCGGGTCCCGTTCGATACCGAAAAATCGGACCAACAACCTAAAGTCGAAAACGAAGAAGAGCAAAAGAAGATAACAGCGGGCAGGCACACACCGCACGTCGCGGCGACAGAGAACCAAAACGAATTAGTGAACAGTGTGTAATAAGAACCAAGACCAAGGACGGGTTCTTTTACCAAGAGAGTCCATTGACGATTTTACAGTTAGCAGCGGCCCCAAGAGTGTCATCGATGCCGATCGAGGATGGTATTCCGCGGAAGGGGAAATCTTATAGAACGTGTTGGCGATCCAAAATTTTGGTAGCCGGTTTTTTTTTTGAGGGCATACCAGACATTGATGGGTTGCATTTTATTATATCGAACGGTGGTTTTTTTTTATGGACTCGTATTCGCGTGGATGGTGTCATGTGGTACCTATTTATTGTGGGAAAAACATTAAATTTACAACTTTTGAAACTAGATCATCGAATTTGCCTAATAGTACCGAAAATTTGGCTTTGACTTGACATGCATTAATATTTCCTCCTGTTGAGTCCATTGGGAAGTAAACTTCCTATATAATAATGTGGGTACTCCGTTTAAAGATGTACTTATTTGTTTGCTTTTGCCCCATGTTCTACTTGTATTCAATATGAGCAATTGATAATAACTGTCTTATCTCATAATGAGATATATGATTCCCTTTTGAGGGTCTCTGATCTGAGAATACTTTAAATTCTATTATACTGTTTCATTGTGAGTCATATGAGCCAAAATGGATGTCAGCTTCTGACATGTATTATGCACTTAATTAAACTTATCCTATATGAAAATCAACAAAATGACCACTCAAATTTTCTCCTCGGAATCCATAGGAGTACCACTAACATATATTCCTTGCTTTCCATTCATTAATCCTATGCATACGATGCAATAATACTAAAACCGATTTTATTCGCTTCCTTAACTTTACAGTTAAATCCGAGACATCATATACATATATTCTAGGCCAATAGTTGATTTAAATTTAAGACTAATCACAGGTGTCCCATATGCGCTACAAGCGCCTTAGCTGGTGAGTAGTACCGACGCTTTATGAATTCTAAAGAGACCGATTTGAATAAAACCAGATGCGATTTTGATGTGTGTATTTTCTCATGGCAATGGTCTCGGTATAGATTATGGGCGTTTTGTTTTTGTGACATGTTCTACAAGACTATATAAGTCTTGACCAATAGGTATATGGAGCAAAAGTGGACGTAAAGGCAATCATATTTATGTAATGGATGTTACTTTGAACATTTTTCGAAGCTGGCAAGATATTTTTGAATCCAAGTAGGAAAATCTCTGTTATGGGATGCAGGATAAGCTGAAGCTACTTAAGTTAACCAGAAGGCCTCCTACTAGGCATACTAGGATAACAGAAATATTTTCACTTTAAAAAGAACAAATTAGATCGAATGAACAGAACGTGAAATATATGAAAAAAAAATAGATTAAGTGCCGGTACTTTTGTTCTCATTTGACAGTCGTTAAAAATAATCAGGAGTTTGAATGTGCTCTAACCACATCATGCTTATAGAACTTGGCCCATGCAAAACTTTGACGACGTATCAAATTCGTTTCCACGTTTCCTTAACCCCTATGACTGCGCATATCCCTGATGATAAAATCTTGCATATGTTATTTCAAAAACAACTATACAGGATGTTTCAGAAATTGTGTGACGCACTGTTAGAACAGATATAACTATAATAATTTTATTTATGCACGAGCGGGCGGTAAGTACTACTTACCGCCCGCGTTTGCGGGCGGTAAGTTGAACTTACCGCCCGCTATTTTCGTGTCATCAAACACTCTCGAATATTGGTGGAGGCCACTAGTTCAATTTAATCCGTGTTGTCAACTATGGAAATAGAAATAAAACAAGAATTATAATTTATTATGCACCTCAACAACTATAGTACATAGGTTTAATATTAATAGAATTTAAATATTATTATTTTTTGTTAACATACAAATTAAATATACAGTTATGTGAATTATCTATCACAACACCTCCTTTTCTTATGTGCTTATCAAGAACAACCGTATTTTCTGTATCATTTATCAGAGAAACAGGATGAGGTTCATCGTTTAGTTGTCTGGATGTTGTTTGGATCGAAGTCTTACCACTTGTTGAAAGAGTTTGGTGTAAAATTTGGTCTGCGAATTTCAATTTGCTCTCTATGGAGTCCTCGATATAACCCTCGGCAACCGTCGAGGATTTCCAACCTCCATGTCTTTTGAGAGCTAATACTTCTACGCCGCTATTTGCAAGAAGCGTCGCAGAAGTTCTGCGAAAAGCATGTCCAGTGTATTGAGAAGGATTTTGCAAATTTAAAAATGTGGCAATTTGTGCTGGCCATTTTCCTATGGTATTCTTTCCTACAACTTGATTAGTGCAAAAGCCGTTTCGAATTTTTAAGAATAACTTGTTTGATTTTGCGGTTTTTTGTCGTAGTTCGATATATTTCCTACAAATCTCCAAATAATCCACTCGCTGGTCTTCTTTACCAGTGATGGTGAAACTCCTTTGAATATTGGTTTTTGTATTGGGTATTTTAACAAAAATGAACGTTTCCTGATTATCTATGTCTTGTAAAGTCAAATTACATAATTCCTCCCTTCTGCATGCTCCAGCTACACCAAATATCATGCCTATCTAGGAAAAAACAACAAATTAATTCTTTGCATTGTTAAAAACACAGGTAAATTAACTCACTTTCAAAATCAAGTATCTATCATCTGGTGCCTCCATTAGAAACCTGTATAAATCCTCCTTTGTGAAAACTTTAGATTTTTTCGGTGTATGGCCAACGTTTTTTCTTTTCAGAAAGGCAATTAAAGTTGCGTATTTCGAAATGTCAACATTTTCCTTCAGAAAAAGTGTCGCCTTCAGCATGGAATACTCAGCCCATAAGCTTCCAGGTGATTTTAACTTCTGATTTCGGTGTACAAAGTATGCCAAAAGCACTTTCTCCGAAACAGCCCAGTTTTTGTCAACGCACCACTTCTTAAAGATTTCAAAGGTTTTTTCGTACCGTTGCCTTGATTTTTCCGGAATCACAGCGTCACAACCAATATTCCAAGCATTTTCCAGTTCACTATCACTATTTTCACTCATATTTCTCCTTAAATTTCAAAAAAGCGTATTTGCAGCTTGCAACCGTATTGTTTGAAAGCGAGTTTTGCGTAACTAACACAAATAAACAATTTGAGAAGCACCATAACAACCATACCAACCATTAGAAACAAGTAGTCCAGCCAACTATAATAATAATAATAATTGTTATAGATAATGTGCGGTGGTGGATAACCATGGAAATAAGAGTTGTGATTTTTGGAAGCGTTGCAAATACAAAAGTTGCCAATTTTTCATTGGGAACGCGCCTTTATAGGAGGAAGACAATTCTATTTTTGAAAATGTCAATTGGATGCCATTCTATAAATTAAGTTTTTGAACTGGAATAGCCCGATCGTGCATAAAACGTAATAAGTATTTTTCAAATTTCCATTACCTTGGAAACGAAGCTTTCTCGACTCGAACCCATATTCATAGGATTTTTTTCTTATCTTGATGATTATTATCTGCTAAAAGTTTTTTTTTTTCCTCCCATACCATTTTTGATCACTAGGTTAAAATAATAATGGATCATGATGATAGAAATGAAAGAATTGGAGGAGACGCTTGACCACCTAAACACACATAAATTCGTGAAAGAAATTTCAGGCCAATAAAGCCTTGCAATTTGAGTAACATAGTTTCATCTCTGATCCCAAGGAACTCCTCCGCCACTAAATGAACTACACGCTGTAACATTTGAAATGTCACAAAAATATATGTTGTTATTCTTAATTATTATGGACTCATGTGAAAGTACTATTTCTTACACCTAGCGACATCTATGATTCTTCTGACTAGTTTTCCTAACCTAATATCGAAAATTCTGTTGTTCCGAGTCACCTGTAGCGCTGTCATTTTTATGATTTTGATAAACTTGATAGATTCAGAAAGAAAAGACGGAACAAATTTGGGTACTTTTGACTTGCCCTTTTCTCTTTTGTTTTGGGACCGAACAGGTCGTCCAGATTTTTAGAATTTTAAAAATCTTAAGACTTTATCTTTGTTTTTGGCCATCGAGTGCATATTCTTGAAAATTAACTAGCCAGAAGAGTGCTTGATCGTGTCTACTAGAATGTTTCTTGGAAAATCAACCGATTGTTGATTTTTGTGAAGATTTTGGAAAGTGAGGTTACTACGAAAAATCCGTGCCTGCACTTCTCCAAGTGAAAATTGACAAATTTGAGACCACGCTGTCCTGGAAACTCAGAGCAAATCTGGGCCCCCTTTACAAGGAAAGTCTGTGTCCTGTAAGAAGTTGATCCCCAACCATTATTTGGTTGTCTCCAGCCAGTTTGGTACCTCCAGATCTCAAATTTGTGAAAACTTCCGAGGCTTTACAAGGATTCCGTCCAGGCTTGTATAACTACTTACCTATGGGTGTCTTAAACGTGCCATCTTAATTACCGGAACTTATTTTTACCTTTTCTTTATCGCCCCCTATCGTTTAGCTTCATTAGCTAATTAATATCTTTGTAAATTCAATTACCGACTTAATTGTTTACCGTATAGTAGTGTTTAGCTAGAATAGCTAACTACTGTTTAAATAGAATTATTAATTTAATTAATTAATTCTTACCAGAGTCAGATATTGGCTTTTATTATCGTTTTCTCTATCATTATTCATTAAGTATCTAATATTTATGCATTGTTATAATTATTATAAATTTATTTCTTTAATATCGAGTATTTATCGATATAATATATTGAGGATTCATTAACCTTTAAGGGGTTTATTTTATTTTTAATTTCAAATAAATAATGGGGTAGTTTTACAAGGTAAACTAATGTAAAATCTTAAGGTAGTCAAAGTTAAGTTTTATGTTTACCTATTTTGAACCTTAAAAATTAAAGGTAAGAAGGTAGAGCTCTTCCAGAAACCGTGACCCCTTGATTTCACCTAGCAGGTTTTTGATATTTATAACTTCCTAGGGATTATTTATTATCTTTCCGCATTGATCAATTTGTTTTTTATTGATTTGATTGACTTCGAGTCAAAAATTAAAGGTTAATATTATTTTGACTTCAACATTTACACTTAGGTTAGTCTCATCGTAGGTATCTACTTAATTGTTTTGAATTTCAATCTTTTTGTATACCTAATTAAATTAAGTATTGCTTTCGGAAAGCTGCTTATCTATTTTTATTTTAAATTGGATACTGACAATAATCACCTCTAAACAATTTATTTTTTTCAATGTTAATGAACAGCAAGTTCGCCATCTGGTCAATAAATTATTGTTTTTAGAATTCCAAACTTGTGTTTCTATTGAAGGGGTTAAATGTCAGATAGATAGTGGATTTATTTTACCTTTTCAGATTTTTGAATTTATCTTTTTAAATAATAGTTAATTATTTGAATAGTGTCTAGTTTGGCTATTCTTTGATAATCAAAATAATTTTATACAAACTAGTGGCGCCCTCTCTTTATTATACGAACACCAAGGACCACCCCAAGCTAAAGAACCACTGAGCATAGTCGAGCACAATTATGAGCATTCTTTAGTTTCGACAAAAGAGCGTTACAACGCAACCAATTATTATAAAGAAGATGAAGGTGAACCCTCTCCAAAAATACTGAAATCAGAAGTCCTCAAGGCCATTAAACATCGCAACAAGGAAAAGCAGTAGGACCAAACGATGTATATTCAGATATAATAAAGCTACTGAATGACGAGATCGTAGCCTCCCTGGTGGAAATATTCAACAACATATAAGACAAGCAATATACAACAGGACTGGCTCCAGTCAATTTTTCTACCGATTCCAAAAACACCAAACGCAAACCAATGTGATCAGCTTGATGAGTCAAGTCTTGAAAATGTTCCTACAGATAATTCATATGATAATTCACCACAGGTGCAAAAGAGACATTGCCACTACTCAGTTCGGGTTCAGAAAAATCTTTGGCACACGTGAAGAACATTTCAGTCTAACCGTATTAGTGCATAAATGCAGACTAGCGTAAAGAGGTTTTCATATGTTTCATAGATTATCAGAAGAATTTTAAACACACTGAGCTTCAAGATTGGATGATAGAACGATCTACGATCAATAGAGAACCTATACAAAAATCAAACAGCATCGGTGAGAGTGGGAAGTGACACTACACAGAAATCCCCGATAGAAAGAGGACTGAGACAGGGTTGCGTTCTGTTCCCCCTATTCTTCAATTTATAATCTGAAACGATTTTTGAATGTACCTTGAAGGGACGGCATCAAGATTAATGGGTCCCAGGAGAACCAGTGTTCCGTCTTTGTTACTTATATTATCATTTGCATATCATTGAGAAAGACGGAAAACTCGTTCTCCTGGGAACGCTGCTCTCCTGTTTCAAGAATAAGGACCCAAATGTGCAGGGCCCCGCTAGGATGTTAGCCGCCTGTGTGCCTAGAAAATTTCCGCCGCCCCACTCTCATCTGAAGTACAAAATTGAGGGCGTTGGAATGGAATACAATTTTTAGACTTTAACGTATGAGTCGTGGACCGTGGTAAAGACGGAGGAAGGACCACACGGAAGGAAAACAAGCATCTATAGGGATGTCACAAGGGTATTGGCGCTTGACAATGTATATAATCCTTGGTTTGTGTCAATAACTCGTCGGCTATCATTGTCATTGGCTGTCTTTTTCCGTCCCTCTTCTTTAATTTTTTCTCTCTCATGTAACGATATTTGCCAAAACGTAACGCGTCTTTCAGATCACTCTCCATTCTCGTCCAAATATCAGACTGCCGCCCAAAAAGTTTCACTTCAAAAAATCGAGTTTTCAAAGGGTACCCTTTGAATTTTAATTTTGAAATCGTCAAACCTCGTTTGCTCGGTAACCGTTGAGCAAATTGCATTGAAATTTTCAGCATTTGTAGCTCTTATTAAGCTCTAAATGGCCTGTAATTTACAATATTTTCAGATTTATAATTTTTGAGCAAATTAGTTAGAAGTTTTTGACAAAATTTGGACTAGAAGTCATCTTTGAGGCTCAATTGCTCAAAAACTATTTGAGCTATCAAACTGAATTTTACATGGATTTATAGATAATGTAATGCTCTTTCTAATGGTATATAATTTATTTTGATTTGTTCGAAATTTAACAAAGGTATGGCAATTGCTCATGACTATGTCAAGATTTTGAACATTTTCCATAGCCAAAAATAGGATTTCCTTTTCAATTTTGTTTCTGCTTGAAATGGCCATTTGGAAATAATGTCAGGATTGTTTTCAACTAATTTTGACCCGCTCTATCAATTGATAAAGTCAAAATTGAGCAAAACTAAAAAATAAAAAAATCTTTTTTTTCTTAAGGGTTGCCTTTTGAATTCTGATTTCCGTATAGCAAATTGCATTGAAATTTTCAGCATTTGTAGTTCTTCTCAAGCTCTAAATGACCTGTAATTTACGATATTCCCAGATTTATAGTTTTTGAGCAAATTGAGTTTGAAGTTTTTGACAAAATTTGGGCTAAAAGTCAACTTTGAGACACAAAAACTATCCGAGCTATCAAACTCAATTTTGCACAGTTTTATAGAGAATTTAATGCTCTTTCCAATGGTATATAATTTATTTTATGTCATACCAATACATTATTGTGTTTTTATACCTTAGATACCATCTACATAATTCATTACTTTATGCCCGTGCGGGCATAAAGTACACATTATGGCCCGCGCGGGCATAAAGACGCAAAAAACAGTTTTCAATTAACTTATTATTTATTAAAAACATATAAGTTTACGCTTATAAACATATTATTTTTGTCAAAAAATGATGATGTTTGCACACTGATGACAATTTGCGAAGTGACACTTTTTTCCCAGGTATTTATTATTCACAACCAACTGGTATGACATAAAACTTTGTATGCACCACGGGTACTAATAGATATATACCCTCGGGCGACTTACGAACCCTCGGGCCAGAGGCCCTCGGCTTTGTAAGACTGTCGCCCTCAGGGCATAATCATCTACTTAGTACCCTTGATACATAAATAACTATTAGTTTGCTCGAAATTTAATAAAAACATGACAATTGCTCATGACCATATCAAGATTTTGAAAATTTTCCAGACCCAAAAATAGGATTTCATTTTTAATTTTGTTTCTGTTTAAAATGGCCCTTTGGTAAAATGGCCCTTTGGATATGATGTCAGGGTTATTTTCCACTAATTTGGACTCGCTCTATCGATTAATAGAGTCAAAATTGAGCAAAACTGAAAAATAAAAAAAAACGAGTTTTTCATAAGGGTATACCCCCTTTGAATGCTTATTTCAAAATATTAAAACCCCAATTGCTCGGTAACCGTTGAGCATTGAAATTTTCAGCATTTGTAGCTCTTATAAGGCTCTAAATGGCCTGTAATTTACAATATTTTCAGATTTAAAGCTTTTGAGCAAATTGAGTTTGAAGTTTTTGACAAAAGTCATCTTTAAGGCTCATTTGCTCAAAAACTATTTGAGATATCAAACTCAATTTTACACGGATTTATAGAGAATTAATTTCAATTTGCTTGAAATTTACCAAAGATATGGGTTTGATGAGTTTATTTGTTTGACAGATTTATTTTCGATAAAACGCGATGAGTATGAGCGGTTTGATAATTGGATGAGAATGGAGAGTGATTTGAATGACACGTCACATTTCGAAAAATTTCGTTACACGAGAGAGAAGAAAGACAGATATAATGTAGAGTAGAGAAACGGAGAAAGTCAGCTAATTATAATGACAGCCGACGAATGATTGACACAAATTAAGGATTATAAGCAAGGAGGATTGCATGTTATTGTCAAGCGCCGATACCCTTGTGACGTCACTGCAGATGCGCGGCTCTCTTTCGTGTTGTCCTCCGTCTTTACCTCGACTCAGAAGCTGTCTAAAATTGTTAGGGGGGATAGTTTTTAGGAAGTTTAACTTCTACCACGTGTAGGGTGCGGCACATGATTTTTTTTTTCATCAGGATCGGCGATCGGCTGCCTGTGTGTTTTGAACACACCGCACACATGATAGCGGCGGCCCAAATGTGCACTTGAATATCACACTAAATGGCGGGAAAATTCAGCAATTCACAAAGTTTAAATACCTGGGAAACTGGATAACTGAAGATCTAGATCCAGACGTAAAAATACAAGGCAGAATTGTGCAAGCCAGAGCAACAACAGTCCTAACATTAGGGTATTGTTCTCTAAAATGCTACATTAACTCCGTGCAACTCTACGGAGTTGAGACATGAACCGACAAGAATCCTTCAAAACATGGACATTCAGAAGAATGCTAAAACTTCCGTGGATGGATGGTGTGTTGAACGAAAAAGTTCTGAATAAAATGGGAAGAGAAAGAGAGAGCTGTTACACATAGTGAAAACAAGGAAAACTTCATACCTGGGTCATATCTTCAGAAAGGACCCCGCACATTTCTTATGGAAAAGTGATCTATGTGGAATTTTGCTGAATTTTTGATATAGTGTATAGGAAGTCGTCCTTAACAAAAGTGATCATTGCGCTAATGTTCAATACCCAGCAGTTTTCAAGATATCAATTAAAAACATTTTTAATTTGATACTCTTCAGTATGACGTCACCAGTATGCTCACAGCACCGAAAATTAAAACTATCCTTTTCACTTTTAACTTTGACTACCTATACTTATACTCTTCTCCTTTCAACATTTGGGAAATAAAAAAACAACAACAGGTACAAATGAAATCGCTACATGACAGACATCATGACATGAAGTTGACGATTGCGGCAGGAGCTAGGTGTTGTCAATGAACTATAACCAATAACTGGAATGCTAACACATAAGGACGAACTTGAAGCCTAGTGCGGCTGCTGCGGAGGGGATACCTGTTTTTGTCGCACTCATTATGTTAAATGGCGAAAATTGCTTCCAACACGTATTCCAATTGATGAAACCTGTGAAGGGAAATATGACAAAACTTTCGAGAACGTCATATGTCAGCGAGCAACAGAAAAAAACAACATTCCCCTTTGTGGCATCTGTCTTTCATGGCTTCATTTTTTTGGCAGATATGACAATGTGTGCGCATTCCAGTTTTTAGCTATAGTTCATCGGGTGTTGTTTACAATACCTACTTATTCGTCACTAATCGCTATCACTATCTTTTTTTTTTCTTAATGTTGAAAGGAGAAGAGTAAAGTCAAAGTCAAAAGTGGAAAGGATAGTAATAATTTGCGTTGCTGAGAGTAACGTCATACTGAAGAGTATTATTAAAAAAGTTTTTAATTGATATCTTGAAAATTGTTGGGTATTGAACATTAGCGCAATGATCACTTTTGTTAAGGACGACTCCCTATACACAATATCAAAAATTCAGCAAAATTCCACATAGATCACTTTTCCATAAGAAATGTGCGGGGTCCTTTCAAGTATCAATTCCTTGAGCTGATGATGGAAGGAAGGAAAGATCGAGAGAAAGAGAGGCATCGGGAGGAAGAAATATTGATGGCTAATAAACATCAGAGAGTGGATGAACCTCGATGCCCATGCACTTTACACAGAATTGCAGAATTGTTGCCAACATTAATGAATAAGGCACCTTAAGAAGAGAAGAAGAAAGTATACCCAATGATGGATGATCAATTATGCCATTGAGTCTATTGAATTTTCTGACTTAACGAAATAGTTACGTGACGTTGCAATTTCCTCAAAACCTGAAACGTTCTTAATATATATTCCGTGTCAGAATGCTTTTGTCATAGTATCTCTGATGTGTCTTCAACGCAAGATAAAATTATACATTATTTTTTGGGTCATTTCGTGTCCTCGGTATTGATTCGTGGGATAGATAACTCACGAAATCATCCCATGAATTGTATGTTATAAAAACCAAATTGATCAGCATGAGAACTAGAATAATTTAAAAACCATAAATTGTGAAATAAAATATAAACTCTAATATAAAACGTCATATAACCTGACGAAAACTCATATTATGATTGATTTAGGTCCGAGCTTATAGTCACTCATTGAGATTCCCTCAGACCTTGAGGAAGCCTTGACGTTTAGATTTGATATTTCTAACTTGTCAAATAGTAAGAAGCGTCCATTCTAAACTCACGACCTTCAAGGAACGACTATACATTGGGCCCTTACTTATCACTGTACTAATCCACTGTATACTATATTCTTTTAGGTTCAAGGCAGAATAGTAACTTTTTAGAAAATGAGTTAGGTTTTGATTAGTTGTGTAGTTAATACATGTATTTTAATTTATGGAGTCTAGAACTTCTAAACGAGTTGGTACTTTAATGATCTATATTGTACAACGTTCCATTTCACAAAGTTTGATATGATAAACTTGACAAGTTTGAGCGCAGAAGAGAGCTCATTTTAGTTCTATGAAAAAAATCCCAGACTCAGAAAACCACATAATACAGTATAGTTTGAAGTAATAATATATTACATGCGGAGGTGGAAAGTATTTCATTATTGTCGAGAGATACTATGGTTGACCTCGGCGCTTCGCACCTCGGTCAACCAATTCTCGAGACAATAATGTGAAAACATTCCACCGAATTATGTATACTATTTTATTTTGAACCCATAATTATTGAAAAAAATAAGGTCAAAATATGACAAAAATGGAATTTCGACTGACAGTCTGACGCCGACATTGACATCTTATGAAATTTCAACAATATAAACACAAGTTCTGTGCACAAGTGACATCTACTTCTAAATACAAACATTGCACCTGGATTGGTGTGAAAGAACAATTTATCAGGGCCGAAAGTGAGTTCTCCAGGCCGTGACAGGAGAACAGTCACTTCTGGCCTGCTTTAAAGTAAGCAAAAGTAAACTGACATTTTCGAACCTCCAAACCAGTAAGGAATGCATTAATTACATATATGGTTCAAAATAAATTATATTTTCTACTTAAACTAAAAATATGCATTTTCTCAGCGACTAGAATACGAAAAAAATACTTCTTGCAGATTTGGTATTCAAGTTAGAGAAATAATTATCTAGGACCCACATTGCTTGTAGGTATCTGTTTTGAATTAATCATCGCCTTCAAGAGTACGAATTTGTGAAATATAATCCAGTACTTTAAAAATTGTGAAAATGTTGACAAGTCCTGCTTAGTATATCCAACTCTACGTTCTAGCTTAAATCCCTCCATCATTTCTGCCATTTTTCGCAAAGTCATCAAATTCCACACCTCGCTCTGCTCTCAGCAGCTAGTTCCTTCACGGCGGCATGCTTTAGTTCTTTTTTTTTTTATAAAAGTCGGAGAAACCTGTAAAGTTTTTTTTTCTGCCGTCGCCATCAAGCAGATCCGTAACAACCGTGTAAATGATGTATTATGTATTTAGCGGACACCGTTAAAAGGTGTTAGATCGAACTTTTTCACTAATCGATTAACTTGCACGAGTGGCGAAGATGATTTCAAAGCCAATTTCGATTTTTTGCCAATTTTCAGTTAGAATTTTAAATCGTAAATCACCCGAGTTTATTGTGCACGTTTTTCTGATGTTCTAGTGGATCATTTGTTACCATTAAATTACCTTGCTTTTGTTGAAAAAGGAATTTTCATAATATTGCAGGCAAGGTTAAGCAGGTGAATGCCAGTATGGAAGAAAAAAATCTTCCTCCGTGTATACCGGAATCTATACAACCGACAATTTAAACGATTTTCATGAAATTTATGAGCATAACTCCGACTGAAAATTGTCGAACAGGCGTTAGAGATACGATCTAGACGCTGGTTTTTATTTTTTCCCTTTTCGCGAGCTAACGGTTTCCAGTTGAAAGTTGTTCCTTCAAAACGTCATCTTTATAATAATATATGTGCACGAAGAACACTCAGTATTGAAATCGTCGTGCTGCTTGCATACAAAAATGAAAAATTCTAAACTCACATAATGACCGTCTACCAACATTCGTTTACCGGGTACTAGTCGGCGCGGTACGTAAAGGCATTTAATGGGAAAAAAGACACTAAAAGGTTTTGCAGGATCCCATTTAGTATTCAGTCAGTGTGACAAATTGTAATGAAGTTTATCAGAAATTTTTTAGGCTGTTGGCTGCTATAAACGTGTCTTAAATTACCAGAGCCGATAAGACGATACGTATCCTGGAAAGAACATGGACGACACAATGATTTAGCAAATATTAATTAATTTATGCCCGATACTTGTCGGCGAGATTCCTAGAAGAATATCGGACCTTTTCCATTAGGAAGACTCTCGTGAGTAAGATTGATGATTGGTGTTTCAGTGAAAAAGCATTTGAAGCTTAGGAACACAATTTTTATTAAATTCAACATCTTCACAACAAGGCAACTGGATGGAGCTTAGGGTTACTTTTTACAAGCTTTTAAAATTTTGTTTGGGTCAAGTTCATTGAGGTTCAAAAGAGGATTTCTGAAGAATCGAAGGTCTGGCTTATGATTTTTAGAGGAATCATCTAAGATTTTATTCAATGCACTATCTTGCTTATATAAGAAGGTATCTGTGAGTACTCATCATATGTATAATCGCTAATCAAATCAAATCAAATCAAATCAAATCTTTATTAAAGCATATAGCAGTTACAAGTAAAAAATAGGTCATCATGTCATCAAAAAGATATATATCTACAATATCATTTTATAGTTAGAACTTCACAGTGTTTATCACTTTATCCATATCAATAAGATCATCAAGATGGCGGTTTAATATGTATGTATGATAAACAATATTACTTAACAGCAATAATGAAAAGGAACATAAATTACAACAAAGTTTAGACAAATAAAATGTGTTTAACCTGTCTGCAAAATACACTATATTCACAATTAAAAAAGTCAATGCTATTATGCTCCTGCATTAGAGAATTTGCAATTTTACACATTCGATTTATAGCAATGTTAGTACCATAATTTGTTCTATGAAATTTTTTGCTAAACAAATCTTTACTTCTTGAATTCCTAGGTGGAATATGGAGGCCAACCTCTGAAAGAAGCTCTGGGGTATCAATCATGCCGTTCAGAATTTTAAAGAGAGCGAAAGTATCAAAAAATGTTCTTCGATTTCCAAATGTAGTAAGGTTCAAAAGTTTCATTATCTCACTACAGTTAATTTGTTCATAGGGAATACCCATCTTAAGTCCCACTCTTCTTGAAAATTTTCTTTGCACTCTCTCCAAGTTCTCTTTATGAACACCGTAAAAAGGTTGCCAAACTGAACTGGCATATTCGAGCGAACAAATGCACAATAAACATCTCTCAAAACATAAACATTATCTATATCCTTCAGAGTGCGAAAGAGAAACCCCAGCAGTTTCATAGCTTTGTTGGTGATTTTTTCAATATGCGTGCTGAATGTTAGATCACTTTCTATCCAAACTCCTAGATCTTTAACCAAAGTTACTCTTTCTAATTCCTCAGAGTCAACTGAATATTTGAAAAGAATTGGTTGTTTCATTTTACTAAAAGTAATGATATTGCATCTTTTAATGTTTAAGGTACGGCTATTTTCTGCGCACCAAGAGGAAAACAGAATCAATTAATCTTGCAAGGATTGGCAGTCAGTCAAATTAGCAATAACTATAAATTTTAAAATCATCTACAAAAGCCTTGAACTGACAGTCATAGAAAATATTTTTTACATCGTTTACAAAGATATTGAATAATAGAGTCGACAGATGTCCTCCTTGAGGTACACCTGATATTCGAATGCCTTAGAGAAGTCCGTATATATAGCATCAACCTGATACTTATTCTCAAAGGCTTCCAACACAGTCTGTTCAAATGACAAGAGATTTGATATAGTGGATCTTCCTTTCATGAATCAGTGCTGTTCATCAACAATGATATTTTTGAAGAGGGTAGTCAATCTGTCATCTACTCATGATTCAAAAATCTTTGCAATCACTCAAATTTTACTTATAGCTCTGTAATTCTTTACATCAGCTCTGCTTTTATCCTTAAAAACAGGAGAAACATATGATCTTTTCCATAAATCTGGGAAAATACCAGAATTTAAAGACAAGTTAAAAATTTCACATAAAATATCTGATAAAATAAGTCAGGTTTGACTACAAAAACACGTGAAAATATGACCCATTTTGAACAATAAAAGTTTATACAACATGTGGTCCAAACTCAACCATTTTTAAGAAAAAGGCCTTTGAAGTTTTGACATTTTTTGACGAATATTTGAAAGTTGAAAAGAATTTGAATCATTATGAGATGTAAAAAAATTTAGTTTATTCAATTATTAAGATTTTATGCATTTTTAGTCAACAACAATAATAAAAAATTGAAAAAACAACATAAAAATTTCACTTGTAAATCGGTATCTAAACATCTGGCAACATAGCACAATAAAGAATAGGTGGTTGAACGTTGAACCTGATTGAACTGAATGAATTGATTCTTGATTTGTCTTGTCTAGTGGGGAAATGCGCGTGATTCAAATTAATTCTTTTTTGAAAATAAAATGTTTACAAGCGTCGAATATGCAGATACTTGTTCAAGCAGAATCGTTGGACTAGGAAAAAAATTTCCAAAAGAAGAGCACCCACGTGATAAAAGAACATTGTGCCCGCTTTACAAATATTGCGTGATACAGGAAGTCAGGAAGTGTGAGTGTGCAAAATCTGTGTGTTGGTTTTAGTGTTTTGAGAACCTTTTAACAAAAATTAATATTTTTATAATAAGGATTTGGCAAGTAGCTGAGAGGGTATTATTTGATTTTTCTCTTGAATGTTTAGTGCAGAAGAACATTAAGATATTTATCACAATTAAAAAAAAAATCTGTCATTGGCTTATCAAAATCTGAGTACATAGATGCAAAGTGGGATTTAAACATTTCTGCAATCTCCTGCCCATTATCAAATTTACACCCATTGAAAAACATGCATCCTGGAAATTCTGCATTCTTAGAACTGACAAAGTTCCAAAAGGAACGCTTTAACGTGTAACTGGTTTTCTAAATCTTTGATGAAACTTTTATATCATGACTTAGAGTTGTGACGACAGTCAGCTCTTAGACTAGCAAAGTAATTATAGTCTTCTTGAGATTGCGTAGATTTATATATTTTATGAACGATATATTTTTTTAACAATCAAATTTTTTTAAATATCTGGCATCCATTTTGGGAATTCCGAGTTTTTAAATCTTGATAGGGCAGTAAAAGCTTCAATAATACTATAAATTAGTTATTTGTGTAACCAGTTGGGAAAAACACTATTTTTCGTAACGAGCAGATTTCTGCGGAACGAGCGTAGCGAGTTACGAAAATAGTTATTTTCCTAACAAGTGCGCAAAGTGATACTTTTCCACACGAAAAAGCAGTTAGACGAACGACGCGAAGCGGAGTTCGGATAAGCTTTGAGTGCGGGAAAGACACTTTGCGCAAGTGTTAGGAACAATACTTTTTCTACGGAGTGTCTTAGAAGTTGTGAATTAACTATAGAGCATTGTTTTACATACAAGACTTCAAGAAAAAAGGAAAATCAGTTACATACAAATTCAAACTCAAATTTACAAATTCTTCACAGCATTCTTCAAAAAAATATAAACATGTAAAAAAAATTGACATGGCTCTAACTAAAAAGAACTAGTATTTTAATTTTTCCCATATTACCGTAACAGACTTTTCCTATTCACAAAATGGGAAATTTAGTTTTTGAGGATTTTTAGTGGAAGTTTCAAGGCAAACCATACTAGAAACTTGAAGCAATATGAGATATTCATGAAGCGCTAAATTCAGCTAAGCTTTTTGAATATTAGTTTATCCATAGAAACCATCAGAACATTGAAAATCTGGAATAAATACATTAATTATGCGTAGCAAACATGAGTGCGCAAAGAGTTTCCGTGCGCAAAGAGTTTCAGTGCGCAAAGTTCAACTTTGCGCACGCAAATGACTGTGCAAAGTAATAACTTTGCGCACGCGAGTAGAAAAATAGTGTTTCCCAACGTGTGTCTCCCCACACATTTCTCAGAGCCGCCACTGATATTGGACGAAGAAAACGACAGCAGCCAAAACAAAAGTAGGTTCGTTGCCAAAGGGACTGCTGTCAAAGAAAGGGCCAAATCCCCAGCAACAAGGTGGTTGGATACCAAGGAATCAACATCGTGGCTTCACCTAATCAACAGATTGATCCAAGGGCAATGAAGATGGAAACTGGTTACTTAAATTGGTCTAAAATCTTTTGAAAGGTTGGATACAAAGAAATAATAAGAGAAAAGCCTGAAATAAAAGGATATTGCTATAGAATGGACAAGTGGAAGGTGATCGAATTGGTTCTGGCAACTGGAAGGGCGATCATTTCCTGCCTTTTACTTAAATAGATTTTTTTTTTTTAAATATAAAAAATGACATTTCCACGCAAAAATTCGGAACAAACACGACAGAAATTCGGAACAAACACGAGAATCTATCTGATTGAGGTTAAGGTCTCAACTCTTGTGGTAGATACTGCTTTGCTGAAATATTTACCGACAAAGCCCAAACAAGGCTCTACTTCTGAGCCCGAACGCTGATCAACCAAAGTACTCCAAGTGCGTTCGAGAACCATCCCATAAATCTAACACTTCCTCAAAATAATGGCAAAATGAAAAGCAGTACTTCACCTTAAGCGAAATTGACTTATTTGAATGATTGGAACGAGCATATTCAAATGCCTGTTACAAACTCATGAGGACCTTTGGATTTTCAAATTATTGTTCCATTCGAAAAAAGAGCAAAACATCGAAAAGTCGGTATGCATGTATGTGTATCTTTATGCAAATGTAACTGGTCTCCCGAACCAATATAGGCACTATTTTGTAAAGTCTGTCGAGGCAGTTAAACCGATTTTAATCTAAACTTTATTCAAATGTGCTACCCGGATACTGCTGTGCAAACTGGGCAAAAATCCAACAAGATACCTACTGACGATGAACCTCTATAATATCGGGGCAACGATAACGGGCACGAAAATCTTGAAAGAACAAAAGGTTAGTAAACGTTCTCCTAAAAGAAAAAAATTAAACCGCTTGTAATTATTCGAAATGAATCGATTTTATCCGTGATAAAAGCATGAACCATCTTCAATAATTTATTTGATCCGATATTAAAAGGGGTGCCATTAAAAAAACTACACAACAAAATCGAATGGTCAGAGATCAGTCGAACACAATGTGTCGTGTCGAGAGAAAAGGTGAGGCCACCTACGTCGACTTTTGTCCCTGTTTGGCGAAAGATAATTGGTACCCGCAAAAGGTATTAAAGAATAACAGCAACGACTATTTGTTCAGTTACAACTGTATAGGTGTGATATTTTGTTACCTTTTGTTTTAACGGAAGCAAAAAAGACCAAGAGATGTATCCACACGCACGCACACACACACTTCGCCTTTTAAGGGACCCACGAGTTATTGCGCCATAACGAAGACACCTGAGACCGTCTTATCTTTAAATCTCCTAATATTTTTTAACACTAGGCTAGGCGCGTTTTGTGAATTAAGATGTTTGAAATATGATAAATGAGGATTCATTAACTGCATCTAGGTTTGTTGCAAGACGATTTTGGTCACGTCCAGCTCATTATGAAGAATCTTGGGTAACATAAACATTTTCCTCTCAGGATGTAATTCTAACATGCGAAGGTGTAATTTAACGAATTAATAATGCAAAAATCCAATTATTGACGCTACATTTTTAGTTTGGGGTCAAGTTTTATTCGAACCTGCACGTTTTTCAAATTAGGCTTGTAAAAAGCAGGGTTAATCCAAAGCTCATCTATCACCTGATTCCGGAAAAGCCACGTTAATGAATTTTTCCAAGTTTATGCAAAACAAACGGACCAAACGGTATTCTACCCTGCCAAACTCGTGATAAAAATAACCTTCAAAAAACACTTCTCGGTTATGCAATCAATCAGATTTAACCCAGACAAGCGCTTCATGAATATGCAAGTTTAATTCACGACCTAAATTAATCCGAACGAAAGATGCCGCACCAAAAGCGATTATGCAATAACTGTGCGCGCGGGATCCTTCGCAGTAAAAAATTCGACCAGAATCAGGTTCCTTGTTGCAGGAAGTGAGCCCAAGGCCAAAAACTCGATCGTAAATAACAAATATATTAAAAGGAAGGCGTCGGACAATCGTGGGAGTAGTAGAACCATATTGTTAATATCGAATCTGGGTAAGCATGAGTTAATGAATCTTTAACGAGGAGCATTGAGAAGGTCAATAATATTTACAATAAGGATGTTGCGTAAATTACGTTGATAATGACTCTTTTGTCGATTGGTTCATTTAGTCAATCTATATTTATTGAAATAGCTTATACTAATAATTTACGAAATTAACTTCTTGGCCGCCTACTGTGAAGTATCCCTCGATCCTAAGGAGCTACCGATCGTGATGTTCGAAAAGCGATAACTCTTATTCGATTTTATTGTTTATCATAGATCTATTCCATAGGAATTCTACGATAGCCAATCTCTCGACTATTTATAAATTACCAAGTTATCTTCTAATTGGTCCGAGAATATCAGTCATCTATGGTGATTGCCGCGGTCGCTGATGGCATAGCGGAAGCCAACAGCAAGCGAAATTTATGTATTAAACAGGCCAGTTTTTAATTATGACATAATTACAAGTTTAGCGGACAATTTTCCATCGTACTACGCAACCGATAGCCGTGGGTTATTCAGGCATTGAATATTTGTTGATATGTTTTTACCGTTCGATAATGATTCAGAGATTTCGATGGATGGTTGATTAGAATTCATAGATGATGATCGTCACACCTAAATGGACAACACAGTTGAAGTTTATCAACATATTATATGCTTGTTTTTGAAGCTCCTTGTTCTAAAAGCCCAGAGTATTTAGGAGTTATCTATAGGCTACATTTGATAAGCTCGATCTTTTAGGTGTTAAAATCAATGCCCGGATCGGCACAGAGACAGATCTATGGCAAGACTTGGCAACATCCTAGGTCAAAGCACTGGCATCTAATCGATTATATAATTGTACAAGAGACTGAAATGATGTATGCATTAAGAGGGCTTCAACAAGTGCGGATGACTGCAAGACTGACCATCGCCAGAATGAACTTGCGTATCATATCAAAGCGTAGATGTCAAAAAACGCACTTGAAACGCAAATTTAACATAGAACGCCTTCAAATTGATCATATCAAGACGATCTTTTAAGCCTCTCTAAGCTGAAAACTTCCGTTTGAGTAGCCGGAAAGCATTAAGGAGCACTGGAAAATATGGAGGACCGCAAAAACATCTGCCTCATAAGAAACTGTCGGCTACATACAAAAAAAAAAACATCAAGACTTGTTCGATGAGAACGACACCTGAATACCTTATAGAACGGAAAAGAAAAGCGACCCAGCTCAACTGTAAAAAAGGCAATATCAACAAGCAAAAGGAGAAGTTCAAATGCAAACGCGAGCATTATTACAGAACCAATGGTGGATAACAAAATCAAACGGAAAAATCACAAAAAGAAGAGGTCCCAGGATTGAACCTTGGAGAACTCCAGAAGTAGGAGTAAAACAATATGGAAGTTTAACATTAAATTTTACAACCTGATATCTACCAGTTAGGTATGACTTGAGATAATCTATCAAGTTCCGACTTGAAGAGTAATTCTTAAATTTTTTAACAAGGACAGAGTGGTTGATCCTGTCGAATGCCTTGGCCAGGTCAGTATATAATTAAAACATCCACTTGATGCCCAGATCTAAAATGATGAGCCACGTATTCGATAGATTAGTAACCGTAGACCTGTCTCGTATAAGACCATGCTGTTGAGGTACAATAACACTATGTGTTCGTTCATTTTTGAATGCATTATTCTTTCAAATATCTTTGATAGTCACTGACTAGTCTTGTGAATTGGGGTAATATAGCCCATTTTCAGTTTATCTGGAAAACAGTCATCTTTCCTTCAATGATATATTTATCAATTTTGAAATTGCTTCTTTCAATATATCTCCCTATGCTTTATAGAAATAGGCTGGAATTCCATCCTCTCCATTCGCCTTAGGTTTTAAACTCTTATAATAACTTCAGGAATATCTTCAGGAGTGACCTCACCTATAAGACAGCTCATAAATATTTATAGTTCACACTATATTTTCCAAGATTCTGCGGTATATCATCACTGGTATACACACTGATAAAAAAACAGCAATGTAATTTTCATCACAGAAGTCATTGTTACCATAACTAGAATTTTAGCTTATATTACTATTTTCTCTTTTATTCCTAACAAAGCTCCAAAAATGTTGGATAATTGAAAATAATATTTTCAATATTTTTAAAAAAATTTGTCCGACATTGATTCAGAAGTTTTTTCGACCGAGATCTTAGTGATCGATAGATAATGAGCTGTATAAGATTCTCTACAAGCAGACATTTTTTTAGACTTCTTGAAATAGTGCTTTTTCATAGTTAAGATATAAGCTTTTTTGAAAACTACTTAGGGTAGTTATTATTGCATTTTTTGCTTTTCTTTCTTGGAATACACTTATAGAAGACACTATCAAGTATTCTATGAAAAACCTCAATACACTCATTTGTATTATCAGCTCTCTCGAGCTCAGTCAAATGTTGGCTGTTTAATAGAATATATAGACAAGAATAATAACCATTTCTAAAATCATACCCAACAGAGCCATATACAAATAAATCGTTTGATTATTAAGGTTGTGTTCAAATTGGAATATTATACTTAATAGGAGGTGATCGCTATCAATACTGACCAATGCCCTGTCATTATCGTCTCTTTTAACTTGCAATTCAAGAACAATTCATTAAGCTCATCTGATCGAAAAACTTCTAGAATGACGTTTGATGTATTATCACAAACTTCAAGGTTTGAAGCCTGAGGCTTTTACGAAATATCTGTGGAAGGTTTTCAAGCTCTTGTAATAAAGAACCTTCTTGAACTTTGTTCGGATTGATTACAAATTGCAATTTATATATTTTTACATAAAAATGAAAATGTGAGTTGCTTTGTTGTCTTTCCATCCACATGCGATTGAGTTGGATGCAAGAATCACTTTGACAAGACCGAAAACTGCCTGATCAGGGATAGCAACATACCAACCCCTTTCCCGGGTCAACCCACCCCCCTGCCAGAGAAATACATACAGAGGTAGACTTTTCATGCTTTCCTTCTCATTATATACTACTACGGCCGTATACAGCAATATAAATAGATATTTATATTGCTTTGAATTTTGGTTTTATTTTAATCGGCCTGCTTTAAGCCTGGCGCCCAACAAACAAGAACATCAAATGAAAAGAATCCACGCTCGTTGCCTCCGAAACCTTTCATCTGAGCAGTTGTTGAGCTACCCAAAGAAGTGACAATCAAAAAAATTACTAAGATAAACTATAATCATTACAAAGTGTTGGAAATTTGTAATAGTGTCAACTACTTAAGTAAATACCACTCTGTACGACAATTTTACTAAAGTGTGTCGACGAGTCAGCATTAATTTGGTTTATACCAAATTCCGCGGTATTTATATATTGCGCCGAAATCCATTACCGGCAGACTAAGGCTAGTGCAAAGTACCTCAATTGAGAAAAGTCCCTCTAGCTAAGTCTCCTTCCAGTGCAAACTACATTTAATGGGAAACGCCCTTCTGGGAGTATTGAACGCAGCAGACTAGGTCCAGTGCAAACTACCTTTATTGGGAAACGCCCTTCTGGATCTGTCTCAAACCCAGCTTCAGTCTTCAGTCTCGCGAAGTGTACAGAGTGTACATAATACAGAGTGGCCCATAAGTAGTACGTCCCTCCATAGAAGAGACGTCATGATACTATTTCTAGGGTAATATTACTATTATTCAATACATTACTTATTGTACCCACACCAAGCAAGTTTCTCTCTATCTGAACCTTACTTACTCCCCCAGGTCACGCTCCTGTTATAGACCCTGAGATAGGGCCTGTTTAGTGGATTTTCTCTGGCATTTTGAGGGATGAACTAGTATGTACTAGTTAGCTGATGAGAATATAAGTGGTTTTAATGCCTGCCCCCTGTTCGAAATGTCCACAGAATGATTCACCGGAAAACTCGACTTCGAACTGTGATTACCGTCTGGCGATTTTTCAGCGTTATTTTGACAACAAAACCTTCCATTCTCTCGATTACCAGACAAAAAGTAAACGCGGAAGATTCTTTTCTTTTCACTTGGAAAATGACACTCATCCCCACTTTTTCATCTATTGAAAACCATCTGGTATTTTTTATGAGTGAATTATTAATCAATGTCAATCTTTTATTTAGAAGCCAAAAAATTTGAGATGATTAAAAAAAAAATTCTTCATGTAAATCAATTTTTTCCTTCTGCAAATTTTCGAACGGGAGACAGGCATTAAAATCACCCATATTCTCATCAGCTTAGTAGCCACAGTCAGCCTTCAAAATGGCAGACAAAAAAAAAATGACTCCACTAAACAGCCCCTATCTCACAATCTATTATAACGTCCAGGACGAAACGTATAGGGGTGGTGACATATTTGACAAATTCGGTGCATTGAAGATTTTGATCGAAAAAGGGTATCGAATAAAAATCAAATAAACATAGGCACACAGGGGAAGAATTCATATAGAGCTCAATTTCATCGACTGCATGGGCAAGAAAGATATAGGTTGGCAAACTTTATCACTGAATACCTCGATATTGCAGCCGGAGATTTTACACAAAAAATTATAAATCAAGCAAAGAAATAAATAGGGTAGAAAAATTGCCTGACCGTATTTGCACGTCCAAGACTGAACCTCGAGTCTCCACAGGGATTTGATATTAACATCAACTTAACTACCTTGTCTACAGCTGACCATGATTAGCAAAGCGTCAGAGGTCAGAACATTTTCGGTTTTTCAGTCACCATTTAAAATTAAATTAAAATTAGGTATTTAGGGATTGTAACGAGCATATTTAAAAGCTTCTCAGAATGCAATGGACATATTACCCTTTAGGTCGTGTAAAAATATTCATATTATTTTTACAACAAATGTACATTTTTTTTTAATGTTGTAGCTTGTAGCCGCTCCAATGATTTCATTTTAATTAACTCAACTGCATACCTTTTTGGGAATTAAGTTCTTCAACCCGAGAAACTCCTCTTTCCAAGGCTTTGAGGTTATCTACATCTTACATACACACAAAAAAAAATGGGTACTTATTATATTCTTTTGTGTTTTAATTATCTTAAAAACAACACTTTTACGGAAACAATAAACGTGTTTTTGAACCGTCTATTTCGTGGTGATTTATATAGATGGAGATAAATTTTTGTTTTAATTTTCGTATATTGTTGTTGTGGGCAGACGACGTTAATTTTGCTGCGGTGCAATTAGTACCGAGCCAAATTGGACATTTGATCTATTGCTGTATGGAATTTTTGTAATAAAAAAAACACAATTTAATTAAAAATGTCTCTACTTACTAGAAATGTTAACTGCTTTACTTGCTTACCTGAAACAAAACAAAAATATGGTTAGTTCTAATGTTTTTTTGGTACCTATTCACATAAATTACAAAATGAGATAAGATCTTGTTTTACTAGATGATAATACACACAAGTTTGCATGGGCTGTAGTTGAACTTTTATTGCAAATTGTTGTTAAGTGCACAACATGAGAGTTATGAAGGGATCACACAACAAAAATATAGTACGTGAGACCAGGATAAATGAGATAATATTAGATTATACAAGCTTCTATCAGGGAACTGAATTTTTAATATAGGTACTATTTATCAGACTATTCCATTAATGGAGAAAATTATGCCTATAATTCGATCTAGGAAGAAGGACGTGTTTTGAATTAACCAGGAGCGCGCTATATAAACGTGTAATGAAGCATGTTGTGTATTTTCTATCGAGATAATGGCCTAAGTCAAGAGAAAAAAAACATTATTACAGATAATGCATTATAATATGCACCATTAAAATATTTCAAGAAAAACATCATGACTGTATAAAAGGCTTTACGGTTTTGTTCAAATATTAATCAGTGTTTGATTATTATAGAAAGAAACTGATTGGATTTTTTTACCGAATAATTGGATGGATATATATTTGAGCCTGAAAAAGCCTATAAGCCATCCGGAATGAAGCCATCATAGAGTGTTCCTATACTAACAAATTTCTGGGAAATGTTGTTTTGAAACTATAGAAGTTATTGTTCTTAGAAATTGTATGATATAAGTGGAAGTTTTCTTGGGAGGAGATCGATCAGCTGTTTTGAAAAGCGTGTCGGTAATTGAATTTTTCTAAAAATAAGAGAAGAAGTGCAATAAAACCAGTCAAAAATAAAGACATAAACAAGAGGGGTAAGTTCCCAAATAAAATTTCTGCTTTTGCTTGCCTGTAAATAGCTTTTAACCTACACTTAAATACCTAACTCAACCTTCATAGCTTGTTGAGCACATGGGGTTGAATACAGGGGGTCCCAAGGGGCCCCCCAAAGATTTTAAATATACAGTGAGGGAAATTAACCCATTCATAGTCATAATAGAAGGGAACAATGAGGAAAATGTGGGGAATTTGCATCCTATGAGTATAGGTAGAATGTTGAAAAACGCAAATATCAATGAAGTTGAAAAAACATCTAGAAAAGGAAAAAATAGAGTGGGAATTGAATTTTCACAGTATACAAATGCCAATGAATTCATAGCAAACAAAATTCTTAAGAAAAAAAACCTTAAAACCTACATTCCTGCCAGTTTAGTAATATGTAAAGGAATAACAAAAGGAGTTGATAGAGATCTATCGGAAGAGTAGTGCTACCTCAGTCCACAAAGTTGTAGAGGCTAGAAGACTGAGAAGGAAAGTCTTTGAACACGGAGAAATTAAGTATATTGACACAGAATCTGTGATTTTGACATTTGAAAGAAAAACCATACCGAGATATGTGAATATAGTGAACGTGTATATCAGTCCGGTTATGATGTGCTTCAACTGCCTAAGAAGAACATGAGGAAACAGCCTGTGAAACAAGAAACGAAACTTGTCTGTATCGCGGTAAGGACAACAAAATTACCGACAGAAGGTGTCAGGAGTATCTAAGCAAATGATGACTACAGAAAATATTTCATATTATAAAGCCAGACAAAAATTCCCCAAAAGAGAAACAAGAACAGAAAGAGACATAATTGATCATAGGGACTTCCCAAGATTAGGAACCCCTAAACAAAGACAGGAGGAAAACAACGTAATCAACATCAATCAGAGACACATATATAGTGGTGCAGCAAGTAGTACAACACCTTATATGCTGCGACGGTGAACAACCTAAAAAGAAAGACGCCAAGATCACCAATGGGATATAATCAGGGAAAACACAAAAGATGTCTGTTCCCAGACCCAAGTAGAACTCCAACATACGGAAACTCAGGCGCCAACTCGCCAACAATAAGTACTTTTTCATTACAGCCAACTCCAGTAATTGAAGTTTTGGCACAAGTCATAGAAAAAATAGCGTGCTCATAGGAGATAAAGCAATAACTTATAGAAGAATGCCAGAAAGCCACGCAAGACAGTGTAGGACATGATCAAGATGCAGAAGTTACATACTACATGGAGGATACACCCGCTCAAATTGAAGAATCGTTATACAATGAAAGCCAGTATGAGAATAATACAATGGAATAGCAGGAGTGTTTTCAGTAACTACTCCGAGCTGAACAATCAAATTAACAAAGAAAACCCAGACATTGTGCTCTTAAATGAAACTTGGTTAAAGGAGGATAAAACCTTTACCTGGAGTTACACTAGACTATAGACTATCATGGAATACCCAGATAGATTATGCTACAAAAAAAAGCACAAAGGGGTATAAATGTTATGAGAGCTTTAACGAGAACATGGTGGGGGAGCAGATCCCAACATTCTATTAAACATTTATAAAGGGTTGGTTAGATCACATCTGGATTATGGCTGCCAGGCTATGTATCACACTAGTAAACTCAATTGGAATAAAATGGACAGAACACAGTTTCAAGCTCTAAGAGTCGTTACGGGATGCAATTATACTTATGACTATTACTTTCGGAAACGGCCCAAATGCCACTTAGAATGAGAAGGAGTTGGTTGTGCACAAAGCTTGCCCTCAAGAAAATGGGCATTGGTGGAGATGTGGTAAACAAGAACTTACTGGACTGCGCTGTACAATCAAGAAATGCAATACTGGAGGAGTAAACAACGTCTATCAATGATGCAGGCGGTGGATTACACACTATCTAACATAGAAACCCTGGAAAAATCATATACCATACCTTGCTTTGAATATGGAATGCAATTATCAAAGATGAAATGGACAGATTCCAAGATAGAAAAACATGGACAGGACTCGCAAAAAAGAATGGAGGAAATCCTAAGCAGATTTCTTGGGTTTGAGAAAATCTACACAGATGCTCTCCTAGAACGCAATACGGGCGAATGCGGGGTTGGGATATACAACAAAACAAGAAACATCAAAATAATGGGGAAATGTATGAACAATACCAACATCTGTACAGCGGAAACTCTGGCTATATACGTGGCTCTCAAGTCCTTAAGAGAAGATACTAAAAAGGCTCTAATAATAGCTCAAAGAGTGCAATACAAAAAATAGTTAGGAGTGGACTTAGAAGAGAATCTGACAGACTAGGAAACTAATGATGGAGCTGCGGGAAACTGGAGTGACAATAGAAATGATATGGAAACCAGGGCACTCGGATATTGCAGGAAAAGAGATGGCGGACAGGCTGGCCTTGAGGGGCAGGATCTCAGACAATTATGTTAACAATGAGAGGCACTACTCAGAATATTACAAAAATGCTAAAGAGGAGGCATGGATAGAGTGGAACAACATTCACAGAGAAAAGGGAGACAACTGTAATAGCCAATACTTTTCCATAGTGAAGGAACCTCAAAAGATACCCTGGTTTGCACAGATCAATAATAAGTGCATTCTGCAGAATGAGAACGACTCATTGCAAAACACCCCAACATTTGCATAAAATTGGCATAGTTTCCAATGACAGATGTGAATGTGGTGGAGTGGGAGACATCATTCACGTTTTGCTGAATTGCAGATAGAGAAGAGTGCAAAATGATGAATTGTATTTAAAGCTAGTTAAATACAAGAATCGTCCAATAATGTTAGAGGAAATCTTGGCCGACCCAACTAGCAGAGAAGCAAAAGAAATCATGGACAATATTAAGAGGTATAACATTGAAATTTGAAAGGCATACATAAACTGAAGGAATATATTCATACAAAATCCAAACACATCACAAAATGCATGGCATCATCACACATTTTAGTAGAATACAGAGTTAATCATAGAATGCATGACAGTAGTAAAGTAGTCAACAAATAATAGTAATCATTGGTAATTTCCCATCTAGGTGTGAATGAAACAATCAAAACAAAATCCTGTTTGTCACCTGGTGTAACCCCACCCAAGCACTGGTAGCCACAATGTGAAATCCCAGCCACAATCCTGAATCCTAGTTTTCTTTAAAAAAAAAAGCAGCTCCAACAAAAACAGGCAAGCAGGATACAACCTCGACACACGGGGAATCGACATTCGAACAATGGCAAGCAAGACAATAAGAAGAAATAGATGACTGGCTGAATGTTGCTGAGCGACAAGTGGCCATAGTAATTTGGAAAGAAGAAGAAGAAGTTTTCTTGGAAGAAGAGTAAATTATGTTTACTACACCAAAAATATAAATGTAATCAATTCCGAGGATATTGAGCTTGCGATTGTGTTCACAAAACAAGTAGATTTCGAATTGTTTTGATCAAGGGATATAGAAAATCCCTTGAGCAGAATGTACAAGGAGTATATATTAGGGCCGAAGAAAATGTCCCATAAGTAAGTGAAATGGAGGCCGGACTCGAAAATGTTATTCCATGCAGTACAAGTATCTAGTAAGGGGGCAAGTAAAATTATAATTTTTTCTCCTGATACGGATGTTTCAGTATTAGCTAAAAAGCGATTTCCTCTCTTGGCAAGTAATTTAGCTTTTGTAAAAATAGGTTCTGACATCCGCGAGTTTTCATTACAGACCACCTACAATAAATTAGGTTCCCTAAAAGCTGCATCGCTTCCCGGTTTGCATGCATTTTCTGACGCAGATGTTACGGGTTCTTTTAGAGGAAAATCAAAAACTTTAAGTATCTTCGACAAATACTCTCGAAACTCTGGCATCCTTAGGTAAAACCGAAGAGATTCAGGAATCATTTTTTCCTCGAACCGGCCTTCATTTCACCCACAATGTGGAACCGGCCTTCATCCCCTCCATGTCAGAAGGTTAAATAGTGTGAAACCAGTGTTGCCAACTGCTCTTTGCAAAATTACTGGCAAGGAATTCCACCTTTACTGGCAATTACTGGCAAATACAAAATGGCGAATTGAGGCCCAATTTTTAAGTGATTTCAAGTCAGACACAAAAAACAAAACAGCCAGACGTATTTCTCGTGGAGCAAGCGTGTTACGAAAGAAAGGAATTAAAATGTTTGTAAAATGGCTAGGATTTGATAAATCACTTAACAGCTGGATTGACAAGGCCAGAGACATGTTTTAAATTATTGTGACTTGTGTATTAACATTTTCAAATCAGAAATGATGACGTCAAGTTTCAAGACATTGGCTTAAGCATGGGTATCTCTCTCTAGTTACCAGAATTTGAATTTGTGTTCATCATATCCTGAAACTTCAAAAATTGTCATTCAAATCAGCATGAGCATGCTATAACGTGATCATTGTATAATATATAAGGCGCTTTCTTTTTCCCATCGATCTATCCAACATTATCAGTCCGTTATTCCAAATTCCTACGTACTAGGCAAAGATACAATGCTCATCGGTGGATCCACCGGTGAAAACAAGAAATAATGCATTAGTAAAGTACTGAAATATAATAATAATAATTAATAAATAATGTTTACTATCGTTCAGAAAAATACAATATACAAAACAATTATAAAAATACACGATAATAAACAGGCTCACGTTTGAAGTGTAGAACACTTGTTGTGATCAATTATGAAATATTTCAATTACTCGCATCAAGACTTTACTGGCACAATAACTGGCAAGGCGTTTTTTCTCTGGAAAATTCCAGCAATTACTGGCAGTTTGGCATCCCTGTGTGAAACGGCCTCTATCTACCAATATGAATATGGTGGGTAAAATAAAAAATTCAAAGGCCATAACACCCTTTAAATTTTTTTGACGAGAAACTTCAAAATTCGAAAATCGAATTGAAAAAAAATACCAGTGAAAAGAGAAACAAAAATACATCGAAAAATTTATATAAGCCACCTCGCTACGACGAATCTTAAGACCAGAAAAAAATAAAAAAGGAAATGTCGATTTTGAGCAGAAAAAAATTTGGGGTTACCCGACACGAGGCCACTTTTTCGCTTATAGCTGCGCCATTTCTAAACCGATTGTTTCGAGTCATATCTCTTTTGAAAGAGAATGAAATTACCTACAAAATGTTTTGATTATTGAATTTCCAGGCCGTTTTTGTCTATGAGATATTAGCCGTCAGAGTTGAAATTCTTTGTAATTTTGGTAAAATTTTCGAGGTCGATTTTCTCGAAAACGGTGCTCCGTGGAGTGATACTTCTTATAGGCTTTTTTGTAGTACTCGACGAGATCTATAATTTTTGTACTTAAAGTTTTTCTGCCGAGCTTTTCGTTTTCGAATTAGGACCCCCTTTGAATTTTTTTGTCGAAAAAATTGAAATTTTAAATTTCATAAAAAAAAAAAATCTATCGGATAGAGGAGTAAAAAATACGTCGAAAAGCTAATTTGACCCTCCTCGCTACGGCATCTTAAGGCCGGAAAAAAATAAAAAAGGAAATGTCGATTTTGACCAGAAAAAAATTGGGGTTACCCGACACAAGGCCACTTTTTCGCTTATAGCTCCACCATTTCTAAACCGATCGTTTCGAGTCATATCTCTTTTGAAAGAGGATGGAATTACCTACAAAATGTTTTTTTTAAATTAAATACCAGGTTGCTTTTGTCTTTGAGATATTAGCCGTCAAAATTGAATTTTTTTGTAATTTTGTTAAAATTTTCGAGGTCGCGGTGCCCCGTGGAGGGACACTTCTTATGGGTTTTTTTGTAGTATTCAACGAGATCTACAAGTTTTGTATTTGAAGTTTAAAAAAAAAAAAAAAGAAATGAAACGAATACCTACATTCAATACTTTTTAATAAATCAAAGAAGTTTTGTAAATTGTAAAAAATTCCAATAAAAATTTGACAATATTGAAACTTGTTTTTTGTCGAAAAGTCTGATAGAGTATTTGTATAAATATAAACAAAAGTGTTGCAAGGCTTTGCAAATAACTCTATAACGATATAATCTATACCATTAGGTAAGTCATCCCCCCATATTGTATACAAATAATTTAAAATAAAAAAGTTAAAGATCATTCCTCAAAAATAAATATGGCATCAAACAACTCCAAAAATCAGTTTCAACATCCTTGGAAACTATTTTGTAAACATTATGACACTTATTGTATGCAAAAAAGGGTCATTACATTAACATATAATGGTATTTCTTATTCATTACCCCTTAATCTCTAATAGGGGTTGTTTCTCCCTTCTGACATACATAAGGACATAAGGTACCAAAAAAAAAATAAAAAATTTGCTAATTTTTCCACAAAAAAAATGATGTATGACTCATACTTGCCTCACTTTTTTGCAAGCGGATTACATATTGGCCCCTGACTACTAAACGAGTCAGATGTAGTTGAAATCTCTTTTTGGTATAATAATTTATCACCGGTGATAAACAAAATAATTGATGAATGGAAGGTAAGGGTAGTAGCCAACTGTCCAACCATAATTATGCTGACAGAGCAAAAATGGTACCCTTCCTCAACTTCCTGCACATACCCGACTACATAACTCAGTATACAGTTCACAAAAAAAAAAAAAACAAAGAAGCATTGAAAAGCATGAAAAGAAACTCAAGTTTGGGACCTGACAATTTTCCAGCAATTTTGCTACAAAATTGCAGTGATTCCATTGGTCAACGACTGTCAGAGGTTATGCAGGAGTGTATAAAATTAGAAAAACTGCCAGATCCACTGTTCAAAAAAGGAGAGAGACATCAGGCAGAGAATTACCGCCTCATCAGCCTTGAAATGTATGGAAAAAATAATAGTGAAAAAACTAACAGAATTTTTTTTTTGAAAATAATTTATTTCCATCATCTTAATATGGGTTTCTTCAAAAACGCTTCAGAACAACCAGCTTGCTTAAATGTTTAGATGACTGGACAGAAAACCCTGGCAAAGTTCAACCCACATACGTGATTTTCCTAGATTATGAAAAAGCCTTTGATAAAGTTTCACATAAGCTGTTCTGTGGAAAGTTGGAGCACATTGGCGTGGACAATTGCTCACATTGGTTAGGGAGTTGTTGGATGAACAATTCTACCAAGTACGAGTAAATGGAGAAATGTCAAGCACATACTTGGTTCAAAATGGAGTTGTCCAAGGTGGAAAACTTCATGCAAACCTACTACTTAATGCAAATCAACTCCAGGAAGACTTGAAAAGGGTTGAAAACTGGTCAGGGATGTGGGAAATGAAACTGAATGAGACAAAATGTACAGTGCTCATTGAACAGGACAGTTCTATCTATACCAGTGCAAAATGGCCTAGGAGTCACGGTTACATTAGTCTTTAACTGGGGAAATCACATTGTAAAAATAAAATATTATTTTATCAAACACGCCTTGAGAGATCACTCTATTGAGATGATAATAAAAGCTATATCAGCCCAAAACTGGAATACGCTTTTACTGTGTGGAACCCCTATGATACACATCAATTCAAATGGTAAGCTATTTATAAAGTCCAACGCATGAGTCAATCAAGAATTCGAATTGAACCTTTAACTTGAAGTTTAGTTTGTTGTTGCTGAAGTTTCTTGAGCCAATCTATTACTTCCTGCGACTAAATTTCAACAGTCTAGAGCAAAAAGTTTCCTGACTTATACCGAACATCTCCACTGATTGCCGAACAATAATAATTGCGTCAAAATCGAAAAGACTCGCCGCGGAAAATAAATAGCCGGACACTATAACGACTTCCTACGTCAACAATGTCAGATTGGCCAGGAGCGTGTCGGTCTTTCTTCGCGATTATTTCAAGCCCGTAGGAAAAAAAGCGACATCTGCATCGAGTTCACGATACCCTGACGACATAAATTTGTCACCATAAGCAGTTGCACTTGTTCCAAGGAACGCAGAAGAAGACGACGAAGAAAATGGACTAATGCCAACAGCAAAAAGAAAAAAAAAAAACGATCGATCGTGGATGTCGCAATCCGGTCTAAACGACCCATAAATGTTATCGGATGAATCCTAGTTCTAGTTGGCCTTGCAGATTGGTACCTAGTATTTCTCAGATCAGGGTAGGACTAACAAATATAGAATATTTCTCGTTGTTCATCTGTACCTTAAGCGGAAAAGTTCAGGGACCCTTTTACACGAACATCCTTTTGAAATAACTTAATTATTTTCTCGACAACTTATACATCATAAATATAGGTTAAATTTAATCTCGAGTCGGTATACTTTGAAGCACAAATTTTCTTGCAAGATCTGTAATTATTGCAGGTACTAGCTTAATATTGATAATTAAAACGGGTTCTATTAATTTAGATAAGAACTTAATGATATTCTCTGTCAATATTGTCAGTAGATTCTTGGAAGAATGGATATTCATTAAAGGATTGAATACCATAGAAGATGCAACATTTGAATGTTGCTTGGTACGGTAAATTTTATAATTTAAAAATCCAGAT
Source organism: Ceutorhynchus assimilis (assembly GCA_917834065.1). Classification (NCBI taxonomy): domain Eukaryota; kingdom Metazoa; phylum Arthropoda; class Insecta; order Coleoptera; family Curculionidae; genus Ceutorhynchus; species Ceutorhynchus assimilis. The sequence continues at coordinate 24,301,523 of OU892284.1, read as the reverse complement.
ATATTCTCACATTTCTGTATTTTATAATATTATTTCAACTGATTGGAGTTGTGTGAAAACATACATTGGATGGAGTTTATCAATTATTTCATAAATAGTTTTTATGTGATTAGGCCCAGAAATGGTTCTTTTTGTGGTGAGCTCAAGGTTTGAACGAATACAATTGAGCAAAACACCAAAAGACCTTCGGGGCCGAATGGCAAACAACTTTTTTTTTCAAGGGATTGCAATATTTCCTTTGTCAATGTCAAATGTCAAATCAGTATCAGTTCACTCTGAACAGGTTTCACTGCTCCGAACTCGTGAAAACGAGCAGACACGTCAACTTGGTAATCCGTTTTATTTATGCTGGTACTTTATTAATGTTCATAACATTGGAGAAAAAATGCAAAACAAACAAATTGCTGCAAATTATAAATAAATTATGCTCTTGGTACAGTAATTCCTGAATTCGATGGTTGCCGCTGGTGCCTCTAGCGGAAAAAGATGGAACAAATTACCCAATACATAAGGATTTTTATGGTACTGGAAACATAATGGAGTACTTCTATGTCGAGTGTTGACGACCAAATATAGTCAAAATTTCTTGACTATAATTCCTCCAAATTTCCGTGAAATCGTCAGTAATTTAGGTCTCTGTAATATGACAAGAAAAGTTCAATAAGTTATACAACAGATGTGAAACATTGACTTGTCATCAGGGCTAGTACTGTCCAGTTTCCAACACTTCTAGGTGCTACTTTTACGGTCATCCTAGGATTCGCACGCAGGGAAAAATACGTAGAAATTTAGATAGGATTTTATGTTGATCTGGTCCGGTTAAAACCACTGACAATAAGCAACGCCCTATATGGGGGATAAATTGCGTGTTTATAATAACTTTTCTCCCATTTCCTAAATGGTATTCTTTTGTTGCGCCGCGGCCAGTAGCCAGCTTGTTAGTTTTTCAGCGTTGCGTTGTCGCGTTTAGCCAAATTGTATATGGGCATAGTTTGGCGTTATGGTCAATTTACAAGAATTGTGAACCCACGATCGGTACCGACAGAGAAAATGTCGTTAAATGAGGCTCCGTTTTCCGAAGAAATGTGCTGAGATTTTCAAATGGATAATTTTCAATTCACTTTTAACCAAACGCCTATGTAAACAACAGTTAGGTCGTGAGCGTGTAACTAATCATAATTTTCTCCCAATAAGGGCCGATCGCGGTCAATTTTCAACTATGTACCGCTTGTCAAACGACGGTCAAATTGACTTTAACCCGTACGTGCCGAGTCAGGAAAATCAATTAGCGTATTTGAATGGGCTACGACTTTTTTGGTTTACCCAATTAAATACCGTTTCATTGGATGATCACGTTTTGATGCGATGATAAGTCCAGTAAATTCAATATTATTCATATATTATAGGAAATTTTATTTCAATACTTATTAAAACATAGGAACAGTGGAAAAAAATATGCATTATCGTAAAAAACCTTCATATGCACCGGATGCTTTATTTACCCACTGACCCAATAAATAAATAATTAAAAATGTGTTCCACAATACATTAAGTAAAACTAATCACTCGGGGCGATTCTTTTTCATAATCGCAATACGTCATTTCTTATAACGGTCTCGAGTCGCCACACGAAATGATTATAACGTAGCTCAGCTCGCGTATATTATTATTATTGGCTATTTTATAACCGGCAATTTCTATTGTTTTAGGTAAGTTGGCTAGGCTAGAGGAGATGCAGCTAGTAAAAGATCACGTAAGTATTCGGGTGCAAGTATATAATGGATTTGAATATATTTAATTGATAACTGATTTTAAGTTGAGTCGGTCTTGAATGATTGTTGTTCTAAAATGGAGGTATCTTCTATTATTCATTCTGGATCAGGTTGTATGTGATGTCCTTTTTGGTTTAGGTCTCAATGTTGTTGTTGATGTGAGGTCTTGTATTTTTGCGTGTACTTATCAAGCAATTTGGTGCAAACAAACATCATACCAAGAATCCATTTGTGGAACTTACATAATTTGGAGCATATGACCTAAAGAATTCTCCACCACAGCTCTTCTCCCGGTGAATATGATGGCTTAGGTTTTGTTTGGGTGATTCATCCATCTGTAGTATGGGCCTGTACAGGTGAGGAATTGAATAATTTATGTTACTGAAGGAGGACGTGTCATCGGCAAAGAGGGGCAGATGATTAAGCCAATTCTTGGGTATGTCTGGAGTGGATTGAAGAGTAATCGAGGTGATGGTAAACTTTGAAGATCATCTGCTCTAATCTGACAAGGAGAACTGTTGCAGTTTGCTTCAAAAAGAGATGTCAATGATTATCATCATGTACATAGAGAAATACTGTCAATTCTTGGTGTCAGATCCAAAAAGACGAGTCAATGATTATCATCATGTCCATAGATGAATATTGCCCAATTCTTGGTGTCAGATCTGATCGAAGGCCTTTGACCCATCAAGTTTTGATTCATTGCACTGTAGTTGCAGCTCTAAACCCGAATTGCTCATTAGGTAGGACCCAAGGTTCCTAATAATAGGTTGTCTCGTAAGAGGTAACTTGATGGCGTCTTCTAAGGTGCCTTAAGGAAATTTGCATTATGTTGAGGCACCCCAAGGGTAATACACATTACTAAGGATTGCTTATCGGCCTCGTTTTTGGTAATTGCCCTCATATTGGTGTGGCACTATTTCCGACGTCAATAATTAAGTCGTCAGCTATTTGCGCCAGCGGTCGTAGTTTAGAATTTAAATTTATGATGAAAAATATTATTTGATTAACATAATAGGCAAATAGGAAGATGCAAACGAGATCCTGAAAATAGTTGTTTTTTGGAATGTCAATTAATGTAGTAAAAACAAATATGCATAAAGCAAAAGCCCGCAGAATCATAACTTGTGATACAAACAGCCTACGTCAAGGCGAAAAACGACCATTGAACTAAACAAACACTCTGGCAGTGTTGCCAACTGCGGATCAACTATTATAGTATAGAACGCTATAAAATTATAGTACATTTGTACAAATTATAGTATCCTGCTGGAAACAGATAATCACCAATTGTCCTGGTGGGACACACAGAGATCGAACTATTATAAAATTATCTGGACAAAACGAGAAAAGTCAGGGACGTATCATACTAAAATTTCAAATTTTTCAAATGAAAATTAAACCTATTGGAAATTATTGAAAATCATTAAAATCAACTAAATAAGTCATAAATACACCATTTAATGTATTTTTTTTTTCTGAGAAACTATCCAAAGGAAAATTATGGAATTTCCTGGACAAACGAGAAAAGTCAGGGACGTATCATACTAAGATTTCAAATTTTTTCAATGGAAAATAACCCCGTTGAAAATGAATGATTATCAACTAAATTGGGCATAAATGCACCATCTAACATTTTATTTTTTTTCTGGAAAACTATCCAAAGAAAAATTATGAAATTTTTTGGAAAAAAAAAGTCAGGGGCGTATCATACTAAAATTTCAAAATTTTCCAGTGAAAAATAACCCCACCCCATTGGAAATTAATGAAAATCAATTAAATTAGACATAAATGCACCATCTAACATTTTTTTTTCCTGAAAAACTGTCCAGGAGAAAATTAGGATATTTTCTGGGAAAAAAGAGGAAAGTCAGGGGCGTACCATAGTAAAATTTCAAATTTTTCCAGTGGAAAATAACCTTATTGGAAATTAATGAATATCAACTAAATTAGGCATAAATACACCATCTAACATTTTATTTTTTTTTTCTGGAAAACTATTCAAGGGAAAATTAGGACATTTGCTGGCAAAAAAGAAGAAAATCAGAAGCGGATCGTAGTAAAATTTCAGATTTTTTCAGTGGAAAATAACCCTATTGGAAATTAATGAAAATCAACTAAATTAGGCATAAATGCACCATCTAACATTTTATTTTTTTTCTGGAAAACTATTCGAGAGAAAATTATCACATTTTCTGGAAAAAAAGAAGAAAATCAGGGGCGTTTTATAGTAAAATTTCAGAATTTTTCAGTGGAAAATAACCCCATTGGAAATTAATGAAATCAACTAAATTAGGCATAAATGCACCATCCAGTATTTTATTTTTCTTCTGGAAAATTCAGGAGAAAATTATGACATTTTCTGGAAAAAAAAGAGAAAAGTCAGGAACGTTTCATAGTAAAATTTCAAATTTTTCCAGTGGAAAATATACCCATTGGAAATTAATGAAAATCAACTCAATAGGCATAAATGCACCATTTAACTTTTTTTTTTTTTTTCTAGAAAACTATTCAAGGAATAATTATGACACTTTCCGGAAAAAAAGAACAAAATCAGGGGCGTATCATAGTAAAATTTCATATTTTTCCAGTGGAAAATAACCCCATTGGAAATAAATGAAAATCAACTGAATTAGGCATAAATGCACCATCTAACATTTTATTTTCTTTCTGGAAAACTAATCAAGGGAAAATTCTGACATTTTCTGAAAAAAAAAAGGAAAATCAGGGGCGTATCATAGTGAAATTTCAGATTTTTTCAGTGGAAAGTAACCCCATTGGAAATTAATGAAAATCAACTAAATTAGGCATAAATGCACAATCTAACATTTTATTTTTTTTCTGGAAAACTAATCAAGGGAAAATTATGACATTTTCTAAAAAAAAAAGGAGAAAATCAGGGGCGTATCATAGTAAAATTCAAGATTTTTTCAGTGGAAAATAACCCCATTGGAAATTAATGAAAATCAACTAAATTAGGCATAAATGCACCATCTAACATTTAATTTTTTTTCTGGAAAAATAATCAAGGGAAAATTATGACATTTTCTAAAAAAAAGAAGAAAATCAGGGGCGTATCGTAGTAAAATTTCAGATTTTTTCAGTGGAAAATAGCCCTATTGGAAATTTATGAAAATCAACTAAATTAGGCATAAATGCACCATCCAACATTTTATTTTTTTTCTGGAAAACTATTCAGGGAAAAATTATGAAATTTTCTGGAAAAAAAAAGGAAAGTCAGGGGCGCATTACACTAAAATTTCAAATTTTTCAAATGGAAAATAAACCTATTGGAAATTAATGAAAGCAACTAAATTAGGCATAAATGCACCATCCAATCTTTTATTTTTCTTCTGGAAAACTATTCAGGGGAAAATTATGAAATTTTTTGGAAAAAAAGAGGAAAGTCAGGGACGTATTTCAAATTTTTCCAGTGGAAATTACCCTATTGGAAATTAATAAAAATCAACTAAATTACGCATAAATGCACCATTCAACATTTTATTTTTCTTCTGGAAAACTATTCAGGGGAAAATTATGACATTTTCTGGAAAAAAATAGGAAAGTCAAGGACGTATCAAAATTTCAAATTTTTCCAATGGAAAATAACCCCGTTGAAAATTAATGATTATTTACTAAATTGGGCATAAATGCACCATCTAACATTTAATTTTTTTTCTGGAAAACTATCCAAAGAAAAATTATGAAATTTTTTGGAAAAAAAAAGTCAGGGGCGTATGATACTAAAATTTCAAAATTTTCCAGTGAAAAATAACCCCATTGGAAATTAATGAAAATCAATTAAATTAGACATAAATGCACCATCTAACTTTTTTTTTTTCCTGGAAAACTGTCCAGGAGAAAATTAGGATATTTTGTGGGAAAAAAGAGGAAAGTCAGGGGCGTACCATAGTAAAATTTCAAATTTTTCCAGTGGAAAATAACCTTATTGGAAATTAATGGATATCAACTAAATTAGGCATAAATGCACCATCTAACATTTTATTTTTTTTTCTGGAAAACTATTCAAGGGAAAATTTTGACATTTTCCGGAAAAAAAGAAGAAAATCAGGGGCGTATTATAGTAAAATTTCGGATTTTTTCAGTGGAAAATATCCCATTGGAAATTAATGAAAATCAACTAAATTAGGCATAAATGCATCATCCAACATTTTAGTTTTTTTCTGGAAAACTATTCAAGGGAAAATTATGACATTTTCTGGCAAAAAAGAAGAAAATCAGAAGCGGATCGTAGTAAAATTTCAGATTTTTTCAGTGGAAAATAACCCCATTGGAAATTAATGAAAATCAACTAAATTAGGCATAAATACACCATCTAACATTTTTTTTTTTTTCTGTAAAACTAATCAAGGGACAATTATGACATTTTCTAAAAAAAAAAAGAAGAAAATCAGGGGCGTATCATAGTAAAATTTCAGATTTTTTCAGTGGAAAATAACCCCATTGGAAATTAATGAAAATCAACTAAATTAGGCATAAATGCACAATCTAACATTTTATTTTTTTTCTGGAAAACTGATCAAGGGAAAATTATGACATTCTCTGAAAAAAAAGAAGAAAATCAGAGGCGTATCATAGTAAAATTTCAGATTTTTTCAGTGGAAAATAACCCCATTGGAAATTAATGAAAATCAACTAAATTAGGCATAAATACACCATCTAACATTTTTTTTTTTCTGTAAAACTAATCAAGGGACAATTATGACATTTTCTAAAAAAAAAAAAGAAGAAAATCAGGGGCGTATCATAGTAAAATTTCAGATTTTTTCAGTGGAAAATAACCCCATTGGAAATTATTGAAAATCAACTAAATTAGGCATAAATGCACCATCTAACTTTTTATTTTTTTTCTGGAAAACTAATCAAGGGAAAATTATGACATTTTCTAAAAAAAAAAAGAAGAAAATCAGGGCCGTATCATAGTAAAATTTCAGATTTTTTCAGTGGAAAATAACAAATAACCCCATTGGAAATTAATGAAAATCAACTAAATTAGACATAAATGCACAATCTAACATTTTATTTTTTTTTCTGGAAAACTAATCAAGGGAAAATTATGACATTCTCTGAGAAAAAAGAAGAAAATCGGAGGCGTATCATAGTAAAATTTCAGATTTTTTCAGTGGAAAATAACCCCATTGGAAATTAATGAAAATCAACTAAATTAGGCATAAATACACCATCTAACATTTTATTTTTTTTCTGGAAAACTAATCAAGGGAAAATTATGACATTTTCTAAAAAAAAAAAACGAAAAAAATCAGGGGCGTATCATAGTAAAATTTCAGATTTTTTCAGTAGAAAATAACCCCATTGGAAATTAATGAAAATCAACTAAATTAGGCATAAATGCACTATCTAACATTTTATTTTTTTCTGGAAAACTAATCAAGGGAAAATTATGACATTTTCTAAAAAAAAACGAAAAAAATCAGTGGCGTATCATAGTAAAATTTCAGATTTTTTCAGTAGAAAATAACCCCATTGGAAATTAATGAAAATCAACTAAATTAGGCATAAATGCACCATCTAACATTTTATTTTTTTTCTGGAAAACTATTCATGGAAAAATTATGACATTTTCTAGAAAAAAAAAGGAAAGTCAGGGGCGCGTCACACTAAAATTTCAAATTTTTCCCGCGAAAAACAAGAAAATTAAAAATAATTTCAAAAATTAAATAGGGGTGCGTTCGATAACATCTTTTTTGGTATAAAAAAAGGACCTGCTCAGGAAAATCACACACAAGTGACTAGAACTAGACCTAAGGGCTTGCACGCCAACACATTAGGAAACCAATAGAATTAGGACTTGTTAATAGAAAGTGGGATTAGGCAACAAATTAAGATTAAGAAGTAATAGATTAAGGGCATGCAGCCAACAAATTAGGATTTAAAATAGGCTAAGGAGAACTAGAAGGAATCAGGATAAGGGTTTGCACGCCAACAAAATAGGTTTACGAAAATTAGAATAACGGCTTGCATGCCAACCTAGGTAAAAAAAAAGAGCACACCCAAACTTCTTTGAATTCACTAGTAGGATGGCACCTCGATCCTTGACAGTTTGTTTAAATCTCCAATCACCATTACATCATCCAAGTATAATACCAAGCACATCTCTCAAGTAAGTCCCCGCAAAACTAACTGCTTCAGTCTTTCAAAAGTGGCAGGTGGATTGCATAATCCAAACGGTATGACGGTAAATTGATCTAGGCCTTTTTCAGCCGTAAAGGCGGTCTTCTCTTTATTTTCTTTTTTTGGTTCCACCTGCCAATATCCAATTTCCAAATCTACGGTTGGCAAAACTGCACTCTGGATAAGGGCGCACTGGTTTATGCTAGTGAGGCAAACTTTGATATGTGCAACCCAGCAATACGGAGGGATTATTGCCTCGCTCGTACTCATTGCGATTAATGTAAAAGAAAGAAGAGCTTCCTCATCTTCCTAACCTCAATGATCCAAACTAGTGATGTGAATAGTAGATTGGCCAAATAACTGAATACTGGATATTCGGCTAAATTTAAACCGAATATTTGGCCGAATACCGAATAGTAATTAAAACATGTCAGCTATTACAATTTACGTGGGAATAAAAGGAATCGGTTATTACCTGATATAGAAAGGAGCATTTAGTATTTCTACATCATAACCTACCAGTTATTGATTTTCAATATTAATCATTCTATCCCTTATTGTTCTACTCTACTAATATTTTTTCTATTATATTCTTTGTTAAGTTGAATTCCTTAACGCCAAAAGTTAGTATTTTCAAATTGATATTAATTAAAAATATCAAGAAAAATATGTTAAAAAATTAAGTGTTTGTTTATTTCACTAAAATATCCACACATGAAATAGTCGGTAGTGAAAATCGAATATTCGGCCGAATACCGAATAGCAAAAATAACGCCGAATAGGCCGGGTACCGAATAATCATTCGGCTTCGGTCACATGTCTAATAAATATCCCGTTTGTCGTTTAGAATAATTATTATATAGTCGTTACCATTTAAAACGGGTTGAAAATATTTTAGTATCGATAAACCTTATTGGCGATTAAAGTTAAATTTTGTGCTATTAAATCTGTGAATATTTTACTAGAGCTTTTTCAATTATTCATTTATGTATGCAAACTGTTATGGATGGATGAGCAGCATAATTAAGATAAGTCAAAAAAAGGCTTTAGAAAAATATAAACTTTCACTAGATTTTATAAAACATATCATAAACGTAGATGGGATCCTGAATACTCTATACTTTCTTTAGTATATAATTTTATTGAGCGAGTCGATTTATTTAACTATCCAGTAAGTACCCTGTGGCATACAAAGTTGCCTATTATTTTATTAGTCATATATTAAATAAGATTACTTTGTGTCTGTTTTTGAAAAAAAACTACCTTTTAATTTACATAAGATGCCCCGGTATATATGGTATAGGATTATAATTGGCCCCAGTTAAAATTTTACGCTACAAGTAAAAGATTATTTCATTATAATGAACGGTAATTTCATAAATATGATGATTACCCAGCTGCGAATGGTATATGTATATGGGTGCTGTATCATTTACGTCGTTTTTTAAATTACTTTGGGCTGATCAGATAATATTTAATAATTGAACACATGGCGGATTATTGCCAAGAAGGGAAAAGTATACACATGAATATGTGTAATTTTCAGTAAAAGTTGTTGTGTTAAGGATAAAATATTACCTTGAACTTGGGTTATCTTTATAGACTGAATATGATGATGAGCTTATGATTTATGTCTTTGAGAATATTCATTCAGATTTTATTTTGATAAGAGAGGTTTTAGGGATAGGATCAGAGGATAAATTTGTTTGGAGTTTAAGGTTTAATTGGTTCTAGATTGAGATTTCTCACTTCTCAGATCATTAAAAAAATAATGAAACTTTACATTTGCATTAGAAATGTCCCTGCTAAAATTGCTCAGATTCTACTTCAAATTTTTTGAATAACACCCCAAATTAAAATTTCAAAAAAATGCTTTAGAATTTTTCCGCTTACACTGGATACAGCGAGAGGGCTCCCTAGTATTCTCCATCGCAGGACAACCAGAACTTCAATAACTTCTTTTCTTTCCTTTACTTTTTCTACTTTTCTCTCCTTTATGACTTTGTCGACTTTGCTTATTTTTGCCTTTACCTCAAGCTTCTTTGACTTAGTTATCTTACCTTTGTGTTTCTCAAGGCAAAGCAAGCAGATACTCGTTCTGGGAGGATACATAGCTACCCTTTATTGTGATTTACCTTCTATTTGTTGTTCCTTGATGGTCATTTTGATTTCATTTAAGTTTAGATTATAAATACATATATTTGATATTCTTTATTATTATCTTAGTTCTCGAGTTTGCTTAGATTATCGTCGGAAACGTTTCTTTGTAACTTTTCCCCCTATCGTAGGAGAGGGGGGGTTGTAACGTGCCAAAATTGCCCTTAACTATTTTACAGTAGTTTTCCATTAAAAATTCCTATAGTTATATCATTTTTCCCTCATTTTTATTAGGCTTTGTTTACATTTTTCCTTTATAAAAATTACAGTAATTACAGTAGTTGCAGATGTAAATTTTCTAATCCTTATTATTTAAATTCTATTTTCACTTGTGAGTAGTTCTTGTTGAGGACTATTGATTTTCCTCGATTTTGATCAATATTTCAATTCCATTTCCAAATAATTAATCTTCATGAAAACAAATCAAATATATATATTTTTTTCTTGGGTTAGGTTTTCCAAATAGTGGTCCGTTCACTAAGTGTGTACTGCACGCTGCACTTACTCTGTTCGGTTGCTGAACTCAGTGCCAGATTTAATTCCGGAATCCGGCTCCATAAACCGAGTTAGTTGCTCTCTATTTTAAAGCGACACTTAAGTCATGTCACCCATGATTTGGGTGCCAGCTGACGGTAGAAATGTCGTTCATTTTTGTCAATTGGCCTTTCGATTAATAATGATTTTGGGATCATTGATTCCTTTGTAAACGTTTACGTTTTGTAACACGAATTGTTTAATTATTGTCGTAATCTTCAAAAATTACTTGTTGTTATCATAAGTGGTCAGCTGTTGTCCTTTTTCTCAGATTATATTGTTGTGTATTATTTTTGGTAATTGCAATTCTCCTTGATTTCTTTTTGACATTTGTCAATACTTTGCCTCATCTCTACTCTTTATCTTTAGGACAGCTAATTAATTTTATGTGGTGCTTCTTTCTTTCACGTTTGGTGGTTTCAAGAAAAAGGTCTTTCTGAAGAAGTTGAATTTTGTTTTCGCCTTTGAGAGGTTTTGACCTTAGATTCTCAATTATTGAATTTATGTTACATTGAGTTGCCTTACGTTGCATTGCGTTTCTGTAAAGTGCCATAATTTCGCCGATGATTTCGGATTTTTACAACCATTCATTCGGTAAGTTTTGCTTTGCACGTTTTTCCCCACAAGGGATTCTGACCTTCTCTATTTGATCATTAGTAAAGAGCTGCCCTAGAGACCACCGAATTCTATCCACGATCTCGAATCCCGACTAATCAAGCGGATTACAGTATTTTTGGTGGCAAATAAAACTCTATCCCAACAAGTGAAGTCAGGAAAGTGGGTTGCTAGTAGTAACTCTGTGCTTTCTGTAAGGTTGGCAGTGAAGGTGCCATCCTCCTTGCACTGGATACTAATTTCCCGAAATGGGTCTTTATTAGGAGCTTTCTGAAGTCTCGCCGCTTTCGTATAGTTTTCTATTTCGTTGCAGTATGTCCTTCAGTCGTACGACTTTTTTTATACTGGTTGAGTTGGTACCTATAAAGGTTCCAGTCCTCAGGTGGTTTGGTGTTTTCAGCTTTATTGAAAGCTTTTCTTGTCATCGCCCTGAGGTGTTCCAATTCTTTGTTACCACCAAGCAGAGGTGTTTCCAGAGTTTTGGAACTTCCTCAGTTGGCTCGACATCATTGGCATACCGCTCCAATTCTTGGTCATCACTGGGTGTTTCAACTGCAACCTCTCGTAAAACCCTTTCCAGATCTTGCACGTACTGCGCTAATGGGTAATTTCGGTTCGTTTTGTTTTGTCCCATCTTAACCTAGCAAAATTCAAATAAACGTCAAAATATTCCGAAGTGATCGAACTGACAAATAATTTTTCCGAGCACTTGTATAAGTTAGCAACATATAGGTTTTAAAAGAACGCTATCGCTTTTACTTATATCACTTTGATCACTGGTAATTGACTAGAAAGAATACCTACGCCTTTGATTGCTTCTATGCATTCTTCTTCTTCTCTTGAATATTTTTATGTTTTGCTTTCAACCTCTACGCAACTAATATGTTCACGTATTTATCCTAACACAATTCAAAAGCCAATTTTCCTATTGATTCCTTAATAAAAGCATACTATTTCATACTGTGATAGAGGGCATTTTTTTCTCTTTGCATACCCTCTAAACGATTGCGGTACCATTGTGTTCAAAGCGGTTTACCCGACCAATAATTTTTGTGAAATATTGAATACGAGCGCCCTAAAGGAATCCCGTAAGGCAAAATGTAGAACGATAATCTTACCATCGAGGCCATAAATTGACCGGGAATGGGTACTTCACTTGGAATAGTTCGTTGGGGAGTTATAAATTACTTACCAAGAAGCTATTGAGAAGAAATTTCTTGTAAATTAAAATTCTTGTGTAGAGACGTGAATGTTCTAATCCTATTTATTATGACTGGTATTATTTTATATTCTATATTGTGAAGTCCCACCTGGTTTTACTATAATCAATAACCATTCAAGCCCAAAATACCCATCACCGAAGTGCTTCCGTATAGAGCCTATCTCAAGCGATCCCATCGCAGGTACGTCCTTCCCAGGGTCATTATTTTATTAACACCCATAAATTAGGTCCTGTTTTGGACTGCCTGCTGCCTGTCTGAGCCACTTGTTAACACGTGCTTAAGAGGAGTCGGCTTCTTATTATGGGTGTGCATCTTTAACACGGTCATTCAAAAAAAAACTAACAATGACAGAGAAGAATTAATTTGATGGGAACTTTTTTGGGGTGAACCATTCCAGAGCTAATTATGGGTATAAGAGCTTGAACCTTGATTATGTAAATTGCCCTAGTAACATTGACCATAAGGAATTTAATAATGAAGAAGCGAGAAATGAGGTCATACAAATTATTATTGCCAATTTGTGTTCAAGCGGCCATAAAACATTCTCAATAATTTCGACAAAAATTTAATTACAGAGCCGAAAAAGACAGTTATTGTTTTACTTTGAGCCACCCAGTCTATACTTTAACAAAATATTCCGTCGCTCGAAAAGTATCAATCAGCCGCATTTTAAACTGATGATTATCTGAAGTTTAGTACCCGCGTGACGTTGTAGAACAGACCTAACTGTTGATCTTTGAGTTAATAGTCGCCATCCGTAAAAATACACCTGTAACATTCTGTTTGCATGCCACCGTAAAAACGACATGCAGGGACTTGGAACAATATAAAGGTACTTTTTTTTTCAAGTGCGCGGTTTTGTGTGTGAAAACGATTTTAAGATGGTAAGTGGGTCGCCACCGGTATTACATGACACGCTGCAGAACACGATTCTTCCTTGAAAAAAAAAATATATTTTTATAATGGGGAACTTGCATTGAATGAATTGTATCCTCAGTGACGATTCAATTACTATAAACAAAAATAGTAATTCACGAAAAAGGCAAAAACCAAGAAATAATTAGCAAAATTTGTACAATAATGATAATTTGGATGAAGAGGGCAAAGTTGATAGAAAATATAACTGAAACTCCAAGGATTCTCTTTGATCTTTTCGAAAACAAATTCTGACTGTCGGGGCAGAGAATAGCAACGGTCAATCAGACGAGTTCTTTTATGCAAAATCAAAGAAAAGCCATCCGATTCGAAGATGTGTGGACATAATGAAGACAATGAAGAAGAGTCTGAAGAGTTCTATAAATAACTCAGAACTGCTATCAAAAAAAAAGGTCGAAGATAACATTGGGTAACATGAATAGCTTGAAAAAAGGTTGAAAATGTGGTGACAAGCTTTGGCGAAATCAACATGAAAGGTATAATTTTCTCAAACTATAACTTCCCGAAGTTTGAGCACTTGGAGATTTCCAGCTGACACCAGGCATAGAATCGTGAGAAATCAAATTGACTATCTGATGACGAAGAGAAGATATTGTAATGCAGTCATAGTCAGCTGCTTCTTTATGAGTGAAGCGCTTTCAAAAGGCGTAGAGCGAATAGAGCAATTCTAGCGTAGTATGATTCCCATCAACCTTTCGAAAGTAGCGGAGGCATTACAGAGTCCAAAAGGCATTACCTTGAATTGGTAAAGATCACTTTCAATGGAAAATGCTGTCTTTTTTTTGTTTTTCTCGTCAATGCCCATCTGCCAGTATCCACTTCTTTTCAAAACTCAACTAAAAAGCCAATTTGAGTCTGTCAATGTCGTAAGGGCGTCGTCAATTCTATGTACCTAATGGGTAGCTGTCTCTCTAAGTGACATCATCAAGCTTTATATCCAGTGAATTTAAAGTATGCAACACGAGTTTTTGTCTATTCTTGGCTCTTGAATTCTTGCTTGTTTCTAAACTTCACCAAATACAAAGAAAACTCGAGAGTAAATACGAGAACGAGAGCCGAGAATAGAAAAATTATGTCTATACTTTGCTAATAATTTCTTCTCAATTTGCCTTGAATTCCTCCGGGTGAAACTACGTGGCCCAGAAAATCAACGCTTTATTGGAAGAGTGAACATTTCTTGTCATTTAATCGGAAGTTTGCCTTAGGGATACGAGTAAGTATTTCCTATCACTAAACCATTATCCAGGTAGACAAGGCATACTTTCCACGTAAGTCTTCGTAGTACGATTTCCATCAACCTTTCGAAACTAGCGGGGGCATTACAGAGTCCAAAAGGCATTACTTTGAATTGGTAAAGATCACTTCCAATAGAAAATGCTGTCTTTTTTTTTGTTTTTCTTGTCAATGCACATCTGCCAGTATCCACTTTTCAAAACTCAAGTGAAAAGCCAATTTGAGTCTGTCAATGTCAATGTCAAGGGCATCGTCAATTCTGTGTACCTAATGGGTAGCTGTCTCTCTAAGTGACATCATCAAGCTTTATATCCAGCGAATTTAAAGTATACAACACAAGTTTTTGTCTATTATTGGCTCTTGAATTCTTGCTTGTTTCCAAACTTCACCAAATACAAAGAAAACTCGAGAGTAAATACGAGAACGAGAGCCGAGAATAGAAAAATTATGTCTATACTTTGCTAATAATTTCTTCTCAATTTGCCTTGAATTCCTCCGGGTGAAACTACGTGGCCCAGAAAATCAACGCTTTATTGGAAGAGTGAACATTTCTTGTCATTTAATCGGAAGTTTGCCTTAGGGATACGAGTAAGTATTTCCTATCACTAAACCATTATCCAGGTAGACAAGGCATACTTTCCACGTAAGTCTTCGTAGTACGATTTCCATCATCCTTTCGAAAGTAGCGGGGGCATTACAGAGTCCAAAAGGCATTACCTTGAATTGGCAAAGATCACTTTCAATGGAAAATGCTGTCTTTTTTTTTTGTTTTTCTCGTCAATGCCCATCTGCCAGTATCCACTTTTCAAAACTTAAGTGAAAAGCCAATTTGAGTCTGTCAATGTCGTAAAGGCGTCGTCAATTCTGTGTACCTAATGGGTAGCTGCCTCTCTAAGTGACATCATCAAGCTTTCTATCTAGCGAATTTAGAGTATGCAACACGAGTTTTTGTCTATTCTTGGCTCTCGAATTCTTGCTTGTTTCTAAACTTCACCAAATACAAAGAAAACTCGAGAGTAAATACGAGAACGAGAGCCGAGAATAGAAAAATTATGTCTACACTTTGTTAATAATTTCTTCTCAATTTGCCTTGAATTCCTTGGGTAACTACGTGGCCCAGAAAATCAACGCTCTATTGGAATGGTGAACATTTCTTGTCATTTAATCGGAAGTTTGCCTTAGGGATACGAGTAAGTATTTCCTATCACTAAACCATTATCCAGGTAGACAAGGCATACTTTTCACGTAAGTCTTCGTAGTAAGATTTCCATCAACTTTTTGAAAGTAGCGGGGGCATTACAGAGTCCAAAAGGCATTACCTTGAATTGGCAAAGATCACTTTCAATGGAAAATGCTGTCTTTTTTTTTTGTTTTTCTCGTCAATGCCCATCTGCCAGTATCCACTTTTCAAAACTTAAGTGAAAAGCCAATTTGAGTCTGTCAATGTCGTAAAGGCGTCGTCAATTCTGTGTACCTAATGGGTAGCTGCCTCTCTAAGTGACATCATCAAGCTTTCTATCTAGCGAATTTAGAGTATGCAACACGAGTTTTTGTCTATTCTTGGCTCTTGAATTCTTGCTTGTTTCTAAACTTCACGAAATACAAAGAAAACTCGAGAGTAAATACGAGAACGAGAGCCGAGAATAGAAAAATTATGTCTACACTTTGTTAATAATTTCTTCTCAATTTGCCTTGAATTCCTTGGGTAACTACGTGGCCCAGAAAATCAACGCTCTATTGGAATGGTGAACATTTCTTGTCATTTAATCGGAAGTTTGCCTTAGGGATACGAGTAAGTATTTCCTATCACTAAACCATTATCCAGGTAGACAAGGCATACTTTTCACGTAAGTCTTCGTAGTAAGATTTCCATCAACTTTTTGAAAGTAGCGGGGGCATTACAGAGTCCAAAAGGCATTACCTTGAATTGGTAAAGATCGCTTCCAATGGAAAATGCTGTTTTCTTTTTGTCTTTCTCGTCAATGCCCATCTGCCAGTATCCACTTTTCAAAACTTAAGTGAAAAGCCAATTTGAGTCTGTCAATGTCGTAAAGGCGTCGTCAATTCTGTGTACCTAATGGGTAGCTGCCTCTCTAAGTGACATCATCAAGCTTTCTATCTAGCGAATTTAGAGTATGCAACACGAGTTTTTGTCTATTCTTGGCTCTTGAATTCTTGCTTGTTTCTAAACTTCACCAAATACAAAGAAAACTCGAGAGTAAATACGAGAACGAGAGCCGAGAATAGAAAAATTATGTCTACACTTTGTTAATAATTTCTTCTCAATTTGCCTTGAATTCCTTGGGTAACTACGTGGCCCAGAAAATCAACGCTCTATTGGAATGGTGAACATTTCTTGTCATTTAATCGGAAGTTTGCCTTAGGGATACGAGTAAGTATTTCCTATCACTAAACCATTATCCAGGTAGACAAGGCATACTTTTCACGTAAGTCTTCGTAGTAAGATTTCCATCAACTTTTTGAAAGTAGCGGGGGCATTACAGAGTCCAAAAGGCATTACCTTGAATTGGTAAAGATCGCTTCCAATGGAAAATGCTGTTTTCTTTTTGTCTTTCTCGTCAATGCCCATCTGCCAGTATCCACTTTTCAAAACTTAAGTGAAAAGCCAATTTGAGTCTGTCAATGTCGTAAAGGCGTCGTCAATTCTGTGTACCTAATGGGTAGCTGCCTCTCTAAGTGACATCATCAAGCTTTCTATCTAGCGAATTTAGAGTATGCAACACGAGTTTTTGTCTATTCTTGGCTCTTGAATTCTTGCTTGTTTCTAAACTTCACCAAATACAAAGAAAACTCGAGAGTAAATACGAGAACGAGAGCCGAGAATAGAAAAATTATGTCTACACTTTGTTAATAATTTCTTCTCAATTTGCCTTGAATTCCTTGGGTAACTACGTGGCCCAGAAAATCAACGCTCTATTGGAATGGTGAACATTTCTTGTCATTTAATCGGAAGTTTGCCTTAGGGATACGAGTAAGTATTTCCTATCACTAAACCATTATCCAGGTAGACAAGGCATACTTTTCACGTAAGTCTTCGTAGTAAGATTTCCATCAACTTTTTGAAAGTAGCGGGGGCATTACAGAGTCCAAAAGGCATTACCTTGAATTGGTAAAGATCGCTTCCAATGGAAAATGCTGTTTTCTTTTTGTCTTTCTCGTCAATGCCCACCTGCCAGTATCCACTTTTTAAATCTCAAGTAGAAACAAATTTGAGTAAGCCAATGTCGTAAGGGCATCGTCAATTCTGTGTAATGGGTAGCTGTCTCTCTTTGTGACATCATCAAGCTTTCTATCCAGCAAATTTGAAGTATACATAATTTTTCTATTCTCTGCTCTCGAGAATAGAAAAATTATGTCTAAACTCTGTTAATAATTTCTTCTCAATTTGCCTCGAATTCCTCCGGATGAAACTACATGGCCCAGAAAATCAACGCTCTATTGGAAGAGTGAACATTTCTTGTCATTTAATCGAAAGTTTGCCTTAGGGATATGAGTAAGTATTTGCGATCACTAAACCATTATCCAAGTAGACAAAGCATTCTTTCCACCTAAGTCGTAAGTCCTTGTAGTCCTAGGCCATAAATGAACAAGTGAAAAGTGAAACCTAAAAATACAGCGAATCTCAAATGAGAGTTATACTTACCTACTACTACAATATAGGTACAGATGTCAGTATATTAGAATAAATTATAACAAAAAAAAAAAACAGTCTCACTGAGAGTCCGGAATAGGAAAAAAAAGTTGTTACAATCCCATTAAACAACGGATGTACCTTCAGTTTTTTCTTCAGCTCCCAGTCAGGTACTACACAACGAGTGAAGAGGCACGTCAATTTATTATTGCGTCCATCTTTATAATTAGATTGCGTCCAAGAGTCATTAAGCATCGTCATTATTTTACTTTTGTTTCGCCTTTATCTGGCCATGTTTTGATCGATCCGATTGTCTGTATCTGACACGTCCATAACTGATTAAAAAGGATGAATTTCCAGCCATGATGATTATACAGTGATCTTGACGAAGTATTTTTGTCACGTGCAGTTTAAAAGCCAAGTTCCTCTTGCGGGCGCAGTGCCCGTTTTATCACAAATTCCGCATCTGCAGAAACAAACATAAACAATACCACCGGTGGAAAGCCATGAATAAAACCCCCATGATACCAAACAATAACTGTGCGGCACACATTCTCGAATGCCCACGAAGTGGTCATTATTGATCATTATGTGCCCAACAGGTCTAAGTGTCAAAGATGTTATTTATTTGCCTCGCACGGCCCACAAGTCACGGATTCCGAATGTTTAACACCAATTAAGTAGGATAACCTTATGCAAAAAGGGGAAGCGGATTTGGATATTATTTCACAAGAAATATATGCATATAAATAATTTTGCACGTATATCATAGTTAAACGACTGTTTGATTTGACTTTTATGGTTTTTAAAATTGATATGTTAAGATTTAGCTTGGCGTTATACACGTACTAAATTATAGGCACACCTATTATATACGATAAGCTCTTTTGTTAAGTAGTTATGTTGACTCGTAAACACTTAGGTTGTGATTCAAATTAGTTAGATTGTAAGTGGTGCATACTAAAGACACAAATAATAATAAGATTTGAGTTTTGTTTAAGACATTGGTTTCAACGAGGTAGTACTCCTTCAGGAAACGCCCTACGACAAAAATTCCTTACTTGATATACAGTTGTGAAGCAGACCGGAAAATAATAACCTACTATTACATAAATAATAATTAAAAAATACTTGCTAAGATCCCTACTTGTGTTTCTGGTAGCCAGGTTCTCATTTATGACTGCTAAATTCAATTCTCCTGGAATTTTACTATAATTCATCTCAAACCCCTCAACTACAAATCCGCACCTGAGCATTAATTTCATAAATCGATTGCATAGCTTCAAAATCACATGGAGTGCAGATCATTTCATCAAAAAGATTAGTGACATCACTCTATTATCAAACGATATTCTGAAAGATGTTTTTCTGGAGGAAATCAACAACTTATTTCACCACTGTCTGACGACATGCTTTTTAATATTGACATGAACGCGTCCGGCCGTATATTTATTTTCAAAGATTTTCAGGGTGGACTGTTTTCCCTGGGACACCCTGTATAAATTAAGGAAATATGGTGTAGCTATAATATGTAATTTTAATGTAGATATACACCACTGAAACTAGCACAACTGAAAACTTTAATTCTGCAACTGAGACCATTGAAAATACCGAAAATTCTGATTGGGACTCTGGACACACTATAATCTGAGACAACTACTCAAGAGTCCAAAAGTAGCACACACACGTACCTACTATTAACAATAACTAAAAGTACTAAAACGACGAGTGAATCAAGCCTATTCAACGTTGGTGATTATTTTCATGAAGATCTGACCTGAAAGTTGGGAAAATAACTTGATGACAGTCCAATCACACTCTTTAAAGAGAACTTTTCTACAAATGTTGAATACGTCTATTGGTACCTATTCTTCTTCTCTCAGTATTTACTACCTCAGACAAGACTAATTGTAAACAATTATTGAAAAAGCCCCCAAACTGGAAATTTTTGATCTATAAGAAGTTCTCAAACAAATTTAATCAATAACTGGCTATCATCAAAAAATCCATTTCTCCTATAGACTAGTTTTCATGAAACTGGAAGGAAAGTTAGGTTATCCTAATTGAGAAACCAGAGAAATTCCAGAGCAAACTGCCCTGTTAGCATTTTCTCGCCCCCAGAACTGCACTCTAGGTTGACCATTTCCGCCATAAACAACATAAGATATAGGTCCACGATTTTTGGGTCCTACCCAAGGTTGTTTGAGAGAGGTAGGTTGCCTGATAAATTTCATGACATCTGGGGTAATACTACAGAATATCCTATTCTCATAAGGCCCGTGTAGTTCAAATCTCAATCCCCCCACCATGGGCCTTATTCTGTAAGAACGAACCGTTCGATTCGGTAGAATTTCTTCGATTGTGACGTCATTTTTGGTTTGGTTTTCGCGCTACCAAACCGAAAATGACGTCACAATCGAAGAAATTCTACCGAATCGAACGGTTCGTTGCTTATAGAATAAGGCCCCATGCCAAAGCACTAGTCATGGCGTAGGCAGCATGTCGTTTCTCGCTTTGATGTAGGGTGTTAGCAAGGATAATACACACTACTGCTACAGGATAGCCTATCCCTATTTGAAACCAGTATCTAACAGTAACGACTATGTATAATAATTATTATTCTAAATGGGATATTCATGACGTTTATTTTTTCAATCTGTGATTTTTGATAGAATGTTTTCTTGGAAATCCACAATTAAATTGTCACAGTCAATACTCAACTACAAACTACAATATTTCCAAAGTCTATAGAGGAGAAGATGATATTCGCTGGTTTTTTCTATGAAAGTTTTAAGGGTGAAAAGTATTATAGTTCGTTCATAAACTCTATAGACTTTTTCGAGTGTGTGATCTGAGATTTTGGACGCTGATTGGCTAGATTTTGCGGCCTCACTAGGGCCTTGGGTTAATCGTTCAAATTGACTCTTGCTTTTATTCAAGACACGTATATGAGCCTCGGATATCTTCATTATTGTAGTGTTTCAAAACGCACTCCCTTGAAACAGTTGTATGTCTGATGATTAGTTGTTGTCAAAGGGACGTGTCGTGGTAACGGTTGTTATTGATTATTGTGTAAATTTGTAAATGGCTCTAACTTACAGGGTGTTCCGGAATTAATGCACCAAATTTCTATGGCATACTCTACGTCGAAAATAAGTCCTAGTTTCCTATATAAATAAATGTTCCCTACCTTTCCAAGATGCAGGGTGTTGAATTTCTAAGAAAAAAATATTTTCTATCATAATTTTCAAACCATTCTAGATAGAAGTCTGTACACTGCTTTCAAGCAGCAAAAGACAATTTTTGATGTGAAATTATTTTTTAAAAAAATTACCAGTGAGGTCGGTACCTGATTTGTATGGAATTTTTTTTACAAAAAAATGGTAGGTCACTGCTTTTTCCCAAAATAAAAATCATTTTTGAAATTCCGTTTCAATTTGGAACAAATTTGATCTTTTCAGTTTTTTCTGAAAGATGCACCGTTTTCAAGTAAAAAAAATTAAAAACCATTTTGATGCATGGCGAAATGCTTGCATTTTGGAAACCAATGAAGCTATTGGCATGAATCTTTTGCGCAATTGTAGCTCTTTATAAGGGCTACAAAAAAGGTTATTTAAGACTCCGAGCCCAAGGGCTTCGTTTTCAAGATAATCCGCCTGGAAGCTTTTGCAAAATTTGAGATAAAGTTTCAACTTTGAGCCTCAATATCTTCACAAGTATTCAAGATATAGAATTGAATCTTATTTTATCTTGAAGATAATTTAATTCTGATTCAGAATATATAACTTTACATTATATTTGTTATAATACTAACCGAGTAATCAGCAATTTTGTGAAAGAATGTCAGATTATTAAAATTTTTTGAGTCCCAAAAATTGCAAAAATCGTTTTTATTTTTTAACAAGGCTTTAAAACCCAAAAAGAAAAGTTCCGAAAATGCTTTTCCACTAATTTTAACCTCTTCTTTCGATTGGTGAAGTCAAAAATTCGAAAAACTAAAACTTTAAAAATTCGAACTTTTCCAAAGGGAATATGCATGGAAATTTGATTTCCAAATATTTCAAAGAGCCATATTTTGGAAGCCTGTGAAGTTATTGGCATGAATCTTTTGCCCAATTGTAGCTTTGAATAAGGGCTACAAAAAAGGTTATCCAAGACTCCTAGCCCAAGGCCTTCGTTTTCAAGATAATCCGCCTGAAAGCTGTTGCAAAATTTGAGATAAAGTTTCAACTTTGAGCGTCAATATCTTCACAAGTATTGAAGATATAGCATTAGATCTTATTTTATCTCAAAGGTAATTTAATTCTGATTCATAACTTATATTTGTTACAATAATAACCGAGTAATCAGCAATTTTGTGAAAGAATGTCAGATTATTGAAATTTTTTGAGCCCAAAAATTGCAAAAATCGTTTTTATTTTTTTTACAAGCCTTAAAACCCTAGAAACAAAGTAACGTAAATGCTTTCCCACTAATTTTCACCTCCTCTTTTGATTAGTAAAGTCAAAAATTGCAAAATCCAAAAATTTAAAAATTCGAACTTTTCCAAATGGGTATGGAATGCATGGAAATTGGATTTTCAAATATTTCAAATGCTTGTATTTTGGAGAACGGTGAAGCTATTGGCATGAATTTTTTGCCCAATTGTAACTCTTAATAAGGGCTACAAAAAACTCAAAAAAGGTTATTTAAGACTCCGAGCCCAAGGGCTTCGTTTTCAAGATAATCCGCCTGAAAGCTTTTGCAAAATGTGAGATAAAGTTTCAACTTTGAGCCTCAATATCTTCAGAAGTATTTGAGATATAGAATTGAATCTTATTTTATCTTGAAGATAATTTAATTCTGATTCAGAATATATAATTTTACATTGTATTTGTTACAATAATAACCGAGTAATCAGCAACTTTGTGAAAGAATGTCAGATTATTGAACTTTTTTGAGCCCAAAAATTGCAAAAATCGTTTTTATTTTTTTATAAGGCTTTAAAACTCTAAAAACAAAGTTGCAAAAATGCTTTTTCACTAATTTTGATCTCCTCTATTGATTCGTAAAGTCAAACATTGCAAAATCCAAAAATTTAAAAAAAAATCGTATTTTTTCAAAGGGGTATGCATGGGAATTTGATTTTTAAATATTTCAAAGGGCCATATTTTGGAAACCAGTAAAGTTATTGGCATGAAACTTTGGCTCAATCTGGTACTAGTGTTTGGTGCTCGCACCAGTACGTCAAAATACTCAAAACCAACATCCACCTTCAATTTTTTAATACATTTTTAATTTTTAACTAGAAATTTGAAAAATCTATATTAAAATTGTAGTTTCAATAAATTATGGTCATTATCGTTTATTGAATCGTAGTCAAAATTATGGTAGAATTCGATAACTATCGGGTCATTGGCAACACTGGGTACATACAGTAAGTTATTTGGAAGTCCAGTATCTAAAAGTAACGACTATATGTATAATTATTATTATTCTAAACGGGATATTTAGGTATGTTTATTTTTTCAATCTGTGATTTTTGATAGAATATTTTCTTGGATGTCCACACACAATCAAATTGTCATAGTTCCGTCAATAGTCAATTACAAACTACAATATTTCCAAAGTATAGAGAAGATGATATTTGCTGGTTTTTTCAATGAAAGTTTTAAGGGTGAAGAGTATCAGGTACTTGCTTTTATTCAAGACATAGGTCTATGGGCCTGGGAAATTTTCTATCTATCTATTCTATCAAGATCGAAATTAATGACATTGACTTCGCCGATATTGTACTGATAAGGAGCAACTTGTGCATAATTAGTGAATGGTGCAAGAAACGTCAGAAATGTAGATAGAAGGGTTTTTTTTTTTTTTTTCATGCATTTGTCTCTCTTTTGAGTAAGCCAAGTGATGAAAAACCAGAATGTGAATTAATAGAATGGGTCAGAACTCATTGTTAAATATTAAAGTAACTTCCATTATCAGGATTTTAGTTTTTGATTGAACAAATCGAAAGATATACATGTTCTAAGTTTTAAGTTTAAAAATAAATATTTAATGCTTTTTAACTTAAAAATTTTAGTCGTTCCACCACTAAAAACAATCCCCAAGGATTATAAGATTTGAAGATTCTGAATCACGCTCAATTATTTTAATATTATTTTTTAACATAAACTCAAGATTTATATTGAAATATATGTAATTATTATAAAAGAATATGCTTTAGGTAAAAACATGCATTCAACTTGTTAATCTTCATCCACAAACTATGTTACCTAAACTCATTCAAATGATTCAGTGAGCTAAAATTTGGTGGTGAGTGAAATTTACTCGAGTATATTTGGTAAATTATATGTTGCAACAAGCCATCAAAGCTTAATCCCCCTTTAGCTAATATTGCTTCGACATACTTGAACTTACTTATAAGCAGTAAATCTAATAATCAAAAGTTTATTTTTTTGTTCTACTAGGATAGTTGCAACTGTTATAAGTTATAGGCATTGGCATAGATATTATAATACTAACTTTATTGTGTATCTGTTTCTAGCCAAGTTCTATTAATAAATATTTTATTACTATTATTATTCATTTATAACTTGGAATAATCCAATTTATATAAATGAAGGATTGCAAGTACAGTTCGAACTAATTGTCAAAGTATACGGTAGCCAAATTTATATAGGTATATATTTATACTCTTAAAGGGTCATTTACATCCACTTAACTTAACTTAACGTAAAGAAAATTAAAATTTACGTATGAAACTGAGTAGGTGTGTGTTAACAATATTGAAGCTAAATTTTCCTACGTGTAATCACCAATGACATTCAGACTAGTTCAATCTCTCAGTCATTCATAATTATTATTGAAATTCACGCACGGATTTCCTTAAGTTGAAGTTGGTTCAACTTTTCCGTGTGTTACGTTAGTTTTCTTGATTTTTAAGTTGATGTTAACAACTACATATAAGTACATGATCTTCAACTTTTCTTTATTATTAATTTTCCGGACGTTGAGTTAAGTGAATGTAAATGACCCTTAAAGCAAAAATTTGCATCTTGATGTGAAAAGGAACTGATAAAAATGGGATTTTTCTCAATCTTTCAAAAGTGTTCTTTTTTCTTAAAAACTAAAATATGTATTGTAGCAAAAAACTGTTGAAAGAGCAAATTCAATAATCCATTTACAAAACAGGGAATAGCACACAAACAATAGTAAAAATGACACTAGACAACATAAATAATAAAAGAAAAAGGAAAATTTATTAGAAAATACTTTTAAAATTTGAAATTTTTGAAAGATATATTGCCTTTCTATCTAGAGTCCAGATAATTCATGGAGGTGTTTCGGATAAATTTCATTTTTGTATTAATCCTATCTTGACATCAAAAACTTTGAAAAAATATATATGTGTTCTAGAGCAAACATGACTAAAATCTACTTTGAAGATTAAAAATATGATATAACTTTGGAGAAAGTGAAAGACGACATACATTAAACTTAGCAAAAATTGCATTCTTAAATTTGCAGAGATTTTTTAGACATCTTATAGACTTTATTCCCGAAGGTTACTTTGGAATCAAAAGTAACTTAAGAACTTTCGTGAATTTTTGATATAAATATAATTTTATTATTCGATCGTTTTTCCAAACGCTACAATTTGTGCAGAGATCTTCAGAATTCCATTTTATTTTATTTTTTCTAGAAAATTTTCTACTTCCTTTTACACATATTTTATGTATTTGAATTTTTTAATTTTTTATTGCTTTTTGCCTATTGATTATTATTTATTTTTCATGTGTTTGTTCCTAATATTATTTATGTAATTTTTGATTGTTCTGAGGATTTTCTCTGGTTAATTATTTAATGTGTTTTTTTTTAAATCCTTTTGCAAAGGAGAATTTATGATAAGACACTTAGTAAGTGCACTAAATTTTACTTATACGAAGTTGTGCTTAAATTTTATTTTTTATTGAATTAACAGTTTTTACCAAAATCATATTTTGTCCAAAAATAACAATTTGTAAAAATTGTATTTTCATTACAGAACAATTAATGATAAAATAAGCTTACCTTATAATCTTTCCAACCACAGCCTCGTGGTGTTCGTCGAAGGAAAATTTCTCAACTTCAAAGTCACTTATACCACCAGGAAATTGCAGATACCGCTGACAGGTACTACCGACAATTAACAGATAATTTATCGATTAAAGTCCTATACCTTAACACTGGCACTAACTACAGTACTATCATCAAATTGCAACGGCTCACTGCCCTTGGCCTTGAGATTCTCTTTCTTGACTTGAGGTACTACTCTTATGAGATGAAGAGTAGAGGTAGATACTACTCTAAAGTTGTATGTCTGACCGCGGTTACCGCCACGCGAAGAATGTTATCCGCGAAGTCGGTACTCCTTCTTTTCGATGGTACTTCTTGGTTGCAGGTTGTACGGCTCTTCGCGGAAGATCGTCGTCGTGGTGGTGGTAGTGGGGAACCCAACTGTACGGGTGATGCCTTTACGGTACGACATATTCACTGTCGGTGGTACTATTGCATAGTATATATGCGACAGGTGGAGGACGCTACCGGGGTACATGTCGTGGTCGGTGCGAAATGTTGCGTAAGGCATCCACTGTCAAGGGCGAGATGGTACCATATAGACATGGGTGTTTTTCATGGGCAAGGCTGTGGGCGTGCGTTGACATTTCGATTAGTACTTTAGAATTAACGTTTGTGGGAGATTAAAATTTGTGTTTCAGTTCGCACCCAGATTATACTTTTGATTACCATTTTATAAGCTCAGAATTGACTTAAAAGTAATTATGTTTTATTCGATTCTTTGTGAATTTTAAATTCAAAATGCAGCATCTCCTCGCTAATTGACCTTCAGAAGATCGCTCTTCTGGGCTAAAGAAGATATACACTTCTGGATTTGAACGTTCTAATATATTTTTTCTTACTTTGACATAGGCTAATTTTACTTTTACTTGAAAGGCAAATGTGTCCCAAAAATCTTTAAACCCAAACTCTTATAGGCTATAAATAGATTCTTTTTCTAAATTAAAATCATATTTCAACCTACGTCAAAATTCGTCGCGCAATATTTTCTATTTTTGATGTCCTGACAATCTTATAAATATTTGCTTGCGGTTTCGTTATAACGGGTCAGACTTGAAGACTAACTTAGAAGGCTTTAACTTGAAATTTTGTCGATGGAAAATATTTCAAAAACTATAGTAATCAGTCACAGGACCTTTTTGTATCTTCTTATAAAGGTACTGTGATACAATTCAATGAAATTTTGGATGGTTATGGGAAAATTGAAGATTGAACATTTAAGATACTATGTTAAGATGGATAATAAATGATTCAAAGACAAAATATAGAAATCAAAAATATCGAAATAGTGGGGTGGGATATCGGTTAGAAAAGTTTCAGATTTGGCAACCGATGCGTCCCTTTGGGTTCAGATAGTATAAGGGTAAACCATTGGGGTAGACGAATCCAAAAAACCCGGGATACAATTTTTTTTTAACCCTATTAGACCGGGATTAGACGGATATGGGTATGCAAAATGTGAGAACCGGCAAAAATGTTCAAATTCGTATTCCTGTGATCCTAAAGAATGGGAAAGTACATCTTGCCGGCAGCTGGAGTGGTCCCTAACTCTCCTGCCATTCCCCAATGCAAAGTTATATTCAAAATATCACAATTTCAAGTAATTTCACAATAATTCCTATTGAGTGTACCTAAAGATTTCTTCTCAAGCACTCAAAATAAATTACCTACCACTTGTTGGATATCTTTGCAATTCTGCTCCAAAATATACACAAGTAAAAAAAGACTGCGAGATGTACAGGGTCATCCAACGACGATTGAACAGGGACTTATTTTTGACCTTCCCTGTTCCTGTAGTTTTAAAAAGATTCTAAATAGTCAATTGGCATATTTTTTTCTGGAGAATTCAGAAATGGTACAAAAAATCATTTGAACCAAAACCAAAGATTTACGCCATGGGTGAACTGTTTTTCAAATGAAACACCCTGTTTTTGTATGATTTTTGGGAAAGTCGCATTTTTAACTTCTATTCTGTTGAAAATATTCGATATTTCGCTGTTTTTATTTTATTTCAATGTTTCATGCTTAATAATTTTAGCTCTTCCTTTCTTATTTAATAGGTTCATATGTGATAGAGGTATAATCACATTTTGTTCAAAGTCAAAAGAAATTTGACATAAGTGTAGTTTTCAGCTTTGACTGCACCAATCTTGCTTCGATAACTGAAAAGGGAGCTTGGACCAGAATAATACACAGTGGACTTTTCAAAAATAAATAAGTCTATATTGTATTAAATTAAACCAGCCCAACATAGGACTTAAAAAATACACTTATATTCTATTAACTATTTCACTAGAGTGTTTTACACTGGCAAAATGCTTAATAATTCAAGCAAGTGACCACTTAAGTGGGAGTAAATTGTCTTCTTTCAATAATACAATTTGATCAACCTTAAGATTTTCAGATTTAAGTCATTCTGCAGTCTGTTTAAATATTCAATAGACCATCTTTTCCAAAATAATTGACTTATTCTGGCATATTTTTGATAATTAGATCTATTATTGGGGACATCTATTATTGATTTATCTGGATAAGCAGTCAAACTACCACCTATATCAAAAAATCGCCTGGAGTTAATGGGCTCAGATCTGAAGGATCATTGGAAAGTACAGTTAAGGGTCTCGAGTTCATAATACTTTCAATGGTTGCAAGAACAGTGCTAAGCTTTTCAAAGGTCAACCAGGTTCTCACCAATAGCCTTCAAAATGTGATGTTTGGCATCCTTAATAGCCGCTTCCCAAATTCCACCCCAATGAGGAGAACGCGGAGGTATGAATTTCCACTGAGTCTCGTTTTTTGCTAGAATCCCTTCAATTGACTCTAAATTTGATTTGGATTTGAAAAAATCGTGTAGTTCTTTTAAATAATTGCTTGATCCCCAAAAATTTGTTGCATTGTTACCCCAAGAGTTATAATTTTATTGGGAACAAAATAACATAAAGCTGCGACTAGTCTAAATCGATAGGATTTATGGTCCTGATAAACATACTAAAAGTCCCCAGACCTCCCCCTAGGGGAACATTGTCAAAATGGCACCGCCATCTTGGATTTTTGACATTTTTTGCTTAATTTACGTTTTACTCGGAAACTACTCATTTTTCGAAAAAATTTGAAGAGGAATAAATTGGAGAGCACAAAAAAACATTCAAAAAGAGTTATCTTTGAACTTCCTGGGTACTACCCTTACTGAGATAGTAGCCGAAGAAATACCGCCGAATTACCGCTTTCCACATGCAAGCTAATATAACTTGAATGTTGTTGCGTTTTGTAGGAAATCTGATGTGCATCCATTTTAAACGCTTCAGAATAGCTTTTCCGTTACACTTTTATGAAAATTTTATTGTTTTATACAACAAATTCGATCAATGAAACATATAGTTATTTAAACAACAAATTTTGAAAACTCCTTTTTTCGCAGGGCCGAGCTTCTTCTACAACTGCAAAATAAGGCAACCAAAATTGCATTTTGATGGAAATAACTAATAATTTCACATAGATAAGAAAACGTAAACAATTTGACAAAAATTGACAACTTTAATTTTGTGTCTGTTTGTGTCAAGTCAATATAGAGAATATATACAGGGTGTCACGAAAAGTTTGTTACAAACTTCTAGGGATGGTAGATCTCGCAAAAATAAAGCTTTTTTCTTAATAAACATGTGTCCGGAAATGCTTCGCTTTCCAGATACAGGGTGTTAAACTTTGTGAAAAAAAGCCAATTTTTTTATTAATTCTTAGAAATGCGTTGTACGAATTAAATGAAATTTTCATAGTTTGTTGACACCTTTATGAGGTATCTTTTGGACTGCTCAGAGTTGACCCAGTAATTCCAGGGACGTGCCACAGGTTTTGTGGGATGGTTTTTTTGCACGAAAAACATCGTCCAGTAGATTTATTTTCAATTAAGATATGTTTTTTCAATAGAACATTTAAAGATACAACTTTTTTATCTCCTTATTTTTTTCCGTATGCTGCTTAGTTTTCGAGATAAAATTTAAAAACCATTTTAGGCTAACCACGAACGGCACTGACCTCCATAAATAAAAAAAAAAAAATTGCCACAGAATTACCTGAAATTTTACCAGGCTATTTGTTGCTTAAAAATAAACAAAAAACTTTTTTTCTAAAACGCCAGCACTTCTGAGAATTAATGTAAAAATTGATTTTTTTCACAAAGTTTGACACCCTGTATACAGGGTGCCCCACGGTGGATGGCGTATCAGACGTTTATGGAGAAGTAAAAAGCAGATCATTTCGAAAATTTGGCAACCGGGACCATAATCTACACTTTAGAATTTTTTTTTGTTTATGCGGTGTTGCCGCTTCTACTCTCAACCAGTGGCAACATCGCTATTTTAAATGAAACACTCTGTATGGGATTGCATATTTGGATTCTACGTAAAATTCTGAGCAGATTTCATGTGATACACCCTATACCTAAGTTCAACTGTTTTGGAAATATTGACAGTTGAAAATTGACTTTTTGCAACTTTGACAGGCTGTAAAACCTGAACGGTTAATTTTAGAGGAAAACCGATTTGACATTCCTGTCTTAGATTTTTATAAACTATCATTTGACACCAACTTTGAATTTAATCCATGATCAAAAATTCCAATTAAATTTAATCTCCGATTAAATTCAAAGTTGGTGTCAAATGATAGTTTATAAAAATAATCTAACAAAGGAATGTAAAATCGGTTTTCCTCTAAAATTAACCGTTCAGGTTTTACAGCCTGTTAAAGTTGCAAAAAGTCAATTTTCAACTGTCAATATTTCCAAAACAGTTGAACTTAGGTATAGAGTATATCACATGAAATCTGCTCAGAATTTTACGTAGAATCCAAATATGCAATCACATACAGGGTGTTTCATTTAAAATAGCGATGTTGCCACTGGTTTAGAGTAGAAGCGGCAACACCGCATAAACAAAAATATTTTTAAAGTGTAGATTAGGGTTGTTTATCTTGGTTGCCAAATTTTCAAAATGATCCGCTCAGTTTTCCATTAACGTCTAATACGCCATCCACCGTGGGACACCCTGTATCTGGAAAACGAAGCATTTCCGGACACATGTTTATTAAGAAAAAAGCTTTATTTTTACGAGATCTACCATCCCTAAAAGTTTGTAACAAACCTTTCGTGACACCCTGTATAGTGCGAAAATAGAACAGCGCGCGTTTTTTTTCGCACGCTGTGTGAAAATAGTATATTAAAATACAAGTTGTAGAAGGCCACATTTTCCCGCACGAATTCGAAATTTGGACACGAGCGACGAAGGAGCGAGTGGACGAACGAATGAGTGCGAGAATAGCCTTCTGCAACGTGAGTTTTCTACTATTTTCTCGATTTTGAATTTTATTTTTCATTTTTTAAAATTTTTTTGTGGTCGCTGTTAGCTCGGGATTTTTTTTTGCAAAATATGTCAGTTGGTGACACTTATTTACCAACCGACTGGTGAATTTAAGTCGGGAAGTCCGCTCCTTTGGAGGTTTAACTATGAACTATGAACTAACTATGATTTATTTTAAAAGGTTTGACAATTTTGAAGGTACCAATAGGTATACTTTGAAAACTAAATGTCACTAAAAATCGTTGAAGAATGAGCTTCATTCTTCAATGATTTTGCGTGCGGGAATAATGACATTCTCACATCAAAATCGAGAAACTCAATTTTCAGTGGTAGCATAGCGTGCGAAAAACTCCATTTTCAGAAGCAGTGTTAAAAAAAAAACTTTCTTAACTTAATTACATACTAACTAAACTAAATACACTACAACCTGGCCTATTTACATTTCTTCATCGGACTCAGTATTGTTGGAAGGAGAACTTTGTTGAAGAATATTTTCGCAGGAATTTCCCTGGCAAGAACCGCACAAATTTGAGCAAAAAACGCTTGATTTTTCGCAACTACATTGCTTCGTGCATCCTGTTTTGCAGTTACAAAAAATCATGCTTAAGATAAATTCTGGAGCTACTTCTTGTTCCAGTGTAATAGGATGTAGCTCTTCATTTACATCTTTCCATGCCCATTCGGCCATTCCAATTGATCAGTCTCTTTTCTTCACTTGATTGCTTGGCAGAACTCCGCTTCGCATCGTTCGGCCAACTGTAATCGCGTGTGGAAAAGTGACACTTTCCGCACGCGAGTACTGATATCAGAAATATGTTTTAAGTCACGTTCTTGAAATTTCCTGCTAATGCTTTTCTCTCAAAAATAAAAATAAAAAAATCCTATGTCGGCGGTACTCCATCGGCTCCTATCTTGATAAGGGTACTACTGCGGATGTTCGCTGTCACCTATGTACCTCAGATTTAATTCTTCGATTTACATCTCTTTATATTTCTTAAAAAGTGAGTGGTTTATGAGTAAAATGAAAATTAGGCAAAAAATTGTTTTTTTGCCAGTACTTCTTTGGCTCCTATCTCTGTAAGGGTAGTACCCAGAACGTATATATTATTATTTAGTTCTAAGTGAGTGTAGAGAGTTTGTTGAGCATGTGTGGGTTAAACTGAAGTACAATAATGAAGTTATTGTTGTGGGAAATCTCTATAGACCCCCTCAGGGTAGCCGTGTAGAGTTTCTTACCTATTTTGAGGATATTTTAATAAATTTCTTTGCAAACTCAGATAAAATTATATGTTTTGGAGACTTTAACATAAACATGCTAGACATTGATTCCGGATATGTAAGTCAACTTAATAATATTTTAGAAACATTTGGTTTAAATCAGTTAATTTCCAACTAGGATTTCGAATATAAGTGAAACACTAATCGACTTGATTTGTTACAACTCGGATAATATTCAGGATGTAGGAGTAATTGATGTTGGCATATCCGATCATCTTCTTGTATATTGCTGTCTCCAGTTTTTGATGTTAGAGCCTGAAAAAATCGTTTATACATATCGACCTTTAAATCAAATTAACTTAATCAGATTTCAGGCAGATTTGGAAAGTGCTGATTGGAATATTTTATATGAGATAGAATCTATAGATCAAAAGGTATTATATTTAACTGACACTATATTGCACATTTTCGATATTCATGCACCCTCAAAAGTTTACAGAGGAAAAAAAAGACCCTACTGTCCATGGATAACTGACAACATAAAATACATGAAAAAACTCAGAAATCAAGTTTTAAACCGTTTTCGAAGGACTAAAAACCAAGAACACTGGAATTATTATAAGCAATTGAGAAATTACACAACATCGGCTATTAGATCTGAAAAAAAAGCTTACCTAAATTTTAAACTTCAAACTTGCAGCACAAAGGAAAAATGGAACGAACTTAAAAAACTTAATATCATAACAAATAAAAAAAGTAACACCATACCAAGTAATCTGACAAATTTAGACCAACTTAATAAGTATTTTACGCAAATAGCAAATAGCAATGATATACCTAACCAAGAACTCATAAACTTTTATAAAAATAATTTATTGGTCAATGAAACTTTTTTTTTTCAGCCAGTTAGCGAATATTTGATTTCCAAAATTCTCCTTAAACTCAAATCTAAAGCTCTAGGATCGGATAATCTCAATATAACGCTGATTACTTTGTGTTGTCCATTTATAATTCCATTTATAACACACATTATAAATTGCTGCCTAAGTGAATCACACTTTCCCCAATCTTGGAAGTCCGCCAATGTAATTCCTCTCCCCAAAATTAAAAATCCTATCGAGTTTGGTCATTTACGATCAATTTCTATTTTACCCACTCTCTCAAAAATCCTTGAAAAAGTTATGGAACTTCAGATAAATACATTCCTCAACAACAATAACATAATACCCAGCAAACAATCCGGCTTTAGAGCGGGCTATAGCTGCTCAACAGCTTTGTCTGATTTAACTGATGATATAGTGCGGGCGCAGGACAACAGCAATGCTAGTGTGCTCATTTTATTAGACTATACAAAAGCATTTGATATGCTTCACCTTGAAATTCTTCTGTCGATTTTAAAATACGTAGGCTTCAGTAAGTCGGCGTCTCTACTTGTGTCCTCATTCCTTTCAAAGAGATCTCAAAGAGTTACTCTTGACGGACAATATTCGGAATCTCTTAATGTCTTTGCGGGAGTGCCTCAGGGTAGTATTTTGGGTCCTCTTCTGTATAGTATATTCACCTCTAACTTTATAAAATCATTAAAATTTTGTCAATACCACTTATACGCAGACGATACGCAAATCTATTTATCTTTCAAACCTTCAGAAGTAGCTGCAGCCAATAAGCTGATCAATGAAGATCTGAAATCGTTGCTTGATGAATCAAATAAGCATTTGCTTAAAATAAATCCTAACAAATCGGTAGCTCTCCTGTTTTGTAATGAAAATATTAGAAATGATCTTTTAGGCAATATTGAACTAAATCTAGGACAAGACACGATATCATTTAAAAATTCGGCTAAAAACTTGGGACTTGTCATGGATAGCAAACTCAAATTTAAAGAACACATAACACTTTGCTTAAAAAGAGCATATTCAGTTTTGAGGGGTTTATACTCTCATAGACACTATCTTTGTCAAAGAACTAAAACTTTGATTTGCGACTCTTTAATTCTCTCGCATTTTAATTTTTGCGATCACCTATATGGGCCTTTTTTGGATTCGATAGATGTTAGGAGAGTCCAAAAGGTTCAGAACTCTTGCATTAGGTTTGCGTGTGGAATAAGACGAAGAGACCGAGTTTCACACAAACTGAATGAATTGGGCTGGTTAAGTATGTTTAACAGGCGTAGTCTGCACTCACTATGCTTCTTTTATAAATTAATAAAATTTAAAACTCCACCATACCTACACAATAAAATCAAATATCGAACTGACATTCATAATTTAAACATTCGCAGGAAACAGCTTTTGACAATACCGTCTCACAATAAAGAATTCTTCAAAAAGTCATTCAGCTATACCATTGCCTCACTCATTAACAAATATGAAATAATTGATTTTTCTACATCTGTTGGTGTTTTTAAAAAAAGAATGAAATTAAAACTAATTTAAAATATAATATATTATATTTCCTGCTCTAGATAAATCGCCCTTAATTTCCTGCACATAAATAATTGGGTACATCATGAAATTCCTATCTGCTTTAATATTATTCTCCGCTCTAGTATATATATTATTCTCTACCATGTGCCCTCTTTTTCTTTTTCTTTTCTTTCCTTCTTTTCTCTATTTTTCCACCTCCTTCTTCTCTTTCTTCGTCTTACAGTTTAAGTATCAAGTGCGTTACTTGATTTTCATATTCATAGATCTTAGATAAGCCTTTCTTAATATTTTATTTTAAGCAATTTTTTGGGGCCTCAACAGCACTCATGCTTGCGCGGGATGCTGCAAATATGGCCTATTATTCCCCACATTTATCTTAGTTAACTGTTTGGAATGTAATTTTTCTGGAGATAATAAATATTATTATTATTATTATTATTATATATAAAAAAAAAATTTCAAAGGTTTTTTTGTGCTCTTCAATTTATCTCTCTTCACATTTTCTCGAAAAATAAGTAGTTTTTGTAGTAAATTAAGAAAAAAAATGTCAAAAATTCAAGATGGCGGCTCCTTTTTGACAATGTTCCCCTAGGGGGAGGTCTGGGGACTTTTAGTATGTTCATCAGAACCATAAATCCTATCGATTTAGACTAGTCGCAGCTTTATGTTATTTTGTTTCCAATTCACCATATAAGAATTTTTAACTGTCTTGGAGTATGTCTGAATAAATAACAAACAGATTGCCACGCCTAGCAATAAATGTCCTGAGAGTCAATAAAAATAATTCCGTTGATAGTCCTGATAGGCCAGGGCAGATAAATTTTTTCGTAACATAAAATTTAACAGCAAACTATCGATGCAGTATTGTTAAGGATCATTTATAGATGCTAAAAACCAAAAATGCAACATCTAATTACTTTTATTTTCTACTTTACTATTATAGATCCATAATACCTAGGAAACGAAATACGTTAACACACCTATAACAACCTGATCCATAACGCCCGCTTTTGCGGGCGTTATGATCTATAACGCCCGCTTATAATACCTTAAGGTGTTTTTGTTGTTGTTGTTCTATTAATTTGCACTTTACCCTAGGCAGCCACTAAATGTCTGACCGAAAATAATTTTCGGTCTAGCCAGGATTCGAACCCGGTCTGCCATCAATGTTTCCCATGTAGTCCAGGCCCCGTATTCTTGACTGCCCGGGAAGGGAGTGTTCCTGGGAACGTTCCCAGGAAAGCTAGTTCACTTTCGCTCCCGGGAGCTAAGAGGTCGTATTCTTGAATACCCACAAGCGCTCGCAATGTTGCCGCCTATCAGAGTGTCAATCAAACTAACCAAAACGTGTTTCAAGCGAAAAAAGGAAGAGGAAGTTATCTAACCCAATATCTAACCCCACGTTTGATATTTATTATTGTCTATTTTTCAAAACTTTGAAAGCTGAAAGGCATTTGGGTTTGATAATATATTTATTTTTAACTACCCTATGAACATCATCGCTGTAAGTGTTCGAAAACTGCATTCCTCATGAGATTTTTTATACATGAGGGAAAATTGCGCATAATTTTCTGCAGCATAAATTAATAAATTCCGTATTCCTGCTCCTGAACTTCATGTGGCTCATCAACTTCTGGAATAATGTGTTCTATGCATACCTACTTTTGTAGTTTTGGTTAAAGCCGCTTTGGAGCGGTAACATACGGGAGTAACCATATCCACCATATCCACTATTTCGTGGCATACATTTTTGCTTACTCTAAAAAATTTCACGAATTTCTGGCCAATGGAAAAGGCAGAACATCCCATTCTATTTCCTTTGCTTCTGAAGCATTTTTCATGTCTTCTTGGATTATGTTAGGTATGTTATACAAGATAATCTCAATAAAATAATCCACATCCACATTCATTTTAATGAAAAGACACAACGCATACAAAAACGAAAAAACCTTGAATTTGAAAGGAGAAAACGAAAACGTCAAGCTTGAAAACAACGTCAAGTCTTGAGGTTAGAAACCCTGACGGGAATTCGTTTTCTCTTGGGTAAGAGGATGGGAACTTCAGAATTCCCGGGAACTTTCACTTCACAGTCCCATTTTCAAGAATATGACATGTACCTTTTTGAGGTAAACCACGTCCACTTCCCGAGCAAGTTCTCCTCCCAGAAATCAAGAATACGGCCCCAGCGCGTTAACCCACAGGACCACCACCGTTGCCTTGCCTTATGAGATGTTTATAGATATATTAATTTATTTCGTTTCTATGTACAGGTCGCAGGTACAGGTACAGGTCACAGGTACATGTCAAAATACAAAACAATATTCTGTCACACAAGTTTAACTGATTTTGTTAATAACAAATTGATGAAAAAACATTGTGTTGAGTAGAAAATAAAGCATTGTATGCACCACGGGGATTTCAAGATTATAATGCCCTTCAGGCGAAATATATCCCTCGGGCCATAGGCCCTCGGGCTAGTTTCGCCTTCGGGCATTATAATCTACATAATCCCCTTGGTACATAAATAGCTATTAGGGGATTTTATAAACCATATTTAGTGCAAAAATAGGGCTTTTTTTTGTTTATTTCACTGTATTTCGAAAACTAATGATCGGATAGTTTTGTTACTATGGCAATAGTTTTAGAGCATTGAACAAGCTCTAAAATGAGTCATCATACAACCCTGTAGGTCTTTTAGTCTTCGATAAATGATTTTTTTCCCCCAAAAAAAGAGATTTTCGTAAAAAATTCCTAACTTTTTTAATTTTCATGCTAGACAATTAATTTTTTACACATACATAGTAGATGAGGCAGGCTTTATTGAGCCCAAATTTGGGCCCAGTCCGATGGGTCGTTTCGGCATAATACCCTTGTCAAGCAAAATGGGGATGTTTCTAAAGCAGTCTGTCGAATTGAGGATAATTTTTTTATATTTATTTTGGAAAGTCCACTGATAAGTCGAAACGCCAAACTATCGATCCTCTATCTCAGATTTTCTATTTAATTTTTTTATCGCAAGTAAAACGACTTCGAGCGACTGAAAATGGAAAAAATTGACGGGAATTCAAACGGAGTGACAGCGAGCTCCCCCCCGCCCACGCAAATTAATTTTTTTTTCCATTTTCAGTGATGTTTGGAGCCGTTTTACTTGCGATGAAAAAATTAAATAGAAAATCTGAGATAGAGGATCGATAGTTTGGCATTTCGACTTATCAGTGGACTTTCCAAAATAAATATAAAAAATTATCCTCAATTCGACAGACTGCTTTAGAAACATCCCCATTTTGCTTGACAAGGGTATTATGCCGAAACGACCCATCGGACTGGGCCCAAATTTGGGCTCAATAAAGCCTGCCTCATCTACTATGTATGTGTAAAAAATTAATTGTCTACAATGAAAATTAAAAAAGTTCGGAATTTTTTACGAAAATCTCTTTTTTTGGGGGAAAAAAATCATTTCTCGAAGACTAAAAGACCTACAGGGTTGTATGATGGCTTATTTTAAAGCTTGTTCAATGCTCTAAAACTATTGCCATAATAGCAAAACCATCCGATCATTAGTTTTCGAAATGAGAAATAAACAAAAAAAAGCCCTATTTTTGCACTAAATATTGTTTATAAAATCCCCTAAAAGTAATTAGATGTTGTGTATACATTTGGTCGCTATACAAACAAATATAGCAATATATGCCTTGATTTTAGGAGCACGCCTTAAATTAGATGCTTTTATTCAAAATGGACCACCGAAATCCTCACCGGTTTTT
This sequence comes from Ceutorhynchus assimilis, assembly GCA_917834065.1. Taxonomy (NCBI): domain Eukaryota; kingdom Metazoa; phylum Arthropoda; class Insecta; order Coleoptera; family Curculionidae; genus Ceutorhynchus; species Ceutorhynchus assimilis. The sequence continues at coordinate 24,262,389 of OU892284.1, read as the reverse complement.
AGAAAGAGACGAGCAATGGAAACCCTATCCTTTGGAAGATTGCCCATAATTTGTTCTGCTGCCTTGGCTGAAAAACGAAAACAACCTATGCAATTGTGAATAATGCGTTTTATAACTCTCAAACCATCCAAAGGCCAGAATCGCAACCTAAAATTACTTAATATACTGTTCGAGGGCCAGCTTGGTACAGCCTGAAGTGTTCATGTCTTAATAAACAGTTAGTCACGTGGCATTTTTGAGGTAACAAAATAGGGTGTTTTTGATCGAAGGAGATAGGTGCATTTGACAACCTCCCATCCAATCGCATATTATATGCAGATGGCGCTGCACGAGTAAGATAGACACGTTAGAGTAGCTGCTTAAAATAAGGCTTTTTTAGCTGTAAGAAATTTGTTTTTCCTGTGCGGAAATATAGTTGGAAAGTAAAGTTTGATTGTTTAATCTTGTTCGAAGTAAAGAGATCCGTTCTAGTGCTCCGTATTTTCACAGTGTTTTGTATTGTTTATAATCGGGTTATAAAGTGAGGTTAGAATGGTGCTGTCAAGATCCGATCTCGAGAGCATCAAAGCAATATTTACCGAGAACTTCATACAGGAAATCGCCGACAAAGTCTCACAGAATATATTAACAAAGTTTGAGGAGAGACTGAACAAGCAAGAGGAAACCATCCGCGATTTAAAGAAAGAAATCGCGAATCTGAAAACTGCAAATCAAGGATTTGTCCAAGCCTTGGACAACCAGGAACAGGCATCAAGATCCCTTAACATTAGGGTTTTTGGCGTTCCAAAGACCGAAAACGAAGATTTTACGTGTCAAAATGCTGGACAACTTCAAGAAAATGCAAGTAAATAATTTAAGAGACGGTCAAATCGTAACCTGCCATCGAATAGCCTCCAAAAATCCAAGCGACAAGCCACCGGCGATACTTATCAAGTTTACAAACAATGCTATGAGAACAGCTGTTCTGAAAAACCGAAAAAACTTGAAATCAACAAACATACAGATTAAGGAGGATTTAACGCAGTATCGTGTCGGGCTTCTTACTGCTGCTATGAAAAAATTTTCCAGCAAAATGACATGGTGCTTTAATGGTTCCGTGTATGTTAAAATAAATGGTGTTGTGCATAGCATCAAGAATCCGGAGGATATTGCTAACTTAGTGGCCTAGAGGGTATGGTGTATGTACTGGTCATGAAAACAACTTGTGGGTGTATTGTATTATATTCTATACCCATATGAAGGTAAATAATGCAAATGTTAAAATTAGCTATAAAAACATGGGTACCTCTTATTTGTTTTTGTTTTTTTTTATCCACTGATAACGGTGTTTTGTAGCATTAATTATTGAAATCTGTTTTATTTTCTATTTTCTCTTTTTTTTTTTTAAATGTGTTGGAATGCACGGGATCAAATATTTTTTTAATTCTTATTGTCTTATTGCAGCAAAAAAAATATATATATATATATATATATATATATATATATATATATATATATATATACATTGTAATCTTATTATGGTTGGCTACTTGAACAGAAGCGTGTTTTGTTTTTTTTTTCTCTTTAACTTTTATCAAGACTATCTTTTCCTTTTTTTTTAAAAAAAAAACACTTGTTAGTTTCTAGAACAACCTATACTCCGGGAGGGTGGCTATCTGGTGAGGCTTAGATTCTACTTTGTATCTTAATAATCTTCTTAACCTATAACTATAGTACCTACCTATTCATTGTTTTACTTTCTATGTTAATGAAGGCAGGTTTGGCGATGCTCTGTGATTGGTCTTAATAATCACTGATATTAAAACTAACTGAAATGCGTCTAGCTCATATTAACTTGCGCTCTATTCATACGGGCTTTAATGATTTTAAAACATTGGTAGTAGATAATAACTTTGATGTAATAATGGTGACGGAGACATGGTTGACTGACACTCAAGATCCTAGTGCTTTTTCAATCCCAAGATATAAATTTTACAATATCAATAGAATCGAGAGAGGAGGTGGTGTGGGAGCTTATGTAAAAGATACCTTCCATTCTGAGATGGTTTCTTTTGATTTAGATGTATCAAACAATCTTGAATTAATTGTCTTAAGTATTAAGTTGAAATCCATTACAATGGCAATTGCAAATTTTTATAGACCACCAAAAACAAACCTCAATTTAGTTATTAATGACTTTGATAATATTTTAGGTGATATTACAACAAAGTTTGACTTTGTGATATGTCTTGGTGACTTCAATGTAAACTTTTTCGATTTAAGCAACCCGGTCCTGAACTGTTTTGAGTCCTACAACCTTAAACAAATCCTCAATGAACCTACGCGGATCACAAAAAATACCAGCAGGCTTATAGACCCTATATTTGTGAGCGACTCAAACTTGGTTTTGTCATGCGGCACACAATCGGCTGACACTTTCTCAGATCATAGACTCGTTTTTGCTGAACTAAATTTAAAATACCAAAAAATGGAGCCAAAATGGGTAACTTATCGATGCTTCAAAAACTTTGTAATGCAAGATTTTTTGCGCGATCTGAAATTATTGCCTTGGATGGATGTTGTATATGAAAATAACATAGACAAGAAAGTTCAATTATTTAATGAATTCATAAATGTAACATTTAACACACATGCCCCAATTAAATCATCCCGAGTAACTAAGCCTAAAGCTCCTTGGCTGACACAGGGTCTTAAATTAATCATGAAGGAAAGGGACAAGGCTCTACAAAAATTTAAACGCACCAAAGCAAATTCAGATTGGGCAAGATATAAAGAGTTACGTAACTACACGGTCTCTATGGTTAGAGCTGAAAAGAAGGCCTATCTGAACTTTGTCTTGAGGCAAAATAACCCAAAGCAAACTTGGAAAACACTTGATCGGCTGAGTGTGCGTTCTACTCGTGATAACCATTTACCTCAAGGTTTGTCGGACCCCAATAAAATAAACAGTCACTTTGCAAAGTTTATTCAAAATATTTCAAACAAGTGTACAAATAAAATAGATTACTACGAATCTAACCAGTATGACTGCTCAAAGAGCTTCTCTTTTAGTATGTGTACAGTGGAAAACATTAATACTGTTTTGAATAACATAAAAACAAACGCCCGTGGGGCAGATGGAATTACTGCGGAGATGCTCAAACTTTGCAGCCCCTTCATTGATCCTTTCATTACTAATATTGTAAATAGCTGTATAGAACAAAAGTACTTCCCAGAATCATGGAAAATTGGCATTGGAAAGCCAATACCTAAGACGAAACAACCTGAAACTCTCAATGACCTTCGAATCATATCAATTCTGCCAACAATGTCAAAAATCATAGAAAAAAATTTATATGCTCAGATTTATTCTTACTTTCAGTCCAACAATATGCTTCCAGATACCCAAAATGGCTTTCGCGCAAAACATAGCACAATTTCCGCTCTCACTACAGTAACAAACGATATAATAGAAGCTCGTGACTGTGGTCTGGAGAGTATCCTCGTGTTACTGGACTACTCTAAGGCGTTTGATACGGTAGATCATCGCCTTCTTCTAGGTAAACTTAAGTATTACGGATTTGATACTAATGCACTGTCCTTGATTAAATCGTACTTGTCTGATAGGTCACAGAGGGTCCAGGTAGGTGATAATTACTCAGAACCGTGCCAGGTTCTCTCTGGAGTGCCACAGGGGTCAATACTGGGTCCATTATTTTTTATTATATACACGTCCGATTTACTTAAAGCTACAAAATACTGTAAAATACAGGCGTACGCTGATGACACACAACTTTACTACCATTTTAACATGAATAACTATAAACAATCAGCGCAACATATTAATCAGGATCTGGAAGCAATTAAAACTCTTTCAGAGGATCATGCACTGAATCTCAATCCACTGAAATCTAAACTATTATTTTTTGGGAAAAAAACAAGTATGGAAACTTTAAAAGTGGACTTTAACATTAGGATTTCGGATCAAACCCTACAGTTTTGCGATTCTGCGCGTAACCTCGGTGTTTTGTTGGATTCTGAACTTGGGTTTACTGGCCATGTAAAGAGTCTTGTACAAAAGTCATATGTGTCCCTTAAACAGATTTACTCTAATAGGCATATTTTGAGTTTAAAACTGAAAAAGACTTTGTGTGAGTCATTGGTTCTCTCTAATTTTAATTATGCGGACTTCCTTTACGGCCCTTGCCTTAGACAGTCAGAACAATACAGGATACAAAAAATACAAAATACCTGTTGCCGCCTTGTTTTTGGTTTAAGAAAGTATGATAGAATTTCCCATAAGATTAATGAGCTCCACTGGCTAAACATGAAGAATAGGAGACTCCATCATCTAGGTAATTTTGTACACGATGTATTATCTAACAATGTTAATGTATCGATTAATCTCAAAAATAAATTCAAATCTAATAATGATATTCATTTACTCGATACCAGAAATAAGCATAAATTCTCTGTGCCTAAACATAAAACAGCCTTGTTCAAAAAAAGTTTCATCTACAATGCCATTCATCTTTACAATTCACTGCCCGAAAAATTTAGAGCTTTTAAACGCTCAAGATTTAAAACTAGCCTCAAAACTCACTTGTTTGACAAGCAGACCAACTCACAAGGGCCTTATCGCTGAACTTTCCGTTTGCCTATCATCTCCCGGAGTGTGAAACTTTATAGTCCTAGGTGAATCTTTAGTTTTGATTGTTATTGTTATACAAATTATAGTTTGTTTTTATTCTTTTATTTTTTTTTTATTGTTTAAGTGCCATTTAATTTAATTTAATTGAAATTAATTGCTTTCTAGGCAATTTTAAATGCATGATTTTTTTACTTCTTATACCTTTTGGGTTGAGTATGAGTAGCCAATGGCTAGACTTCGCCCTGTAGGTAACATATTATATATATTTAGACCTATCTCTAATTCTGTTTTACAATATGTGGGTTTATAAAATGATATGGTTGATGTATTTTTTTTTTTTATGAAATAAAAGTCGTTTATTATTATTATTATTATTATTATTATATCTTTGTCATCAACAAAGGGATTTAAACAACTTATTTGTTTGTTTTTCACAACTTTGCCTTTACATTAACTATCTAGTTCTGTAAAAAAATATTTTTTTTCTACAAACGTTACTAAAAGTGTCATTTTTAACGGATGCTGTCAGTGTCTAAAATGCCATTTTATGACACTGGTGTTAAAAGTGATTACTTTTAGCACTAGTGCTAAAAGTAATCACTTTTAGGGCGTTTGTCGAAAAAATAGTGTATGACATTCGTGCTAAAAGTGATTTTATTTTGTTCAAAGGGGTGGAACACTCCGCCTTCGGCGTCGTGTCCCAAACTTCCCTTTTCACAAAATAAAATGTCACTTCTAGCACTTATATCATAAATAACTATTTTTGAATGATTTTAATAATAAGAAGCAAAGAATTTTGTAATTCATAGACTTCCGAAGGACCATAAATTATTTCATTTTCTGAACATTTAACATTATGAATAAACCTCAAGCAAACTGCTATAACTCTTGCAGTTTGACAAAATCTGAGAATTTATTAAAGACTTCAAGAAAAATATTTTCGTTCTGATGTACCACTGTACTTAGCACAACCTTTTTTTCTTCTGGTAAATTCCTTAATTCAGGAGTAAAATTATATGAGTTTAAGACTAGGTTAGGATTTTGCAAATATTCTGGCCCATTACACCACTGAATGGATTTAATAAGTTCTCTTGACACATAATCAGCTGGATTATGTTTTGAAGGTACATACATCCAAATGCAGTCAAAACTGTATTCTTAAATCAAAGATACTCTGTTAGAGACAAAAATATTTCATTTGCTGGGATGTGACTTTAACCATGCTAATGACACCTGCGAATCGGTCCATAAATTTACACTTTCAATAATTTTAAACCGATTTTTGAAAATCTCACGGATTCTTTGAATAACCTGTACTAGCAGTACACATCCGCAAAGCTCCAATCTTGGGAGGCTAATTGTGCGAAGAGGTGCGACGCGAGTCTTGGCACATATGAGATTAGTAGAAGCTGAATCATTTCCATAAATTTCTCTTAAATACACGCAGCAACCATATGCCTTTAAACTAGCATCTGAAAAACCATGAATTTCCATCTTTTTGTTTTGATCATTGCTCACTAAATCTCTGGAGATTTGATAACTCAGAAATATTTCTTGCAAAATTAGACCACTCCTCCTTTAATTCGGTCGATAATGGATCATCTCAACTCAGCTTAGCCACCCAGAGTTTCTGCATAAAGATTTTGGCTATTATAACAACTGGAGCGACAAATCCGAGAGAATCATAGATTTGCGCTATTGCAGACAATACATTTCATTTTGCGATTGGACTGAACTGAATATTTTTAGGAAGCGAAATTGAAAAACAATCTAACTTGAGATCCCAAAAAATACCCAGGACTTTATTAGAGTTTCCTTCTGAAATAAAAGAGTAGCTTTGTTGATCTACTTCAGAACTGAAATTTTGCATGAATTCAATTGAGTTCGAACACCATTTATGAAGATTAAATTTTGCTAGCTTCAACAATTGGATTAGTTGATCTCTAAGGAGATAAAGTTCATCTAAAGAGTTTGCACCTCCCAAAATATCATCAACATAGATTTGGGTTTGCAAGATATTAGCAGCAATAGGAAATTTGCTCTCATAAAGCTTAGCTAGTTCCAAAATCTACAAATAATATCAAAAAACTCTGGCTGAACTACCAGTCCTTTGAAACAAATGTCATTTACAGAAAACCAAATCTTTTTGGACGTTTGTCTGTCTCGAGGTGTCAACCATAGATAAGGGATACAAAACTCTCTCGAACCTATAATATAGATAGGCAACTCAATACAAACATTTTGTTCCTGATTACAGCGCCCTCTCGCGTGTGTAGTCAGCAACTTGAGAGCGCGGGAAGCGCTCCTTTTTAATTTTTTTTTTTTCTTTAGGATCCGTTTATCATTTTTTATTGCCACTAGCACTGAACAATTTAATATGTTTCTAGTGGAAATAAAATTATGATAAACAGTCTCTTGATCACATACCGAAGAGTTACATACTAATTAATCCATGTATTAAATACAAAAATAACAATTTTGAATTACTTTATTAACTACAGTATAATATCAATCTAATCAATGATAGGTACCTACAATGAATAAGATTTTTTGATTGTAAACGTTTTGCAGGCATAAAATGAACACCTAAAAAGAAAGAAAGTTACAGTGGTAAAATTACAGGAGATAAAATCCCGATTTCGGTATAATGTAGGGATTGAAACATACCTGTTCATCATTTTTCGGAATTCGATGAATTTTTACTCTGTTCCCTCGGCTTTCACACATTTCCACACAACAAGATAAAACCATTTTGCTTTGAACGGAGAAAATTTTCAATCTCTGATTCAAATTATTGAATAAAAATGGAATGTGTCAAAATTTGTCAAAATATAATGAAAAAGTAAAAGTCAGAAAAGTGAAGCGATGCTGCCACATGTCAAAAGCATGGGATATTGGTTTTGAAAAAGAAATGTAATTTCAAATCGTACTACTAACAATTATATGTTAGCGAGGTACACGACTTTTTTTTCCTATTGTTGGAAGCTTTTTAAAACAAATAAAGAATAATCTGGAGTTTTTATGTATAAATCTGACAACAGCATTGGACGACAGCGCCTCTGCCGTCTGTAGTCGCAAGCTTTTAGCGGAACAAATTACGCCATAAGAGTTGCACATGCATGGTGTCAACTGTCTTTGATAATCTTCATGTCAATTCACAATTTGAAAGTCATCTTCATTCGATGGGTTCTGGTTTCCGAACGACACGTTTTAAATTAAAAATTCTAAAAATCCTAAATTTGGGATTTAACACAAAGATTATATTTTCAGAGACTACGATGAAGTAAGGCATAACTGACTAAATTTTTTAAAGTTCAGCAGATTGGACCCTAAAGCCAGCATTGTGAGAGAATTTTTACAGCTCAGTTTCTTTATATAAAGAAAAAATGTGATATAAGATTCTAATTTTAAAGTGTTGTTGTTGTTACGTACGTACTTGTCCAATGTGTCGTCCCGATTTTATTGAATTTTTCTGCACTGATTACCTGACGAAGTAAGTAGGCTAGACCCCATTCCCAATCTTTTCTTATTTTAGCATTATTTTATAAGGTCTCCCTTCTACTTCCAGGTAGCACTGATGATGGCCTAAGGCCGAAAGCGCTCTGCACTGATTTTGAAAAATTAAATATTTTGCACGAAAATACACAACTTTCATTCCTCCTCATTTACAGAAAAACCTGATGTGGTTTTCATAGAGGCATCAAAAACTACCCTAAGACGAGTAGTTACTTTATCATTACGAATAATGCAATGATGAGGAATGAAATATTTGTGATCATTGTTCTGGTTTTTAAGACTTAATGGAATATACCTTGCGTGGTTAAGATTCACATATTCATCGATAAAGTCACCATATTGTTTGAATAGTTCAGAGTTTTGATGAAGCCTTTTTTCTAAAGCAAGAAAACGTTTTTTGGCCAATGAAAAGGATTCACCCAACTTGGTCGTTTCTGATAAAGAATTTAATGGGAAATTGACTTGAAATCTTCCATTTTCAAGTATTCTTGTAGTGTTCGTGAATATTTCTTCTGCAGCTTCTTCGTCTGTTGATAAAAACTGTTTTTGTGGGACTTCCTCCAAAACCTAAAATTTTTGGAGTAAATCTTCAACTTGATTTGAATTAATAAATAAAGTTGAGTATTGAAGTGGATCACAAAACATAAAATTTGACACTAAGGGAGGTGAGAGATAACCTCCTATCACCCATCCCAATTGAGTATTTTGCAATACGGGCAGATTAGTTCCAAGTTCAATGATTTCGGGTGTTATGAAACTAAAATATATGTCTGAGCCAAGAAGTATATCAACAGCCTGAGGAACAAAATATTTGGGATCAGCCAGAATAACTGTATCAGGTATCTCTAGTTTTTCCTTATTAATAGGAAACTGTGGCATATTTGAAGAAATGAAATCAGTAACTGAACATGTTACTTTAAATTGTTTGCTGTGATCGACACTCGAACTTAAATGAATATCAATAGAATCCCCACACATAATTTTGAAGTGAAACTTATGAGCCATTATCCAAAACTGCTCGGACAGGTATCATAGTACCATTATTAGTTAAAACATCCACTGAGGCAGTAGCTAGCAAAACATGCGATTTTTGACTTACAAATAAACTGGACTTTGAAACTGCGACTGAACTATCAGTTTGTGAGTTTACAGGGATCTCTGCTAGTAGATAATTTTGATTATTTTTTCGACTGTTTGCTACATTGCTAACAGTATAAGGTTTAGGTTGATTTATCTGTGTTAACTGAACAGTGTTATGTGAAGCTTGCTGACTCTCTTGGTTCCGGTTGGCCCCTGGTTTGGTTATGCAGCAGGGTATTATGAACCTCCTCGCACAAAGGGCAATTTTTCCCGATATACTGCTTGACATTATGTGCTCCAAAACATTTAAAACACAAACGATTAGAAAAAACAAATTGTTTTCTTTGATTAACAGCCAAATTTTCAAATTTTTGAATTGAAACTGACGAAAAGGATATCAATATAACACGTCTCAAAGAACAACTATTAGCATTTGTACCTGGTCTGAGAGCAGATAAGTCTGGGCGTTTTAAGTTTCGAAGGGGATGTTGGCGACGCCATTCGTGATGCCTGTGCCTTTATTGACTTCAATGATGGTATGTGTCTAGGACGGGCAGTAGGCATATTACGAAGACAAATCTTTCAAGAGTTTCCTAAATTTGAAGGATCCTTTGACTATGCATTTACTGCTTTAATACTTTCACATCTGTACCTGCCGTTCTTATTCATTTTGCATGTATGTTATTAGAGGGTCCCAATATTGACTCTGGTGTCGCACCAGAAATACCTGCAGCAAATAATGCAAGATTGTTAATTGCACAGCTTATTAGATATAACAGCATTAAGCATGCTAGAAAGAAAATGTTCAGAGTGTACGTCACTCTGTGGAGAGAGAAACAACACTCTCACTATATGTAGGTCTCATGATTTACTCTGTCACTAACAAGAAAAAGATTATAGATATACTGTGTCGTCTGGGTTTGAGTGTTCCATATAATCGAGTGCAAGAAATATCAGCCACAGTTACGAATATATTGTGTAAACAATATTATATGGAAGATGGTGTTCACCCGCCAAAGTTGTGTCCCACTGTATTTGTAACATCAGTAATAGACAACATTGACTATATTCAACCTTCTACTGCTGTTACTTCGTTCCATGGTTCAAGTGTTACGATTATTCAGCATCCTCACAATGACACAGTTATGGAGGTTGACGATAACAGCGTTCGTATCCAGCAGTGAAACAATCAAATTGTCAATGGCCTGCCTGAATATTACACTACTCTTCCTTTGCCAACTGTCATTCCACAGTACACTGACCATGATCCTGCCTTCACTCCTAGGAAATTCTTAAATCCTTGGCTTAACTCTGTCCTGGAAAGATTGCATATTGAAGACATACAAGGAATAGAGCATATGCATTTCGCTGCTTTTCATGTACAAAATGAACCTGGTTTTAATAGTTATTTATACACCAAGTGAGTTAAATGAATGTTTATTCATGAGAAGAAAGTTTAACCCACGAGCCTTAGCGAGTGGGTTAATTTTCTTCGAATGAATAAACATTTTAACTCACGTGATGTATACAAAATTTTATCCCATTTTGTGGAAATTCAAGAAAATAGTACAAGGAAAAATGCCAGAAGTGAGTTAAAAATATTTTAAATCACTGAGGTTTCAGATTTTCAGTTGGGCAGAGTGACTTAAAATGCCGAGAGTGAGTTAAAAGGTTTTTAAATCACTGAGGTGATAAACGTCTACTTACCTTTACTGTTATGCGTTCAAATAATGTCATTTTTATACGTCAAAATTGGATAAAAATATAAAGTGTAATGCGTCATTGCTTGCACTTCTAAATGACGAAATTGCGACGCCAGAAATGCTACGGCATATGATGGATATCATAATCTTCTGCAAGTTCTGCAGTTGCGGAATCCTGCCTCACATCGTCGCATGTAAAAAGATCTCGGTATGCACACGAAGCTACTTTAACTGCCTTGCATTGTCTACAGGTAAACGCATTCAACAAAGCATGCGAAACAAATTCCAACATCAGTGGAGAAGGCAATGAACTGTGGATTTTGTCGAAAACATTTGAATATCCTAAGTTCCAATATTGGAATACAGTTATCAAACTGGAGTCCCTCCGGGTGCAACTTGTATTGAGTATTCGTACATCTAACTTTACCATGTACGTCGATACTTTGGCTCAGTTATGTCCGTGGACATTTGCGTTGGACGCAGTCCACTATTCTCGTTGATTGCCAGTGTTCGTACGCACTCTACAGGATCTTCCAAAAAAACATCCAGATACATATGCTGAATTTCTTCGTGGCAACTTCACCAGCAACAAAACTGCAAGACCGTTTTCTGATATATCTGACGATCAGCTTGATGAACACAATAACAAATTTATAGAGGGTGAAGATGGCGCTATTGGAATTCTTGACAGTGAAAATGCTCTGCTCAAGTAGATGGTAGCAGGCCCAAGAATCAGTTCTTCAACTGAGGAATTTGAGGAGAAATCAAATTTAAAAGAGACAAAAACCTGGGCGCAAAGTATCATGAGGATAACAATTTGTGAAAAGGTTTTTGGCACATGTTAAAAAAATGATTAATGTCTTAATCGAACAAGGAAATCCGTTTGAGGAAACCGATTTGGTATCAATAGGGACTTCCAAACTAACTCCAAGTGTCGAAGCTGTGAAGTGTGTTACGGGAGCATTTACTTTAGGGCTGAAGCAGTATGATGAATGTGTGTCGTTCCGTCTCGATCAAGTTCAAAATTCAATCCATGAAATTATTCCTCGGACCAATATTCACATTTTCAAGACTATTACAAGAAAAATAGATAAGTCAAAGTCCAAGACTGCTAACTTGCGTAAAGATTCCAACTTGTTCTGCAGATTGTATGTCGCATTTGAAGCACAGGATGGCAACATTGATGAGTTCTTTTCCCATGAGAACCGCATGGTACCAACCATCTATTTAGATGATGAAAAACTCCGCAAACCAACCAACAAGTCGGATATTATTGACTAGATTCAAACAAAATGTGACATTAGGTTTAATCGCAGCCAACCGATTGTAACAGCTAAAATATTTGATGGAGCTTGTAATACATATGCTTAATCCTGCATATGCTAGCACATTTTCCGAATACTATGATCATGTTTTCAAACTATATTTTACAAATCAACTGAAGAATAGTTCACGAATAGATATTGTATTGGACAGATATGTTAGTAACAGTTTGAAGGCAGATACCCGAGAAAGTAGAGAAAGCGGTATAAGTATTAAAGTCTCAGACTCAACTAGAATTCCAAAAAAAAAATAATCAATTCCTATGTGTTAACGGAAATAAGACACAATTGTTCCAGTTGCTTGCTGAGAAAATGGTGAGAGAAGAGTATCCAGGAAAACATGTTATCTGTACTTATGATGACCAAGTCCTTACGTCAACAACTATGGATGTTTCAAGTATTTCTCCCGCCTCACACGGAGAAGCAGATGGCCGTTTACTTCTCCATGTCAAACATGTGGACTCAGATGTAGTGGTTATTTCAATATCACTGTTCCCACAAATACAAGATATTGATGAACTATGGATTGAGTATGGCTGTCGGAAATACAGAAAATTCATTGAAATTCATAAGATTTGTGCCACACTCTCGTCGGAAACAACACATCAAACGACCTGCTTTTTAAGTAAGAATCTGGAACAACAGCCTCGATTCACAATACATAATACCTTCGCCAACCAACTGGGGATGGATACTAACTTCAGAAGGATCATACTAACCTGTTTGCACAACAATGCCAGAAGTGACAAAACACTGTGTACCTGTTGATTAGGAAATAGCAGGTATATACAGGGTGTCCAAGATAAGAATGTCTATCATTTGATGTCGTGAACGGTAACAGATACAGCAATAGTTGAAGGTGAAAAAAGTTGCACTATTCATAATGCATCCAACAAATTTTAAAAAAATTTACAACTTCTAGATATATTCGAAAAAAAAAAAAACGAAATTTTCCGAAATTGGGGAAATTTTGGTTTTTGACGAATATCTTCGGAAAGTTGTTAGAATTTTTAATTTTTTTTGCATGCATATTGTTAGTGTTATTCATTAAATAGCGAAACTTTTTTCCCATTTAACCGTTAACGAGATTCCCATGATAGACATCCTTATCTTGCACACCCTGTATACCGTTCGAAAGGTATTTTCATGCACAAAAAAGAATACAAGTTTTTAGCTATACAACGGATTCTAAGTAAAGTTATTTAGCAAAATTATTGTTCGTAAAAATCGAAAGAAGAATCATCAATTTCATTAAATTTGCAAGTATTTCTGGTATTAAGTACATACCTAAATGATGATGCAATATACTGTTGGAAAACGCGATTTCTCCTGATTATTATTCACTAATGATATAAGTTAATATCAAAATACAAACTCGAGTAGATTCATGTTCCAGAAATTAGGCGGCAATAATGATTACGTCATCAGCGCCGCTAGAGGGCCAGAAAAATTTGTGTCCCGGGTTTTTTAGACTCATCTACCCGTAATATCTGAACCCGAAACGGCGCATCGGTTGCCAGACGTGAAATATTCTGGTATAATTTTCAGCTACCTCACCCCACTAAATACAATACATACAGGGTTAGTAAAAAGTACTGCAACACTTAAATATCTTTAAAACTGCTTAAGCCGCGTTCACACAATTTGGAATCTGACAGTTTTCAGGCATGCGGAATTCAACAGTACTATTGGCAATGTTGCCAGATTTCCCAGTTTTGCGCTACACGTAGTCTTTTTGTTATCTCAAATAGAATGCCCAATTTATTTTTATTGCAATGAATTCGGCGTGCCAAATTTGATAAGACTGCAAATTTTCAGAATTCTATCTCTATAAGTTGTTGAAATATGACAACACCGTATTTTCGGTGAAAATTATCGCAACGCTTCAATCTCTTCAAACGCTGCTTACGCACTTTCACAAAATTTTGTATCTGGGGGTTTTTGAGTAAGTGAAATTTAACCGTGATATCGGCATTGTTGCCAGATTTTCCAGTTTTGCCCTACAAGTAGTCTTTTTGTTATCTTAAATAGAATACCCCATTTTTTTCTAATAGCAATAAATTTGACGTGTCAAATTTGATAAGATTCCAAATTTTCAGAATTCTATCTCCACTAGTTGCTGAAATATGAAATATGCCAACACCGCATTTTCAGTGAACGGTATCGCAACGCTTGAATATCTTTAAAAACCCGCCTAAGCTCGTCCACTAAATTCGGTATCTGGGGATTTATGGACAAGCGAAATTCAACTAAGATATCGGCATCGTTGCCGCTACACGTAGTCTCGAGCGTAGTCTTGCTCGTGGCCTATGTTTTTTTTTTTTTTCAATAATACACGTTACTTGTTCATAAGGTATTCATATTACCGGGCGTTTCCGATAAGTTTGTGGCTCCTCCTGAAATAGGTACGTACTTCAGGATTACCGGATAATACTTTTACCTGTCACGAAACGCTTTACGCCGCAACACCACGACTCCAAAGGAGGAGTGGTGTTACTGGTAACGCGTTGAGTGTCAGGTAAAATTATTAGGTAATCCTGAAAAATCGAGTGGTATTCAAAAGGTTATACAACGAACTAAACTTTAATACAAAACGAAACAAAATTTTTTCTATAATATAATTTGCTATAATAATTGCCACCAAGCGCGATAATCCAAAAAGGCTTATCACTTTTTAAGCCTTTCGTGTCATATGGGAATAATGTACAGTGAGTTGTATAATCACTATAGTAGTATCTAACAGTACAAGCAGCGTATTGAAAATTTGGAATCTCATTAAAATTTGGACCAATTCATGGCAATTAAAATAAATGAGGCATTTTATTTATAATAACAAAAATACTACGTGTAGCGCGAAACTGGGAAACTTGGCAACAATGCCGATATCACAGTTGAATTTCGCTTGCCCATAAATTCCCAGATACCGAATTAAGTGGACGAGCTTCAGCGGCGTTTGAAGATATTCAAGTGTTGCTATACTTTTCACCGAAAATTCGGTGTTGTCATATTTCAGCAACCAGTAGAGATAGAATTCTGAAATTTTGGAATCATATCAAATTTGGCACGCCCAATTCATTGCAATAAAAATAAATGGAGTATTCTATTTAAGATAACAAAAAGACTACGTGTAGCGCAAAACTGAAAAGTCTGGCAACAATGCCGATATCACGGTTGAATTTTGCTTGCCCAAAAACTACCAGATACCAAATTTCGTGAACGTGCTTAAGCGGCGTTTGAAGATATTCAAGCCTTGCTATACTTTTCACCAAAAATTCGGTGTTGTCATATTTTAGCAACCAGTAAAAATAGAATTCTGAAAGTTTGGAATCTTATCAAATTTGGCACTCCCAATTCATTGCAATAAAAATAAATGGGGCATTCTATTCAAGATAACAAAAAGACTACGTGTAGCGCAAAACTGGGAAATCTGGCAACATTGCCAATAGCGCTGTTGAATTCCGCATGCCTGAAAACTGTTAGAATCCGAATTGTGTGAACGCGGCTTAAGCAGTTTTGAAGATATTTAAGTGTTGCAGTACTTTTTACTAACCCTGTATATGGAAAGCACAAAAAATATCGAAAGTAAAATGTATGGAAAATGCAAAAAGTTAAATTAAAAATATCTGGTCAAAATAGAACTACGAATATGTCTCCTTACTTAGATGCTTTCTACAAAGCAAAAAAGGAATGATGATTATCTCATCATCTCATCCTATAATATTAAACCAAATAATCAGGCTCTTATTTGAAAGGTTATCCCATTTCCCATCGGAACACCCTCAATAAAGCAATCGTGCCGGCTTAAAACTGATTGGCAAAAACCGAAACCGTTTCCGAATCCTTTCTCTACCGTTAAACTTTAAGACGTGCAACATAAATGGCCAAATTTATGATGACGATCCTCTCAAAGTTCTTTATGTAATTAGGAAATAATAAGTTTTTCTCGCAGATAATTAAATGATACCATTAATCGACTAATTACTCGATGATTAGTGGAAAGAAATAATTTTTTAGTTGAAGGAGAAGTTTTTGCTTTGATTTATTTACGATTTACAATTAAAGTTTGAATTAACTCTTCACCATTTGGAAGGTATCAAGTTTAAAGAAACCAAAAATGGAATAATATAGGTATAGGATGTCTCATTCGAAAAAAGCAAGTTGGCAGTTGACATCAACTTCTGGTATATACATATTATCTATTCACAATCTGTAGTCCAAAGATACAGGTAATATTTATCACCTTTCAATTCTAGTTGATAGGAAAAGGTGATAAATTTACCTGTACCTTTGGACTACAGATTGTGAATAGGATATATGTATAACTAGAAGTGCCTCCATCTTGAAAATATTTTAGCCGGGTTGCCCCCTACATTAGTATACTGTCAAATTTTCTGTATTGTAGCAGGTATCGAAGGGAAATCCAACACTATGCACTACACATTGTTTTTCAACGTTTTTATTTAACAATTCAACTGAAAAAAATACAAAGTCGGCAAAATAATAGAAAAATTACTTATTAGTCAGACTGATAATGAACTTGATCGGGGAAGACTGACTACATAACCACCTTAGACCTAAAGAGTGGTTATCATCAAGTACCTGTCAGAGAAGAAGATCGTGATAAAACCGCCTTTGTCACGCCATCTGGACTTTATCGATATAAGACGATGCCTTTTGGTCTATCCACAGCTCCAGCAACGTTTCAAAAGCTAATAAACCGTTTCTTCAGGTTTGCCGAACTGAGAACTTGCTTCACGTTCTTGAGTGCGGCAAGATGTGTGATAGCGGCAACCTTTTCCGGATCGGCTTTGATAACATCTCGTCCAATAAGATGACCAATATATTTAACTTCTGAAGTACAGAAAGTGAATTTCTTCTTGTTCACCTTCAACTTGTAAATGCGTAGACGGTTGAAAGCATCACTCAAGTCTTTGATGTGTTGTTCAAAAGTCGTGGATAAAATTTTTTAGTCATCAAGGTATCCTAACATCTGGATGTGCGGCAAACCTGAACAAAAACGGTTTATTAGCTTTTGAAGCGTTGCTGGAGCTGTGGATAGACCAAAAGGCATCGTCTTATATCGATAAGGTCCAGATGGCGTGACAAAGGCGGTTTTATCACGATCTTCTTCTCTGACAGGTACTTGATGATAACTACTCTTTAGGTCTAAGGCGGTTATGTAGTCAGTTTTCCCCGATCAAGTTCATTATCAGTCTGATTATCAGTAATTTTGCTATTATTTTGCCGACTGTATTTTTTCCAGTTAAATTGTTAAATAAAAACATTGAGAAACAATGTGTAGTGCATAGTATTGAAGTTCCCTTCGATACCCGCTACAGTATCCATTTTCTCATATACATATATATCGATTTGGTTCAGGTGGGACAGCCCTCTGTTCCAACCGGATGAGAACCGTTCCAGAACAAGTAACTTTCAGTTGCCCACCTATTTTTCAATAAGTCAATCCTTTATCCTACTTGACAAATGAACTGATAAACTGGAAACTACCGTTCTAAAACGGTTCTTATGTCGGTTGGAACAGAGCTCCGGTAGCTCTTGTCACTCTTACCAAAATAAATAATTTCACTTATTCCTTTAATATGACCCATACATTTCATTAAAACCCATATCAATTAAACAGCCTTATTCGTATTCATCGGGCACTAATTACAGGAACTGTGCATTTTCTTTGCATCGACCATCTTCTTATTTAACGTAATTACAACCTTTTGAAAAAAAAAGCAACATGAAAATGATATAACGGCACCCGACTAATTAGGCGCCTTATTATAATCGTATACACCGGATAACCGAGCGAGAAACCTGCCAAAATATATATATACAAAAGCGTATAAATAAGATCTTCGGTCTTATCTCTTCCGTACAATCGGAGTCCCACGAAAAAATCCTGTCAGAATATAATACTATAAGTAATAACAGACTGGCGTGTCAGGTGGAGGTTTGAATACGTGTAGTTTAGTATAGTGATTTGTCTATGGCGTTAAGTAAAGATGATAGAGAGGGGTGCTTTGGCGAATGTGTTTTTATATTCTTATGTAAAAGTTTTTTTATTGTATTAATGCTGCCTTCTTGTATTACACAACAACGGCAAATCGAGATTAATCGGTTGTTGTTTCACGGATGCCGATCAGTTCATCGTATAGTCACAAAATTTTAGTAGACCGGAAGATTTTTTGAGCCATGATAATAAGATGCTAATTGAATTATCTCTCCACCAGCCCTTCACCGTCCAATTCTGGGCATAGACCTTCTTAGTTTTTTTGAATTTGTTCCTGTTTCGGAATAATTGTTGGTACTTTCTTCCTGCTTTTCCCTTCACATCATCCAACCAGCGTCTTTGTGATCTTCCGAAACTTCTATAATGTTCTCGTGATCTCCAACTCAGGATACCTTTATTTAGCTATTCAGGTTTTGGCATCATCCACCTTCGTTCTCCGTCATAGATATCGTCATATTTGATACATAATTTTTTCTATGGTTCTTATCTGTTGGCTGATTTTATGGTTACTGAAATAGTTTCCATGGAATATCATTCCAGGAAAGATGCATATGCCTTCCTCTTCAGTTTTATGAGGATAAGTGATCGTTTTCGGGATTTTCATATTTGTGTTATTTTCAATCACCTTTGTTGTCACCATTTATCTATTGTAATTCCTTATTCATTATATCTTATGAAATATTTTTCAATTATTTTTTCATTTATGCTGAGGTGATCCCTAAATTATGTCATATTTCTACAGTGACTCATCAGGTCTTAGGACTCCTTTCGCAGTTTAATGATTATATTTTGCCATATATAAGATGTATATTTCTTGTGAATGATTTGAAAGAATGAGATCGTCTCAAACCAGGCTCTAGAGAATTTTATAAGGCAATCTACCTAGAAACTAGTATTTTTTCTTTAATCTTTTAAAATCAGGTATTATTTTGAGCGACTGTTGACAACTGGTTTCTTGTGACAAGTTCTCAATGCAGGATAAATTACACAACATACTATAACAGGAAAAAAATGAACAAGAACGATGGTATCCTTATGTTAGTTACAACTTAATGATAAGAACACATGAACTTGTTGTCACTAAAATAATAATTATTAAAAGAGTCACATTGGAAATGAATAACATACATGCAATAGGGTTTGACTTGTGTTAATCGCTCCCCACAGACTTTCATAAACTGCTTTGTTAGGTATCTGAACATTTATTTCACAAATAATTTTTCCATAAACTTTCAGCCAATTTTGTATTTTCTCGTTGCGCCAGGATGTGGTTGGAGATTTGTTCACTTTCCTAAAATCGTAACTATCATTCGCTGCTGAGTCTTCGGAAACAAGTTCTATCATCTGCTCAAAATATTCCTTAAAGACATCGGCATTTATATCCTCATTATTATCTCTAGTACGGTTTGATATAAAGGGTGGCAGCAATCCACTTTCTAAAAACTCATTGTCATCGCTGATATAGAACTTTCCTGTTGGTGAACTTATACCAGTTGATCATCCTTCCAAAAAAGCTTGATGAGAAGTTTTAACGTTTTTATCTTATTACATTTTTTTACCCAGTATACACTTGATTTATCGATGTTTCGTCACAGTAACAAATTTGCCTATTTTCTTCACGGTACCTTTCAATATTTCTCAAGTAGGTAGTCACTCTTTCAAAGGACTACTCCATCGTTCTCAATCATAGAATGCATGCAGAAGCATGTCTTTCAAAATTACAACCCAACACTTTTAAAGTATTCCAGACCTTGCCCCTAGTTATATTTGGTAAGTCGTCATCTTGTTTTATTGTCAGTATTTATTTTGCAATATGGAATGAATGAACTTTTCTTTGAATTGCATTTAAGTTGTCTTCATCAAGGTTCATTTTTATTCTGCCCGATGATTTAAAAAGTTCCCTGTAATGCTAGAAAGTCAGTTGACAAATTTGACATAAAATTATGAAGCATTTGTATATTTTCAGAGGGATATTTGGTCAGATTTTTTTTGTGCCTATACGAAAACGCTTATCTTATTAACCCAATCCACCAGCTGATGTAATATGTCTCTTTTTAATCGGGTTTATTGAAAATAGATGGAAAACAAACAGCCAGTGATCGGGTTAACTAGATCAACGTTTCCGTAGAAAGTGATTAAAAGCATCCCTGAATGTTGTTAAGCCTGGTTGACATGGTCAAAGTGTAGCTATTAGATCAATTACCATTAGACCCTGCGCGCGCCTCACTTGTTATCAACTGTTTATCCATAAGTCCAGTTGGATAGGTCTTATCATCCAAGTCAAGCTAGGTTGACATGGACAGTTAGCAGCCAGCCTACTTACTTGGATGTGGGGGCCTATCCAAGTGGACTTGGATAATAAGTTGATACGATCCAAGTATCGTCCAAGTCAGGCGCACGCAGTGTCCAAGGTTACTTGATCCAAGTACACTTGGACCAACTACTTGGACCGTACAACTTGGTTATATCAGTTAAATGTTCAAATTATTGGTGCTTCAAGACAAAAAGCGACTTCTGGCAACGTCGGTTTTGTGAAACAGGCGAAACACGCGCTGCAATCGACTGGCATGTCAACGCGCCCATCGAACGTATATCATATGAGTTAGAGGCAGATAGATAGATAAACGAGTTGTACCCGGGCGCATTTATTCAATATTTTGGTGAAGTGAATGACGGGCTTAGAGGGGAGGACGGGTATTCTTTACACCTCTGAATCATCCCCACTATGACCCCCGTCGAGCCGCTCACCTCTCCTGGCCCATGGGGATCCTGTCAATTGTCATTGTCGCGGTTAGACTTTTCGAAGGACTTTTAAGACCGTAGGAGTCGTTTTTTAATGATTAAATGTATGAATACAACTACGAAACGCATATGGGAAGAAATGGATAATCGGAACTCACCTGTTACGAAAGGAAGGGTCGTTGGCGAGCGCTCGCTTCCCTCCTTCGTCTCTTCCAAATATTCTGGCACGTTGTTCGAAATATGGCACGAACGCGACCTTGTAAAGGGTTAGACGGTTCGACCGGTACGTTTGATCGATTTTATGTGACTGGTTGTGATTTCCCACTCCTGTGAGTGATAGAGCTCACATTTGTCAGGTGACAGGGCGGCTGTGCCGTCAAACAATATGCGTTACTTTACCCGCGCAAACATAAATTTTAAATAAATAAAACTCATACGGCCTGCTGAGAAAGTAAAATAATTTTTAAATTTGATTTGAATAAAAAACAAGACTACGTCTTCAACAGTCATTATAAAAAACATCAATTTATGAATGAGATAATCTTATCAATATTTCGGTAATTTTTCTTGTTATATAGGCACACCAATGAAGTACTTATAAAAATGCATTCTAACACATTTATGTATAGTCAGATCAGAGGGTATGGATTAAAAATCAGAGTATAATTCTAAGTTCATAATTTTATGTTTATAATCAATAAATTCTACATTGTTATTGAATTAAGTTAAATTAAAATTTAAAAAAAAAATCTCTACGGATAGTGGTTCCAAGCCCAGATCCATCCGGATACATAAGAATGATCATGATACTAGATCAGGAGCTTCTGAATGTAAAACAGAAGAAATGGCACAATGAAAAAACTGCAACTGACAGACCTACCAGAACCCTCTTTTGAAGAAACCCAAAAGTGACTCAACAAACAGAAAAACTTCAAGTCATCTGGTTCGAACAACATTCTTAAAGAGTTTTCAAAATTTGGATAAAAATCCATTGCATAATGAATAACAAGTGGATTTAGGATATAATAGTATATTATGATCATGTAATGATAGCCATTAATACACGAGCATGTTGTAGGATACGAAACGAGCCGCCGGCGAGTTTCGTATATAACATGCGAGTGTATTAATGGCCATTACATGAGAGTTGCATACACTATTTTTTCTACTGTCATTGATAAAACTTATGATTTTTAGATATGTCAACATTATGCTTAACTTTGAATAGAGATTTTATAATTGAGTGATGCGTCCATACAGTTGAAGGTTTAATTTTTTGTTGTAATTCTTCAAAATACACTATCCAAACATTTTCTGAGGACGATGTGTTTTTGGTGTTTCCAATCCATAAATTGTCCATATAATTTTTCGTAAATTTTCTTGGACTTATCTGGTAGTATATTTATTACCTGCATTAGTCGCCCTTTCTGTAATTTCTGGAGATGTTAGTTAAATTTCTTCGTTAGCACTTAATATTTCCATAATAATACTTAAGGTAACTTTTAATAACAATTTGAGGTATTCTTATTCTTTTTTATAAAATTATTGTTTTTCGCTAAATTACCATGGAAAAACTATAAACAGAGTGCTGTCAACATTCAAAAAAAAAATAATTTAAAATTTCCTAACGGCTGGCGCCATCTATTGACAATGAATGATAATGAAAAAAGTAAAAATTCTTCCTTATCACTCATTATTTCCGTGATAATTATTCTTTGTCCCAAACTTTAGATAACTTTTAAACAATTCGAAGTTTTTTTTATAGTCATCAAAATAATTGTTTTACGCAGCGTCAATGGTTGCATTCGTTCACAGACGGCTCCTAAGATATGGGTAGTGTTCTACGTTCTGCAAAGAAAGGTCATTTATAGTTATGGGATTTGGGGATTAGTGAATGAAATTGCGACTTTGGATATGGTCGAGTCAATATTCTCTTCAAAAAAAGCTAAATATTTTCTTTTCATAGGATTGTTCGAATACTTTACTGGAAAGAAATAAGTGCTTGTCTCAAGAGCACTATCCTAATATATTGAACACAATTTCCTTGTCACAAGGTACTTAATTTTCCAGTTTTCTTGTTCCAAGAAATTTATTCGATCCCATTGAAGACCATAGTACTTAGCTGAAGATCTCAATTTTTTCACTAGAGGTCATCACGGCTAAAGTGAAGATGAGAATTTTTTGCCTAAAATCCAGCTAATGTAGATCATAATCAGCAGCAAAGATGTTAATGTTTACTTTGATGCAGCAAACGCCTTGGCTATCTGATGCCATTTTATTTTTACTACTACTGTGTTAGTTGGTGACTTTTTAAAAGGCGTTTTTGTCTAAATTTTGCTTTGCAAGCTTCACATTTAAATGGATAGATATCCAAATTTGTCATTGAATGTTTCTTCAAATATTCAGTGATTTTAAATTTGGCATCGCATATGTTGCATTTATGATTCTTTCTTCTCACTCGAGTATGTTACTATGTGTCGCTTCAAACTGCCTTTATACCTTAATTTTACTTTGCAAGTTTTACATTCAAAACGATAAATATTCGAGTGTATTAGTTGGTGGCTCTTCATAGGGTATTTTTGTTTAAATTTTGTTCTGCAAGTGTCACATTCACTACTACTAAAAAAACGAACCACACAACCAACAGACAAAATACGGAAAATCGACAAATTCAAAAAAAAAAAATATGTATGTGCTCAGGACCACACGACCAGAAGTGAAAACTTCTATTAGGTGAGAGTGTAAGATTAATAATATAATTGCACTAGAGTCTGAAGTGAAAACTTCTTACAGCGTGCTCAGCACTTTTTTGTGAGTACCTACTGGCTGAAACTGAGCCGTCAGATGACGATCAGAGCAAAATTTACCAGACTGTAATTTATACACAATTTTAATTGTATACATTAGGCGTGTTCGGTTAATCCTCTGCAAGCTAAATGATGACATTCTTGACAGAAGCTCACGAGATCTTTCATCAGAAGTTACAAAACTGGTCACTTGAGGTTGCTATCTTTTCGCTCGAGGAAGATTAACCGAACTCTACTATTGTAAATGTTATTACTTTGTGAGTATAGAACAAAAAATAAATAAAAAATACTCGTATTTATTTATTTTTTTTGGCGAGATTCTCAGTCTTATCTTGTTGGAGTTTTCACTTTTGTCGTGTGGTCTCAAGCACACACTGTAATTTTTTTACAAATCGCTATTTCGAGATAAAGGTATATTTTGCATTCACCGAAGTTACATTAACACCCTCGTTTAATGTTTGAATGCTAGGTGTCTCTTCAAACTATATTTGTGTCTAAATTTTGCTTTGCAAGTGGTACATTCGGAAGGATAGATATCCGAGTGTGTTAATATGTGTCTCCTCAAATAGCGTTTTTGTTTAAATTTTGCTCTGCATGTGGTACATTCGAAAGGATAAATAACCGAATGTATTAATTGGTGACTCTTCAAAACGCATTTTTCTCTTAATTTTGGTTTGCAAATGTGACATTCGAAGAAATAAATATCCGAATGTGTTGTCATGTGTCTCTTCAAACAGTCTTTTCTTTTAAATTTTACTCTGCAAGTATCACATTCAAAAGGATAAGTATTCGAGTGTGTTATTTTGTGTCGCTCCAAATAACTTTTTAGTTTGAATTTTGTTTCGCAAAAGTCACATTTAAAAGGATAGATATCCGAATGTTTCACCATGGTGTCGCTTCAAATTAGATTTTTTTCTAAATTTAACTTTGCAAGTGTCACATTGAAATCGATAAATATCCGAATGTGTTGATATATGAACATTCAAATCGCGTTTTCGTATAAATTTGGCTTTGCAAGTGTCACATTCGAAAGGATAAATATTCGAACGTATATTATGTGACAGGTATTTGATGATAGGATTATTAGTCATAAAGAAACATCAGATTTTGTTTATTTTTGAAAATATTTATTATCCTAAGAATTCAAACAATTTTTACAGAATATTGGCCCACGAAATAAAAAAATCATTATATTATCACAATTTAAATAATTAAAACTGTTAAATTGGAAACATAATTATTAGGTATCTACTACATACCTGCAAAATTTACCTTATATATCTTCAAACTTTTCCAACGAGTGGGAGTAGTGGGACAGCTTGTTTGCTTCCAAAAAATCTTGTATTGAAGCTATCACAAGTATCACAACAGGATTGCAAGATAATTTTGGTCCCCTGACGTTGACGCATTGATATCCTGGGCAACATCATAGAAAACGGGATATAACTGTTGGAATTGAAAACTAGTCGCAGCTCCGAGTAGATTGCAGGCAGCACGATACACTATTATACTTCTAGGCACTACACAACTGGGTTGGGCTGTTGGGCATCGACAGAAACTTGAATTTTGAATAAGATTTTGGAATATTCCATCAAAAAACAAGATTCTTGGCCTAAATAACAAGGAGCTTAACAATTATGCAATAAAAGATTATTCTTGGTATAAGAGAATATAATTTCGCCTGAAAGAAATGTCATTCAAGAGTAATTTTAAAAAATATCAGAACCACGAAATTCTCAGAACAAAGTAATTTTTCTTCATGCAGTAGATTAACTCTTCATATAAGATAATTTATTTCAAGATCACTGAATACCTTGAGGCAGGGGGAGCTGTTTTTTCAGTGTATCCGGTGCGGGTTGGTGCAAAATCTGCTTCTTGTTGAAGTTGATCTCTATTCTTCTGTATGCCTGGTTGAATGCATTGACAATTGCCTAAAGATCTTCATCTGTATTGGCTATCAGTATCATCCGCATATTGAAGTTCAGTTATTGATGTCTTTGATACTTTCGTCTTGGCTCGTAATTCTAAAACAAGGCGACGCCATCAGTGAATCGCATTGAAGCATTTGAAATGTGGATTCTACGTAGGTTATTAAGAATATCATTGACTGAACATATAACAAATCAAGAAATGCTGAGAAGAGGGGGTACAGAGAGACAGCATTATTGGCTTCGTAACATCAGAGACTGGAGTGGAATATCTGATGCAATTTTTCGCAAATCTGAAGCGCCAACACTCTCTTAGTGCGATTAGGGAAAGGATAAAATAAATCCAATGTGCGGACAAGCATACGGGAAAGGAAGAAGAAGAAGAATACCGAGAGATCCCAAACTATCGCTAGCCCGACGACATCGACCTCATCAGTGACTCTACTCTAACCGTAAAAGAGCTTTCCATAAAGATTCAGGTGAAGCAGGACTGAATGTCAACTAACAAAGGACGAAATATATGTGCATAAACAGCACCTTCGTCAAGAATATGCGTAGACTATAGAGGCTGTAACCAAAAAACTATAGACGATCGCTATTCACTGCCAAATATTAACGATATTTTGGATAGTTTAGGAAGATACAATTATTTTTCTACCATAGATTTATCCTCGGGATTCCACCAATTAGAGATTGACCCAGGATCTGTTGAAAAAACAGCCGCCAACGTAGAGAATGGGCATTATGAGTATCTGAGAATGCTCTTCGGATTAAAAAATGCGCCTGCAACGTTTCAGCGCGTCATGGACAACATTCTACGGGACTTACAAGAAAAAGAATATCTTGTGTGGATGACATCATCATTTATTCATCCAACTTGGGAGAACATATAAAAGAAAGACCTCCAACAAGTATTTGAAAAACTAAAGGAGTCAAGCTTAAAAGTGCAACTTCACGAATCAGAATTTCTCAGTACGAAGAGATAGAAGAGGGCATAACGTTAAAATCGATCACTTTTAATTTTGAAAAAGTAGAACGTTTCAAATAGGTACCTCGAGAGCTACAATCATTGCGGATAACGACGTCACCGAAATCAAAGGCAGGATCTAATCTGCAAACCACTGTCTGTACGTTCTTAGCAATCTTATGAAACCGAATAATCTCACAAGGATATCCAAAATTGAAATTATTGTCAGGCCAGTAATAGCATATAATTGTGGACAATGACCAAAGCTACCAAAGTAAAACTTAGACGCTTCGAGCGAGAAATCTTTGAACTTTATCACGACTCAATTACCCACCAGTAGTAGTAGTAGTAGTATCCTTAAGTTTTCTTCACAAAGTGGTTGTCGGATTGGTATTTTTGAATGTTTTCTTTTAACGTTTTGGCAGTGAGAAAAGTCTGTGATTTCAACAGCTCTCCAAGGTGATACTGAACTTTATTGTTTTATTGTGGCTCTAATTAATCTGCGATCTCTGCCAGTATCCAATTTACTTATGACTGCATACGTAGTCGCTGATATTCTGCTAAAGAACGCAATGATTCCAAATTGATTCAACGACTTTTCACACTACTGCGTTGAAGTACAAAACGCTCCATATTCATCTCAGGTTTTTCTATAATCTTGTTTTCATAATTGTCAATCCACCATAAACCATTAGTTCCATATCAGTGACTTCTATGTAACCTAATCGATCAATTACTAAATGAAAATACATATTTCGTTATACAGCAATTCATAAACTTCCTTATACATATTAAATCCGAAAAAAGGTATAACTGTGAATAATCCCTCTGATGTCTTCAAGGAAGCGACTACCCATACAAATACGTTTAACAAACTTCATTAAAGATTTACATAAATGAAACATCCAGTTAGTTTTAACTTTAAGTAGATATACAAATATTTGCCAGCCTATTATTGTGTGTAACACCAGGCTGTACAAATATTTTACAACATTCCTTGATGCCTACAAGGGTCAAAATCCTTTTTATTTATATATGGTACTTGAGTTTATCCGAGTCTTAAGCCCATAAATCTTCAGTGATCAGTCAAAATAATTACTCCCCCATACAGTTTTAATACGTGAGAATGATGATGATGATGATGATTTATAAATAAGACGTGGAAAATTTTTGGCAATGTCACGCAACTGATGATGGTTAAATTCACGTAGAACCGTTAAAAAATAAAATAATAACTGTCTCCCAAAAGATTCAATTTAGTACCTTATGGCTTATATAATCATATTTTTTTAAGTGTTAACGGAACCATCGAAAAGAAGTTAATCACTTAATTGCGTTCAGAGCGAGAATGTGTTAATTTCAGTTTAGAACAAATTTAAAAAAAAGTGGTTTTTGTGTTAATCGAATTTTTAAGGTGTCTTGAAGGAGTAGACTTCAGGCAGGTTTCACTCAATTCCTTCATGACACAGCAGAATTGGCATGATACCAAATTTTATAGAGATTTGACCTACGGTCACTATACTGCTAATAGTAAAAATAGCTCTGCAGCAATGCCTCCCAGCTATGTAAAGTGAACCTTATCCACATCGTCTATAATGGTAAAGTGAATCGCCCAGGCACAGACTTATCAGAAGCCGTTGTCTTTTTTCAGTGTTTTTTTGCGGTTTTATTCAAAATAAAAACAATAGTGGGCCAAAGTTAAATGTACTCATAAGTACACTGGACTCAAAAGAAACATATACAGGACGATTCATCATACGCAGATGGCGCTGTAATGCCACATCCTTATCATTACTGAAAATTCCGGAAATGGAAAATTTGCGTGTTGATTTTAGGAAATTTTTAATGAATCATTTTGGTATCATCAATAACTCAACAACCATTTACATAGAAGATAGTGATGCTGCTCAAACGTTTATGTAGGATATTTAAGAAAAAAAACCTTCACCCACATTTCTAATTACAATATTTCGTACAAAAAAAAAACACAATCATAAGTAAGTAATAATTAAAGCCAACAATTCTCGTATACTATTTAAATTTCCATCCAAAAAATCGTGAGATTTCCACAATTCGTAGCTTCAAATAAACGGTAAAATCAAGAGCCGCTTCAAATCACCATTATAACATAATAAAATGTGGAGCAGAGATCTTCTAAAAACAATAATACGCAAAAAAACCTACACAAATATACATAATAAATAAAACTGGGTTGCATATATTTAGAGAAGATAACGCCATCGAGACAATGGTATGTGTGAAATAAAAGGCAATGAGCACATTTGAAATTCAACTGTGGCTCTATGTGTTTGTAGGAGTCGGTCGTGAAGAGAATTTACTTGAAATTTAACTGTTTCCACACAAGAATGATTTTGACCGACGAATTTTTTTTTTGTCTAATGCTTTGAACGGTTTCCCATAATGCAAGGCCTTAGCCAAACAATTATACCGAGTGTTAATTTTTTTAGGTTTAATTGAGTGCATTTTAAAGATGTTCTAGGAAACGGAAACCAAATATATCCCTTGGGAAATTTTTATTGCAATGGGTTAACACCTTGCAGACACTTGTGACAATTTGAATTTATGATGGAATTGCGTGACCGGACACAAGCCAAATATAAAAAAATCTAATGCTAATGGTGGTTGGAATTATTCTAAGCAAATTCAGAATAATTTGAATTTGAAAGTAACAAAGTTCACTTAATACTGGAACGAACTTCTAAAACGAATCCCAAAAACTTTCGAAAAATAGGTACCTACTCAATATTTCAACAAATCTAATTTTTTATTCCTATCCTTTTGAGACACATTTCAATATAAATAGTGAAGTACACTCATGTTGAACTTTGTTAATGAATGGTTTTATTGAGACGTACTTACGCGTAACTCATCATTATCAAATGCGATCACTTGATATTCCGAGTATGATTATCTTCTATTCTATTCTTATTAACGCCGATTGTGTGTTTTCTGATGGCTTTATAAAGCAACCAAATTCTGGAGCCACATACTCTTCTACAGTCTTGGCACACCCAGCCTGTGGCAGCATAGTATCTTCCTCTGTTCTCCCGCTCTTTTCTGCGGTCCCTCTTTTCGGTCTCGTATCTGCGTCGCTGTTCTTTCAAAGTTTGTGGTCTGTCGTGGACTACTCGATGCCACGACGGCCTATCATTTGCTGTCTCCCAGTTTCTGGCATCGATGCGGCTACCATATTCTTCCTTAGAACATCCTTGTAGCGTTTTTGTTGACATCCCTGATTCCCATTTCCCCCTTTCAGTTGGCTGTAGAGAATCTGTCCTGGAAGACGTGTTTCAGGCATGCGGACGAGGTCACCTGTCCAGCGAAGTTGGTGCTTAATGATAGTTGCTTTGACCTCCTTAATGGTCGTTCGTCGGTCCTGCTAGTGCATCCGTAGGATCTTTCTTAGGTAGCGCTGGTGGTATTTTTCTAGACTTTTTGTGTCTTCTGTAGGTGTTCCATGTTTCGCAACCATATGTAAGTTTTGGTATTACAACTGCATTGTAGACGCGAAGTTTGGTCTCCTCGCTGATGTGATTGTGTCTAGCAATCGCTTAAACGCCGCGCTAGCACATTTCAAGTGATGTTGTATTTCAGCGTCAATGGTTGCATTCGCTGACAGATAGCTCCTATGGTATGGGTAGTGTTCTAGGTTCTGCAAAGAGTTATCATTTATAGTTGTATTTGGGGCTCGGGGATTAGTATCCGGTGCGGGTTGGCGCAGAATCTACTTCTTGTTGAAGTTGACATGTAGGCCGATTCTCCTGTATGTCTGGTTGAATGCATTGATAATTGCCTGAAGAGCTTCCTCTGTATTGGCCATCACGACGTTATCATTCCGCATACTGAAGTTCAATTATCGATATCGTCGATACATTGTCTTGGCTCGTGATCTGTTTTGGTTGAATAAGCCTCCATCAAGTCTACAGGATTTCCACTCCTGACGGGAGGTGAACCTCGACAAGGTAAAGTTTGGATCCTATGAACAAAGATAATGAAGTGGGTGCAAAAACACAGTTTGTTTGTTTTACGCCTGTAGTTATTTGAAAAGACTCTTCCTGTCCATCGTTGCTTAGGACGGTTGCATTCATATTATCATGCAAGAATCGGAGTATCTGGATGTACTCTTGCGGAAACCTAACCTTTGCCAATATCTTCGAAAGAGCTTCTCTGTTGACCGAATCAAATGCGTAAACTAAATCTTTGAAGGTCATGTATAGAGGGGGATTTTGTTCTCTGGATTGCTCTTGCACTGAAAATGTCAGCTGTACCTCGGTTGGGTCTAAAGCCACACTGTGTCTCTGGGAGGTTTTTTTCGGAAATTGGGATTAGACGATTTGATAATATCTGGGCAAGAATGTTTCCCGCAACAGAAAGTAAAGATATTCCTCTGTGGTTTCCACATTGAGCCTTGTCTCCCTTTTGAAAAATATCAAATTTGGAGGTATCTGTCATTTCGGCAGGTATTTTTTTTTTTTTTTTTTTTATTTACGGATATGCGCACTCGCAAGGAAATGTCCTATCACGCTCGAGAAGCGGCAAGTGCGCGGAAATGTCGGTGTATGTTGGTCTTGAAACGGTTCAGGTTGTAACCTGCAGGGAAAACCGTCGCAGGGAGTTTATTCCACAGCGATGCTGTTCTCCAGAGATATGAATTCTGATATAATGAGGTTCTTGGTGCCTCTAGTTTGACAGTAAATTCATGGTTACCGTCTGTTTGACGGGTTCGCCTGGTAGGTGCTACTCTCGGTGGAATCATACGTGCCAACTCTTCAGAGCATTTTCCGTGATAGTACCTGTAGAAGAGAGATAAATCGCCCACAGATCTGCGATGTTCGAGACCATCCAAGTTACGAGTAAGTGCGGGGTCATTGATCAGCTTGATAGCTCGTTTTTGCACGGTATTCAAAAGCATTAAGGTATGTTTGGGTGCTGCACTCCATATATGTGAGCAGTACTCCATAGTTGGTCGAATCTGGGCTTTGTAGAGTGTCAGCAATTGGCTTGGTGTGTACAGATGTCTTGTACGAAATAGCACCCCCAGCTTTTGGGAGGCCCTTTTAGCAATATCTGCCACGTGACTGTGCCAAGACATGTTGGTCTCTGCAGTAACCCCCAAGATGTTCAACTGACTCTGTAATGTGACAGCACTTCCAGATAGCATGATGTTTGGCTCACCGGTGCTGGTCTTTTTTGAAAACAGAGCTGCTTGGGTTTTCTGCGCGTTGAACTGTACAAGGTTTTTGTTACCCCAGTCCTCTATTATCTCCAGGTCGTTATTTATCTGCGATATTTGAGTTAGTCTAAGATGATGGAATTCACGTGCGGAAAGACCTGTGGGTGGTATGAGTGAGGAGACTACATTGCCATCGTCTGCAAAGCAATAAAGTGGATTTACTGTTTTATCTATGAGGTCATTTATGTAAATCAGGAAAAGAGTTGGCGAAAGGATTGCTCCCTGTGGCACACCAGCATTTATTTGGTAAGAGTTGGAGTTCTGGCCATCCAGTGCAACATAAATGGATCTGTCCTTTAGGTAACTTTCAAACCAAGTGCAAAGTTTCGGCGATAATCCCATTGCTTTGAGCTTGTTGAGCAGATTTTCATGCCAAACTTTGTCGAATGCTTTAGATATATCTAAGGCAATTGTTCTTGTTTCACCCCGCAACTCAATCGCTTTTTGCCATAAGTGAGTGACGTATGTAAGTAAATCGCCAGTTGACCTATATTTTCGAAATCCGTATTGCTTATCGTTGATAATTTTGTACTTTTCCAAGTACTTGGTTAGGTGATTGTTCACAACTCTTTCCATTACTTTTGATATCACCGGAAGTAGAGCAATTGGTCTATAGTTTAACGGATCTGTCTTTTTTCCTTTCTTTGGAATGGGTTGTACTGCGGCAGACTTCCATGATGATGGATATACTCCTTGCCTGTAAGACAAATTGAATAATTTAGCGAAAGTTGGGGTGAGTTCGTTGGCGCAATTTTTGAGTACTATTGCGGGAATGCCATCCGGACCCATTGCTTTGTTTGTATCCAGCTTTTTTAGGAATTTTCGTATTTCTCTGTGACAAAAGTGTACCTCTGGCATACTATGGGAAACCCTTTCAATGAACGGTGGAGTTTTTCCGTTTGGCACTGTTAGATTGGAGTTGGAGGAAAACATTTGGGCAAGCATATTGGCTTTTTCCTCTGATGTTGTGGCTAAGTGATTATTTTTATCTGTAAGTGGTGGTATGGATGACTTGGTGAAGTTAGATCCAACAGCTTTTGCAAGAGACCAAAAAGACCTAGAACTACTTGGACAATTCAGCAACCTGTTTTTTATTCTTTGATTGTATGTTTCTTTAGCGGAGTCAATAGTAATTTTGCAACTATTTCTGGCTTCTATAAATTCTGTGTGGTTTTGAGCGGTTTGTTGTCGTTTCCAAAGGTTATATGCTCTGTGTTTTTTCTGTACAGCCGTTTGACACTGGCTGTTGAACCAAGGTTTTGCATTAGCTCTACGTTTAGTTGTATGTGGGATATATGCGTCCATTCCAGATAAGATTACTTGTGTTATTTCATTACAGCAAATAGTGGGATCAGCTGTTTTAAAGCAAACCTCTTGCCATGGAAAATCCAGGTAATACTGTTTTAGGTCATTCCATTTTGCCGATTTATAGTGCCACATTTTACGAGGAAGTGGTTGTAGGCTTGGTGGGATGAGCATTTCGCACTTTGTTATTATAAGTTTATGATCGGACGAACCAAGTGGAGCATCTACTTGAATTGTGTACGAGTCAGGATTGGTGGTTAGGAACAAGTCTAAAAGCGCTGCAAATTCGCCCCTTTCTGAGATACGGGTAGGTTCATCGACAAGCTGCGTTAGACCACAACTTATGGCAAAAGCTTCTGCTTCTCTGCCTTCGTTATCTGTTTTGTTGTGGTGTTTCAGCCAGGGTATATTATGGACGTTGAAATCGCCTAAAAAGACAATTTCCGCCTGTGGATAGTTTGACTGTATACTATCACAGCTTTCGGATAATGTCGCGAAAAAGTTTTGGTAATCGGTGTTACTTGGCGGTCGGTAGAGGCAGCAGATAAACTTGGTCGATGACTTTGAGGTGAATTTTAGCCATATGATATCAAGGTTCGCTGGTTCTAGCTTCTCCTCTCGATGACATGAAAGGTCATTTTTAATGTACACACAGATCCCAAAATTATGTCGAAATCGGTGGTGTAGGTCATAGCCGGGATAAAAATAGTTCACAATAGGTGTTGCAGAACTGATTTTAGTTTCAGTGAGAACAAGGATGTCAGGTCTTTGTTCTTCAAGATGTTGGTGAACTGAATTCATATTTGTACTTATTCCTCTTATATTGCTAAAATCAATTCTGAGTTGAGTTTTTGATCTTTTTATATCTTTGCATGAAGGACCCCCAGGATCACCCGACGCCCGGAGATCCGAGTGGTCGGGTATTTTACCTCCGGAATATTTTGATCCTGGAGGCGCCATCATGCTATCTGTTACTCATTGTTGGAACCGGACTGCCAGCGCAGTAGCGGAACGTGGTGATGCCACTTAGCGCTACTCAATTCTGGCATGGTGGTATCTCACCGGTCGACGCCCAATGAGTAAAAAGCGTCCTACCAGGTATGGTCTCAGTAATCCATATTTCACTTATTAGGACGTGAGTTTGGGCTCTTAGTGTGGGGCCTCCTGGTTAAAAGCATTCAAACAGACCTGTTGTTTTTCAGTTATCTGATTTCCTTTTAAACTTCCTCTAATCCTGGAACTTTGCTCAGTTCTTGTTGTATTGGTTACGGGTGAAGAAATGAATGAATTTTAGAATTTCGTTCGTTGGAACAAATAACAATAGAAGTACATATCGTTCCCGGCAAGTTTCACAAAGAAAAGAAGAAGAAAGGGCAAGAGTTAGATAAACTGAAAAAAGTAAGCCAAAAAATGATGTCTTTGATAATACAATGAATTACTGATAGTCAACATCATAGACCTATTTCCATGTGCGGAAAGCATGGCAATTCAGAGAGTTGGAAATGGGTAGTGCGTCTATGGCAGGAAACTAATACTCACAATGGAATCGAAGCCATCTGAGCAGAATCTTGAAGTTTATTTTCCTATTTTTGCCAAACTTATCAGATAACTGAAAAGTTCCGGCGCAGTTCAGAGGAATATGAGATGTTGTTTGTCATGTCTCACTTAATTGAAATACCGAAAAAATACGTTAACGTTGTGAAGTTATGTATATGAAGCCAAGAAGCCAAACACATCTTACCATCATGAAGTCAAATAATTTCCTTTACTGAGGACATACAAATAGCTTCTATAGCTTCCTAGCTGATAGGACTACAGCGTCTACTGTTGACGTTCATCACATAACCTGTCGTTGATAGATAATGTACCCCAGCTTGGTTTGACAGTTCCTCCCATAGTCGTGGCAATAGAGCTGTTGATGTTCATTATATAAATAGATTTTTACATTCCTTTGTCTTCTTTTTGCTCCCTCTCTTTTTTCGTCTATCCATCTTGACCTTTGCCTTTCAAATTGTTGGACGCTTAAGCCAATTTCTTACGCCACTTTGAATGATTTTGTGCTATTTCACCAATAGAGGAATGCCTATAGAGATCATATGTCGTTTTACTGTGTCGTTATAGCGGGGCTTGTGTCCACCCTGATTTATATGCCTATACAGCTCCTAGAATGAGATTTGTTTGGGTTAGGTCATCCATACACACTTGATTTTCATAATTGATCTCAAACATCTAGTTTCTGTATATTAAAACACCATATTTCCGATCCATAATAATAACAGCTTTGTGGACTTTGAGGTTGGTTTCTACCGAGATGTCGTGTGACTTAACTTAAATCGTGTTTGGCCTAATCTCCCACAGCTATTAAATTCCACATCAAGCTTCGAGTCAGACGATACAGTGGTTGCCAAATACTTGAACACTCTGAACCTCGCTAATATGAGTGTTAAGATGCTCACTCTGAGGATTATTATCAACTTTCCGCTGTTTGACTTCGGTTTTTTGAAAACTGATCCAGACGAAATTTGATACAAGCATCAAGGAGTTTTGTTCTACTCCCTTGGAGACCCTCAAATGAGCTCGACACTAAACAAACATCATCCGCAAAAAGTATCTCAATTATTCTAGCCAGGCTGATTTACGTTAAGGAGCAGAGTCTAGAAAGTTTGAAGAGACCACCATCATACCGATACTCACCTAATATGGATCGCATCGTACATTTTTCTTGGTGCCTGTCTCATGACAACCGCGAAGTACAAAGCAAACAATGTTGGAGCTGAAACGCATCCTTGCTTCACGCTACAAGTGACTTCAAACTCTCTAGATGTTTCCCTGTCTACCTCAACTCTATATTTCATATCAGAATGAAATTTTTCCGACATTCGTATAAATTTTTCTGTACACCACACTTTTCTCAGGACTATTCAACCTTTTACTGAGTACCAGAAAAGCAAATCAATATTCAGAATTAAATATCATAATAATTATGATGGACGTTTTTGCAGAGTTTTCTACTTGGATGGATCAACACACATTTAGTAACGGGATGTTAGTTTCAAACATAAAAACCAATAATAAAGTAAAGTAGGAATGAGAATAGAAAAGACTAGAGAGATGCTGGAAACAGAAGAATCAGATGATTCGATTACAAATACTTAAATAGATGGAGTAGCGAAAAAAATCACGTGATCAAGACAAGTGTAATCTATGTTCATTTATTCACGAATATTGAATGTGAAATTGTGTACCAAAATGGGAAAGTAATTTATGACCAAAGGAAGTCGCGTTTGTTGCAGGAAAAACTCAGAAAATGCATGAGGTGAACTTAATATTTTAAGAGGATCATTCTCATCCTGCAGTGATTTCGAACAAATCATAACTTTGGCACGAGTGTTTTAAAACATATAACCAAAGGAAATCTTCAAAATTTGCATGCAAGGTATTCCTCGTTCATTGGAAAATCTACGACACAGAAAACTGGTAAATTTGCATAGAAGGCAAACAAACAGAGTCCGAATAATCGCACGATGGAAAATGAAATCCAATGCAATGTGAAATAAAGCCGATATTTTCTGGAATGTGAAGAATTATACAGGTGATCCAATAATTAGTGCTTTAGGATTTTAAAGTGAAATATAGGCAACACTGTACCTACATGTAAAAAAAATTGAAGTTTTTTAGGTTAGGTTATCACAAAATAAAATGGAACATGTAACACCACAGCAACGTTGCGAAATTATTAAAATTTAATGTAGTGAGGAAATTTTAAAATGAGTTTTTGTTGCTGGATAATCAAAGAACAAATCGTGTCAGAAATGTGAAAAATGCAGACAATGTTGAAGCTGTAAAGCAAACTATTTGAGATAATCCAAATTTGTCTTGTTAGACGTCGTTCTCAGCAATTGAATCTATAATATGGATCAACCTGGAAGATTTTACACAAGGATGTAGGTTTGCACCTATACAAAACTCAATTAGTTCAAGAACTAAAGCCCAATGATCGTTGTGATCGCCGTGATTCTGCTGCTTGGACGATCCAACATCTGACTGAAAATCCTTTTCTTCATCTCACTGTCATGTTCAGCGATGAGGCTCATTTTTGGTGGAACGGCGTAATGTGAATAAGCAAAGCTGCAGAATCTGTAGCCAGGAGAATACTCATAAAAAGAAGCAGCGTTGCATCCAGAAAGAGTTATAGTGTGGTGTGCCATCCATGCCTGTGCCGTGGTGTCATTGGACCTTATTTCTTCCAGAATGATCAAGAAAAGTTTGTCACCGTTACCAGAGTCCATCATCGGGCAATGTTGGACGATTGATTCTTCCCAATAATACTCAAAAACCAACTGGAGAGATTTTTGGTTCCAACAGGATGGCGCTACGAGCCATATCGCCTACGAAATGATGACGTCATTGCAGGAGCGGTTTGGCGAGAACGTTATTTCCAGAAATGTTCCTGTGAATTATCCAGCAAGATCTTGTGATTTGGCGCCGGGTGACTTCTGCCTGTGGGGTTATGTGAAGTCGAAGGTTGACGCTAATAATCAAAGAACAATTGCGGATTTGAAAAAAAAGTGTTATTCGTGAGATACCGGCCCAAATGGGTGAAAACGTGATGATAAATTGGACTGATGGAATTCGCTATTATGAAGATCATTTGACTGATATTATTTTCAAACCATAATTGTGATTAGTTGGTGTTTCGAATAAAATAAAAACATTTTGGCAACGCAGCAATGTCCGAGTTTTATTCCATTTCAAAATAGCTAATTAGATCAACCTTTATGACTATGACCACAGCAGAAGTCTCTCCTTTTTGATATGATAATGCAGGAGAATGCATATTGCGAGACACTCGAGGATTTTTCAAAGAAAATGGTTGCAATGCAACACGATCTTCTAAACACCAGCAGAAAACATTGTTGCTGATAGTTCGAGCAGAATTCTTATTGAAAACACATAATGTTTGCTGTTAAACGCATCAATAGTCAAGATTTTTGTGTCGGAAGCAGTTGTTATCAGTTTCACCGGCAGAAATATTTTGGTTTGGCGAGAATTCTAGACTAGAAAAAATGAGAATTTTCAGTTGTGTTTTATGTTGCTGAATAATGGAAAATTCAACAGTCAGATCCTGCAAATTCTTAGTGAGTAGTAGTAACTTTCGATTTTCAATACTCTATCCCTTTCACTCCTTTATTTTTATCCTTCTTTTTCATTTTTTATCCTCACTGACTTCGATTACAAATGATGATGGACATTCTTTGTGCAAAGAATTCTGGAGTTGAAATACCCTCCCATTCAGATCTCCTTAAGGAGGGTGTACGAGGGGAGTCTACGTCGAGTTTAATAATTGAATTCTCTAACATCATTGATATTAACGCCAACTCAATGAAGACGCAAGTAACATCTTCTGTCAACCCAATCCATCTCCTATGTCCCTGCTATGAACTTCATACGTAATTTCGTTATAGGGAGGACATTGCGTTTTTTCTCGCAGTGAGCTCCCTTGAGAGGATGATCTCGAATCACCTAATCACGATGTAATTTGACTAGAAATAACTTTTACAAACATGGTTAAGTTTACTGCGTGTATTTTTTACCCATTACGACTCCAGTTACTTCTATTTGAAAATCTGGAAAATTCATTTGACTTTATCCAGGAAACCCATCCTTATTCTGAGATTATGTTCTTTTGGGAGATTTTAATATTTAGAGCTGGAGAGTGGCTTAAGTTCTCGAACAAAACGACCCATGCTGGAAGGATTGCTGGAGTATTTGCCATTTCACACGGTCTGATCGTAGAAGAGCTTACACGTATTCTCGATCCCGTTTCTCGACAAGTCAACTTACTTAATTTGTTCCTTACCAATAATCACAATCCTTACAAGATCGATGTGTTTACACCTTTGAACAAATCAGACCTCGCAGACACCTCTCAACTCCTTCTCCAATACGTCTTCTTGCATTATGGAACTATAGACTGGGAAGGCCTAAAATTCTTTTTCTCTACCTTTCCGTGGTCCGATGTTTACTTTAAATCCAAAAATTCCTCCGTGGCTGCACAAGAGGTTGCCGAAATAATTTACTTAGGTATGGAATTGTACATTCCAAACTCCAATAAAACATCCCGTGTCGAAAAACCCTGGTTTAACAAGCAGTGAATCCGAGCGCTTGCAAAAATCTATAGTACCTGGTGTAGGAACCAATGCGTACAAACTCGATTTTCCTTTATGGCTGCCAGAAATAATTCCAACCGTATAACCAACGATGCTAAGGAGTTACACAACCAACAAATGCGTAATTGACTTTTGGACTGCCCGACCAGATTAAGATCTATTTGCCCAGATCATAGGAGGAAATTTCGCATCTTCTTCCTCTCCATCTTAAGTTAAGGATAGTGATTCCATTGTAGTATCGTCGAAGGAAAAAGCAGGTTCCTTTGCCAAACAATTTGCATCCAATTCCACGATGGAAAACAATGGCAGAGCGCCACAGGTACTGCCATGGGTTTTCACATGGATTAACGCTTAAAACTATTAAAATTCTTCTGCAACTTGACACTGGAAAATCTTGTAGCTTCGACAGCATTCCACCAATTGTCCTCAAAACTTGCGCCCAAGAATTGGCTTCAGTTTTTTGCAAAGTTGTTCCACTCTCTTATAGTCGAGGCGTTTCACCGTGTATCTGGAAATTTATCTGCTGGCGTATGTCAGTCATATTTGAAACTTGACTCTTGAAAAGCATGGCGAAAGAATTGTGGCATTGGACATCTCCAAGGCTTTTGATCTCTTTGGCAAACTTCGTATGGTGTTCCGAACGAATTTTGCCATTGGCTGGGGAGCTTTTTGGAAGACAAGTCACTGCATGTTGTGATCGATGGTGTGTCTTCTGGTCTTCTGATACACTGCCTATAAACGCCGGCGCTCCCCAAGACTCACTGTCCCCAACACTGTTTGTCATTTTGATCCTTTAAATGTGACAGAAAATCCCATATACAGCTTTGCGGACGATAGTAGTTCGATGGCATCTTTCTCTTCTGGCAAACCTCTTAATGCAGCCACTTTGACACGCCTCACCCGAGAACAGATTCACTCTATCAACAGTGATCTAGACAGCATTACCCAGTTTTGAGGATGTCGGGACAAAACCTTTCTATCAATTCTTCAATATCTCTTCTTGGGGTGACCGCATCGACCAACTTGTTTTGAAATGACCATCTTCGATCGCCAAAAACGCTTCTCAAAAATTAGGCTTTTTGTTTCGTGCAGCGTGCAGAATACTGTACCCACATCTAAAGCGATGCTCCAAGCATTCGTTGGCTCTATTAGATGCAGTAAGTACAAAGAAGAGCAATATAAATGGTCGATAATGCAACTCCCACCGATTCATTGCAATCTCTCGAACACTGGCGCAAGGTGGCGACTTGTGATTTTATCGCTATTACCATGGAAGATGGTCTGACAATCTGGCCAGCCTCATTCCATGTAGGAGAAATTATTTGAGAACCACGAGAACCTCACAGACTACCTCGAAAACCTCTAAACATAGGGCATATTTTTGATGTTGATGGCATACTGCCGACCTCTGGAACTCCCTGACTCCTACTTCATTTCCTGAACGACCTAACCTTAACGTTTTCAACCGAAGGGTTAATCGTCACTTAATTTCTTCTGCTCATGGTACCGCTTAGGTCTTTTGTGAGCGGACCAATACAAAAAAAAGAATGTTACATAATGTTTTACTGTCTTAACGGATAAAGATTATGGTGTCCTGGTGAACAGGATATCCATAGAATAGAGGTCGTATTGTTAGTGAAATCACGATTACTCTCAAATTCAACAAGGGGAAAAAGAGTAGAGAGTTAGAAGTACAGAAGTTTTGACGGAGAGTTGAGTTGTTTTTTGAAGTGAAACTTCTTAGGTGGTGTTCTGATATTTGGACGACAATGGAGAGTGATTTGAAAAACGCGTCACTGGAAAATTTCGTTACTCGAGAGAAAAAAAAGATATAATGTAAAGAGACTGAGAAAGACAGCTATTGATTAACACAAACCAAGGATTATAAGCGTAAAGAGGATTGCCTATTATTGACAAGCGGCGTTTCTATTGTGACGTCACTATAGATGCGCGTCTCCTTTTTGTTATACTATTATCATTGTGTTTTGTGTTTTTTTTTTTCGTTATTAATACGTTACATAAATCAATTTTATGCGCTTGACCGATCGGTCATCTTGACAGATAAATCATTAATTAAGCGTCATTTGTCAACCAATTGGTCTTGACTGACGTTAAATGCATTGCTGATTTGTCAAGATGACCGACTGGTCAATCGCCATATTGGCGTGTACAACTTGTGTCCTGTGCTTTTTTTATTTATTCAAATAATTTCAAAAGTGAAAAAAATTATGAAGTTTAAAATGTTATCAAGATAAAATGACCACACTGTGCTGTTGTATTTCTTTTGAAATTCTCTCTCTTTCTCTCTCTCGCCCTTTCAATTTCTCTCATTCCCTGGTTTTTGAGAAGTTTCACTTCTACACATGATTTTTTTTTCTATTCTATAGTAAATGCTATAGTTTATCGGAGCAAAAGTCTAATTCGACAAAAGCCGACTCAGCATAAGCTGAGCTTTTCTTCTTCCGCGGATGCTTTAGATACAGCTGAGAATTCTGAAAATGCGAACGATCAGTGCCTTTGCGACTTTGACATTCACTGAAAAATAAACTTTCCAGAGATGGCAGCCTAGTCTTTTCCTTGGAACTCCTCCTACATTTTGAAGAAAAAGATTTAAGTTGTCTCGTGGTGATTTTCAGAACTGGAGAGTGGAATTTCAACTAAATGTGGGATCTTTTTAGAAGAAATATCCTTGATCCTTGGTGTAAATTAGGAAATGCCGATATTATCCATAATAATATCTTGATTGATAATCAATCAGCCTTTAGAAAGAAACACAGTTGTGACTCTGCCATCCGGAATATAATTTACGAATGGAAATATCTCTGGGATGACAATTATGCGATTGGGGCTGTGTTCCTGGACTTAAAACCAGCCTTTGAGACAATAAATACGGAGATCCTGATGAATAAATTTATGCAGCAGTATAGAATAGTGTAGAATGCATTAGAGTGGCTAAAGAATTATCTGGAAAATAGAAAACAGGCAACGAGAGTTAAAGGAGAAACGTCTCCAGACCTCTCGAATGATAATGGTGTTCCGCAGGCGGGGGCCCTTGCTGTTCCTCTTGTATATTAATGACATTGGGGTGGCCACAAAATACTGTTCGGTTCATTTGTTTGCAGATGATACACGCATATATTTTTATTCAAAAATTTGCAATGTTTGGTTGATAAAATTAATTTGGATATGAACGAATTAAATAAGTGGTTCGATTCAAATTCACTTAAGTTGAATAACAGCAAGTCAAAATTTATGTTGATCGGGAATTCCAGATATCAAAGTGAATACAAAGTCGTATTGGTGGAAGAAATAAAGTATCTGGGCTTTATAGTTGACAGAGCACTCAACTTTAAGGAACATTTTATATGTTCAATTGGCAAATTAACAAAAAACATTAATTTTTTGCATAGAGTGTCCAGGTTTTTGACACAGTGGTCGAGGATGACGGTTATCATTATTTTAGTGTTGTCCCACTTAGTATATGGTTCAACTGTGCTATATCTGGCGAACAAGAATGAAATAAATAGATTACAGAAATTGCAAAATAGAGCCATGAGGATAATTTTGGGAGAAAGGATAGATACTCCCATAAAATTAATGTTAAATAAGTTAAATTGGCTCTCTATAGAAAAGTTGCTAGTTTCTGAAATTTCAGGTGTTGGTGTTTATTTACAAAATAAAAAATGGGCTAGCGCCTAACATTTGACTGATATGCTCGTCACTAACAATATAATTCACGAATATCCATTACGAAATAAGGATGATTTTTATGTTCAAAGGAAAAATAAAAGTTGTTTATCATAAGGGGTGAATTACCTTCAATTCATTGGACAGTTGCATAAAGAAAGCAGATGGTTTGCAAATTTTTAAAAATAGATTGAAGAGCCACTTGCAGGGTGAATGAAATGGTTGACTTTTTTTTCCTTTCACATTTTTGTTTTGTAACTTTCTGTTAGCGATTTTAGGAGTAGGGAGTATACACTTTATATATTGTTTTTTTTCTTTCCTTTGTGCGAAATTAGCAATGACTTAGTTGTAAGGAGATGTTACAGGTGTGTAAGAATTTACATGTGTATTTTTT
Source organism: Ceutorhynchus assimilis (assembly GCA_917834065.1). Taxonomy (NCBI): domain Eukaryota; kingdom Metazoa; phylum Arthropoda; class Insecta; order Coleoptera; family Curculionidae; genus Ceutorhynchus; species Ceutorhynchus assimilis. The sequence goes on along the minus strand of OU892284.1, from coordinate 24,218,865 downwards.
GTTGTTTTTTTTTTTATGTACTAGCCATGTGCTAAATGAAGGAATATTATTATTATGGGTTGGACAACAAATGGCTACAGGAAGACAAGGAAAGGTCTTGTTGATTTTTTTGCGTCTGAATTATCTAGATTTTCTAGCGCCTCATAAAATGCTTCAAAATCGACAAATTCCATGAAAAACTTCTTTAAAACTTTCAAAAAGTTGGTAAAGAACCAGACATTGTAATCTGTTTGATAATTGACCATTTCTGAAGAAAGTCGTAGGAAACAAACTTTTTAATACATTCATACAGTACCCACATGTTAAAAACTATATTTCCCGTTACTCAGATACTTTATCTTATTATTGAAACCAATATAATTAAAATAAAGAATGTACATAACACTTGTTAACACCTGTCAATCTGATATAGGTACGCATGTTTTACAGGTTTAATGTTCGGTGTGATTATTGGCTAAATGATAAATCAGCACCTATACAGTGGTAAATGCTCGCTTATTAGTATTCTAAATAAGATTCAGAATACGAACCTAATAATTAGAAACGCAAATTCATTAATTTGAAATCATGATTTCAAATAAATGACTAATTTAAATTTAAGACAGTTCAAATTAATAATGTATTTATTTATTTTCTTCCAGGTAAGCATTGTACGGAAGATACCTGCGGTGTCGTTTTAGTAAAAAGGTAAGTGACTTTTTTTCATTTATTCTTAAATGGAATATTAATAATGTGTTGTAAAGAGCATAGAAGAAACGACAATTATATACAAATATTTTGGTCTATGCCTTTAATGGCAATTGAAATTAATTTGCGCAAGATTTTCGTTTTTTAAATCGTAGGTACCTCAACTTGGTGGTTTATGTAGTGTATTACACATAAGTACTATCGCAAGCCAAGAAATATAACAGCGAAAGTAACTGTTCCCTCTTGCTCTCAAACAGTATAAAATAAAATCAGAATATTCCTCTTTCCATTTATTTGATTTTTATGCTCCTGGTGAGTAGGTATATCTTTCCACCAAAATTTAATCGAAATGGAATAAAGCGAACATTTTTAATACATTCTCAAAATCTTTTGTCCATCGAAAATAATTACGCAGGTTCAAAAGGACGGCATAAAACAATCCGATATATAAACCTGTCAATTAGGAGCCTGTTGGTATTCAACTTAATACAGTTGTTGCCAATTTTTTGGACGCCGACTACACTCGCCAACAATACTAATTATATTTAAAACAGGCGCAGAATTCCCTGAATCCCTCAGCAGGAGTCCCATTCCATGCGATGTTGGCGTTAGGAATTCACTTTTATTTTTCTCGAAGTACCTTGTTAAGTATTCCTCTTTATTTTGCAATAAATGATTTATTAATAGAGACTCCTGTGACTCAGAACTTTGCATGTTTTAATTTGAAAAAAAAGCATCATAGTCCAGACTCATTTGTTAACTGTATACCTCAAAATGAATTATATTTTCCCACTATAAAACGATGTTTCGTGATTATAAATCTTTGAAGCTGGAACATCTATATTCTTTTGCAGGTCATAAAATGTTTTAATATTCATAAACTGTAAGAAATTTTCTTTCCATTACTTATACGATTTATCGTTAAAGTTTAATTATTTATTTGAAAAATTAATTCAAAGCCTACTATTATTAAGACTTTATCAGAGCATGTAAGAAAAAATGTAAATTCCAAGCGCGCTAGAATCTTTTTATTTTTTTTTTCGGTACCCAGGAATTTTAGGAATTAACTTTGTTACGGGCTAACAAGAAATACAAACTACACGCGAACAAAAAACAACACATTGGATAGTGAACACAATCGGCAGAAACAAAAACTAGTTTAAAAATTCATTTGGCGCAGGGGATTATCTTGATTAGGTTTGTAAGTTTTGCAAATCTTCATTGAAAGACAGCATTCAAAGACGTGAAAGCTTCAAATAAATGGGGAAAACAGGGGACCCTTGTTATAATTCCCGTTTGTACTAAATAAATTAAGCAATAGGCTAAAGGCAAGAGAAATTTACATACAAATTACTAGAGAAAGGCCCAACCTCAACAATTGAAAATGAAATAATTTTTACTTTAATTAAAGAAGGAAAAGGAACTAAACACAAATGCTGCCAAGCCTCTAAACATATTATTTTCTGATGACATGATTATTCATCTATCTTATTTATTTTAAGGAATCACCCTGATAGTATAAACTCAATACCTTACTGAAATATTGGTTTAAGTGATACATCCAAATTCTAAAGTATTCACTCGACCCCCTTAAAATGTTGCTGTCATACCCTCCTGGGTATTGGATGAAGTAGCGAACAATCTCAAAAATACCGAAAATATGTAATCCACATTACTATAGCGTGAAAATGACGCAAATCCAGTCGAAACTTCGACTGTTTACGTTTAAGTATCTCTGCACGTATTAATTGTCGTAGCAAACTACAGACTTCTGTAGGTTTTTTTCCGGTACTATCCTGGTAAACAAAGTAGAGCGAACAACCCTTTTGTCTTCTAAACCATTATTTCAATTATTGGAGTTCGCGCCACCATAGACGCCCACGCAGCCCTTCCAAAGTTCAAAAAACAAAATCGGCGCGGGCGTCGTCGTCTTCTAATATTGTTACCGCCGATGCTGCCTTCACCTTTCCTGCCGCGTTCATTACCAAGGCCGGCTGAAGACCGCACCGGGTCGGCGAACCTGCAGCACAACCTGTGCGCCAGTACTGCCAGTACTCTGCAACCGATCATTCTTTGGTCGGCCGCCTGAGGCCGCGGTATACGACGGAATTGCATCAGAGCGGTGCTGTAACTCGAGAGATCGGCAAGAAGTGGTGGCGATGATGTAAGGGTGCTTACGAGTGGAGGTTCTAGCTATTTCGTTTGCGTTGCCCATTCATTCATGAATTTCCGTGATAGAAAACCAATCATTAGATTCAGCCGCTTGTTTTGTTTTTGTTTGGTTCATTTGAAATGTTTTGTCATACATTCCTGAGTATGCCAAAATTCTGGAGTTTTGGGAAGCTGCACATCCGATTCTCCGACTTCCTGTGAATATTTTGACATTTCAAAATCTATCAGTATCATTTCTAGTGCAGGAGAACTGACAAACTTTCTCAGTGATTCTAACAATTTGAAATAAATCTCAAGCTTTTTGTCAGGAAGCGAAGAAGTTCCAGTCATTACTCTCATAAGAATATGTTCCGTACTAGTCTTGGTTCGGAAAGAACTATAATTTTATCAATGTCATTCAGAATTTCAAACCTTCGTGGATGCGATGGATAAGAATGGATGTGTCAACACATTATCACCATTTGATAATGGTGGACCCTGATGAATTTATTTCTGAAATATCTGTTTCCTTACATGTATCCTATTGCTCAGCTTTCCAGTACGTTTTTTCCAACTTGATCATAATCTTTTGAATAACGGAAACCTTCAAGATATTGATTTTTGTCGCCATTTGTTAGAGAACAGAAGCCTTTGGATTTTACTTCCAAAAAATGGCATTGATTCTGCATATTGTCAATAGGTTGTCAACAATTCACTGAATTTACTACTGGCATAGCAATTTTTCTAAATATTCATAATTGCTTCTCCAATGAAGCTGAAATATCAACCAAATTATGCAGACTTTCCTGTTTTAAAGAAGCAGTTACTTATTTGGTTTTCACATTTGTGGAATAAATCACTATACTTCTGAAATTAAAATAAGTTCATGTAAAAATACTTCAGTTGTTGAAAAACTTATCTACACATATAAAAAAATTCATGTGTGCACTAAGTGCGCATATTTGAAATGAATTTTCTCACGTTTAAACAGCTAAATGAAATTTACGTCCTTCTGTAGGGGAGGGTAGTCCACATTGAGACAAAAATATCTTTTAAACTTTTAAATTAATTGTGTGAACAAAAAAACAAAATAGTATACCAATACGCTTTAATAGGCAACTTTTGCATCTAAAATTGCATTAGTTCAGTTCAGAAAAAAAGAAATTGAAATGGTCAAAATATTGTTGTAAAAAATGTTAAAAATGTCTCACTGTGTACCATCAGTCGTGCATAATGAGAAGTTGGAAAGCATATATATCTGCTCTTGGTGGCGGTAAAAGCATAACGATATCGGACTAGTTCACAGAAGCTAAGTCGGGTATTTTTGGAAATGTAAATCCATTGGTTTTTAGGCCCTTCCTAAAGTAAGACACTTTATAATCCTTTGCTGCGTCCTTCCATTTTAACATCTTTGCCACGAAGAAGACATCGTTCGGGAACCGAACCAGAACATAGTCGTCAACGATAGGTTCCCGTTCTAATTCTTAAAACTCTGTAAACGATTCTCCTTCATCTGATAACTGATCATCATAAATTATCTGAAAGTATAATTTCTGTAGAAAATAAAATTCATAGAGATATTACCATTGTTTACCTGAGAATCATCTTCGTCATCTGATGTATTGTCACTATCTTGAGTCCTTCAATTTTTCGTAGTCTTGTTAAATAATTCCTTGGTAACACGTTTTATTTCTTTGCTTTTTTGCATTTTCAACTGGTTTTCCAATTTTTTCTCTGTTTTTGCAGCAATCAGGTCCTTTTCTGGCGTATCCGTCAACACTGTGCTTCTTCTACGTTGGCGTCCAGATTTCTTCTTTCGTGGTAAAACTTTAGGAAATCCACGAAATATTTTCGGGGAAAAAAATTCTGTTTCCTTTTCTTGATTGCGGTTGTTTACAACTACTTCAGGTTCGTCATTTTTTTCATTTGAAATTCAGTAGATCTTTCTTCAACAGAAGTAGAGGCCTCAAGATGTTCTAGAGGTCTATCAGTTACTGAGGAATTAAAAAAATCAGCATCTGTGAATACATCCCGGTCAAACGGGAATATTCCGGACTTCTTGAAGCTTGAAATTATATCTGAAATTTTAGTCAGCCAGATATCGACTTCTGCATTATAGTATGCCTTCACTGTCCCAAAGACTGTTACATCTAATGGTTGCATCTTATGACTACAGTGCGGGGGCAGTGTTAACATTATGACTCCATGTTGCTTGGCCATTTTTAAAACTTGAATACCCATTTGGGACTCGTGGTTATCACATATAACTAAAATGGAGTTATCTTTTGTACTACTTGTGTATTTGATGAAATGTTCCATTACAGAAACAAATAGTTCTGTTGTCATCCACCCGGATGAATTAGCTAGGCCAAGTGTTCCAGTTGGTGCCCCATTAATCATATGCTGTTTGAAATTTTTCCTAGGAAAAATCATTATTGGAGGTATAAATGTTCCTGTGCCTGAAATACCCACCAAGAGAGTTACTAGTTCTCCCCTCTCGCCACTAGTGCTCTGGTTTAGTTGCTTTACTCCCTTGTGTGCAATGACCCTTTTGGGTTTTTGGACTGTAGTCAAACCGGTTTCGTCCAAGTTGAAGACTCGTGATCCATCTCCTAACTGTGGAAATCGTTTCAAAATGGACTCCAGGTTATTCAACAATACTGTAACATTGTGCTCGTTAAACGATGTTAGTCAAGAGATAGACTGCAAGCTTCAGGTTTCCTAACACTTAGTTTCTGGTTGCGCTATAAGGAACCTTTCATCCATTCTTTGCCAGCAATTTTTTTATCTTCCTACGACTGTGGAGTTTTAATGTTGTTCTCTTTTGCCATATCATAAGCTTATTATCTCAAAGCTACAGTTGATAATCCATATGCCATTTTACTACATATTTGTAAATACTCGCCAAGATCAGCTTCCTGTTCTCTGCTAAATATTTGTCTAACTTCATAATGCGGCTGCGTTCTCATTTCAGTACCTTTGCTGGATGTAATCAGGCCTTTTTCACATATCGATGCAATGTCTGATGTAGTAGAATTCCACTAGTTCTCGCAGCCTCTCTCATAGATAAGTTCTGTTCTGTAACTAGCTTGTTAGCTGCAGCAATATCTTCTCCGGACGTTTTCCCTATTTTTCTAGGCTTGTCTTTAGGTCTTACCATTTTAAAGTTTGTGTCTTCGTTTCCTTACTAGAACAAATTGCCATTATATACCATGAGTAGTACACAGTGAAACACCGTCTCAGTGTGTACTACCTGGTGCCGTCCCACTGTGTAAACAAGCACCAACAACATGAAATTAGTGTAGTTTCTTAACCAAATATTTTAATAAATCGCTACAAACACAAATATATTGCTAAAAAGTGTGTTTTCGGGGATAATACCATGAGAGCTTCAAAATTACCCATAATTTTTCACGATTGCGTGTTTTATATAATTTCACGAGTCCGTAGAACGAGTGAAATTTGCATAGAAAATACGCATGATTGAAAAATTATCTGGTTCATTTTAAAGCTCAAGTGGTATTTAGAGGATTATTTCACGTATGAGAATGCAAAAAATATGGAAATAAATATGGTATTAAACGATTTGAACATCTTAAAAATCCATACAAATAAATGGTTGTTATCAGGAACCGTTTGTTTGTATCAAAAATTAGCATGACAACCATGCGTTTACAATAACATGGGAGAATTATCGCTGTAATTCTCTCTAGTTAAACAAATGGAAAAGAGAATTTTCGCTGTAATTCTGAAAATCGTCACTTGTCTTATGGGATTTCTAATACATGAGTGGAATAATCAAATATATTTATTTGCAAATTGAAGAGACTGCACAATTGAGGAATTTTAACTGTGTATATTTCAGGTAAAAGTTACTTAGAGGTTCTTAAAACCACGTTGATCACTTACTATCAACAAACAACTGCGCCGTAGGCGGCAATATGGCTGGTGAAGTTTGTCATCTTAGATTTATTACAGGGTTGTCAAATCTCAAATATGTTCTAAGGTCTTTGAAAAAAATATAATATCCCACTGTGAAAGCCGTCTCAGTGTGTGGACTACCCTCCCCTATATGAGTGGCAAGCGGTTGTAATAGAGCAAGTAGGTAGTTGAGTATGCAAAATGTGAGGACCGGCAAAAATGCTCAAATTCATATTACTGTGATCTTAAAGAATGGGAAGATACATCTTGCCGGCAGCTGCAGTAGTCCTTTCTACTCTCCTGCCTTCCCCCCATGCCAAGTTATTAAAAATATCACAATTTCAAGTCATTTCCCATTAATTCCTATTGATTGTACTTACCTAAGGCTTTCTTTTCAAGCACAAATCGCCCACAACTTATTCGATATCTTTGAAATTCTTCGCCAAAATATGCACAAGTAAAAAAAGACAGCGATATTTACAGGGTCATCCAACGAAGAGTGAACAGGGGCTTATTTTTGACCTTCCCTGTATTTTTGTGCTTAGGTATATGTTTTACTGACCCTCTGTTCATAACGTCGATGGCTTAAAAAATGCTTGGGAGTGCGTCCATAGTTCTAGTGGTGGTAGGTGAACAAACATAAACATGTTGACTGACGTTTATGCTATCTCGAAATTCTCCTTCGGTCAGGTCAAAACACAACTGAGAATTATAATCAGCTGCTAGTAGTCCGCTTGTAAGTTCTAGAATCCAGTATGCATTCTTTTCGCTCTTGACTGGAATAGGTGTTGGCTTTATAAGAACGAAATCGTTGATTTCTGTCATTATAAAGTATCCATAGACGTGGATAAATTAATCGCTGTGACGGACTTCAGTACGTAAAATTGGGTAGGAAATGATATTAATGTTTCACGGCAGCTTCTGGGATATGGATGCAATGATTTCTTTGGCATTGGCTGGAGATATTAGTTCGTAAAGGTTTGCTCGATGATAATGTATATCTAGTATTTTCCTACAGTACTCTGGAAGTTTCTCTATATAATTTGACATAATCTAGTATGTGCTCAAAATATGTATTTCCAGCTTGTTTTCATCCACTTTCTGGAACCAACCTTGCATTTAGTTTCTGTTGAAACCTTTCTATATTATTTTTATTCTAGTCTCTGTTTCGTTGAATGTTGTTAGAGCATGCAACATAAACTTAGTTTGATGATTTGAGGCTTTGATTAGCTCTCTTTGGTTTTTATCAAGCTTGTCTATACTCATATATAGACTTCGTCGTTGACTCCAAATATTGAAATGAGAAACTTGCCCAAAAGTCCTCGCTTCTCTCGCTTGGAGACCACACCTTCCATTCTTTTTTCCATCCAGAGAAGTTGCTTTTCCTTTTCCCGTAAATGATGAATTCGCGATCTACATTGGCTTAATGTTGCTAATTCTTTTGCATCTCGACAAAGGTCAGCCACCTGTTTAATTTCTAGGTCTACTTTGGAAGTGTCGTTGGATATTTTTGAGTTTTCGAATTTGATTTCGATTATGAAGTTTCCTCTGTCAATCTTAGCGTGTCCAATGTTTTCGATGAATTTGTTTGGTTTTGGATAATGAATTGTGTAATTTTGCGCAAAAGCACTGTGTAAAGTGTTTAAAAACAGAATGGCTATCATGGCAATTTTCCACAGATGAATACTTCGTGGTTTGTTTTGTTGTTTCTTGGATTTGGAGCTTTCATATGTTATTCAGCCTCTTGACGGCTGTATTATGGAAATTGGAATTAATTTATGTATAGGTCTTTTCATAGTATGTCCATCTGCTTTCCTCACAGTGACTACTCAAACGAACTTATCGCTTGTAGGAAACACTTCTGTGACTTAAGCAAGAGGCCATCTACTAGGAATGATATGTTCCTTGATAAGAACTAATTCTCCCATTTTTAGTGCTTTTTGTTACTCTTTCCACTTGTATCGTTGTTGCGGTTGGTGTAGATACTTGTTTGACCAGCTTTTCCAGAAGTCGCGTTTGATTTTTTGCACCAATTTCCATTTTTCATTGAGGTTTGAGTTGATGTTCGTCTAATCAAAAAATGTCCCAGAGTAAGTACTGCTAGGTCTTCTGGATCATAAGATAATGGGCATAGTGGTCTGGAGCTGGACTCCATACACTAACTTATTTTGAGTCCTTCACGGTGATAAGAATCGCTGAAAATTTCAGCTTTCTATCTATCATAGAAAAATAAGTTATGAAATTTCAAAATTTTTAAAAATCTTAATTATAAGTACCTCAAGACCACAACCCAATCACATCATCAGACATACAAAGAATTGGAGGAGATGGAAATTGCCTGTTTAGAGCTGTGAGCCTGTACCTACACAGCACACAGGAGAAACACATGCAAATAAGATCTGACACAGTCCACTACGTGAGACCACACTGGAACGAATTGAAAGAGTACCTCCTACTAAGTCCCACAGAGTGAAACGACCAAAGAAGCTACTGTTATCGAATGAGACAGAGTGAAACGTATGGAACCAGCGTTGAAATACTGGCAATGTCAGAAATACTCAAACGCAACTTCGAGATCTATGTGAATTCTTTTCGTGAACTCAGTGTATAATTTTATTCGATATTTTAGTTGGATATAGGTAAAAAAAACTCTCTTCAGACGATCAATGTATATATTTTGTCAACGTTTCGATCTCTATGACATCATCCTCAGGAGTCTAAAAGTTTTTTAAAATTAATTAACCTAAGTACCTATAAGAACAATCGACAACCAAGGAAAATACACATTAAAAACTCAACAATCACTATGTAATACGTTCAAGATCTAAAATGAGTCACATAACAAGGAAAAAACTCCAAAAGTCACAGAGTACAAATAAAGAGCCCCGATCGAAGGAAACAAAGAAAACCGCAACTAGGTACTGAACGAAAGATAGAAACCAAACAAGAGTAAAATGGACCATAGAAAAATACAAGGAGATGTATCTCATTATTACACAATAGAGGAAACGGGAACGGCGAACCTGAAAGACACCTTTACCCTCTGGAAACAGAGAAATCCAAACCTCACACATGCCCTGACAGCTAACACCTTGGCAACACAGAGGTGATTCATCCTTAACAACAAGAAGCTGAATGAAGTCATATGCAGAACGAAGAATTTCTCGAAAAATGAAAGAGGGGAATAGGATAATTCAAGCAAAGAAAGCGAAGCCGAAGAAGACCGTAACACGAACAAAGTTAACAACAATGAGAATGCTCACGACACCCTCATCATAAATACAGAAAACCCCCTAATACTCGATCATCAAGACGATGTGGAACTAAAAACTATACTAGATGAGGTAAACAAAAAAATAGAAGATGATGAGAACACACTAGAACATAATATGCAAAAACAACCACTCAGGAAACTCAACGACAATCCCAAACTAAGAGATTAAATAAGACTAGGCAACAAAGTTATAGAAGAAATCAATTCAAAGCAACCTGAAGCATAACAGAAAATCAAAAAACTCATCTATGCGACTGCGGAAACAATACAAGACAAGATAACACCTCCAGTGAAATCAACCACTTCGAAAAAGAAGCCCTGGTCTGAAGATCCACCCTGGAAAAAGAGAATATAATCACAAATAACGGAAAGGAGACGGGACCTCTCACACCTCGAAGAGTCTCAATAACCAAACCTCAAAGACGAGATGATGCAACGGAAGAAAGATCTGTACAAAAAGTTTGAAATAATGTTCACGAAAATTTGCGTTAGGTTTCCAAAAGTCTAGAGAGCAGCGGGACTGTAGGCGCTTAATTCAATTTTGCCGCACAAATATTAATGGACATAAACCCGAGCCATACAAAGACAATGGAGGATTGGCACTTACTTGGTTTATGCTGGTTTTCGTCGATTCAGAGGAGCTCCTCGTGTCCAGAACGTCTGATTCTTAGCGACACAACAATACAACACAGTCTTAAAAATAATAATAAGGAATTTCTGCCTTGAATTCGACAGGTTTTGAGATTTTTGATAACGACCAAAAAAGAGGACGTGGTTTTAAACACACGGCTTCATACTGCTTTCTGCTTCCTGCTCATAAATCACATGTTTTTCATACGCCGCGTCTGCGCGAACGGTGCCAATTTTGACTTGAACTTGTATGGCATTTAACGTTTTTTTTTTTTTCTTTCGTAATTTTGGAATGAATATAGAAGATAACAAAGTTGCATGAACAGAACCAAAAAAAAACATACAAAAACGCTCGAAAAACTTGATCAAAAAGTGGCAGCCAGAACATGCAGAGCAAAACGATACACAGAAAGAAGCGCGCAATACCAACAAAACAAAATGTTAACGGAAAACACTAGCCGATTCTAGAATAGCATCATGAAAAAAAATTACACTGCCCAGACCACGCCACCCAAGTAGGAAGTCGAAGCATTCTGGAGGGAAATACGGGAACAAGATACCACCTATAATGCAACAGTCCCATAGTCCCATGGATTCAAGAGGAATATGACAAGACTGCTAATATCGACAAATGCAGCACACTGGAAAAATCCTGGAGCAGATGGCTAAAGAAACTGACATCATCTCATGCGAAGCTAACGTCTGCATTCAATGACATGATCAACAACAAGCAAGACATGCCAGCATGGCTGACAAAAGGAAGAACGTCCCTAATACCCAAGAATGAGCACACTGAACAAGCGAAGAACTTTATACCGATTACTTGCTTGAATAGCTACAAGCTGCTGACAAAACTCATAGCTGAGCGACTGAAAACAGTATATTCCCTGCAGAACAGAAAGGATGCGCCAAAAACACATATGACTGCAATAAGACCATCTACTCACTAGCAAAATGCTACAGAAAGATTGTAAAGAAAGGAAGAAAAATATGTCAATAGCCTGGATAGATTACAGGAAGGCTTCGGTAAGGTCCCGTATACCTGGATTATCGGAGCCCTCAACATTTACAGAGCACCCTCAATCCTCCTATCCTTCATCAGCAAGACAATGAACGCATGGAACACCGACTTGCACATGACATCGGAAGCAAAGAGAGACACCAACAACACAAACAAGGTCACCGTTGATAACATAAAGATAAAGAGCGGAATATACCAAGGAGACTCCTTATCACCTCTACTATTTTGTGTCGCTCTATTCCCCCTTAGTTCCATCCTCAACAACTCTGAGACAGGATATCAATGCAAAAATGAAAGGGAGAAAATCAGCCACCTTCTGTATGTAGATGATCGGAAACTGATATCAAAGTCAGACGAAGAACTTGTAGTCGTCAAAGAATTTGGCGATGACATCAGCATAGAGTTCGGGTTAGACAAATGCGAAAAGGTAACATTCCTGAAGGGACGACTGCAAGCCAAAGAGAATATCAAAATTAACGACTCAACAACCATCAGAGCACTAGAATAAACTGATGTTTACAAATACCTGGGGATAGATGAACACGACGGCATCCAACGCAAGAAAATGAATACCAAACTAAAAAAAGAGTACTACCGTCGAATAAGAGCAATCTTCAAAACCGAGCTTCATGCAAAAAACAATAAACTCCTTATAGACCCTGAGATAAGGCCTATTTAGTTGAGTCATTTTTTTGTTGTCTGGCATTTTAAGGGATGAATGTGGCTAGTTAGCTGATGAGAATATAGGTGGTTTTAATGCCTGCCACCTGGTCGAAATGTCCATAGAATGTTTCGCCGGAAAACTCGACTTCGAACTGGTATTACCATCTGGCGATTTTTCAGCGATATTTTCACAACAAAACCTTCCATTCTCTCGATCACCAGACAAAAAGTAAACGCGGAAGGTTCTTTTCTTTTCTCTTGGATGTTGACACTCATCCCCACTTTTTCAGCTATTGAAAAGCATCTGGTATTTTTTATGGGTGAATTATTAATCAAGGTCAATCTTTTATTTAGAAGCCAAAAAATTTGAGATCATTAAAAAAAAAATCCTCATGTAAATCAATTTTTTTCTTCTGCAAATTTTCGAACGGGAGGCAGGCATTAAAATCATCCATATTCTCATCAGCTTAGTAGCCACATTCAGCCCTCAAAATGCCAGACAAAAAAAAAAACACTCCACTAAACAGCCCGTATCTCACAGTCTATTAGCTCTCCCTGTCATCCAATACAATCTAGAGATTATCAAGTGGACCCAGGCAGAGATACGGAAGCTGGATTCCTAGACGCGTAAGCTCCTCACAATGTACGGCGCGCTCCATCCACGAGCCGATGTTGACCGATTGTATATACCTAGAAAATAAGGAGAAAGAGGTATTATTAGTATTGAAACAACCTACAACATTGCTAAGGAGGGAATCAGCAGGTACCTGGAGTTAAGAGAACACGAGAAATATCTGGGAATGGTGTACAGACAGCAAGGTGCCCCTAAAGAATACAAGAGCACAGACAAAGAAGATGAAAAAGAAAGATAACTACCACAGAACAACGACCACGGTAACCCTGAAACAACAGAAGTAAAAGAAATCAAACGCAGAATTTAAAACAGAAGATGGAGGCAGAACGAATGATGAAATAGGAAGCTAAGCCACTGCATGGACAAATAGCAAAGACCGTAAAAAAAAAACCATCAACCAAAATAATTCGTGGGCCTGGCTCTCCCATGCAAACCTTAAAACTGAGACGGAAGCACTGATAACTGCCATCACAACAAATTACATCAAAGCGAAAATCATGGAAAACCAACACAGACCCAAAATGCAGACTGTGCCGGTCCTTCAATGAAACCATCCACCATATTGTTGCGGGGTGCCACATTCTAGCAAAAGATGTGACACAACACAGTAGCCAGGCAGCTCCACTGAAACATCTGCAAACACTTTAAGATAGAGGTAAACGAGAAGTAGTACCAGAACTTCCCGAACCCTGTAGTAGAAACACAAGATGTAACAATCATATGGGACACACAAGTGCACACTGACAGGAAAATAATTGCAAACAGACCAGACCTAATAGCCAAAGATAAGAAAAAAAGCACTGCCTAATATTAGACGTGGCCATTCCTTTCAACTATAACACAGAAGGAAGCTGAATCTGCAGATTGAAGTACAGCGAATGTGGAACCAGAAGGCCAAGGTAATCCCTATCATCATTGGAGCCACAGGACTCATCTCCAGTGCCACCACTAACACCATTCAAGAAGTTCCAGGAAAACACAATCCCGGGCAAATGCAAAAAGCAGTGGTCCTGAGTACTGCCCATATAGTACTTTACGGAAAGTACTATAAAACCCAGCCTCTAAAAAAGAAATAATAATAATAAATGCACCGCTGTAGGTATGTCACCATATACCTCTAGAGGGTGGAAACCCAAGGTCGCAAATTTAAATAGACTTTTTTATCCAAAACCCCATCGTCTCTTTCACCATAAGAGAGAACTGGATCAGTGAATTGTAACTAAAGAAATTGAAAATTTCACATAACTATTTGCATCCTGAATAATTTCACTAGAAAATTGATAAGACGGAGACATATTTATTTCTCTGAGGGGCTTAAGGCCTTTTTGAACGAGATTTCCAGGGGATCATTCATTGTCCATTTTTTTATTCTGCTTTTTTGCAAACAACCCTACCTATAAACTATAAACATCACTTGAACAAAATAAGCGACATAGATTGTGTGATTTGAATTATTTTTTGAAGATTTTCCTAGATTCGTCGTTTTTCGCCATCAATATTTTTCCACCATAGTTGAAACCTTTAAATTTTGACCCGTATAATTGAGCTATTGAAATTTTCATTTAGAAAATACCTTATTCCTTCGCCTATTACATAATTTCCGCGCCTGCTAGTGCATGAATATTGGAAATCGTCAGTATGTAAGAGTTTCAAAGGTCTGATCAAAAATAGTAAAGAATTCGTGGGTGAAGTGAAAAATTTAAGTAAACCCTATACAGTCGTAAATCCTGACAATATCTGCCATAAATTGTACACATGCCGAAGAGAGAATTTATGAATACAGTGAAAGAAGTGTTAACTCGACAACGGAACGTGTACATTTGAAAAAATCCACAATCCTAGACTCAAACCCGACTATTTATGGACCCCATTGCACTGTTTTTGAAGTCACAACATTTTGCCTGCGTGTAGCCACAAATCTAAACGATATCCCTTTGGTCTATTGAATCATGATAAAATTGTATTTTCCATAACAAGGAAAATTAAAATGTCGAACATGGACGGCGTGCATCTTAATAAAAGCTTGACGGATTGGAGATATATACTTGGGAGACCCTCGAGGTAGATGCGAAGGTTTGATCAAATGCGTGCTGGGTGGTTCCCTTTAAAACGCTGCCAATGCAAATACACGATCTGTCAATCTTTTTGCAACTGGATAATGTTATGGTGTTGATTTTTTTACTCATTAATCATCGATCGACAACAGATAAACGTTTTAAGTATCAATTCAAAAGTGTTAGTTATATAGTTACAAGGATGAATGGAAAACTAACTCGCGTCAAAATTGAAAAAAAGGGTTGACATGACTCAATTCTTCGAATATGTTTTTTGATTGAAAATGACCAACCATATCTCAATTAGAAAAACGCATTGTGTTAATTAGAAAAACGCGTGGTGTCAATTACTTACGGGCTCTTGTAAAGATTTTCCTGTTCCGTTTAGCATTACAAAGTAGGTGTATTAGTGCCGTTGCGCGTCTTTATACAAATAACCAAGATAAAAGAAAATGATAATCCATTTTTTAGAGGCCATACTTTTATATACAGGATACGATTTAAGTGTCTATTGCCTCGGAGACTATTAGGCGCATATCTACGGCAGAATGAGCATCTGCTTCCTGAGCCACTCTCTGATGCGCCGCTGCCCATTAAAAAGTGCGTTAAAATAATTCTAATTAGTAATTTGTACCTAAAAGTGGCTTCATATATTAGCCTGTCAGTTGCTACTTTATTATATACGTACTTTTGTTGATGGGTTTGAGCCGATGCTAGTGAAAAAATATGGATGATGGAGCAATATAATGTTTTTCTAATTATAGGCATTATATGTAAATAGATAAGATTTTTGATTTATTAATCAATTGATTGGATAGTGGAATGTAATTTCCTTGTTGAGAGGATTCTTGCACTAGATATGCTGTCGATTTTGAGTGATAATTGCGGTTAATTCGTAAATTCGATCTAAACCAAGTGACCAATTCTAATAATCTGCTCGATAATGCATCCCAGTTCTCTTCTTCCCTGGGAAGACTTCTCTAGCGCCAGCACAATGACCGAGACACATTCAGATTCTCGAAAATAAAACTAGCTGGTCTCATCTGTCGTTTCCTTTTTGGAGAGGTTTATAGTCGAAAATATACCATGTTTTGGGTTTGATCAAAATCAGTTTGTTGGCTGGTGAACCAGCGTTCAACCCTCTCTTGTGCCTTGTATGACCATTGTAGAGCTTCATCTTTGTCTCATTCAGTTGTTTCTGGTATGAGGAAAGAAGAAAGTGAAGGACGGGGTCAAGTCAACTTGTTGGAGATCTTTGATGTACAATGAAGGCCTAGAAACGATCCTTGTGGTATTCTAACCGGAGCAACCCTGTATACTCTTTCCTCCAGTTTTACTCTACTCGGCCTCAATCTCTGTATCCTGTTTGCCCGACAGAGATCAGTTTAGTGCTAGACAGGTAGAGGTGACCTTCACACTTAATGGTTATCTTTGGTATGTGTTGTTCCTTGGCCATCGTGATGATATTTACGAAGCTTCGAATTTCTTGGTCCACCTCTTTTGTCGTTACGATTCTGTTGTTAATCATAATGCCCTGGTTAATTGTGTTTTTTATGCTGTCCAGTCAGCATCCTTATAGTTTACGAATGGTTTGGGGGGTGCTGTTTGTATTAGTTGGTCGATTTGTAACCAGACTGATCGGATGTTGCTTCCAACAGGGTTCTGGCGGTTACGTCTAGGTTTCTGGTGATTCCATTGTCTATAGTGGAGTTTGCTTGTGGTCTGGAGGGCTGGTCCGGAGCTATAAGGTCTGTTACGTCTAGGATGCGATTGAGTATGTTTCCGGTTGTGTTGGAGCTGTGTTTGTTCCAGTCGGGGTGTTTGGCGTTCAAATCTCCGACTAAAAACACGTTAGGGTGGTTTGTGATATTTAGCATTTCTTGGTGGTCAAGTTGGTCGCCATTTTTGTTGTAAGCCAGCACTACATTGATTTCCTGGAAAGTTACTGCGATCGACTCAATGTTCGTCGTGTTCGATGGTATTTCCGTTACTTTGGAAGTAATAGGGCTA
This sequence comes from Ceutorhynchus assimilis, assembly GCA_917834065.1. Classification (NCBI taxonomy): domain Eukaryota; kingdom Metazoa; phylum Arthropoda; class Insecta; order Coleoptera; family Curculionidae; genus Ceutorhynchus; species Ceutorhynchus assimilis. Next base: position 24,201,820 of record OU892284.1, on the reverse strand, counting down.
TACCTCCTGACGCTACGTTTTGGTATGACAGGTCGAGAGGTGAACAGGTTGTCAGGACTACCCCCGTCTTTGAAAATTTGCTTTTTTCGACAAATAGACAAATTTCAAAAATAAATAACCCATAATTTTGCACACCGATTTTCAAAATTTGCACACTTTTCTAGGGAAAGTTATATCGTATCAAAAATTTGCATAACCCCACCCGTTTTTAAAAAAATTGATAGACCCCTATGCTACTCGTTTCATCTAATTTGTTTCATCTAATTTTGGACAATTTTGCACAACTATTTTCAAATTTTGCACACTCTTCTGGGAAAAGTTATGAGGTGTGATAAATATGCACTTTTTTCCCCGTTTATCTGAAACTTGATTCTTATGCTACTCGCTTCGGCTAATTTTGCACACCTTATTTTTAATTTTACACATTCCTCTGGGAGTTGAATGTTGTATTAATTTGCACGTTTTCCCCTGTTTGTCAAAAAATTGAAAAACCCTTGCTACTGGGTTCACTCAATTTTGTACGTTTATTTTCAACCCGAATTGAGTAACATAAAAATTTTTAATTTTCTCAAAAAACCGGCGGAAAAGTGCACATTTTGCAAAATTTGAAAATAGGTGTGCAAAGTTGTGCAAAATTAGGTGAACCTAGTAGCATAAGGATTTTTCAACTTTTTGAAAAACGAGGGGGGGAGAGTGGGGAGACAAGCATAGGATCTTTTAATTTTTCGACAAACGGGGGGGAAAGTGCAAATTTTTAATGCCTTAATAACTTTCCCCAGAAACGTGCGCAAAATTGGCCAAAGCGAGTAGCATAAGCGCAACTAGGCTCCAAATTTGAGGGGTGTTGCAGCACCATTTTTTGTGAGTTTGTACTTACGTCATCATTTGCCTTTTTTTAAAAAAAATTGATCTTTTTATGTCTGAAATTTCAAACAAACATATAGTTTGTTTCACGGCACGCAAGTTTTTACTTACGTCATCGATGACGTCATAACTTAGAGAAAAAGTTATGTCATAGATTAATTCATGGAGCACCTTCGGAATTATTGTTTTGTAATACATTTTTTAACTTAGAAGAGAATTTATTCAGTTACCCGAAAATATATAAATAAAATTTCTCCTAGAGTGATTTTTCACTGTAAGTTTTTGAAATTTTCCTTCTGCCAGTTTTCCAGAAAAAATTTAAAATTAAAAAAATGATTTTTTGTTAAAAGTTAGTTTTCCAGAATTTCTTCTGGAGTGATTTTTTACTGGAAAATTTTGAAATTTTTATACATACGTATAATGAACTTCTCACTTTCCTCTTTCTCTTGTAAAAATTTCAAAATTTTTCTTCTGCTAGTTTCCCAAAAAAAAAAAAAAAATGTGAGAGGATGAATTTTCCTTAATTTTACTTGAAAAAGTCGATTTTCCAAGTGATTTCTCACTGGAAAATTTCGAAATTTTCCTATAATGAGCTCCTTATTTTCATCTTTCTCTTGGAAAAATTTCACAACTTCTGCTTTATTAGTTTTCCAGAAATAAATTGAAATGTGAGAGGATGAATTTTCCTTAATTTTGCTTAAATAAGTCAATTTTCCAGAATTTTTCCTGAAGTGATTTTTTAATGGAAAATTTTGAAATTTTGTTTTAATGAGATCCTCACTTTCCTCTTTTTTCTGAAAAATTTCCACAATTATCCTTTTGCCAGTTTTCTAGAAAAAAAATAAAATGTAAGAAAATGAATTTTGCTTAAAAAAGTCAATTTTTCCTTAGTTATTGCATTTTCGAAAAACTCATAATTTTCGTAATTCCCCCATAACTTTTTCGTAATTTTCCCATAACTTCAAAAATCATAATTTTTTCGTAATTCCCGTAATTTTTTGTACTTATTTTTAATTCTCGTAATTTTTTAAAAAACTTCGTTATTTTTAAATTCTCCCCAAGTTTTGTAATTTTCATAATTTCAAAAATTCGTGATTTTCATAATTCCTATAATTTTTGTAATTTTTATAATTCTCTTTATTTTTATAATTCCAGTAATTTTTCGTAATTCCTGCAATTTTCCGTAACTTTTTAAAAATTGCGAAAAAGTGAATGTCAAAATTGCTGGAAAGTGACGTTGGAATTACGAAAAATAGAAGTAAAAATTACGGAAAAATGAGGTTGGAAATGTTGGAATTAGGCAATCCAACGACCTGTCCAAATGGCGTCTGGTTGGCAAACAATAAACAAAACACATATGTTTTTTTTTTGGCAGGATTAAGCCTAGTACTCATAATTTGCTCTTTTTTGACATTGCATCGACAATTTGACGTTGAAAAAAGAGCGAATTTCGCTTTTATGAGTACCAGGCTTTATCAATACACGGGACGAGTTCTCAAATCTGACACTTTTCTGACATCGTTGACATGTAAAAACCCGTATTCTAACCTCATAAAAATTTCAAAATGCCGGCTGGTTGGCAAAAGTCACGTGGTTTGGATTCCCTAATTGCGAAAAAGTTGAGTAAAAATGGCGGAAAAGCAAGGTTATAATCGAGAAAAAATGAGGTTATAAATACGAAAAACAAAAGTAAAGATTATGGAAAAATTAGGTTGAAATTGCGGCAATGTGAGGCGAAAATCGCGGAAAAGTGAGCTTATACTTATTGAAAAATGAGGAAAGAATAACGGAAAAGTGAGGCCAAATTCGCGGAAAATTTTGTTGAAATTGCGAGAAAGTGAGGTTGGACTTTGAAATTGCGGAAAAGTGAAGGTTAAATTGCGAAAAAAAATTGTTGAAAGCCGTTATTTCTCAAATAAATTTTGTTATTTTTATAATTTTTCCTTAGTTTTTGCAATTTTTGCAAAACTCCTAATTTTCGTAATTCCCATAACTTTTTCCTAATTTTCTTAATTTTTCGTAACTTTCCAAAATTATTCCCGTAATTTTTGAATAATTCCTGTTGTTCCTCAGATTTTCGTAGTTTTTTAATTTCTGTAATTTCTCAAAATATTTAGTTACCTACTTATTTTATAATTCCCCCTAAGTTTTTGTTACCTTCAAAAATTCGTAATTCTCGTAATTTTAAAAAAAAATTTATTGTGAATTTTCATTATTTCCGTAATTTCTCAGATAATTCTCCTCTCCCTATTTCTATAATTCTTCCTTAGTCATTGCAATTCTTGGAAAACTCGTAATTTTCGTAATTCCCGTAACTTTTTCATAAATCCCGTAAGTTTACCAAAAATTATCGTAATTTTTTCGCAATTCTCGTGATTTTTCCTTATCTCTTCCAATCTTTATATTTCCTGTAGTTCCTCAAATTTTCGTAATTTTGTAATTCCCGTAATTTCTCAAAAAAACTCCGTTATCTTTATAATTCCCCCCCAGTTTGTTGTGATTCTCAAAAACTGGTAATTCCCGTATTTTTTTTTTCTTGGAATTTTCGAAAATTCTTAAATTCCCGTCATTTTTCAAAAAATTCTCGTTAATTTCATAATTCTCCCTTAGTTTTTGCAATTTTCGGAAAATTCGTGAATCCTGTAACTTTTTGTAATTCTTGTTATTTTCGTAATTTTTTGAAAATTGTCACAATTTTTTTAATTCTCGTGATTTTTTGGTATTTTTCATAATTTTTGAATAATTCCTGTAGTTTTCAGATTTCAGTAATTTTTTAATTCCTGTAATTTCTCAGAAAACTCCGTTATTTTCATAATTTTGAAATTATATAAGTCTCGTAATTTTCGTATTTTATTTTGGGAATTTTCGTAATCTTGTAATTCCTGTCATTTCTCAGATAATTCTCGTTATTTTCCTAATACCCCCTTAATTTTTACAATTTTCGAAAAACTCGAAATTTTCGTAATTTCCATCACATATTTTCGTAATTTTTTAATTTCCGTAATTTCTCAAAAAAATTTCGTTAGTTTTATAATTTTCTTTAAGTTTTTGAAATTTTCGAAAATTGGTAATTTCCGTATTTTTTTTTGGGGATTTTCGAAATTTTTTAATTCGTGTCATTTCTGAGATAATTCTTGTTATTTTCTAATTCCCCGTTATTTTTTTCAATTTTTGGAAAACTTGGTAATTTTCGTTATTCCCGCAATTTTTCGCGCTTTTTCCAGTAATTATTTATATTTTCAATTTTTTAATTTCCAATTTTCCTAATTTCCAAAAAAATTCGGAATTTTCTAATTCTCCCTAAGTTATTGTAATTTTCGTAATTTCAAAAAATTGTGATTTCCGTTATTTTGGGAATTACCGTAATTCACGTAATTTTGAAATGACTTTGTAATTCTTTTCCGTAATATTTCGTAATACCCGTAATTTTTGTAATTTTCGTAGTTTTTTGTATTTTTCTCAATTCTCGTAATTTTCATAATTTCTCATAATTCCCGCAAATTTTCGTCATTTCCGTCATTTTACTAGGTTCCGTAAATTTTTAAAATTCCCATTATTTTTCGTAATTCCCGTAATTTGTCTTGTTAGTTTTCGTAACTTTTCAAAAATTAGTAATATTTAAATAATTGACGTAATTTTGGAGTGACTTCGTAATTCTTTTGCGTAATATTTGGCAATTCCCATAATGTTTGTAATTTCCGCAATTTTTTGTTATTCCGTGATTCTCGTAATGTTCCGTAATTCTCGTAAATGTTTGCAACTCTCTCTAATTTTTCATATTTTACGTACTTTAGCGTAATTCCCGTAATTTTTCGTAACTTTTCAAAAATTATCGTTATTTTCGTAATTTTGAAATGAGGAAAAATGAGGATAAAATCGTGGAAAGTGATGATAAAATCACAAAAAAAAGAGTCAAAAATCGCAAGAAAAATATGAGTAAAAAATTTCAAAAAGAGTGAATTTAAACTCGCGGAAAAGTAAGATGAGACTCACGGAAAAATGAGGATAAAGTCACGAAAAGTAAGGATAAAATCGCGGAGAATGAAATATGAATCGCGGAAAAGTGAGGATAACATCGCAAAAAAAAGTGAGACAAGAATCGCGGAAAAATGAGATTATATTTACAGAAAAGTCGATTTACAATCGTGAAAAAGTGGATTTAGAATTGCGGTAAGTGATGGTAAAATTGCAAAAAAATGAGTCAAAAATAAAAAAAAAAATATTTTTCAAAAATCACAAAAAAAATGAGGTCAAATTAGCGGAAAAGTGGAGATAAAATCGCGGAAAGTAGGGGAACAATCGCGGGAAAATGAGGTAAGAATCGCGGAAAAATGAGGATGAAATAGCAGAAAAATAAGTTTGTAATCGCCGAGGAGTGAGAGCCAAAAATCGCAAAAAAGTGAAAACAAAATTGCAAAAAAGTGGGTCAAAAATCACAAAAAAAATGAGTCAAAAATTTCAAAAAAAGTGAGTGTGAATTTGTGAAAAAGTGAGATAAGAATCGCGAAAAAATGAGGTAATATTTGCGGAAAAGTGGGTTTACAATCGCGGAAAAGTGATAGTAAAATCTAAGATTTCTAAATTATGACGTCATCAAATTGGATTTTTCAATGAATAATAAATTGGAAGCATCTTTCCTACATAAAATTATTGAATTTGACATTTATCAAAAGATCCAAACAACCAGCACCTTGTTCTACAGGTAATGAAATGTCTTGTCAGTTTCTTGAAAGTATGTCGTGGTCAGTAATTATTTTTGCTAGAAATGCAACAAAATACAGAAGAAAGAGAAGATTGCATCGATCCCTTGAAAAATATAGATGAGGCGGCCAATCGGGCTACCTCAGTTGTTCCAATTTTACCATTAATATCAATGTAAATAACTAAAAATACAAACATTTTTGACGTTCGCTCTCAAAATTTGATGTTTCATTTTTAACACTAGTGCTATAAAGACTTTATGGCACTAGTGCGATAATAGTTATTTATGATATAAGTGTTAAAAGTACATTTTTAAGGCACGCATGTGAAAGTTTGCAGAATGAGCGAAGCGAATTCTGCAATTCACATAAGTGCCTTAAAAATACTTTTAACACAAATATCATACAATATTTTTTCTACAAACGGCAATAAAAAGCAATAACCACTAACAAATTGGATTTTTAAATGAATAATAAATTGGAAGCATCTTTCCTACATAAAATTCTTGAATTTGACATTTGTCAAAAAATCCATACAACCTGATACAACCAGCACCTTGTTTTACAGGTAACGAAATGTCTTGTCAGTTTCTTGAAAGTCTGTCGTGGTCAGATACAGAAGAAACAGAGGGTTGCATCGATCCTTCGAAAAATATAGATGAGGCGGCCAATCGGGCTACCTCAGTTGTTCAAATTTCACCATTAATATCAATGTAAATAACTGAAAATACAAACATTTTTTGACGTCCGCTCTCAAAATTTGATGTTTCACTTTTAACACTAGTGCTATAAAGACTTTATGGCACTAGTGCGATAAAGTAACATTTTTAATGCTTCGGGGCCGTGTTAAAAATTGCATTTTTAACACGTTTGTAGAAAAAGTAACATTTTTAATGCTACGGGGGGTGTTAAAAATTGCATTTTTGACACGTTTGTAGAAAAAGTTTTTTTTTTTTAAGATAAAAGTCAAAATGACATTAAGTTGGCAATGCAATGTAAAATTGTCAATGCTTTCAAATTTTTTATGTAGAAAAGGCTTGTGTTGCCAACATAGTTATTGAATTTTTGACTTGGGGAATTATCTTTAAAAAAAAACATACTTTAACTTTCCCCAGAAAAGTGTGCAAAATTTGAAAATAGGCATGCGAAATTGTGCAAATTTAGGTGAACCAAGTAGCATAGGAATTTTTCAAGTTTTAGACAAACAAGGGGGAACGGTCAAGTTTGCCCCTAGTTTAAAAAAATGCTCTAGTTTTCGTTGTGTTGTGTGCAATATTTTAGTTATAGTGTACAAAATTATTATGGTTTAGGTATTTATTTTTGAAATTTGTTTAATACAGGCGGAAACTTGACCGACCCCAAAATTTACTTGTTGGTAAATAAACCGATCTACTGGAAAATAAATAAATAATTCATAATTCGAAATTAAACATAAATTTCTAAGTGGCAAATTTGCCAAATATACTGAAAAAAAAACCTAAAGAAAATGATAGAATAGCATCCATCTATGATATTCGTTGGTAAATTATCAAATATGTTAGAAAATATATGCTTAACTTCCTAATTCCTTTTGGCACGCGTCTGTCTCCCTATGCACGCAAAGCAAATATTTCACTTTAATAACTTCATTCAGAGAAGCAGACACGGATGCTGGCTCGCTGGCTGGACGCTGAATCAACAGCACTGACAACTCGGCAACAGTGGGCAATAGACTCGAGCCAGCGTCCACACCGGCAAAAGCCGGCGTCCATCGAGGTATCAAAAATCAGAATACGGACGAGACTTCTAGAGACGTTAGTCTATAATATTCTTTGGTATTAGTCAACAATACCGTCAGACAGACTTTGATATCTCTCTTAGGGCAAAACACGTTTACTCTGCGGGAACTCAACTCGGAATTAGAATTGAGCTTTGGGGAACGCTGACATTTATAGGCAGTGTATCAGAAGACAGATCATTGACTACAACATGCAGTGACCTGCCTTCCAAAAAGCTCCCCAGCCAATGGAAAAATTCGTTCGGAAGACCATATGATTGAAGTTTGCTGAGGAAGCTTTCGTGCCACATTTGATCAAAAGCCTTGGAAATGTTCAACGCTACAATTCTGGATTTGCCATGTTTTTCGTAAGTCCGTAAGTCGAATTCGAAATTTGACTGAATTATGCCAGTAGACACCCTGTGGGTCTTTAAGAACGAAACACGTACGTACTGTTTGTCAGAGATGAGTTTATTGGCTCGAGGTATTTCACCAATTTCATGTTGACTACCTTTTCCAGTACATCCGAAAGTACGGATATAGCATATTTGACCTATATAAAGTCCGTCGATTTTAATTTGATACTGCAAGGGAATGTGGGCTAGTGGCTCCCTACATTAGAACGCCAATGGTCACCTGACGTGACACCTGTTCTTGCCATAAGCTTCACCCCCTCGCACCGCATACGGAAAGTATCATTTAAGAAACGACGACGGACGATACGTAGTTCATGAAATTGAAATGTATTAATTTTTTTTGGTGTGAATGGTCGTCATCCAGAATCCGATGGTATTTATCATTATTCATGGTAAATGTCAGTGTGTTCTGTATCTGACTAAAGAAATTATTGAATTTCAGAAGGCTACTTCATCGCTTTACTTTATCTACAAGGGCTGGAACTATTGGGGTTTGCAATTTCATATTTATCGTATAGACATGGTTCAACTCTTGCTCTCCAAGTTGGAGGTTGAGGCATCGGGCTAAACCCCTCGGTACTCGTTAAACAATGAAAGGTTAAAAATTCCAGCAACCGGCCTCGGGTAAGATTGAACAAACTAAGACGACTTAAGCTTGGAAAACGGACAATGAAAATTAGTACTTTGAACGTACAATGCCTCTCGCAGAAAATAAACGACGTTATCTCGGAAACGAGGAATTCCGGTATGGGTATACTCGTACTAACAGAGACCAAAAAGAAAGGGCAAGGCTCAGAAAATTTAGGGTACTACGATCAGTTTTTCTCAGGAATAGCAAAAGATGAAAGAGCCCAGCAAGGTGTGTCCATACTAATCCACAAAAATTTAAGAAGATGTATTAGGAGCTGGGAAGCAATAGTTCACGCATTATTCAACTTAACATGTGTCTACACGGAAGCAAAGTCACCATCAATAGGAACATATGCTGTAACCGAAGATGCCTTAGTTAAAGATAAAAAAAAAAGAGTTTTTCGAACAACTATCATATCAAAAATAGGAAATTCCAGAGAAATACTACTTTTAGGGGATCTTTATGACAGAGGGGAAACAACCAAATGACAAAATAGTCGGTAGCTTTGATGTAGATACCCTAAATGATAACGGAAATAGGCTAATAAACGAATGCGATCAAAATAATTTAAAAATAGTGAATGGATTCTTTCTGCACCGAGACATACACTAATATACTTGGTTACAGCATACAAGAAACTTAAAATCCATTATGGATTATGTAGCAAAACACAAAACTAAAAATCCAGGATGTAGATACGACGTGTGGAAGCGATCACTACCTTATCAAAGCCAAAATACTTCCCCCAACCATCCCGAAGAAACAAAACATCGATGAACAGCTACAGAGGTCAGCGAAAAACGAAGCAAGATATAATTTAGACAGTTTCAACTATGAAAGCATTAAAGCGTTATACAGAAAATGATTAGATGAGAAACTTACGTGAGAAAACTTTGATAGCGTTGAAGAACGAAATAACTACATATAAGAGACCTTGCATAGAATAGCAACAGAAGTGTTGGGAGTGTTCGGGAAGCCCAAACGAAATAAACCATAATATTGGTTGGACGAAGAAATTGAAGAAATAATAAACACCAAGAAGGATAAATTTAATAAATACCTTAATTTGAAAACAGACCAGACGAAAAATTAATACAGAACAGCTAAAAGGAACGTACGAATAGCAATTACTCAAAAAAAGAAACTGCACCAGAATAAGCACGTACATCGGGGGTAGCAGAAGCACTGAAAGTTGGAAAATATTAAAATCTCTCCGACAATAAAAAATGAAAGATATTATCGCAAGTATAAGCTTAGATAAATGGGACGAATACTTTGCAAAACTTCTCGCCGAAGAAAGGGCAGAACATAAACATACCCCACAAATAGAACCTAACATTGAAATACGGACCAAAGTATCACCGCTCAGACTTAACAACAAAGAAACAAAACTTTAATGCCAGTCGCTAAAAAACAAAAAAGCCCCAGGCCCCGGTACCTCCAGAATTACTGAAATATGATACAGATAAACTATACAGTCTTCTCACGAACCCTTTCCAAAGATGTTTAAATAGGGAAAAAATCCCCAATGAAATGTAATATATAACAACGATACACAGAAAGGGGAGTGAAGACGTCTGTGGTAACTATCGAGGAATACTGTCCTCAGCACCATTTCAAGAGTCTATGAAGAGTTGATTGAAAGATAATCGAGGAAGAATATATTTATTTATTTATTTATTTACGGGCAAGACCCATTAAAAGTTTCAAAAGAAAAAAAAAACAACAAGAAACATTAAGTACCTTACAACTAAATAAACATAGGCCAGTAATACTTGGCGTAGTAACAGGATAAAAATACATATAAATTATTAACAGTAAAACATTCAATCAGTTATAGGTATAAAAAATAGAGGACAAACATAAATAATGACTGATCAAGATGACTAGAAATTCTTAGCTATCGAACTTGGTATCACAAACAAACGAGGAGAATTACATTAGAGAGTTAAGCTCTCTTTTAAAGCTATTTATGGGTCCAAAAAAATCCAGGCTACCATGGGTGTTACATAATCGAGAAGTTCTGGAGATGAATGTATTGAAACCATAGTTTGTACGGTGATTTCTTTCTGAGAAGGTTATGGCAGAGCGGGTGTCCCTTGCTGGGACGTGAAGCCCTATTCTGGACAGTAGGTATGCGGAATCACTAATGGAGTTCAGTACCTTGTAAAAAGTATATAAATCTCTTTGATTGCGTCTAGCTGCCAAGGGTTGTAGATTGAAGCGTCTGTATAGGTCGTCATAGTCATATACATAGTTCTCAGGCGAAGGAATACCCGCCTTGAAGGCTAAATAACGTACGAATTTGCGCTGCACTAGCTCTAGGGCTCTGATATGATTAGAATACATTGGTGACCAGACAGAGGAGCAGTACTCCATCAGGGGCCTCACCATTGAGCAATAAAGGTATCTGATAGAATCTATGCTTGTAAAATCTCTCGAACACCTCTTAATGAAGCCTACAAGTTTTAACGACCTTGTTGTGATGTCTGAAATATGGGTGATAAAATTGAGACTGCTGTCAAAAATGACACCAAGATCTCGTTGTTGTGAGACAGTTTCAAGCGGAATGTTGTTTATATGGTACGCGAATTGTGGAGGGCTACGACCCTTGGAGAAAACAATGGCTTTGCATTTGGAAGCATTGAGCTCCATGCCGCTCAAAGCGCACCACTCAGAGAGTCTGTCGAGGTCAGATTGTAGTCTGGCACAGTCTTCAATAGAAGAGACCCGGGTGAACACCTTTAAATCATCCGCAAAGCACAGGAACTCACTGTTAATAAAACAAGACTTGATATCGTTAATAAAAACGTTGAACAGCAGAGGTCCCAAGTGAGAACCCTGTGGAACGCCCGATGGGATGTCAATTTCGTGTGAGAAGAAGTTGTTAACTTTGATTATTTGAGTTCTCTCCCCAAGATAGTCGCTAATCCACTTCAACAAAGTACCGGAGATTCCAGCACTTTCAAGCTTAGCAAGCAGAACGGCATGGTTGACACGGTCAAAGGCCTTTGCAAAATCGGTATATATGGAGTGAACTGATTCGCCATCCTCAAGAATTCTTGAAACTTTGTCCTGGTAGGACAGGAGATTGGTTTCAGTTGAGCATTTTGGACGGAAACCGGTCTGCTGCTCAATTAGACAGGGATTGATTTTTGGAGTTAAAAACTTTGTCACTATGCTCTCAAATACCTTTGGGAAGGTGTTTTGGATGATAATGGGCCTGTATTTTGAAATATCCATTTTATCGCCAGATTTATGAATGGGTATGGTGAAGCTCTGCTTCCAGAGTTTAGGAAACTCACCCAAACTGAGTGACTTATTGAAAAGAATGAAAAGTGGACGGGATAATACAAAGCTACAATTCTTTATCATAAGAGGTGGGACACCGTCTGGACCTGGACCCTTAAAAGACTGCAGGCTACATAGTTCTTCATAAATAACTGATATTGAGATGTTAAATTCATGAATATGTGCATCGCTCCGAGAGATGTCCTGACTAGCAACACAGATTTTGTTGGAATAAACAGAATGGAAGTATTCAGCAAAGAGATTAGCTATCTCTGAACCATTTTTGGCAATGTTGCTATTATAAAACATGTGAGACGGCAAACCATTCGCTTTTCGCTTGGCATTGATAAAACTCCAGAAGTGTTTGAGGTTGTGATCATTCAGCAGTGACATTTCAGAGCGCTGCACATAATTCAGATAGGAGTCCTTTGAAAGAGTCTTACACCGAGTGCGAAGATTCGAGAAGTTGTCATAGTCACTAGGAGAGCCAGTCCGCTTCCAGGTTCTGTGTGCTTCTTTCTTCTTGATTATGAGTTCCTTTAGGTCGAAGGGGAACCATTTAGGAAATTTATGGGTGGAAAGCTTTTTCTTTGGTACAAAGCAGTCAATAGCAGTGTAAAGAATGTCATAAAAAATACTGACCATTTCTGCTACAGTTGGGCCTTGGAGTAAAGCATCCCAGTTGATCATACTTAGATGATCATTGAGAAGTGCATACTCGGCAGATTTAAAATCATAGTAGTACTCATCAGGTTGCGGGTAGTCTGAGTTACACTGCTGGGTCTCGGCGCATAATATGTTTAATATTAATACAGGGTGATATCAATCAATAAAGACATGTATGTATGTATGTATGTGTATGTTGGAGGTGTCAGTTGCATCGCAACCAAGGTTGATCTATTGTACCCCTCTTCCTGCTACTAAGTTCGGGTTCCCCTCCGGTCCTAGGTTCCTTAGGAATTTTACGATATCTAGCTGTTCCAGGAATGGAATATCTTCCCAGGTTCTTCATCCTTGAGTGACTAACGGCATCGCAGTTCAGTAGAAGATGGTGAGGTGTCTCTTCTCCGTCTTCACAGAATCTGCAGGTGCGGTGCCACCTTCTTCTAACCCCAACTTCTGTAGGTGTTTCTTAAGTCTGCAATATCCCGAGAGAAACCCGGTTAGATTCTTGAGACTTTTCTTGCTAAGGTTGACCAGTAATTCTGATCTTTTTTGGTTGAAGTTGCCCAATAGATCTTTGGCCTGTCGTAGTCCTGGCTGCTCTAGCCATTGTTTGTTCCTTAGCCAGTTCTCTTCTTTTTTGAGGATTTCTTGAAGGTGCGCATTTCCGACGCCGCAAAATGGTTCTGGCCCAGTGAAGGGAGTAGACGCTCCCGTTCTTGCGAGTCTGTCTGCGCATTCGTTGCCCTCGACACCTATGTGTCTGGGTACCCAGAGGAGGGTTACTTTGTTTTGTTTTCCCAGCTCATTTAGTTTCTGTAGACATTCCCATACTGTCTTAGAATTGATGACCGGGGATCTCAATGCTTTGACAGCTGCTTAGCTGTCAAACATTATTACAATCTCCCGTTTCTGATAACTTCTGCAGGTTGAACTGCATGCATCTTCCGATCGCATGAAGTTCCGCTTGAAATTTACTTGTTGATTTACCCATTGGCTCCGAGTATTTGGTCCGTGGCCCGAATACTTTGGCTTCAGTTTCCTCGGCAGTTTTGGAATCGTCTGTGTACCATTTGATGGTTTTTGCTTTAAAAGGGTTTGGATATATTCCATGTTCCATCTGTTTTTGTACTATATAAAAACATGGAGGCTGAAGAATAGGCTGGCTTCAGACCAGGTAGATTCACTATAGAAAAAAAATAACACAAGACCAAGAAATACACCTCCTCTATGTCGAGTTCAAAAAAATATTCGACAGTGTACAACAAATCAAACTTTGGGAAGCTCTTATGAAAACCAATATTAGCGCTACATTAATTAAAACATAATAAATTGATTTATTTCAAATCAAATCTAAGTATTTATGTATATAAAAATTAATGCCACTTTCCGTTGTAATTTTATAATTCAAGAACGGGCTCATCTAGCCAAACCAAATATTTAGGCTCTGTTCGGACTATTTATTAGATGGTTTATGTGAAGTTTGCACAAAATCGGTCTTCATTTATCACATTTTTTGTGATAAATGAATTATTCAATAAATGGAGGATCATTTTGTTATCATTATTATCTATATATATAAAACACAGTTGTGTTGGTTCTAGCACTTATAACTCGAGAACAGCTGGACTGATTTTTATGATTTTTGCTTTATTGGATTTTTCTTTGTCCATACTAACATAATAAATCGAAAAAATCCAAAAAAAGACAAAAAACAAAATTACCTATTTATGAAAAAAATTCACTAAGCCCGCATACGGCGCCATCTCTTATAACCGATACCAAGTTTACCGCCACCATTGCAAACCATTTTGACCATTTTGTATACGGCGCTATCTCTGATACCTAGAACGAAGTTCGTCGTTGCGCGGTAATTTCATTGCAGATACAGTAGAACAACGCTACTCAGGAACTAGAGCTATTCCCAACAGAACTATTCCACTATTCCGATCAGATAAAATGGTGCAGGAAGAGTAGATCAGATAGAATAGTGCAGATAGAGTAGAACAGATGGAGTAGTGCCGTGCAGATAGAGTGAAACAGGACTGCGCTGGAGATTTTTTTGTTTTCTTTACATTCTTTGAACATTCCTGTGCCTGAGTTTATTTATTTGATGGTACACTTTACAAGAATAATGCCCACAAGCTGCCTAAAAAGGAATAATGTAAAATTTTAATTTTAGGTGTCTTCTGATCCAGAAAGTAAACATTTTTTTTTTTCAACCAAAGCCAAATTCACCATCGAAAAAAACTGAATTTAATTCAGCTAATAGATACGTTCACACAACATTTAATAGGTATTTAATAATTCAGAGGCGGTACGAAGTTCGCCGGGTCAGCTAGTAGATGATATAGACAAGGATAATTACCATTTCTAAAATCATACCTAACAGAGCCACATGCAGATAAATCATTTCATTCCTTGTTAAGGTTGTGTTTGAATTGGAATATTACACTTAATGGAGGGCGGTAGTTAAGTTATCAATACTCACCAATGCCCTGTCAGAGCAATCCGCGACCTCAGCTTCAGTAACGTTTGTGAATGCAAGATTTATTATTAGTATTTAATAATTCAGAGGCGGTACTAAGTTCGCCGGGTCAGCTAGTACAATATAAAATACAATTTTCAATAGGTACACTTGCTGAAATAAACATTAAGCGCAGAAGCTTCAGTACAAGAACTCTATAACAACAACACGAGTAAGATAAAGATGAGTTGAGTCAAGTAGCATCGAAAGGGTTCAACGTCACCAAAGGTCTTGAGCAGGGTTGTTGCCTGTCACCGACATTATTTAAAAAATATCAAGAACAAGCTTTGAAAACGTGGAAAAGGAAATGCGAGAAAATGGGAATACCGCTAAATGATTCCGTATTGTATACACTTTGTTTTGCAGACGATCAAATAGTTCTGGCCCAATAATATGAAGATTTGGAATTCATTACCCGAATGCTAATCGAAGAATATGAAAAATGGGGGCAAGAAGTAAATATTAAGAAAACGAAGTAGGTATAAGTGTATCGGGGGAGCGCAACAAAGTCTTATTCTCGGAACAACATCAATCAATAAATCACTGTCAAAAATACAAATATCTGCATGGGCATGCACATCATCAGACGACGGTAACCTAGATAAAGAAATCAGACAACGAAACAATCAAGGAAGGCAAGTATAAGACAATTGAACAGTATAGGTACTGTGGGATAAAGCAATATCCAAAGAAAACAAGCATAGAATCTATAACAGCATAGTCAAGAGTATTGTTATCAATGGGAGTGACGTATGGCCATTAAAGAAGAAAACTTTAAAAGCACTAGAAGTCACCGAGATAAATTTTTGCCGCCGGAAAATCAAGATTAGGACAGGGTTAGGAATAAGAGAATACTCGAAATTATGGAGGTAAAAGCACGATAAAGGAAGACATTGGAATTAACCAACTAAAATGTTATGGGCACGTGCAACGAATGGGGAAAAAGAGGCAAAGGAAGTGCTGAACTGGACACCGCAAGGTAGGAGAAAGAGGGCAAGACCCTGACTGAGCTTGCGAGAGGGAATAGATAAAGATATCAGGAAAAGAGGAGTGAATGAAAACCTCTGGGCAGACCGAGACCAATGGAGACTGGAAATCAGAGAACGGCGAAGAACGTTATAAACTAATAATATACATACACACATGGTTCATAAATATACCCTAATACTTTGTGCCAACTAGGTTAAATTTTTCGTCTGGTAGGCTAAAAATTGCTACATTGTCCGTTGTTTTTAATCTGACACTTTCCGTATGAGGAGCGAGGGGGTGAAGCATATGGTAAAAACAGGTGTGACTTCAGGTGATCATTGGCGTTCTAACGTAGGGTGCCATCTTCTCACATTCCTTTGGAGTGTCAGATTAAAAACGACCGACTATACAGCATTCCTATTTCCTTGCATTTATTTTTTTTGGCACTTTTACTTTTTATTACAGATGTCTTTATCGAGTAGAATTCGCTTTCCTTTTCTATGGATTATTAAAGTTTAATCAGTCCAATAAAAATGTATTATTTTTAATTTTTATTTTACTAGGCATCAGACTCAGAGCTCTTTTAATCATATTAGTTGCATGGTTAATTCATAATACAAAAACAATAAATCCAGATTTGACACAACAAAAAGAAGGTAGTTTATAGTTCAAATATAACGGTACTTATTTCAACATTAAATTTCTTTGTAACTATAAAACTATACGATGATCATCCATCATGTACGTATATGTGGCGTCTAAATAATTCGTTTATGCCACTTGAATATTGCATGGATCAGATATTTTAATTGACAACAAAAGGAATATAAAATTTCACTCGTAATGAGTGAATCATGAGTTAATGCTCATTCTGGAAATTATGATGTAAAATTAATTTTTTAAAAATAATCAGTCGGGCCTAGTAGCAATTTCACATCAGACACACTAGAAAATTTATTAAATTCAATTTGACTACAATAAATGTCAGCGTATTTTCCCTTTCAAGTCCTTACCACCTCTCCTTTTAGGATCGAAATTCTTTCGAAAACCTGCATGGTAACATCTAATTGAATGTGCACTGCAAAATTGACAGGTACTTATTACTCTAATTGGAGTTGAAAATGCTTCTAGATGAAGAAGACGTAAACCAAGTTCTAACTACAACTAAGGAAGAGAATGATGCAATGAGTAAAAAACAGTTTTCGATAGAGCATCCGATACAAAGGCAAAATGTTTAGCCGTTCAGTGCATGACTGACAATAATTATCTAGAGTATGTAAATTAATAACCAATTTAGTAATTAATTTAAAACGTACATCACATACAAATCAGGATATTTCACTCCGAGAAGCAGATGCGCGTTTCCCCTTGTCCGATTAATTTAAAAGTTTAATCAATATTTAGTTTTGTACTTATTTGGCACTTCCATAGACGCTCCAATTGGTTTTATTATTTGCAGAAAGTTCATGCGGAAGGTTAACCGAAGCAAACTAATTAAATGTACCTACCTACTGTAAAAAAGTGAATAATTGATATCCGCTCAAGTTGAAGTACCTATGTAACATGGGATAATTATAAAAGTTAGCACAAACATTACAAGAAAATACCGCAAAAAAGCGATATATAAGGGCGGTAACATCAAAACGCAATAACACTCTCTCGAAACAAAATCAACAATTATGCACACACCAGTATTTTAGTGTTACAATAAATTCGTTCAGCAAATGTCTAAAACAAATCACTTTTTACATGCAGACGGTGGTAATAAAAACCCAAGTTAGCAATACAAAGAAAATATTAGAAGCGGAGCAACTCATTAAGAAATTGAAGTAAAGCCAAACGAATAATGAAAGGGATACTTTTACAGTTACAATGAACTTTGGCTTAAGACAAAACAAACACAAGTTAAAACAAACGTCCAATAAATAAAACATAAACTCGACAAATAAAACAGATTTTCCGCTAAAATTTATTTTCAAACCACAATCTCGTACACAAGAAGGGCACTGCGCGATTAATATTTGCCACGCATCTCGTAATATATTTTCCTGGTGTAGAGCGCTTTCGTTTTTTCTTTTGTCCATTCTAACGTCTCGTACCATATAAATATTTATTAGACGGTTGAAGGGAATTTCTTTTGGTTGAATGGCGCTAGAGAGACACACAGATAAATTCGTGGCTAAAGAACAGCTCTTTGATGTGGGTAGAGCTCGGTTCTTCTTGGTTGTAGCCTAGGCAAAAAGAATGTAGGCAAATGGAGAAAAGAAATTAGAGATCCTAGTGTCGATTATAAATTAAATTCCGAACGCCTAGCGATCTTTACCGCGTTTTTTCATCTACTCTCCCCGTTCTGGTGTTAGAACCAAAGTTTATCGTACTGTTCCCGGGAATAGAAAAATCAAGTGCCTTCTGAGCCATCGAGAAAATCAATAGTCCTGTTTGCAAGCTTTCAGTGCGAATTTATCGACTAGTGATAAAATTAAAGTTCAAATCCCAATGTTTCTTTGTGGAAACAGGGCTCTTGGGTGATCCCCTCATGGACTTTTTTTTAGTGACCCCGATTGACCGAAAGTCCTGCCTTTGCTAGGCCCCTGAAAGCCGCTAATAAGTATGTAATAATGCTTCACTTTCCAAGTCAACTTTATATTTTCAACAAATATGACAAACTGACTATACAAATGACAACACTTCAAACTCTACCTGCAGCAGTTATATGGTAAAGGTAAAAAGTACAAAAATACCGGATGCTGAAGACATAACAGTCGTCCCTCGTAAATCTTCTTTTTCTGTACTGGCTCAATTTTGCGTTTAGATCTTCTAAAAGTCATGGTGTTTTGTAGAATAGATGAATTCTGATCTTATGTCTTCCTTTCCTCAGTAACATCATCTTCTTTTTTTTATTGTTAGATTCTTCTTGTATAGTATTGCTAGTATTCTGAATGTCTTCATAAGATTCTTCTTGTAGAGTAGTACTAGTGGTTTGAATGTCTTCATCTGTTACTTCTTGTATGGTCGAGTGAATATTATTATTGGTATTTTGGACGGCTTCATCTATATCCTCTTCCAGAAGAACTGCAGGATCATTATTCGTGTTTTTGGCTACTTGTGTGATTGGCAATATTATATGGTCAAACGTGTCTACGCCATTTATGACCATCATCCAGTTTTATTAAATAATGTAATAGCCCCTTTCTTTCTGCAATGGTGGCCATATTCCCATTATGTATTTTTGTCCGAAAAATTACAAAATCTAACCCTATCGCTCTCTTTAAATTTCCTAAAATTTTCTTTTCTGTCGATTTTAAATTTTCTTCTCCTTGTAAAGTAGGTTAAATGAGATCAAGTTTCGTTCGGATCTCGTAATTCATTAATTTTACGCAAGGTGGAACATTTGTAGTAAAATTAGGACTTCTATATCGTATTAAAAAATTCTGTAATTTGTGGTCCAAATCTCCTGATTCTTCAGTGACTGGTTTTTAAAGCCTTCTTAAAAGTTTGAATGTACCTTTCGGCTTGTCCGTATGTAGCTGGATGGAACGGTGCAGAGAACCTATATTTGATTCCATTACTTTCCAAATAAAGTTTGAATTCAGTTGTTATCAAAACTTATGGTAATCGAAAATGGACAAAAATGTTTTGCAATACTTTAATAGTAGATGAAGCAGTTATTGAAGGTACCGGTACGATTTCTGACACCTGATTTGAAACAATTTCGTTTTTAATCTCATTAAAAATGTCATCACATTTTTTTGACCAAACATATATTTTTTTTTTCATAATGTACAGTCGTGAGCATTAAAAATGGGACACCCGATTTTTCCTATTGTAAAACGAGCTCACCAGCTACATCGTCGGCAATGACAGGGATTGTCATATTTGAAAAAAAAAATCCATTGTACAGAAAAGACTGATTTACCCAAAATAGCGAAAAATGACAAGACCTGTCAGTCGGGTGTCCTACTTTCAATGCTCACGACTGTATATAATGGATGTAATTTACTTGCCAATTTTTTTAGAAATCTGTCATAATAGTTCGCCATTCCTAACTATACTTTATTTTTTCCCAAGATAGATTTTGACATTGAAAACTTTGAAACATAAACAATAACGCTTGACCCTGATTGGTCGCAAAATAAGGTGTTTCTGCAGGTTGACATCAGTTTTACAATAGCGGCCAATAAGTGGCATTAGCGGCATTGTTTATGTTTCAAAGTTGACAATGTCAAAATCTATCTTGGAAAAAAATAAAGTATAGCTTTTGAGTTCTGTCACATTAGTTGGTGCTCTTGCTTTCATCACTGCCTCAATCTTGTCATCATTTTTTTTAATGCCCTGTTCTGAAATTGTATGTCCCAAATAACAAACTGAAGTTTCAGAAAATTTGCATTTTTCCAACTTAATTCTTAAGCCAACTTCTTGTAGTTTACTAAAAATAAGTTTAACCCTTTCCAAATTTTCTGTAAATGACTTCCCTTGAATTTTTATATCATCCAAAAACACGCAAACACCAGGAATCCCCCTAATGTTCCTGTTATAATTTGAGTACGTGAGCGTGTACCAGCCTGTTGTGTTTACATATTTTTATCCCATTTTGACGTTTAAAAGTGACATTATTGAACGCATAATAATAAAGGTAAGTAGACGTTTATCACCTCAGTGATTTAAAGATTTTTTAACTCACTCTCGGCATTTTAAGTCACTCTGCCCAATTAAAACTCGGACACCTCAGTGATTTAAAATATTTTTAACTCACTCTCGCCATTTTTCCTTGTTCTTTATTTTTAAAATTTCCACAAAATGGGATAAAATTTTGTATGCATCACGTGAGTTAAAATGTTTATTCATTCAAAGAAAATAAATCCACTCGCTAGGGCTCGTGGGTTAAACTTTCTTCTCATGAATAAACATTCATTTAACTCACTTGGTGTATAAATAACTATTATGGGTAATTAATAAATAAAGCATTATAACGGGTATGTAGGTTCTACCGTGGAAAGAAAGATTATACACAGAATACCTACTACGGAATGTTCCGTTTGGTATATGGGGCGTGTTCCGTTTTTCATATTCAGCGTTACAATCTCCCCCTTTGCACCACACGTACGGTACGTCCACGTGTGTGGGGCAACAAGAAAAGTTGGGGTTAAGTTCTCTTGCGTGTCTGTTTCATTGGTAGTTTCCATGTCAAATGTAACTGTTTTCATCTTCGTTTTGGGACATAGTAACATTTTCTGTTTCTACAGCACCTGCATCATCTAGATTATTTTCTTTTCTAGACAAAGCAGGTCGTCCTCGTTTCCGGATTGAGCATATTGGATTTGGAACTTCACTTTCTTTTTCTACAAAAGGTTTTAGAGCCGATACATTGTTGCGCAAAAATTAACCCTTAAACCGTTTGAAAACTAGATTTGAATAAATAAACCGTAATAGGCCTAGGTACAGCAAAACACCTTTAAGGAATGCGGCCAGCGCAACAAAGTGCTCGCGGCTACTCAGTTAGTCCGGTTTTTTTGTGTTCACACTAGCGCGAGTCTACTGTAATAATAATAAGAACAATTAAAGAAACGTTAATAATAAGTTAACGGGTACATCACCCCCTTGTAGTCTAAACATCCATTTCCATTACTATCTCATGACAGCCTCACAGCCCTGATAACAGACCCCATCAACTTCTTTTGACTTCCCTTCCTAAATAGGGTAAATTTCGGTTTCAGATTCAGTATTGTGGGTACTCTGACACCTCACCTTCGAAACGTTAGCAAAACGTCGAAAGGGAAAAACCCAATGGAAAAGTAAAACCTAAAAACCCTGAAAGAGTACAAATTCTTAGAACCCCTTCATACTTATGAAATCAAAATCCCAACCCTCAAATGGTACATAAGTGAAATGATTGAAATTAAAGTAGCAACATTCCCTGAAACCTGTAGCTTGTTTTAAAAAAAAACCCTTAATTAATAAGGTCATTAACGTCCCTTTTGTAGTGACTAGTGAGATTTTTTATTAACAAATCTCTCTCTAGGAGGTCAAATTCCACCTTTTTTTTATTGAATCCCAAATATTTACAAAAATACTGATATGCTAATCTAAATATTGATAACGAAAAGATTAATTCAGATTGATAAAAACGTTTAAATTTACCTGATTACAATTCGGGCTTAGTTGAACAAAACATGCTCGCCTCTCGCATCGACAATTATTCAACAAAATGGCGTAGATTTTCGTCTCCGGAATATTCTGAGTGGTTGGCTTAAAAATACCGGGACGAACGACGAAATCCAAGTTTTCACCCCAAAACCAATCAAGTCAGCTACCACTTGAGTTCCCAACGGCTCTAAAATCCCACAAAAGGTGGATGTTCCAAGGAACGCAGCAAAGACGACCGCCGGTAAAATCTTCCAACAACTGCGAATTTAAAGAGAACGACCCTATTTCGAAATTTACCAGGTGAGCTCCTATGAAAAATTTCCCAAAATTCTGTATTTTGCAAGATGCCCTCTGGTGCCAGATTTCCGGTCTTGACCAAGAAAACGAGACAATCAACTTGAAACGAATAACCCAAACAAAACTCAAAGTTGTTATCTAATTTTCTTCCCTAACACTAATTAATTAATTAATAATCATCATCCACCCAGTTTTTAGTCTAAAAACTCTCAAAATGACCACTCGTTCAACGATAGCAACGTAGTAGCAACACGATAGCAACAATGGTCAAGAAACCTTGGCAACAGCGCTTCTCAATCGAGCGCAACAACTGTCCCATAACCACACTTATTCGGGGAAAATAAATAACCGGAAAAATATAAATAAAATCGGAATTAAGGGTGAAACATCGAATTAAAGGGTGTGAAAGTGATTTGTGGTGTTGCAGAATTTTTAATAATGGAAAAGACGAGACTCGTAAGTGTTGCCAATTGATATTGATTTGGAAGTAAAAAAACATTTTCATCGACAGTTAGGGCTTTTTAGACAACTTTCGTAAGCTAAATAAAATAGATTTCGATCCAACTAGCAGGGCTTTATTATCCTAAAACTATCCTGTCATCTGAATACAAAGAATTAACTCAGTATTACCCCGAAAAACATACCTTTGTTCAACACAAATACACACATCAAAATAGTCTAGGGAACAGGATTCAACTGAATAAATATATATAAACGTGAAATTCACTCACTCACTGACTGACTGACTGACTGATTAAACACGAAATCTCGAAAACTACTAAACCAATCGAGATGAAATTTTGCAAACAGGTAGGTAATAGGTTGGAGATGCTCACTAAGAAATAATATCAACATGGCCTTAAGCACTCGCCTTAAATAACTAAAAATAAGAAACGGTGTGGTGCGGGAGTGCAGGGAAAAAAGTGTAAACAGAAACAGACTACGTGTCAGCTGTCAAATTCAGAAATATGACAAGCAGAATCAAATTCATAGCGATTTCCATTTGCAGAATCAGTGCAAAAAAAAAATGTGTTTTTGTCGTTATATTTTCATGCTTTCACCAGAAACGATTCAAAACCGATTCTGAACAAATTTCACCGGTCCCAGGCTAAGCTAACTTCAAGTTTGAGACACGACATTCGCAATTCGTTCACGTATTCGACAGTCTGGAGCAAGGTTTTGGAGTTTTTGTTCGGTTCCAAAACTGTTCGCGATAAAATAGGAACCTGAACCCATTCACAAGTTGGGTTCGGGTTGCTCACTCCGAGTTACTCCGATCGCACTCCAGCCGTTATCTGATAAGCTAAAAGGTAATACCCGAACGGCTGAAGTGCGAACGGAATCACTCGGAGTGCACGGAGTGAGCAAGCCGAACCCAGCTATAACTGGGCATGCGCTCTACGATAGTTCTCAATTAGTTCCGGACTGGTTCGGAATCGGTTCAAAATATGATCCGCGAACAAAGCTATCAGCAGCGAGTGGCACTTCAAAAAATTTAACGTCAGCTGTCAAAAAATAGTCTTCATACACCTTCATACTCTGCAGCCACAAAGCAGAACAAAAAATGTGGTTTACAGAGAGGTGCTGCAAAAATAAGAGTTACATGACCATATGTCTGACGCAACTATCCCCTTAGCTCTTTGAAAGAAGACTACCTAATGCTAACTACACCCTACACCTACAAAATTTGTAGGCGTGCGAAGCCGCGGGCAACAGCTAGTACATTTATAAATTGAACAAAATATACTTTTAAAGGATTTTTAATTTTTTTTAAAGCATGCTAAAAACGTCTATATGATAAATTTGATAAGATTTGTTCAACAAATACGCACATGTTATCTTAAAAAAAAAAGTTATTCTGTCCCAAAATTAAAAGAGAAATATTTCTTGCTCCCTAGACTATTTTGTTGAGTGTATATTGTTTCGCATCCAATTAAAAAGGTAGACATCTAGTGAAATCCAATGAGAAACCTATCAGTCACCGAAAAATATTAATCCTCAGGTGTAAAGCTTCATACATACCCTCACAAATACCTGAAATAATTACCGAATTCATTCGAAATCTCAGTTACGTACTAAGGCAAAATTTGTACGTAACAACATGATACTTTCCAAGCGGTTTTTCAGAATCTTCGATAGATGTTATCACGTAAGTGGTGGGAGTTATTTGTTTTTGTACTAAGTATCGCCCATTACGTTTCGGTGCAAATTTGGAAGTAAACTGATTCTTGATGCTGCTCAAAAAATGTGTATTAACTAGCACTATCTCACGTCTTATAGGTAAATGATCTTCTTTCTTTATCCTAAATCTGCGTGGGTCTGTCTGGACTCCTTTCATGATTTTCTCCAGCTTCTCGAAGTGTGCTGCTTAAGGTGAGCAGGTAAGGGGTAATTTGTGGAACGAAAGTGTCATTTTCGGTATTAGCTCGCATATCCCTGTTCACATCTTCGGGGGTTCTTAATTCACGACCAAATGTCATATATGCTGGATTATAACCTGTTGATTCACATCTGGCAGTGTTGATAACAAATCGAATCGCCGGCAATTTATCCATCCACAATGTATAATCGTGAGAAATTAGTATAGACAACTGTGTTTTCATGACTCTGTTCTTTCTCTCTACTGGGTTTGATTCAGGATGATATACAGGTGTTAGACATTGCTGGAAGTTTAAGCAGTGCGCAACTTGTTGTATAATTGCTCCCACAAATTGGACACCGTTATCACTGATCACGCGTCTTGGAATTCTGTACCGAAGAATGACTTCATCGATAAGACAGCGGGCGCATGCTTCAGCTGTGGCATTTTGTAGAGGAAACATCTTCGTCCAGCGACTGGCCGTATCCTCCACGATAAAAATCCATCGGTAACTACTAACTACTAGAAGTTTTTAGTAAGGGTCCGAATAAATCTATTGCAATTGTCCCAAATCTCTGGGATTGTACTGGAGTTTGCAGAAGTTCTGCAGGTTTTAAATTGTTAGTTTTAAAATTTCGGCATTCAATGCATTTGCTAATATGTTCGGTAATGGTTCTCTTCATTCCATTAGTACGTATAGTATAGGTTAACTTACAGTCAGCTTGTCTTAAGCTTGGTGTGGAGCTCAGTGCAATTTCCAGCTGGTTAAAAGCGTTTAATTGAGTTTCTTCCCACTGCCATTTAACATTCTCTTTTGTTAGTGATGTGAAAGGTTTTTTTCTTTTGTAGATCTTGGAGATGTTCTGTGGAAGTCGATGAAATCACCATTAGGTCGTCAAGATACATCAACATAAAGATGTCAGGTAGACCAGCACGAAAACGATCCATGAGCCTCTGAAAAGTGGAGGGGGCTGTGGAAAGATCAAAGGGCGTTCTAGTATATCTAAATGTTCTAAATGGTGTAACAAAAGCTGCTTAGTCTCTATCTTCGAGTTTTACACTTATTTGATGGTATCCACTTTTCAGATCTAATGTCTTCATAAACTGAGTCTTTTTCGCTCTGTGTAATAAGTCGTCTATTCTTGGTAATGGGTAACGATCTGCTCTGGTAATAGAATTGAGTTGTCTGTAATCCACTACCAATCGCATCCCACCATCCTTCTTGGGCACTAGGACCACTGTAGTGGCATAGGGTGATTCACACTCCTCTATGGTACCACTCTGCAACAACTTGTCTAATTCAGTGCGCAGCTGCTGCTTCTTTATCTCCGACATCTGACAAGGCGGTAGAAATATAGGATTACCGTTCAATAAAACAATTGCATGCTCTGCCAATATGGAGAAGTAGTAGCTATTGAGCTCGAAGAGGCTGGCATTCTGGCACAAAACAACATTCAGCATTTCTTTTTCTTCAGGCTGCAAGGCAAGATCTTCAGTCTCTTGGAGAGAAATTTCTGAGAAATCGACACTGTGTTGTTGTAGTTGTAGAGCTGTCTTCTTTGGAGCAGAAAGTGTATGGTTTATGAGGATTCTCAGAAAAATAAAAAATACTGTTAGGTACATCAATGAAAAGGCTGGCTGCTTGGATAAAATCCAACCCAAGCAGCGTACGGCTGTTTTCATGATCAAGAATGGACAAAATCTGGATTTCTATTGATTTAACTTTTGGATCTATGCTTAGTTGCAAAATATTAGCTGTGACTTTCCTTTTTACACCATCAGCTAAAGTCAGGTCCAGGTCGTTAATAACATGATAGGGTACGTTCTCTTGAATCAATAATTTCGCTAACATAGAACCAGCCTCACTTGATTTTGCACCAGTTTTCAAGTAAGCATACCCGCCATGTCCAAAAATGGAAATTGGCACCAAAGGCTGAAAATATCGTCCGTGAGCGAAGGAATTATACAAAAATTCAGCAGCCATGACAGAATTTTTAGAAGAACCTTGGGAAGAACCATACTTAGTTGAACAGTTAGGGCAGTTACTGCGTATACACCCAGGAGTACTACATCCATAGCAAGACACAGGGGAACTTTTTCCTTTTGCTGTTTCAGCGTTTTAAATTTATATATTTGCCTGGGTCTGAAGAACTGTGTTTTTTGTAATATTTTGTGGAGAATTAACAAGTTCAAGGGCTTTCTTAAGTTTACGGCACTCTTCTTCGACGTGACCAGCATTTTTGCAGTACACGCAACACTTTTGTCACTCCAATTCAGTACCCGTGATTTCACTAACATCAGGCGATTCAAAAGTTTCTTCTGCTAGACGTGCTTGTGATAAAAGTTCTTGGAACGAATGGACTTTGTCCCGTGGAATCTTTTTACGTATCTGCCTGTGTATTAAACCGTACACCATATCGAGTTGAATGTCCTCAGTTAGAGTTTCACTTGGTAATAGCTGAGATTTACAAATAAAAGCGTCAGTTTTAGTTTTGGAGTCCTGGTCTTTGCTACATTTTTTTTTCTGGGTAGCAAAACGGAAATGACCGGAATGAGGGTGGTTACGCAAATGGGCTTAAGAAAAGGAACTTAGTTTCTACCTTATAGGGCTGAGAGTGCCAGCTAAACTCCAGTCGGGAGTGGTCGAGGGTTAAAACAGAAGAAAACTCTAGAAAATAGGTAAAATTTTGGACGCCACCCGTTTTATGGCCCTAAAGTAAGGTAGAACGTTAGCTAAAAAAAAAACATCTAAAACGGGAAACCTAAAGGATTTCACCCAATTTGGAAATCAAACTCTGTTGTAAATAATAAAGGGGCATTTTATTCAAGTTTGCCGAGATTCATTGTAAGTACTTGATTTAGATATTTTCAGTACCTATAGGTAATTAGTATTATCAAATCGGTATTATTCAAATCAATTTAAGTAAATTAGGTGGAATTGTTGAATACTCTCTAACTAAATAAAACAGAAACAAAAAGGTACCAACGCAACGTCCTTTGCATATATGCTTCGGCTAACACGGTTGAACTATCTATAAGGAAAATTAATAACTAATTACTTAATTAAGGTAAAATATATATAACTAATTACTTGATTTATTTGATTAAGATTCAAATATAGATGATTCATGTACTAGTGATTTGGCTTTTCAGGGTGTTTAGGTCGATTCCGCGTATGTACGAAGGGCTTTTCGAGCC
This sequence comes from Ceutorhynchus assimilis, assembly GCA_917834065.1. Lineage (NCBI taxonomy): Eukaryota > Metazoa > Arthropoda > Insecta > Coleoptera > Curculionidae > Ceutorhynchus > Ceutorhynchus assimilis. Next base: position 24,174,005 of record OU892284.1, on the reverse strand, counting down.
TGGGACGGTTATGATAAATTAGAACGAACCCACCTGGATATCCTGGAGTTGGTAGCGTCGGGTTATTTAGCTACGAGAGATATCAGGAAGGCGAGAAGGCGTGGGCTCACGCGTCGTGGAATTGTCGGCGTCGTGATTGCGTCACCGGACCAGAAGTTACGGGACATCGAATTCTCTCGAAATGGTATGCCAAACCAAACTTTGTCCAAACCATGGATTGGAAGTTTAGAGGGGGAATCAATAATGGAAGATAAAAACAACAGACAGGCCTAGAAAGAGAATTTGGAATGTATCGGGTACTAATTCAAACGAATATCCGTCATTATAGAAAATTCCAGAATAAAAATGCACACTTACCAGTGATTTCAGGCGGCCATTTTGTGTGTAAATCCAGTAAAAAAAAAGAACTCAAGGAATTTAAGTTTAAACCCGAAACTTTGAGTAAATCAGCAAAAAGAATTGCTCGGGGTGCTAAAATAGTGAAATTAGCCACCCACAATCAAAATTCGGAATAAATTCCAACGTAAATCGGCAAAACGCCTGAGAGTACCGTACCTCAAATAACGCACACTGCAAAGGAGGCTACAGTACTGACTGCTTGAGGAATGAACATCGTAGTATTCACCTTTTTTTTTTTTCTTTTCTGTAATACAATTAGTTAGGTACCCCAAAAGTGTTGATTTTGGCTTGACCGTACGGACTGGTATTTTTGGTTTATTTATAGGATGGACAAAATAATTTTAAATAGCATTTAAACATTTCATTAGAATTATAATATATTTCCTAAAGAAAATTAAATTAGATATTTTCTTGGCAAATAGACCCGTAACAACACCTCCCCTTCCTAGAGAGAAGTTTCAACGAAACTTGAAACAAAAAAAAAAAATAATCTCAGATTATCCTCATCTTAGATTACCGACTACAATTTATTTATTTTAATTAATACAACTTACAACTAAGTGGTATACAAACTACCAAACTAAAAGTCATCAATGGGAGAGTCCTGAGGGTGACTCTTAAGATCTTTTGCATGCCAGGTTCCGCATTTTCGGCCAGAAAGGTTGGAAAGCTCGTATGACCAAGGTGACAGAACTTTGGATACCAAAAATGGTCCAGAGAATTTTGGCGCAAGCTTCGATGTAAAATTATTTGCAGCACTGGAGATAACATGTTTTTTCCGCCAAACCTGCTGGTTCAATTGAAATCTCTCATCGCGATGTCTGAGATTATACCTGCAACGACTCCGGTCAAAACACTGTTTGAGACGCTTCTGTACGTCTACGAAAACTTTTTCCAAAACTCGTGCGCGTTCCACTGGATTGTACGTTTCTAAATCGTTATTCGAACTTGAGGTATTCGAGGAAGGAATGAACCTAGGTTCACGGCCAAACACAACAAAATTTGGGGTAAGACCAGTAACCTCGTGCTTTGCTGAACGCATCGCACAACCAGCCTTCGACAAAAAGGTGTCCCAGAGCTTATGATTATTCTCCACGTAGCCCGAGATAATAGTTTTTAGAACTCGATGAACTCGCTCAACCGGATTCGCTTGCGGATGATAATGGGCGGTAAAGCGGAGGGAAATACCGTAGCTATGAAGAACGTCTTGGAAGTGTTTACTGCGGAATTGGGGCCCGTTATCTGCAATCAATTTTTCAGGAATTCCATATATGAGGATGACGTGGTCCTCCAACCATCTCAAGATGCCCTTAGTGGTTGCAGAACGCAATGGGAAAAACAAGGGATATTTGCTAAAAACATCGTATACCGACAGGACATATGAATAACCGGAGTTAGATCGTGAAAGGGGACCGACAAGATCGATACTCACGACCTGCCAAGGCCTCGTAGCGGTTGGTTGCTGACTCAACATTTGCCCTGCGGACGCCTTTTGTAGGGGCTTGGTTTTAAGACAAACCTGGCAAAGATTGATGTACCTAGAAACATCCGATTTCATCTTCGGCCAATAATGTTGCTGGGCAATTCGGGACTGGGTCTTAAAGATACCCAGATGACCACAAGTAGGCGGATCGTGATGATCCCTAATAATAGCTGACCGCTGACCTCGAGGAATGACGCGCAACCAAGAATCACCACTATTCCCCAAAGCAGGATAAGGAAGTTTGGCACGCTTGAACAATTTTGCGCCATCCAACCGCCAATTCGGATATTTAGATGGCCGATTTCTGATATTGGTGATCATGCGCTCGTACCAAGGATCATTCGTGGGTGAAGAAGGAGAAACATTATCATTGGAAGACACCGCTGAATCCGTAATAGCCTGGATAACCGGTACCGAACGTGATAGGGTATCAGGCACGACATTATCTTTACCTTTACGGTGTATGATTTCGAAATCATACTGTTGTAGTCTCACTGCCCATCTGGCTATCCGACCCACAGGATCTTTGATTGAATTTAGCCATTTAAGACTATAATGATCGGTGATGACCGTAAAATGGGTGCCCTCTATATAGGGTCGCAACTTTTCAATCGCAAAAAGGACTGCCAGGCACTCTTTTTCAGTAGTGCTATATTTCCTTTCATTCTTGGTGAGGGACCGACTTAGATAACAAATAACATGTTCATGCTCAGACTGAACCTGAGTAAGAACGGCACCGACGCCGAAGTCGAAGGCGTCACTGAATGACGAACGGCCTATCAAAATCAGGGCATGACAGAATAGGGGCCATAATGAGGTGTTCCTTGACAGAATTGAATGCCTGATCACAACTGCTATCCCACATGAATTTCACATTTTTGCGAGTTAAAGAAGTCAAAGGCGCCACCAAAGACGAAAAATTGGGCACAAACCGGCGATACCATGAGGCAAGACCGATTACTCGACGAACCTCGCTGACACTTTTAGGTGATGGAATACCCATAATCGCTTCAATTTTCTCAGGATCAACTGATAATCCAGACGAGTTGACGACATACCCAAGATATTTTAGTTCGGACTTACAGAAGTGACACTTCTCAGGGTTCAGGCTCAACCCAGCTTTTGTAATCCGGCTGATAACTTCTTGGAGAATTTTAAGATGATCTCCGAAGGTTGGGGTGTAAATAATGACATCGTCTAGATAAACAAACACGAACTGTTCCAGATCGACACCAACGACCTGATCTATCAGTCTCTGCCAAACAGCAGGGGCATTAGTCAGTCCAAAAGGCATTCTTTTGAACTGGAAGAGGCCTCTAGAGGGAACAGTGAAGGCTGTTAAAGGTCTAGACTCTTCGGATACTGGTATCTGCCAATAAGCCGATTTAATATCCAATGTGCTAATATACCTAGCGTCCCGTAGTTTGTCCAAGGTAGCGGATACGAATGGGATCGGATAACTATCCTTAACCGTAACACGGTTCAAAACACGATAGTCCACGCAAAACCTCCAGCCGCCGCTACTTTTCCTGACCATTACTATAGGAGAAGACCACGGAGAATCCGAGGGTTCGATGATATCGTCTCTGAGCATTTGTTCCAGCTCGCTATTAACTTCCTTTTGAAGGGCACGTGAAAGAGGATAGTATCTTTGTTTTATAGGGTCGGAATTTGTTTTTATTTTCAGTTGAACTAAATTGGTACAACCCAATTTATTGCCCATTGACGAAAATATCTCGTGAACTAGAGAATCGAGTACTCCCTTTTGATCAAGAGTAAGAGATTCGGAAGGCTGTATGGCTGTAATTTGTGTCGCCTTAAGTTGATGATCTTGGAAAGACCACTCACCCGCATTGAGATCTGGAACAATGCCCATGCGGGTCCAGAAATCAACTCCCAATATAAGTGTGTGCGGCACAGATGGAACCACGAGAGCCTCAAGAAGAATAACACGATCCCTCAAAGTTATGGGTAAACGAACCACCCCAGCAATTGGGCAACTCTGTCCATTTGCCACGGTGCAATTTACAACTGAAGATGGTTGCAACTTACAAAGCTTTTTCAACAAATCCCACCCAGTAGAACCAAGAATAGTTTTAGACGCACCACTATCCAACAAGCCCAGCAGTTCCCTGCCGAAAATACTTACACTCAAAAAGGGTCGCTCATCACCCTTGACATGAGCAAGTATATAATTCAGGACAGCTGTGGTTTTGGCCATTTCTAGCGATTTTATGGGGCAAGAAAAGCGGCCTAATTTCTTGCCGGCGGCAAGTTTTTTTGAGCAATCCGGGCAAGATTTGGTGGTAACCTGCTTTTTCCCACATCTATAGCAAAAAATTATTTTGGGCTGCGTGCAATGGCGAAATCCATGACCTATTCCGTCACAGTTCCAACAAGCTAAAGGCTTTGAAGAATTAATAGCATCAACAGAGGTCTCAGGATGCATCTCAAAAGAAGATTCGGGCGTTGAAAATTCAGAATCTACATCCAAAATAGCAGCATGGTAAATCGGTTTCCTATAAGCCAATTCAGGCTCCAATAGTTGTCGAATATTAGTAGGGGGTGGTACAAAACGTTGAACACGGGATTCTGTCTCCTCCACTGCCCTACTCAATTGGGTCAACTCCTGAATGCTAGAAATAGGGTGTGTGGCGAGCCGACTTTGAATATATGGCAATAAATTTCGTCGCATGATATTGAGTTTCGTTCCCTCAGAGGGCATTTCAGGAAGCTTACGAAACAAATTTTCCATCGCCACAATATAATTCAGAACACGCTCTTGCGCACCTTGGGTTCTTCGGCGAATTTCGTCCCACAAGGCATACTCATAGTCGTATGGCTGAAAAGACTTACGCAACTGAACCACCAAGTCATCCCAACCAGAAAACACACCAATCCTATACCACAACAACGCATCGCCAGTGAACAATTCTGGACATGAACGAAGAAGTTGTTCCTTGGGTACACCTCTGGAAAGTCTGAGTTCCTCTACCCGCTCTAAAAAATCATTCACACTAGTCTGGCCATTGTACTTTAAGTTCCAGCGACTTACGTCAACATGGGAACTGTGAGACCAACCTCGTTGCAGAGGGGAAAACTGCAACTCACGAAATCGATTCGCTAGATCGGCCAATGGTACAGAGTCAGAAAGATTGGCTCTATGCGAATCACCCTGTGAACTGGGAGTCTGTCGAACCCGCGATGATGCTGGCTCGTGAACATGATCGGTGCCTCGTAAAATACCACCTGAATTTGAAGCTTGCCCAGGCCCACCATGATATATTTGAGGCTGCGAAAATTCAGATAGACCTGGAATGCCCTGTCGCATGGAGGTATTGGTCGAGGACTGAAATCGGCGATCCCTTGGAAGAACAAAAGCCTCATAAGTAGGACGATTGGTAGAAAAATTATAGGACGGAATGGGACCCTTTTGTGACAAGAAAGGCTGTTCAGTGCCTCGTATTAACGGATCTGAAAATTGAACTGAAGTTCGAACATTAGGTTGGGTGGATGGTGTACAATATCGATGCGGAGGAAGCTGATCACGCTGGAATTGGTCTCGCGATAATTGATTAGGACGGAAGGAAAATGCTCCACCTGGAACATCAGCAGTCTCAACAACCTCCTCGTCCGTCCCGGGTACGCTTTCATTGTCACCGTCTTGACTAGCGTTACTATTGACTTCATTCAAATTTTGATCACCGGCCTCCCCATCAAGGACTATTAGATCATGGGAAACCGCTATGTCGGTGCCAAGATTAGGTTTGGAGGAAGCTCCAGATGAGTGGACCTCGTCACCCAAGCCTGATGGCTGATCAACAACCGAACCAATATTTGGGGTAGCAACAGCCTGTGAAGCCAAGTTAAGCTGACCAATTAACCTTGCGCATTGTTGCAACAGGTTATCCTTTAAAACTTGATCCAATTCGGTTGTGGCATGAACCCTTTGTACCCGAAAAGATACGTGCATTAAGAGTGTATTTAATTTCCGAACATCGCCATCACCACTTTGAGTCCAAATGTCCCGCTGAATTGCAATCAATTTACTCCTGCATAAGCAGAGTTCGCTATCTGCATCATAAGCTGAATAAGAGGGAGTAGGAATTTTATTTTCCCTTTCTAGTCGCAATGCTTCACGCAATGCAGCGCGCTTTCGCGCAAAAGTTCCCGACAAAGGAAGGCCACGAATAAAAAGTTCATATTTTAGTTCCTCACTTCCCAAATAATTGACATCCATTTTAGTAGCTTATATAAATAAATTTAAAAGAAAATATTGAAGTATTATTACTTAAATTACCAAATAAACTAAAGCGAGGGGGAAAAACAATTATTTCGTTGTGTTTGAAAAACAGCAACCTGCCCCCAACAACGCAAAGAAAAAAAAAGAAAAAAAAATAATAATAATTATGCCTACGTAACCCGACCAATAATTTGGTAGTAAATCAACCAAAAGAACATATCTTATGAGCCCAGAGGTCAAATTAAATGACCTGAGAAATTACTAGCTAAAATGTAACCTATAAAAAATACAATCCAAATAGGTAATATTATTAATTAGATATGACTGCAATAAAAAAAAATTTAATACATCAACCTACCCTGCTGTATTGTATCGCCAATAATAATAAAGAATTTTACTCATTAAAACGAATAAATTAAATGATTACCTTAAGTCGCTTATCAAGTCAACAATAAACGTAAACCACTTTTTGAACAAACAATTTTTGGCACACCACTACCAACCAGTGATAAAAAATAGGATCTATCAAGGCCAATTTTTAATTTATGTAGGTATCTCCATATCGCTCAACCATACCACAATAAAAATCCACTTTTTGTAATTTGTAATTATTTTCGGTTACCAAAATAAGCTTGTTTGGAAAAAAAAAATACATACCTATACCTGTACCTAATGAAAATTTTCCTAAACCTAAAAATATACAACCTATCAAAGAAAAACAAAAATTTAAAAAAAAAATTGAAAAAAATACGCGAGAATCCATTTATTTAACATTTCAAAACCAGTCGGTACCATACACTGCCAAAATCACCCTTTAAATGTGTACTTGATATCAAATATATATATATATTTTTTTCTCTTTTTCTTCCTTTACTAATGTAGGACAGAAAAAAAAAATACGGAAAATCGAAAATGCACGATGGGCGCCAAATTTGCTACATTTTTTTTTCTGGGTAGCAAAACGGAAATGACCGGAATGAGGGTGGTTACGCAAATGGGCTTAAGAAAAGGAACTTAGTTTCTACCTTATAGGGCTGAGAGTGCCAGCTAAACTCCAGTCGGGAGTGGTCGAGGGTTAAAACAGAAGAAAACTCTAGAAAATAGGTAAAATTTTGGACGCCACCCGTTTTATGGCCCTAAAGTAAGGTAGAACGTTAGCTGAAAAAAAACATCTAAAACGGGAAACCTAAAGGATTTCACCCAATTTGGAAATCAAACTCTGTTGTAAATAATAAAGGGGCATTTTATTCAAGTTTGCCGAGATTCATTGTAAGTACTTGATTTAGATATTTTCAGTACCTATAGGTAATTAGTATTATCAAATCGGTATTATTCAAATCAATTTAAGTAAATTAGGTGGAATTGTTGAATACTCTCTAACTAAATAAAACAGAAACAAAAAGGTACCAACGCAACGTCCTTTGCATATATGCTTCGGCTAACACGGTTGAACTATCTATAAGGAAAATTAATAACTAATTACTTAATTAAGGTAAAATATATATAACTAATTACTTGATTTATTTGATTAAGATTCAAATATAGATGATTCATGTACTAGTGATTTGGCTTTTCAGGGTGTTTAGGTCGATTCCGCGTATGTACGAAGGGCTTTTCGAGCCTGGGACGGTTATGATAAATTAGAACGAACCCACCTGGATATCCTGGAGTTGGTAGCGTCGGGTTATTCAGCTACGAGAGATATCAGGAAGGCGAGAAGGCGTGGGCTCACGCGTCGTGGAATTGTCGGCGTCGTGATTGCGTCACCGGACCAGAAGTTACGGGACATCGAATTCTCTCGAAATGGTATGCCAAACCAAACTTTGTCCAAACCATGGATTGGAAGTTTAGAAGGGGAATCAATAATGGAAGATAAAAACAACAGACAGGCCTAGAAAGAGAATTTGGAATGTATCGGGTACTAATTCAAACGAATATCCGTCATTATAGAAAATTCCAGAATAAAAATGCACACTTACCAGTGATTTCAGGCGGCCATTTTGTGTGTAAATCCAGTAAAAAAAAAGAACTCAAGGAATTTAAGTTTTAAACCCGAAACTTTGAGTAAATCAGCAAAAAGAATTGCTCGGGGTGCTAAAATAGTGAAATTAGCCACCCACAATCAAAATTCGGAATAAATTCCAACGTAAATCGGCAAAACGCCTGAGAGTACCGTACCTCAAATAACGCACACTGCAAAGGAGGCTACAGTACTGACTGCTTGAGGAATGAACATCGTAGTATTCACCTTTTTTTTTTCTTTTCTGTAATACAATTAGTTAGGTACCCCAAAAGTGTTGATTTTGGCTTGACCGTACGGACTGGTATTTTTGGTTTATTTATAGGATGGACAAAATAATTTTAAATAGCATTTAAACATTTCATTAGAATTATAATATATTTCCTAAAGAAAATTAAATTAGATATTTTCTTGGCAAAAAGACCCGTAACATCTTGTAAAAAAAGTTCTCTATAAACCCGATAAGGGCGCTTAATAGGACCAAATGTAGACCGACTATGGCATCTTTCCAGGTGGTTAAGGACGATTTGACGCCCTGGAACCACGTCGCAGCAAAACCATCAAACAGGCAGACGTTTAAGAGCATTGTCATTTTGTACTAGTCTACAGTCTTTATACATTTCCACTGCATCGATGAATGCGTTAACATCAGCATTTGAAGAACCATCAAACCTTGAGTTACATTTTGCTAAGTTTCCAGTAGGAACTGGAGCTTGATAAGCAGCCTGTTGCTGAGAGGCTACAGTTAAGCGCGACATAAGCTGTTGAAACTGTTCGTCTGTTAACGTGACAGAACTCATATTGCTATTTAGGTTACAAATTCTACGAGAACGAAGCTCGTGAGGGCTTCTAGATGTGGATGATGTCGATGAAATATCTGGTTCTTCTGAATCATCAAAATGATAATTATTGACTTTTTGAAAAATTCCGCGCGACTTGTTCAGGAATAAGTTTAGTGATTACCGAAAAAAAAAATCCGCTCGGGCATTATGAGAGAAATAAATGTGCTGCCGATTGTCGAAAACTGTCACCAAATATTTGGCCCCGTTTAGAAATTACATTGAATGCAAGAAAGGGGTAGTTTTCGATGCAATTTACAACTTTCTAGTACATTAGGCGAGACCGTGTTGACCGTGCTCGCTTAATTTTCAAGCCAAAAATTTGAACAAAAAAGCATTGGAGAGTGCATTTCATAAGCAATAATGTGGTATTTGAATAATTAAAATCGGATTATGCATTCGGCCGCTGCTGCACCAAATGCGCGCAAACAGGCGAAATGCTGATTCAGTGACCTTGAACAAAAACATGCTACTATTCAAGACGCTGCAGAAAAAAAAAACTATAGAGGATAAAGGGGTGCTGTCACTGCTGTCGTGGAGTTTTTTATAGCAAAAAACTTCAGCTACAACAATAATCTGAAACTTTTTGTTATTGGACCATCCCTTTGAGCAGCGTTCTCCATAAACCGCAAATTATCCCTAAAACCACCCCTAACTAAAAACCCTATAGAAGTATAGGGTCGCGAACTTAATATGTTATTTAGCACATGAAAATGGACCGATTCCTCCAAAAAATTGTTAACTTCTAATTATGTTGAAGTAAACTTCCTTCATTGCTTGGCCTATAGATGATCTGTAGTACTAGTGTGTTATGTTGAAAATAAGTCCCGCGAGAAAAATTTCTCGAGTGACTTAGAAAACATAAAACACGAGAGGCATACAATATTTTATCCAACAACTCAGAAATCATAACACACGAGCAGCATACAAGAACTGGAAAAAAAGCAGGATTCATATTTTTTTTTTCCTGACGTTAAGCGTTGACATTATGAGAGAGTGAGTCATAAACCATAACCAGCTAGTGGATTATGGTTTATAAGACACTAGTGTGCTATTTAATTGATAGTTTACCTGTCTAAATTGGCACAAATAATGACTCTTATAACTAGCAGGTAGCAGGTGTTGGATAAAATAATAAACCACTGCAAAACGGATTTCGAAAGGGGTTTGCATATTTCTGATAACGTGTGTGAGGGAGCTACTAATAAGAAGGTATAGCCAGGGGTTGCTATTGCCACTTAAATTTTTTCACGAGGATAGTTTCAGCCTCAGCGTAACACTACATAAATAGAAAGGGCAAGTCATTCATAAAATCGTTTGGTTTCTGCGGCCAACAATCCTAAACGACAATAGTGGATTAATGAATGAACTACATGAAGTGGGGATAAGGTTGCAGACAATGCAAGCCAGTTACAAACAAAACCCGTTTGACATTTCTTACTATGAATACTAGAGCGCATTCGCGATTATGGTCGGGCTTGCTCTAGAAACATTTGCATCCTTCTTTATCTGGTTATCTTAACAAAGATAAAATGATTCAGGTGGGCGTTCCAAGCTCCTAGATTTTAGGCAGTGTTGCCATTTTCAGCTAGCAAAAATTCTTATTCAAATTTTATAGTGATAATAGATTATTATTTTATATAATAATTATTCTTATTCAATTTTGGAAAGCACCGCGATATTTTATGTTATAATTGTATATACATATACCTATCTAGGTTTTTATATTTTCGATATATTTTTTTCAATTTCTAATTCCATTTTCCCTGCAACTTTGGACAATTTATAATTATGGCACATCTGCAGTAAGTGTCCGCAAGTGATCTTAAAATGGGAGTCAATGTTTGGGGCATTTTTTAATCATAATAAACATATCTATTTCATGTATTAATCTGAGGTTTCAGCCTTCTTCCACTAGCATAGATGGATTCAAACAGCAATTAAGATAAAAAAAAATCTCCTGTATAATATATTTATTTTCAGAAACTTAGATCAAAATGTTCACTTGCCGGTCTATAGTTGGCCCAAGGAGAAAATTGAGAAATAATGACTAGATACGTCGCTATAGTAAACTGGAATTAGAAGTAAGCTATACATTCGAATTTAACTGCCAAACAATTGAAAGACAAGCGATTAAAAGCTCCTAGATTTATTAGCTACTATAAACGGCAGATTAATCCGCATAAATTACATTGAAAGCGCCATCACTTCTTAGAAAAACAAAACCAATCTCAATTTGTCATTAAACAATAATGTTTCTCAATTAAAATCCAGCCTAAAGGGCTAACAGCCAACTGTAAATATATAGGTAACAAATTCACCCATATTCAATCAATTATAGACCGTCAATAAATCATCAAATAGGCGAATTCGACCGGTTTTTAAAAATAAAAGCGAAACTGGGTAGCCGGAAGAAGCGGCTCTGTGAAGCATTTAATTAAGGTATTCAGCATTCGCATGGGCCAAAAATAACCATAATCAGATCCAGTGACCGGGGATAGTAAATAAACCGTAGTTTTATGGACGGTAACAGGAGAAATCGCGCAAGTGGATTCAATTTTCATGAAAATTTGAAACCTAGCAAAATTCATCTATTGTGAATAAAAATATTGTATATACACTTTAAAATTTTCGCTGCACATGACTAGAGGATAATTTAGGCGTAGGGATGAGCAGAACCTTAAGTTAGATGAAAATCTGCCTAATAATATTTGGCTTGATCACCGAAATATTGTGGAAATACGAAATTCTTAAACAATCCACGAACTGCACACTAATTTCACCTCAATTATGGTATTAGGGTGCCATATTCTAAGATGGGTACAACAAGACTGTCAAACAGAGATAATGTCAATACTAATATATTTAGTGTTTTTTTTAATGAAACTCGATACTTTTTGAGCACTAGAAATTTTGACAAAATTTGTCCTGAGACAAAGCAGGATGAAAAATAATTCCCATTTTTTCCTCAGATACTCTTTCAAATTGAGGTACATCCATGTCTCCCAGGCTATTCAAAATCGCACCATCGACACTTTATTAGAAGCTTTTTTCAGATCTGTGTACCCAACATCAACCTGAGATTTTTTATTTAATGCTTCATGAATGAACTGTGACTAGGTGGCGATATTTGTGAACGCAGACCTCTTTGATAAAAACAGCATAATTCGGGAAAGGTATGACAATAAGCGCATTCTCATTTCTAATCATGTCAATTGATTATTCAACATTGAAGCGATTAACAAGGAATCATCACAAAAGTTAAGACAATTAAATGACGTTTTCTCCAAGCATTTGTACGCTTTAAAGCAGCTAGAGTCGCTACTGCTGATGTATTGACTGAAAATGCACTAGTCCTGATCAAAGAAGATAATTTACCAACAATGAAATGGAAACTCGGACGGGTTATAGAGGTGACTTATGGAGCTGATGGTGTGGCCCGAGTATTTAAAATAATGACTGCAAATGGCATCATATCTTTCGAAAAAATGTGCCCTTTGTCCGAAGCAACTGATTTTGATTAACTCACAATCTCGCTCACAACATTCATATGTAAGTACATAAGTTTTAGTGATATTATTATTACCGTTCATACATAACTCATTTAAGTCGAATTTTATTGGCTAGAAAAGGATTATACTCCGCCCTAGGCAGGAACGTCTTAGGTTGTTTTCTCTGAATATATTTCCGAACAAATTCTTCAGCAGAATCTGTTGAACTCGATATTTAGTAAAAAAGTTTTTTCCGGGCTATAATGCCGTAGTCCATTAGTATTTCTACCTAACGTTTCGTCTACTGCTGCGCTAGACATCTTCAGAGGCGGTGTGGTAGAGGACGAAGTGTTCTCTTCCGTGTTTCTCCGATGACTGAATTCGACGTTGTTGGGCCTGCGGTATTTATATCCAGGGTTGTGGGCGTGACTTGTATTGGGCTATTTTCCTTGTCTCGTTCTCGGAAAGGAAGGATCTTTGTTTTTCGGAGAACTGGCAACCAGCTTTTGTTGAGGTCCATGTCCTTTTCTTTTCTATTAAAGTTGTTGTGGTGTTTCTGTATCTCTGTGGCTTCTCTGTGGAGTCTGGTGTAAAAATGTTTGGTTCTTTCCAATTGTTTAATTAGAACAATTCAACAGTGATTAACCTTCGCCGGCGTAATTTGACCGACTTCGTATATTTATATTTTATTCAATATCACGGTCAGCTTGCTATATGAGATTTTAGTTAGTCACAATGTTTGGGTAATATAAAAATATCCAAACATTGTAAGTTGCATTCCAGCATGCATTTAAATAATTACGGTCACCGTGTTTTATAATTTTGCAGTTTTTGTCACGATTAGTTTATCAAAATTCAATATAAAAAGGGATGTAAGATTCGAAATAAATCAGTATTCATCTGGCTTCAAAAGGTGTTTTACTCAAATCGTTTTCTGTGCCCAAGCCTTCTTGGCCATCGCAGAGAGTGAGGCTGCTATTTGACAGAAACCGATACAATCGTCCCGCTGCTCAACCAAGCCGAGTTGGGCAAGCGTAATCTGCGAGCACAGCTTGCACACCAATGCTTGAGTCTGGTCGAAATGAATGACATGGTTTGTTTGCGTAAGCACGTGTTCGGCGATTGCTGATCTATCTATTTGTCCCTGCTTTTGTGCTCCTTGACCCTGGTGTTGATAGAGCGTTTCGTAGTTCCTACATTCAGACAGATCCACAAGAGCAGGGAATTCTATAGACGCCAGCCGTTTCAAGAGGTGCCCTAGGATCCTTGGCTGATCTTAGACTTTGCTGAATTGTTCTTGTGGGCTTGTAGATAGGCTTAATGATGTGTCTTTCTAGCGTTCGTCCTATGCGATCTGTGACATTTTTGATATAGGGAAGAAAGGCTCTCCCTGCCACCTGTGCTGGTTCCTTGTTATTCGTGCGCTGTTGCCTCGGACTTATGGCTCTATTTATCTCCTGCTTGGTGCACCCAGAAGCAGTGGGATTGCGCTCAATCCCACTGCTTCTATATTGCGAACATAGAGAAACAGACCTAAAAGAGAGTAGCGAATTAAACGAGAGCGATCGGTTCCGCATCCTGTAGCGCCTCCGTGAGCTACAGGATGAACTAAACTTGTGGGACGCATGGCGGGAAATTTAAATTGGTACTGAAGATTATTCGGTTTTAATGGAAATTTTTAGGGGAAAAAAAAAACAATAACTAATTTTTTATCAAGCTAGTTTATTATATTATTATTAGCGGCATTTTTCAAGCAATAATGAAATAAATAATAACTCTTAAAATATAAATAATATAAACAAAATCTGAATTCTTCAAGTAGTAATGAAATTAATAATAAATAACTCTAGAAACTAGAAAATGAAAACATTGAACTATCCTCAGTCTAACAATAATAAAAATGAAACGAGTAATAAGTATAATGTAATTATTTATGCAATATAAAAAAATACAACACTGACCTGACACACATTATGAGAGCTCTCGGAAGCCCTTTATTTACATTTCTTATATTACAATTGTTGAATTGATCATTAATGGATAAATAGAAAATTATTTTTTTCAATATTTTTTCTAGAAGTGAACTGAGGTTATGTTTATCTACATAAACAACAGCATGCGTCAGTTAATATGGAAATATCTACTGTTCTGTTTCCTTGTTCTTCTTCTGTAGTGCTTCAATGTTGCTAGAATGAGACGGAAACGAGCACGTAGGTTGAATCCCGACCCGATAAATAAAATGACATTTTTGCGACGTCTGCGTTGCGCTACAGGCATATAGGAATGTGGTGCCGATCTCTCTCATTTAATTCGCTACTCTCTTTTTGGGCTGTTTCTCTATGATTGCGAAAAACCAATCAACTCGTCCGAGCACTACCGTTGGATCCGGAAAACATAAGGAAACTCATCAAATCTGAGGCCCTACCACCTAGAATATATGGGCTTCCTCAGATTCATAAAACAGGCAACCCACTCAGGCCCATTGTAAGTGCAATAGATTCGCCCACATACAGCATAGCCAAATACCTCACCACCCTCCTTCAGCCACGGATTGGCCAATCCAACTTTTATGTTAAAGACTCAACTCATTTCAACGAAAAGATCAGTGACATCACTCTACTACCAAACGACATTCTGGTTAGTTTTGATGTCGTCTCATTGTTTACTAAGGTACCGATTCATCAGGCCTTAGAGTATCTGAAAGATGTTTTTCCGGAGGAAATCAACAACTTATTTCACCACTGTCTGACGACTACGTACTTTCAATGGCAAAATGAATTCTTTGAGCAGACAGATGGAGTCACAATGGGAAGTCCACTCAGCCCGGTTATCGCAAACTTCTACATGGAACACTTCGAACAAATGGCACTGCGAACGGCCACAAAGAAACCTTCTTGTTGGTTTCGTTATGTAGATGACACATTTGTTGTTTGGAACCATGGAGAGGCAGAGCTTGAAAACTTCCTTAATCATCTAAACTCAATAGAGCCCAGGATACAGTTTACGATGGAAGTTGAGAAGGACAACAAAATTGCATTCCTCGACGTCCTCTTAGAAAGATTACCCTCAGGTAAACTGGGACACAGAGTATGTAGGAAGCCGACGCATACGGACAGATAGCTCAACAAGGAATCCAATCACCATCCTAGGCAAAAGAGAGAAGTCATTAGAACTCTATCTGACAGGGCAATCCGGATTTGTGAACCCAGACACCTACATGACGAGATGCAACACCTAAAATCAGCACTTGAAGGAAATGGGTACACCAAGCAGGAGATAAATAGAGCCATAAGACCGAAGCAACAGCGCACGAATAACAAGGAACCAGCACAGGTGGCAGGGAGAGCCTTTCTTCCCTATATCAAAAATGTCACAGATCGCATAGGACGAACGCTAGAAAGATACAACATTAAGCCTATCTACAAGCCCACAAGAAAAATTCAGCAAAGTCTAAGATCAGCCAAGGATCCTAGGGCACCTCTTGAAACGGCTGGCGTCTATAAAGTCCCTGCTCTTGTGGATCTGTCTGAATGTACTGAATGTAGGAACTACGAAACGCTCTATCAACACCAGGGTCAAAGAGCACAAAAGAAACTGTCAGCAGGGACAAATAGATAGATCAGCAATCGCCGAACACGTGCTTACGCAAACAAACCATGTCATTCATTTCGACCAGACTCAAGCATTGGATAGAACCAAACATTTTTACACCAGACTCCACAGAGAAGCCATAGAGATACAGAAACACCACAACAACTTCAACAGAAAAGAAGAGGGTATGGACCTTCAACAAAAGCTGGTTGCCAGTTCTCCGAAAAACAAAGATCCTTCCTTTCCGACAACGAGACAAGGAAAATAGCCCAATACAAGCCACGCCCACAACCCTGGATATAAATAACGCAGGCCCAACAACGTCGAATTCAGTCATCGGAGAAACACGGAAGAGAACACTTCGTCCTCTACCACACCGCCTCTGAAGATGTCTACCGCAGCAGTAGACCAAACGTTATGTAGAAATACTAATGGATCACGGCATTATAGCCCGGAAAAAACTTTTTTACTAGATTTGACCGGCCGTGAAAGCCTTTGTTCTTTATTAGAACTTGATATTGTTTTAATCTAAATTGCTCACTAATTAACAATAGTTCACCAAGCACTATTTAAATAATTGTGAAATACTAGGAAATACGACATTAAACTTATTGACTCATATGATAACCTGACAATAATAAATGTCATTAGTTGTAATTAATATTTTTGCAGTACTTTTCTGAATTTTTAAGCTCCACCTGTTTGTTTACCTTTACTATCTCGTTTTGTGGACTACAACGATAGGCCTGTTTGGCAATACCAGGATTTTTCAGCACTACGTCAATAGCAGCCATGGAGCTGCTCCTAGGAATTCTGCCTTCATATATCTATTTGGAAAGGAAGGCCCTAAAAACAACTTCTTGATAATTCAATTTCTTGGCTTTAAACCTGATAAAATTGGTTCACATAGGATAAGGCTGTAGTAAAGAACGGACCTGGACACTCCTTCGTTGGCTGGAAATATATGAAGGCCAGACGATCCATTGGGAAAATTTTTACAAATGATCGTGAAGCTTTTGGGTTTAAGGGAAGCTGAAACATAATTATTCTGAGCGAATGTTGTATACCAAACCTGTCAAACAAACTGAAGAAGAAATGTTTACAGAAATGTCAGAATTGATAATCTTGTGAATATTGAAAATGGCAATAGCAGTGGATCTCTGAGCAGTGGAAAAGAAATTCTAATTATTACTCAATTTTAAGACATTGTTCAACGTCGGATTCCTTGAACCCCTTTCTGGGCCTAACGTAAATGTATAAAGATCTAGAGCTCTAAACTGTCCCATGAAGGTATGTTTGAAGAAAAACTCAAACTAGCTAGCAAAGATTAATAATGTGCTATTTCAAACCTGTGGACTAATCTTCATAGAACGAGTCGATATCCATTATTCTTCTGGCTCTACGCTCCATAATGTCTTTATTTCAAGCGCCTATCAAGATAGATTTTCACTTGATCCTATCTCACAAACTAAAACAAAAAGATGTCAGTAATACCCCTGCTCATTATTGGCTGATGGTTATGACAGTAAATAATGCGGTCCGTGCGTTCTTTGCCAACTATAAACGGTCGTAATAAATTGTTGAAAAACATACCTTGGGCATTACTTTGCCTACGTCAAAACAATAGGCTGTTCTTTCGAATTGTTTTTGAACAAAACAAAAAACTTTTGCTCGATATTTATCCGAAGTTCTTACCCTACGAAGAGTCATGGAGTAGATCATATCTTTGTTAAAAGCATTTGTGGCTCATTAAACAATAGGATGTTTTATTGATGAGGTTTGTTCCAATAAGAATTTTTGAATCTTTTAGCAAAAAGACGATTAGATAACGGAGTTAGCAACGAGACTAATCGATTAGAGGTATGTAAACCTATACGGTGCGTGGGCTTACATAAAATGAATAAAACACATTCCTATATTATCGATTCTATCAGTAGCTCAGATATACAAGTAACGCTATCGAATTTAAGATTAGACTGATTAGGCATACCTACTGCCGGGTGTTCAGGAAGTCTTTTGCTATACGAGACGTTGATAGCCTTTTGGTTGCTACAAGCTTTGGATAAAATTTTCAACTTTTATCTTTGAAATTTTTCAATAGGTAAATAGTTTTCGAGATAAAATTGCTCCGGACGTTTAGATTTTTTCTCAACTGGCTTCTAGTTCTTCTCATCTATATTGATGATGAATATCTAAAATTATATTCGGTAAAAGAAATCCAATATCACATTGTATTATACCACAGTATAAGATTAGCAACTTTTCACACAAAAGATTCGATCTCGGCTTTTAAGTCCATGAGAATTCAAAAAAAAAAACAAGAAATGTTTGACACCTGCAATAAAGAAGAAAAGAAATATTGTATATTGATATATCAAGTAAAGGAAATCAATTGCAAAATAGGTACATACTTACATTAAAATCAATCAAAATCCAGGTTAATACCGAATGGAATTCACGAAATCCCCATTTGCCGACTGATTAAGTTGTAAACGGCACAAGCTCAAATAGATTCTAATGGCGATATAATAAATTTTATATGATTTTCGTTCACCTACTTTACTGTTACAATTAATCGACGAAAAATTGATTTAAATGCTGATAGGACTTGGAAATTAGTGTTAAATTAATTGGAATTATAATTTGATTAAATCTGTTATTGAAATTCCAACGACTTGGAGACATATCTCGTGTTTATGAGGAAATTAATGATGTGTGGGACATGAATGACATTTTAATATTAGATGCTAATATGTATGTTAGTACAGTACAACCTGTTCAATATGAACTACATTATAAAGCATGAAATAGACCCGTTGCTTTTAATGAAATATTTAAAACTTCAAAAATATACAGGGTGACTCAGAGTAAAGTTCCCTTTTCGAACGCGCCCTGTACATCTAACTTAATATTTGTGGAGAGGTAAGCGCTGGCAATATGCGGCAACTGCGTGCGGAATATCAGTAAACATGGAGCAGTGGTCGAACGAGCAACGCGCGTTTATCGTTGAGGCGTTTTTTAAATCGAATGATTCTTATGTCGCGGCACGGCGACGTTTTTGTAACCGTAACCATATCCGGCGTATACGTGACGCTACGTCAAAAAATGTATTGAAATCGTGGGTTCAAAGATTCAAAGTGGTCAGTGGCAATTGGCAAATCAGAAGCATCCCGCCATATTTTCGAATTGAGCGCCTCGGATTTTCAGTCATAGCATGTCGCACAATCCCAATGTTCTCTGGATGGACTTCTGTTGGCCGGGACAATTCGGATTTGCCATTGGACCACTTTGTCTAAATCTTTGAACCCATAATTTCAATAAATTTTTTGACGGAGTATCACGTATACGCCGAATATTGTAACAGTTACAAAAACGTCGCCGAGCCGCGACATAGAAATCGTTTGATTTAAAAAACGCCTCGACACTAAGCGTGCGTTGCTTGTTCGACCACTGCTCCATGTTTACTGATAATCCGCACGCAGTCGCCGTAAATTGCCAGCGCTAACCCCTCCACAAATATTAAGTTGGATTTACAGGACGCGTTCGAAAAGGGAAATTTACTCTGAGTCACCCTCTATTTTTATTGAAAATATTGCAAATTGGATTCTGCATACTTATTTGGTTTGAGATGGAATTTCCTTTAGAAACCAAAAATGAAATCCCAATAATCAGAAGAACAAGAGGAATTTGAAGGCGGCTATAAGAAAAGATAAGTTAATTAACTCAATTATCTTGAACTAAAGCTTTCCTAGAATATAGAATTCAACTAAGTTATTTTTAAAGCACTCGAAGATAAGATTGAGTATTGAGACTAATTAATTCGATTTTCAAATCCAATTTTGGCAGTCTCCAAAATCAAAACAGAGTCTTCTCAGCATATTCCTTGTTGAAATGAGGTATAGAAAACAATAAAGGAATATGCCGTACGTGCAGTTATGTCTGATGCGGAAACATTATTTCCAATATAACATAGCTGATAGCTATTTTTTTAATAGCATGACATATACGAGCGCTCATCTATTTGTTTTCAAACGGGGCCCCCTATTAGACAATGCAAATAAGCTGCCTTTTGGTCTTTGATAATCTCCCGACATGTATATGTTTTTCTCATTTCTTCACTTTAGCTCTCGGCTTGAACGGTCCAGAACAAAAATTGTATAGATTTTTTTAGAAGAAAAAAAGATTGAAGTGATTGGCTTACGTCTTCCGAATGACTTAAAATGTTTACCACAGGAATTCCCAAATTAATCCTAAGAAAAGTTCAAATTCTCCATAATCTCAGTCAATTTAATCTTCAACTTTCTGCAGTACAGTATCGACCGCGCATTTAAACAATATAATATGCTCCAGTCTCGTTTTTTAATCTCATATTGTTGCAGATAAGGCCGCGGTCAAGTATAAAATGTTAGATTCAGAGTGAATAAAACCGGAGAGAACACGGTACATTAGTACCCATTTCGCGGACTTTATTACGGGTACGAGTAAGAAAAGTACGATCATACGTTTATGCCATATTTTATTGCGTATGAAGTGCTCTAAATAGATCAAGATACGCTCGCCGTAAAGGAGTCGCTTTTTAGTACCGTTGTTTTGCTTTTGGTGCTGCCTGAGCTTTCGATGATAAGGATTAGGCCCTGTAGCATTTCGATTATTTTCCACATAGTAGTACCGTTTCGATATTGATACGAGAACAATTAATTGTGCTAAATAACCATTACTCGAGACCTGGCAATAGATAACTAAAATGTGGTTTTGATATTCGGACTTTAAAGCAGATTCAACAATAATTATAATTAATTATGCAGAATAAAGATATATTTTTTTAGTAAAGTGGAAAGCTTTGATTAAATTTGACCCCTACTAGCTCAAATCCGAGACAAAAGTGCGACCTAACGCCTAAGAAGAAGAAACATAACCTTGTATGCCGAAGCTTTTAAATCTGACCTTTTCTCCTAGCTGGCTCTTCATTATCCCGTAGGTTTCTATACTTCCATTAATTTCCATGCTGATGTTTGCAGAGCGGTCTGGTTCCAGTTTTATTTTTTCCCTCTTGACATTGGACCTCATCTCTCCATCTCGTCTTAGAACATTGAATGAATGAATGAATGAAATAGTGGGCGGCCGCAATTGTAGTGCACATATGTCTCCTGTGGTGGACCCGTCATGCCCCACTGAGTTCTACCAGAGTCCTATGTCCTTAGAAAAGCCAATCAGGCACCCTGGCTTCATCCTTTTGAAGTCATCGGGCAAGCAATACAACTGGCCCAGGTGCTTGAACATCGCGCGCGTGAGTGCTAGGCACTCACCAATGACGTGGTCTGCCGTTTCCTCCTCGTCCATGCACCAGCGGCATTCCGGGTCGCATTTTTCCGTTTTCTATACAGCCAGCGCGATTGATCCATTGATCGCTCTCACCTGCTAGGAAACGGAATGCTAAATTTAGCACTCCGTTTCCTAGCAGGTATGCGCGAGTCTGTGCAGTCTGCATGCACGACTCCCTGCGCCGTCACTGTTCTTGTGTTGTAGGCAAAATGCGTTCTTCTGTTCTATATTTAGAGCTACTTTGACGGCATTGTTTTATTTGTTTTTGTCTATGTAATGCGTAGTCAGTGAAGACCAGAAAGGTAGTTGGTATTTGATTTGTGCTATATTTGAAAAGGTGATAAAAATGAATCTTGAACAGATGAAAAATGCGTTGGTGTACCTAAATTATAAAGTAATATCTAATAAAACAAATAACTCAGAAGTGACTTTCAGAACCTGCTTTATTCGAAATGATGACGAGACATTGGACGATATTTGTACGAGGTGGATCAAAACATTTTCGGAATTAATGTCTACGGACTGGATAGTAGGAAAAACCTACATTAAGTTAAAGCAGTTAGAATATAGGAAAGATAATATTTGCCAACACAGTGAAATATATTGAATAAGTTCAAATCAATGGCGTCAAACCAATAATAATTATAAATAGAACGCGGGAACTACGTCTGCGCATACCTGCTAGGAAACGAAGCACATTATGTAGCCTTCCGTTTCCTAGCAGGTGAGAGCGATCAATCGCGCTAGCTGTATGTGAAACAGAAAAATGCTTCCGGGTAGTCCGTTATGCCCATGCTGTGGAGATGGCGTCTTAGGTGCCAGTGTCCGGTTAGGAGACCAGTCACTAGCCGTATCTCGTGTCTGTTCAGGCGCAGTAGTTGTTTGGTGAAACAGGCTGAGGGCCCATCAATATGAGCCTTAGCCTGTCTCATGCCGGGTGTCTCCATCCATCTCCCAAGGAATCGCTCCGCGAGGAGACCCTTGAGGGACGTGATAGCCGCACATTTGGCTATGCCCAGCGTGGGCTCAGGGCCCACAGGGTCCTTATTCTTGAAAAAGGGGACCAGCGTTCCCAGGAGAACGAGTGTTCCGTCTTTATATTATCATTTGCATATCATTGCGAAAGACAGAACACCCGTTCTCCTGGGAACGCAGCTTCCCTGTTTCAAGAATAAGGACCCAGGTGGCATCGACGATCCCTGTCTGGCAAGTAAATCAGCCTCGTCGTTGCCCGCGACGCTCGAGTGACCGGGCACCCAGACGAGGCGGACCCGGCAGCCGGCACTCACTAGTCTTCCCAGGACTTTTTTGCACTCCATTACAAGCTTAGAGCGCACAGTGTCAGCCATAATGTCTTTGATGGCGGCTCTGCTGTCGGAGCAGATTGAAACGACTGCATTCCTGTGGCGCCGATTTAAAATTTCCCGTCCACACTCCATTACAGCGAAAATTTCAACCTGGAAGACAGTAGCGTGTTCCCCTAAAGAGAAGGTTTTACTAAATTTTAGGGGACCCTCCGCAAAAACCTGCCGCCGACCTGTTATCCATTCTGGAGCCATCCGTGTACCAGATGGCTCCACTATTCAGTACAGTTGGCTTGGAGCCGCCCAGCCATTCACTTCTTTCAGTGATATGGGCTTCCAAGCCTTTGCTATGAACAAGCTCCGGTCGCATGATATCGCTGCCCATCAGAAGGACAGGACATTTCTCTGCGGCCTGGGACCAAATTCTCGCGTGTCCGGTTTCGCCGGTGCGCATTTCGTCAAGGACGTGCAATCTATAGGCTGTCCTCATGGCCTCGAACTGAATCACGAGGTCCAGGGGCGGGAGACCTAGGAGGGTCTCCAGGGACCTTGTTGGGGCCGTACGCATGGACCCCGTTATGCTGAGGCAGGAAAGGCGCTGGACTCTGTTCAGTTGCGCCCGTATTTTGGCTTTCTCCGTGTAAGGCCACCAAACGATAGCCCCGTACGTGAGAAGAGGTTTAACTATAGAGTTATGAATCCAGCAAGGGATCTTCGGTGAGAGACCCCAGGTGCAACCAAAGGCCCGTCTGCATGCCCAATGGGCACAGGTTGCCTTTTTCATCCTGTTCTCTGCGTGTTCATACCAGGACAATTTAGAATCTAGCATCACGCCTAGATACTTAACCACCCTGGAGTATTTAGGAGTCACACCTCCCAGAGATATGTTGGGCGGTGTGCCGAAGTTGCGTCTCCTGGAGAAGAGTAGGAGCTCCGCCTTATTAGGGTTTATCCTGAGTCTTTCCGCAAGGCACTACCGGTCCACTATGCGTAGAGCCCTTGCCATAGGGCCCTGCAGTGAGACGGCGTCCTTACCCGAACAAAGGATAACCAGGTCGTCGGCATAGGCCTGAGTATACAAGCATGCCTTGTTAAGGTTAGTAATCAGGTCGTCAACCACCAGGCACCACAGAATCGGGGATAGAACTCCGCCTGCGGACAGCCTCTGGCTCCACTGCTCTGGAATGTATCCAGCGAGGCAAGATCTGAAGATCTTTACAATGTGGACAGTGATGATATCCGACGCGTTTTGCAGCTGGCAAGGGTGGATTCCATCCTTGCCAGGAGATTTAAAGGGAAGAAAGGACTTAATCGCCCATAT
This sequence comes from Ceutorhynchus assimilis, assembly GCA_917834065.1. NCBI lineage: Eukaryota > Metazoa > Arthropoda > Insecta > Coleoptera > Curculionidae > Ceutorhynchus > Ceutorhynchus assimilis. The sequence goes on along the minus strand of OU892284.1, from coordinate 24,149,992 downwards.
CACTCTCTCATAACTAACTACTTTCTTGGCGGTGTCGTACCCAGCGCTAATCGGGGCCCGAACGGCGGCCAAGACAGCGTTGTTTGAACAGGAGCCCGGGAAGTTCGTGCGGAGCATGACCTCCAGGGTTTCCTGTTCGTTGGTCGTGAACCCACCGCCCGGAAGAGACAGTGACCCTATTCTACTACCGGGTTCCTTTGACAGAGCCTTAGAGAGGCGAGCTGCTGGGGATATTTTTTCAACATCTCCGCAGTATTGCCTCCAGCTCTGTCTTTTGGAATCCCTGAGCGCCTTTTTGTACTGCCTTTGGGCTGCGTGAAACGCTTCCCAGTCGGCGACGAGTTTAGAGCTTTCAGCCCTTTTCAAGAGCCGGCGCGTGATGTTCCTATAGAATTCTGTAGTGTGGTTCCACCAGATATTTTTTGCATTTTGGGGTTTCCGTCTTAGCGGACAGCTACCCTCGTATGCCCGGAGAGTTGCGCTAGACAGTTTGTTTATCCCAATCTCAATGTCGGCTGGAAGGTTATACCTTGCCGGCATATCCGAGAGCCCACCTGTGAGCTCCTCCCGAAAGAGGTCCCATTTGGTGTGCCTCGGATTCTATAGACTGGGTTGTCGCAGCTGGTGTCTTTATTCAGCTCGAAGAGAATGTGCCTGTGGTCCGACATTGAGACCTCGAGGGACACTCACAATATTTGGTGAACAGATGGTTAGGTCAATCACAGATTGGCCACGGTTGCAGTAAAAGGTAGGGACGCTTCCCCGATTAAGGACCTCCAAGCCGCTGGAGCTCAGGAAGCCCGCCAGAGAGCGTCCCCTGGGGTTCTCGCCTCTACAGCTCCATAGGCCGTGGTGCGTTTCCAGAAAATTCTGTGTGGTTGGCTCACAAATACGGGGACTTACGAGTTACGACCAAATCCAAAGCTTTCACCCCAAAACCAATTAAGCCAGCAGCCACTTGAGTTTCCAAAGCCTCCAAAATTCCACAAAAAGGTGGATGTTCCAAGGAACTTAGCAAAGAGGCCCGCTGGTAAAATCTGCCACTTGCTGTTTGCTCAACGTGCAAATTTTAAAAGAGAACGATTCCTTTCGGCAATTTATTAGGTGAGCTCAATATGAAAAATTTTCTAGAATTCCGTTTTTTTCCGATATACCCTCTGGTGCCAGATTTCCGGTCTTGACCAGGAAAACGGAACAATTAGCTTGAAAACGGAACAACCCAAATCACAATGATGACAAACGAAACCCAAAGTTGTTATCCAATTTTCTCCCCTAACACCAACCAACACTAATTAATTACTTATAGTAGTTATTAATCAACATCTACCCAGTCTTCAGTCCAAAAACTAGGTATCAAAATGACCAGTGACTGTTCAGTGATCACAACTACAGTGACTATTACCCACAGTGGTCAAGGAACCTCGGCAACAACGCTGTCTGAAACGAAACAACAAGTGGTCCCATAACCACACTTATTCGGCGGAAAATAAACAACCGGAAAATGTGAAAAATAGAGGAAATAAGGGTGGAAAAGCGATTTAAAGGGTGTGAAAGTGATTTGTGATGTTGCAGAATGAATTAATTACCAAATTCATTCGAAATCTTCAGTTACGTAAGGCAAAATTTAAATGTTACATATAATGTCGCAGGTGTCTGATCTCATGCAACTTCTTTAATTTTCTTATGCATGCTGAAACTGTGATACATTGCTTCGAGGTCCCAATTTCTTGACATATCGAAAGACTTTTTGGGAAAACTCGTTCACGATTGGCGTTTTTATTGTGGAACCCTGGATTCATTAGAATGCTTAGAGTATCAGCAATTTATTTCATACTTCTGTTTCCGAAAAATCCAAGAACTCCTCGCAGACATTCTGACATTCATAGGTCCGACTATGAGTTGAACCAGGACCAAACAGGACTCCTTACTCAATGCCCTTCACTTTAGGGCCATATCACTGTTCCATAGTAATTGCTCATAACTTTTAAACACTTGAATGTTTCTGAAATATTTTTTAAGTCAGCCGAACTGTTGGTAGAAATATCTTCATATTATTGATAACGAATTTAACGAGGAATTTAATGATGAAGTGGCATTTTGCACCCTCAATATAGTTGAAACAGTAGACATGATTTTCAGGATTCTGTTACATATTGAAGAATTATCTCACACCGATATTTTTTTTTTAAATTTACACAAATATTAAGAAAAGTAGTTATATTATACCTCTCACATTTAATCAATGGTTATTCACTTAAGCGTGGTTATGTAAAGAATACCGCTATCTCAAGTGCCGCCCTTTAGCAAGCAGGGCCCAGCTTCCAGCAGCAGGAGCAGCGGCAGCATCAGCTCCGGACACGCAACTTATCGATATGCACAGCCTATGGGGCCGATTTTACAAATAATTAAGCCAATGGTACATGTTTCGATGCTCCTGGTGATAAAAGCGTATGCCCTGCGACGAGCAAAAATTATCGCACGCAGATTATGTGTTACAGTTTATTCATACAAGCGAAGAATATTAGCCATCCTTGCGAATCACGACATTAGATCGAAGAAGAAGAAGAAGAAGAATATAAGCGAGCAGGCAAGCGCTAGGGTAGCTAGGAGCCATCATCAACGGCAGTTTGAATAATATATAGTTGTAGATGGATTCGATTGCGTCATTACGAAATGGGTTGTTTTAGTTTTATAGTTAAAATAAATTCTTCCATCGGTCTTGAGGTTTGTAATTACCTGCTGGAAGTTATTAGCAAGTGTTTTTTGTTTTATCAATATAGATTGGAATGTTTGCTTTGCTTTATTGGTGATCAAATATGCAATAGTTCATACCAGACTATAGTCTATTCAAATCTTCAATTTGTACGAAGTGGACAATTGAATACGATAAGAAATGTTTTTAGGTTCAACGCATTCTAGTGTCTGATCAAGTTTTCACCAACAGCTCATCTGCTTTCAACAACCTAGTTTCTCTTAGGTTTCAGGGTTGAGAACGATTTTTCTAGTGTGGGATAGTTCGACTGGGTGTCTCAATACTCCTAAATATACTTAGACAGTTTTCAAAAACCTTCCACATAAACTTCAGGAATTTCTAAACATAGATCATTTTCCATGATGCCTTACGCTCGTCTGATCTAGTTCCTGCGAGCAACCTGCTACCATTAACTTATTAAGTGTATATTTCTTCCAGTAGGAATAACTTGGAGGTTCATATTTCTTCAGCTCAGTATAGGCATTCTTACCCATTTCGACAAGTAATACTGACACAGTCGCTAAAGGTTACATGGAGAATTCACTTGCTTTTTCCACCAGATTTTTTCTGGCTGGCACTAAACCGAAAACAACCAAACTAACGCGCCAACTTCGACATCAATGTTCGTCATTTATCGAATTGTAATAATAACTTGTCATTAATTAAGTAACAGTTTTTACTTGTGTATTGTATGTATTATCCTTGGCCTGTCGTTATTTGTTTCTTAGCCGATTTTCCTTTTTTCTGAAAATATATTGAAAGTGCGCATTCCCAAGTAAAGAAAGTAGAAGCTCCCAACTTTTGCAGGCTGTTGGATAAGACACGATATATGAATAATTTTGGTAAAAAAGACTTGGAATGAATTATGAATTTGAATGTGCCTACCTTTAAGCGGTATTGAAGACGACTGCTTCTCCTTTCGCCTAGAGTACCAGCGGGTCTCGTTGGGCTGTTCCATTTTCGTTTTTTATAGGGGTGGTTGGTAAAGAGTTTTGTCAATTGTCACTATTGCGAGATTGCCACGATTAGGATTGTTTAATTATTTTTGTATATAATGAGGCGTAAACATGCCCCCGGCCTTGGCAAACGCTGCCAACACAAAATGAAAATGTTTTATTTCATCTCTTACCCACAAAACCGATTGAACAGTAAATAATAAAATTGGAGGAAGTGACTGAAGTGAGACATTGAATGGGTAACTAAAACAAAAAGAAAATAGAAAGATAGGGTTGGTCGGTGGCTAAAATCTAGAAACGGGACTTCGTGTGAAGGGTTGCCGACTAGCTTCCAATGCGGAGAGGGGTGTGGATTAATTAAATAATTAAATATAGAGCGCCACCTGTTTTTCCCTACAGTACACGAAGTCAACTGATATAACGAAAGCAGGAAACTTCTACGGACCTATAGCAGCACAACCTGAAATATAAAAATAAACAAGAAGGAAGGACAAAAGTGAAACGCTTTGCTACAATCAGGTACGGGTTTTTAATTAGAACCAGAACAGATTTGACTCTAGAGTAGGCTCGGAGTGGGTCTTCCGAACACCCTGGAACACTGAAAATTATTAACACTAGAACCAGAACAAGAACAAAATAAATTGACTAGGAGTACCTAACCTTATGTTCTAAAAATAATATTTACAATAAATTAACTCAACTTGAGTCCCTAAATAAAGAAATAAAGAGTATTGTATAACACTTATAACAGCAATAATACCTGAAATGTAAATTATTAAACAAGCTTACTAAATGCAGTACCTTCGTAAATGGCCATTTAACCCCAGTGTACAAGTATTTTCCTGTATTCAGTGCAGCATGTATTTATGGGATATTAGAGAAATATAGATCATTAATTAAAGTTGAAGTAACAATACATTCAAAATTAAGGGAAATATATATAATTAAAATTGAAGTAGGTACCTAACAATACATAACCTGAATGGCAAGTTTCATATGATAAAGGTAATATAGATAATTAATTAAAATTGAAATAAAACACATTATCTGAAGGGTAATTTAATATTGTAGTAGAACTGCGTCGGTGTGGTGATTTACTCCAACAAGGGGTTGGTAAGGTTTGATAGGCTCCAGATATCAAGACAACACACTTATCAAACCTGAGTAGTTCCTAAACTCTTGAGGAGAACCTGAAGGATTGGATTGATATCTTCCAGTGTTTCCGGTGGCCTGGGCCTGGATCAGGGCCGCAACAAGAAACAATTGGCCCTGGGCACTGAAGTTCAGTAACTAGGAGTTACTATAGCTTCCAATTGTCTAGAGGAGGCTGAAGATAGGAGGTACGACTTGAAATATACGGTAAGCTCAACGGTTAACTCTCTACTTACGTTAAGGACTAGAGCGTGACGAATAAATAAGGTGACGTCGAAAGGCCTCAAATAAATGGACTTTATAAGACTGGGCGTGGAGCGATAGGTAGGTATGTCCAATATTCGGAATTTAACCAGTAAGTAAATATGCAATAAGTCTGAGAAACTTTCTCTGAACTTTTTCCAGCTCAGTTTCATAAGCTTGATAGTGGGGAGCCCAAACAACGCAGGCATACTCCAATGCACCATGCAGATCGTACTACTGGACAGTACACATTTTTAATTATATTTATGTTAAAATCTTTCAACGTTCAGAAACTGAAACCAAGGAGTTTGAGTGCTTTGTTCGCCGTAGCATTTACATGGTGCTTAAAATTTAGCTCGGTATCAAACCATACTCCAAGGTCCTTAATATGGGTTTCTCTTGTTAACTGACAATTATTTATTTTGTAGTTGAAATGTATAGGTTTTTTAATTCTAGAAAAAGTTAAACTTTTGTATTTATCTGTATTCAGAGCCAATTTATTTTCATGACACCATTGAGCTAGCTTGTCAAGGTCTCTCTGAAAATCCAGATAGTCCTGTCGACATTTTATTTATTTTTTGTAAAATTCGCCGTCATCAGCATAGGTAAGAGAAAGTGAAGCTTCAAGCGAGTTGGACATATCATTAATAAAGATATTGAAGAATAATGAAGACAAATGTCCACCCTGTGGGACACCTGAGTTGATCTCAATCTCGGACGAGACATGTTCACCAATTTTTACAGCTTGTTTTCTTTTAAAAATATAACTTTCCGTCCACTTAAGGAAAATGGAATAGACACCAACGGCCCGAAATTTAGAAACCAGGGCTGGGACTCTGTAACGAATAGAGATATTTTCTCTATCTCCATTGAGGTCCCCTCTCTATTGATTTCGAGAAGAGAGAAGAAGACAGCAAGTGTCATAGCGATAGGGATAACGATGTCTATCTGTTACAGAGTTCCAGCCCAGGATTCCATGATCCACTCTGTCAAAAGCCTTGGAGAAGTCTGTGTAGACAGCATCCATTTGTTCACGACTTCCAAGGCTTCCAACAGGTGTTTCTCATAAGTAAGGAGATTAGTGACTATGAACCTAGCATTTATAAATCCATGTTGATGGGGAGAAATTAGATTTTTGAACAATGGTGAGATCTTATCAGCAATAATGCACTCAAACACCTTAGAAATGGTTGATATTTTGATATAATGACACAGAGTTGTATCCAAACCCCGAAACGAATTATAAGAATCTTCAAGAAGATATTTTTGAAAAAATCCTTAGGTGTGACGAATGAAGGACTAAACTGAATAAAAAAGAGTCTACAGTCCTGAGTATGGGTCCCAATTGTGTAGAGTTACCATGAATGATGCAGTTTTAAGCCATGTGCAGGAGGACCAAGAAGACATACACTTTTATTTACTGCAATAAACGAGCATTTGTGGATCGTTCAACACATTTTGTCTTGAAAGTTTACAAGTTATACATACGTCCTGGATTGGAATATGCACATATATGGAATCCATACTTTTTTAAGGGAATAGAAATGTTGGAACGTGTTGGGAGTAAACATATCTTCTCCAAAATAAAATTTACGTTATGTGGGACACTGTGCTGTTAGGCATCTGCTTTATATTTTAGTCTTTTAGGATTGACATTCACCTGGAGGGTTCTGTCCACCTGGCTAGGACAGAAAACCAGCATTTTCAGGTAGCGGGTGTGTCAATGTCAATAGAGTCTTTCCCTAGCATCGAGTTGTGTCTTCTAATTTATTCGTACCTACCTAGACCTTCCAAGATGTTAATAATGATACCACATGGTGGCAATCGGTGCTTTATCGTATTAAGCGTATAAAGAGTGATCGAACTTTTCGTCCTCCGTCATTTTATTTATTTTTTTGACAGTCGAAATCGCATGGAGAACGGGGGCAAAGCCCGAGCCGGCGGTTGCAGCGACGTGCAAAAACACCTAAGGATCATACAGCTAGAGTGAGGAGGTATATGTGGGAAACTGCATTGGTAACTTGAAAACATGTCACAAAATACGGTATAGACAGAAACTTTTGCGAACGTAACTGCGCCGGTTGAGTTCAACTTTTCCCAGCCTCAAACGTGGCTTCACTGGAGGAAACGCCTGGAAAGGTAAATGTCTGTGAGCGTATATGGGAGAAAGACAGATAAGGAAAAAATTGATGTTTTAGTCTACATAATGGGTAGTGAAGCCGAAGAAATCTTGCTACAAAAATCATTAACAGGTAACGAAACCTTTGATGATGTAGTCAAGATCTTCGAGGATCATTTTATACCCAAAAGGAATATCATCTTCGAACGCTACCAGCTTATTTCAAGAGTCCAACGTCCAGGTGAACCTGTTGAAAATTTTATTACAAACCTGCATGGACTTGCTGAACATTGTAACTATGGGGCTCTTAAAGAGGAGCTCATTAAAGATAGAGTTGTAATTGGGATAGCGGATGTCAAAGTTAGTGAACGGATGCAACTAAACGAAACCTTGACTCTGCAAAAAGGAATTCAGATGGTGCGCCAGGCTGAACTTCATGAAAATCAAAATAAAATTATGAGACAAGACCAGGCAATAAGTGCAATTGATCAAAATTCTTACAGGTCAAAGTGGAACAAAACCAGAAATATGCCTCAAAAATCAGAGAGAGAAGGTAAAGACAATGTAAAAGAGAAGAAATGTGGTTACTGCGATATTCCTACATGCGTAGGACGCGAAAAATGTCCAGCAAAAACTTCAGTGTGCAGATTTTGCGACAAAAGGGGACATGGAGTATTATGTGTAGAAAAAAAAGTCTGTTTGGGTTGTTGAACACCCTGAGTCAGAGAGCGGCAGCGGAAGCTCAGATGACGAACATCATCAGCAGGTTCTACAGGTGGAAAAAAATGATAGGGCAGGTTTACTCTGATCATAAGGACAGATGGTATGTAGATATTCTCTTAGACCATAAGTTAGAAGTTCCTTTTTTTGTTGACACTGGGGCAGATGTAAATTGTTTTCCTTATGAAAAATTGCTTTGTGAATATACTAGTAAAATTCAAAGGTGTGATGCAGTTGGGGCTGCGGATGACCATAAACTCGACACCGTTGGTAAACTGAAAGTTGATTTTACCTATGAGGGTGTTACTAGAAGTGAGACTGTTTATGCAATTAAAAAGTTAAGACAACCCATACTGAGTAGAAATTCAATAATAAAGTTTAATGTTCTAAATTTTTCTAAGAGAAATATAAAAAGTGTAAACGAGACAAATTTTGATATTGTTTGTGAGCCTTCAAGTCGAAACTATTTATCAAGATTCAATTTAGAACTAATTTCTACAAAGTTCCCTGGAATATTTTGTGAGATAGGAGAATTTAAGAATGGAATGTCAATTAAAATTAAGCCCGACGCTAAGCCTTTTGTACAGAGTGTTCCTCGAAGTGTCCCTTTACCACTTTTGCCTAAATTAAAGGTGGAAATTGATAGATTGCTAAAATTAGGAATTATTGAGCCAATCGAGGAGCCTACTACATGGGTGAGCCCTATTATTAGGTCAACAACCGCGATTCTGTACGTCTTTGTTGTAACTACACCAAATTAAACGAAAGCGTTTTGCGGTCACATTATCCTCTTCCAAAAATAGAACACACGTTAGCTCAATTGGATGGGTCAAAATTTTTCACAAAACTCTATGCAATCAGCGGATTTTACCAAATTAAATTAAGTAAGGAGAGACAATTGTTAACAATTTTTATAATGCCATTTGGCCGTTTTCTTTTTTAAGGCTCCCTTTTGGAATTTCGTGTGCGCCTGAGTATTTCACAATGAATTTTGTTAAAATTTTAGCAGGTATTGAAGGATGTGTAACACATATGGATGATATCTTGATTCATGCGAGCACTCTGGAAAAGCATGATGAAATTTTAAATAAAGTTTTGACTAAGCTTCATAAGGAAGGGATCACCCTGAACAAAGGAAAATGTCACATAGCTGCAAGAACTGTAAAATACTTGGGCCATGTGATATCGGAATTTTGATTGACCCAAACCGAGTGAAAGCCACACGTGAATTTCCTACACCTAAAAATAGGACAGACTTATTGAGATTATTAGGCATGATTAATTTCACGGCAAAATACATACATAATAGATCAGAAATACTAGAGCCATTGATACGTTTACTAAAGAAAAATATTGAATTTTTATGGGGGGCGTCCCAAGAAAAGGCATTCAAGACCCTAAAAGAGGTTTTAGAGAGTCCACCAAACTTGACATTTTTTGATGCTAACAGAACAAAAATAATTAGTGCTGATGCGAGAAAATAAAAAAAGCTCTCGAGAAATTATAGGTTTTGCATCACAATTACTAAGCTCAGCAGAACTCCGCTATGCTCAAACTGAAAAAGAGGCTCTTGCTCTTACATGGGCGGCCGACTATTTTGCCGATTATATTTCTGCGTTTTTATTTTAGCGTTAAATTCACCAAAGGAAAAAAACGTTCACATAAGAAGCGGGTTACGAATCAAGATCACCTTGATGTTAGCTCTATTCGCAATCAAATTTACGACGAAAAGTGAGTAGTTTTTTCAGATTGTGTTCATAATACACTATCTATACATATAAAAATCGATGTTTGTTTGCTTTAGTAATAACAAATTTTACTAGACATGGTATGTCAAAGTAAAACGAAAGTTAATAGCGGCAACATTGCGACGTGCTTATGTCATTAATTTTGATCACGTGCATACACTGTTTAATTAATTTCACTATACCAAAAGTTTTGTTTTAGCTTCACTAATCGTTCGTCAAAGTGTAGTTTCGCTAACTTCTGAAGAAATACCCGAAAAATAAATAAAAAGGGGGTGGGCAAAGTTGTAAGCAAAAATTTCAACTTTGCCCACTGATCAAAAATTGCCGAAAAGCAAAGTTTTTACACGCCTTTAATAACCAACTTTGCCCATCGATAATGTTTTTGAAAAGGTTTCTGCATTCATGGCAGTTGAAAAAAACGCACGAATATGCTTTTAAATAGTTTTTTTTAATAGAAAATAGGAACAAAGCCCTTCTATCAAAAAATTAAATATTTTTTTGAGGTTTTCATTAAAAAAAATGTCCTCAAGGCTCTCTTCGACTTCTTCAATGTTTTGTTCCTTAACGTTTTTCGTTTCTTTCATTTTCTACATTATTCAGATCCTCAAATCTGACCGATTCTCCAGGTTTTATTTTATTTTTTATATTATTATTATTTTTGAAATTTCCCATAGGTATATAAGCTTACTTCTTATGGTCTTTTATAGTGTAAAAGATGTAAAAGTTATCAAGTGCACACCGTGCACCTAGTATGAAGTTTTGTTGTCTGATGGTCTGTTTTTCTTATACTACTTTCGCCTAGCATCTTCATATCATATTATTCATGTTCATTATTATTATTATTGTTACTATTTTGCGTATAGAAAGTATTCAAAACAAAAAATTAACTGATTTATATTTTGAAAAAAATCCGGAAATTTGGGTGACATCATTGCCCATTTACTTCTATTGCCAATATGGACTTTCTAATAAATGCAACTCAAATTTAACAAAATTCCGTTGTTAAGAAAACATCAAAGTATACCTATAGCAAATTTCGTTAAATAATATTGAATAATAAACTCACAGCAAACCTTAGCTTTTCATGTAAAAAACCGCCAAAAAGCTAGGTAAATTTCCTCACCTAATTCCGAAGAGTAGCCTACCACGGACGCAGTTAAAACAGTACTGACCATCGAAGTTACTTGCTTAGAAGCGTACACAACCATTGCCACAATTTTTGAAGTGTTTCCAAAGTTAATATAAAATTTCGTTTGCGATCTTGCATCTGGGCAAAGTTGTGGCCCCTGGGCAAAGTTGTAAGGTTTTACGGTATAGGCATGAAATTTCCTACTCTGAAAATTTACTTTTGAAAGGCTCTCGCATTATAATCCCGAAAAGTTTACAACTCAAGTGCCTAGAATTTATTCACACGAAGCATCTAGGCATAGTAAAATATAGGAAACGCGCAAAGTCTAGTGTGTGGTGGATCGGCCTATCAACACAGATCACCAATGTTGTGACACATTGCCCAGAATGTGTTGAACACCGTGAAAACCATAGAGAGACCTTTTACAAGGATAAAATTCTTACAAGGCCTTGGCAAAAACTTGGCGTTGATTTTTATAAGTGAACTGATATGATAGCCACTGACTATTTTTCTCGGTGGTTCGAAATTCTCACTTTAACAAGTATGACTGCAGAGGCTATCATTCCTAAATTTGAAGAGATTTTTGCTAGGTATGGAATCCCTGATTTAGTCAGAACTGATTGTGGTACACAGTTTTCTTCAAAATTTTTAGGCTTTGTTAAAAGTTATAATTTTATTCTCACAACTAGTAGTCCTCATTGGTCTCAGAGTAATGGGGGGGTGGAGAGAGCCGTACAAACTGCTAAGCGCCTTATCAAAAAGAATTGTCATGAGGACCTATTTTTGCCTTTATTGGCATATCGCTGTACACCTCTTGAGTCTGGTTTTTCGCCCTCAGAACTTTTAATGAATCGGAAACTGAAATCAAAGGACCCTGCAATATTTAGATGGAAATTGGTTACCCGTGATATTTGGATGAAATTTAAATATGTTATTGGGGATGCCGTAAGCAACATTTTTTGCCAAGGGCGCAACCCTGTGTATATGACTGGTGGGGCGTGGCTAGCTGTCAAATATTGGAATCTTATATTCGAAAGCAGAGTAACTATGGCAGATTTTGATGAACATAAAATCTATTTCTACTAAGTCGACCAAGTTAAGTCGAAAAATGTCAACCATTTTGACACCTGTCAAAACCCTGCCAAACGGCAGCACTCATCTTTTCCAGTTTTTAATATTTTATGATGTCATTTGACATTTTTAACTTGTATGTAAATTCTGAATTCAAAAATTGCAAAAAAAAGGAAAGAACTGTCAAAATGACATCATTGTGGATTTCATTTGTGAGTGTTTGAGTACTTTAATAATTTCATTAAAGTACCCAAAAAAATCGCCGGTATATAAAATCCTTTATACTGAAACTACGTACTTTAAAATGAAAATTGACATCTCTGTCAAAATCTGAAACCTGCGTATAATGTTTTTTCATGCGTTATCATAAATAAAGAACTAGATTTGATTCTTTTTTGCATTAAAGCTATTGACAGATTCTGACAGCTATCAAAATGTGACGTGCATAAACTTTGTTTAATGTTTTATCATCAATAAACTACCTTAAAAAGAGAAAGAACCAGATTAGAGTATTTTTTTCTACTAAAAAAAATTACAGGTTTTGACAGTTTTGTCATTTTTTTTTTCAAATTTTGAATTCAGAATTTACATACAAGTAAAAAATGTCAAATGACATCATAAAGTAATGAAAACTGGAAAAGATGAGTGCTGCCTTTTGGCAGGGTTTTGACACGTGTCAAAATGGTTGACATTTTTCGACTTAACGTGGTCGACTTAGTAGAAATAGATTTTTTGTTCATCAAAATCTGCCATAGTTACTCTGCTTTTGGATATAAGATTCCAATATTTGACAGCTTACCACGCCTCACCTGTCATATATACAGGGTTGTGCCAATGTTAAAAAATGTTGCTTACGGCATCCCCAATAACATATTTAAATTTCATCCAAATATCACGGGTAACCAATTTCCATTTAAAAATTGCGGGGTCCTTTGCCTCAGTTGCCAAGCTTGCTAGAGAAGTCATTAGACACGAAATCACGATTTTTGGAAAAAGAGAGGGAAATAAAAGAGAAACAAGAAAGAATTTACAACAAGAGACATAAAGCCAAGGATTTGGAGCCTTTTATTATTGGGGATTTTGTATGGGTGGTTGATATCAGAAAATATGGGAAAGTCGTGGAAATTGGTCCAGAACCAAGGTCATACGTTATTGAAACTGATGTTGGTAAATATAGACGAAATAGGTGGCATTTGATTTACGCTCCATATTATTTTCCTAAATCGGGCATCCCTTCAGAGAACCATGATTATATCAATAATGATGTTATTCCCCCTAGTGTACCCCCGGATATTCTCAGTTTGTTGCAGGGTGATGGTAATTTATCGTACAGAAATAGTTAAACTCGAGATAATGAAAATGCGAGTGTCACAGGGAATGCGTCCCCATCAGTGCCAATCAAAACGGTGGATGACACTGATGACAGCGCGCCAAACCTAGATGATGCTTTCCTAAAAAGAATGACACAAGGCAGACCAAAACGATTTGTTGAACAACCTGCTTGTTATAATAAGTTATTTATTATTATTATTTGTATCTGTTCTATCATCATTAACCTGTTCTACCTTGTTCTACCTTATAGATAATTACTAGTATTGTCAAGAGACTTGTCAGGGACATATAATTATAGCAATTGATATTAAACTTTAATATTCAAATATATACAAGTTCATATAATATTACACTGCTTACCTTAAACATTTTGTATCATAGTATGATAGAGCTTAGTAATAGTTTGTAGTAGAGAATTAAGTGTTGACCTCTGGTCAATGTGAAATTACTTTAAGGAAAGGGAGATGTGCTGTTAGGCATCTGCTTTATATTTTAGTCTTTTAGGATTGACATTCACCTGGAGGGTTTTTAATAGTTAAGGTGAGGTTTTCTGGCAACTGGTTCGTGGATAGCCAGGTGGACAGAAAACCAGCATTTTCAGGTAGCGGGTGTGTCAAAGTCAATAGAGTCTTTCCCTAAAATCGAGTTGTATCTTCTAATTTATTCGTCCCTACCTAGATCTTCCAAGATGGTAATAATAATGATACGACAGACACCGAGGCTAATGATAAATACGATTTAAATTCAAGTAAAATTGAGTTATTTTTAGGTATTCTTACGAACCTATTTAAATGCTTCTTACACGTGTTTCGTCCAAAGGATTGAATTGAAACGTCAGCAATAATATCCAAAATTAAATCTTCAACGTTCAATTTTTTTCAACCTGCGTCGAACCAATTGCTCACCAGAAATAAGTTACTGGATTTCTTTAAGCATATTTTCCTTTCACCAGTTCAATAAATCCTCGCGCGCTATAAAATATTCAAAAATATGTACCGGTGGGTTGTAAAATTTTTCCCTCAACATCGAAAAAAATCCAGTACTTGTCTGTTCGACAAGTACCCGAGACAAAATTTATCTCGCCAACCGCTCTTAACATCGGTCCGCTGCGTTTATTTTCCCCCTGTGTGTAATTAATTTGCTCACATCATATCTTTCGGCCATGAATCATTAAATATTTGCATAAAATATTCTACAACTAATCGCGGGTTAGAGAGAATTTATACCGCGTATCGGGAGACATATAAAATCTAGTACAAAGATCATAACTCTAAATTTCTCTCCTTTTGACGGTACCTACAAAGACTCAAGTTGAACATGTCATGTAATGCCATTGATCGATATTTAAAGACTTGACAGTAGAATGAGTCATCTTGTCAAATACATATTTGGATTGGTTTCAATGGAGCATTCCTATAACATAAATGTCATCTTCTTTTCAGTAATTACTAAAACAATTAATCACAAAAATTCTTCATTAAATAGTAATTTAATTTCTAACCTAACAACTATAAAAGCAATCAAGGTGCTAATTGCATAAAGTAGAATGCACACCGCTTAGACACTTGGGGGCATTGCGAAAAATCGCACTAATTAGGAAAAGATAAGGCCAGCACTGACACAAATATCCATTAACTTAGTTCTATTACTAAATAAAAACAAATTTCAAATAGGAAAACTATTAGAACTTGAATGCTCGGCACGCAAAGGGATATTAATAATAATAATAATAACCACAAACAACTAGTAGAATGTATGAGCAACATGTTTATAAATTACAATAAATTGGCTATTTTTTATTTCTTTTAAAGCGCCGCTTTAATTATAAAACATCCTATCAGCTTCTGTAAATGGAAAAATACGTATGTTTTAAAATGAAAAGTAACGGCAATCGAATGCCTCGTGTAATAAATACACTTATTAACATGCACGCGTCTTTGTTTTCCAGATTGGTCACGGACCATGTTCAAAAATTATTGTATTATATTATTAAAAGCAGCGGGAGTTTTCGATCATGAATGCTGCAACTTTTCCCCGATATGTGGCCGTGATGCGGAAAAAATGCTCGTTATGTGTTTCAAGATCGCGAGGCACCGTTAACTCGTTATGAAGTTATCAAGAAAACAATTGTTCGGGTATTAAGAGAAAGCTGTATGTGATAAAAAAAAATGGTGCAAGAACAACGAAATTTGATAAATATTTTGTATTCTTTTTGAAATGGAACTAATCACTGATTGGTTGCACAAAAATTTCAAACAACTTATTAGCTTTTTGGAACTGTTCTTTAGAATTTTCGATTTACTCGTATCTACTGGCCATTAGTTAACGGGGGAACGAGAAGAGAGAAATAGAAGTAACAAAAATTACTAAATATATTGTTTGCCAGTATTTTTGTAATAGTTTCCTATGTCATCAGGCTTAGAAGTAGGGGTTTTTGTGCTGAGCTCAACGTTTGAATGCAATGGAGTGATGCAAAAAAAAAACCTTCGGGGCCGAATGGCATACAATATTTTATCTTAAATGGATTCCAATATTTTCTTTCACAACTTAATAATGCAAGGTCTGTTCTCACAGAAATCACAAATCAGTCAGAGCGTTTTTGATTAGTGCAAATCGCCCATCAACCAGTTTTCTGACTATTTTCAACCAATGAAATTCGCTCTTAGTGGTTTGTGATTTTTGTGAGAACAGACCTAATAGCGCTGATTGATGCTGCTGCGAGAAAGAAACGAACAAATTACCCCATACATAAAAATCTTTATGTTCCTAGGAACATAATGTATCACTTCTGTGTCATGAGTTAACGACAATAATAATATATTATTTAGGGATACATCTTTTAACCGTACATATTCCATCACCTTTTTTTTCTACAATCTCCGCAACAAATTTGTGGTCAACGTCGGCAATTTAATAAAAATAAAATTGATTTGTTGATTAACGGCATTTTCTAATCGTTTTTTACGTCGGATTGTTACAATTCATCAGTGAAATTTTTCGGTGAATTAACGAATTATATTAATTGCAATAAATTGAAAAATTTCACGACTATTTCGTAATGTCATTTTTATTGAACGACATCATCGGTAGATTTATTAGTCCATGAAACACGAGGAATTTTGAGAAAATTTGTGCGTACTTGCTAATCGGCAAAAAAAGTGAGACGGCTACATTTATTGCGTGAGTAATCAGAGGAGTGGTACAAAAGTTGAGAATAAAATGAAAATATTCTCTTTTCTCTACATTGTAACATCGATAAACAGATTTTTCAACGGTCAATACATAGGTGGGTGAAACAAAATGCCTTCTCCTCCACTTATTGTTCCATTCCTGACCAGTTCGCAATCTCACCACGTAATGGATCATTGAAAAAAAAAAATTGCTGACTGTAGTCTATTCAATTTTGGCAACTCATCCCACACTATGCTCTTGGCACAATATCTTGCGATCTTATCTGCTTGAACCAAAGATACATAAGACCGATCTTACTTCAACCCTCCATATCTTGGCAGGTGAAACTGCAGCATGGCCTGCTTGACCTATTATTTTGATACAGTCCCGATTAAAAAGGTTTGGAAAAAGTAGTCTCAGTAATCTACATTCCCACATACGCGCAATACTATTATAAAAGTCAATAATAATAATTTTCTGGTTTTTCGGTTTTTACACATTTTCGAATAAAATATTGTACGACACACGTGTTATAAAGACAAGACACGTGAGGTTACAAAATGCTTTCTTGTTTTCTGAATAAAGACGAATAATTAAAAATCATGGGTTCCTAAAGGCAGGAATTATAGGTAAATATCTTCGCTCCTTGCATACAAATAAGAAATTTATAAACGCTGATTTATTCAACTCATATTTGTGAGTGTGTGACCGTTCTCAAAAATAGAGTAAATTTGTGTCTCATGGTGGAGTAATGATTGCTGTGAATAAATGCCTAAAATGCAAAATGCTTTTCCCAAATGTAGATTGTCTTGAGCAATTATTTTTTATGGCTACCAGTGACACTTAAAACTTATTATTTGGTATTATCTGTATCCCATACCAAACTCACTATATTTGCTTACTAGAAATAAATGAGTGCTATTCATCATCGGTTTTACACATCCTAGATAAATACTCATGTGAAAATCTAGATTTATTCCTTTGTTCAGATTCAATAGACCTAAGGTCTCATGGATTCAGAGTGATTGTGGAACTAGATTAGACTCAGTAGTGAAGAAACAAGCTGTCTTGCTGATTGTATGGCATTTTGTGCTTTATCACTATTGAATCAAATACCAAATCCCTATAGGAATTTTTTGGATCTTATCTTTAGCAATAGTGAAAATGTCTTAATCACTGCCAGTCCAAATCCTCTCTTAAGGATTGATAAACCTCAGGCAGCTCTTGAGTTTAAAATTTGTTTGGATTATGAAGTGGAATTAGCTTATCACTACTAGTATTATATTTTTACTCAATGTAATTACAATATTTTACAACAGGTTTTTTCGCTGGCTGGGACAATATTCTTTTAATACAGGACATTGATAAGGTTGGCGAGTTATTTTACGACAACCTGTATCATGCCATTAAGTTATCTACGCTATTAACTAAGGCCCAAAAATCCAAAATTTCCAATTCGAAAAAATTCAAAAGGTGCTCCACCTAATATGTCTTTCATGAATGAAAATGCTGACACACCACTTGGTATTGCTGAGCTCATAAAGGCGATTTTTCGTCTGTATATGCCGAATATGATGAAACCAAATATAATGCCTCCTACGTCTTAACCGTAAATCTAAGTAGCATTAACATTGAGGTAATGGATGTTTTTAATAAATTTTCACAGTTAAAATCTCATTTGAGTAGTGGTCCAAATAATATTCCTGTTAATGTCATAAAGAACTGCATTTGTAAGTAAGTTTTCTTCTATTTTATGTCAGATATATAAATCATTATCTCTTGGGACTCTTGAAGTGTTTCTAAAGATTCTGGAAATCCAGTCACCAATACTCAAAAGGTGGAGACAGATGTAACATTGAGAATTGCAGACCAGTTACTGAAACATCAATTTTTTCAAAAGTTTTTGAGGCAATCATTACTGATAAGATCACATCTCTATTCAAGAACACCATCATACTCAGAGCAACATGGATTTGTCAGGGGAAAGTCCCACAGTTTCAAACCTGTTAATTATGGAGCAAACCTTGTTTGGTGCCTTCCAGTGACATTTGTATAACCTCGGGTGTTTCGCAGGGAGGGCATTTGTCTCCACTACTATTCAATTTGCCCCTAAACGATGTGAAGACTGTTTTTAAAAGTTGCAAATTTCTGAATTTTGTAGACGATAAAAAAAAAATTATCATTTGTTTGACCCTGCAGAAGGAACTTGATCATTTTTCAGATTGGTGTAATAAAAATCATCTTGGTTTGAGTATTAATCTGACTATAAAATCGAGATGTTAGTTCAAGGTTGTCACCGCTTTAATTATGCAAATAAGGCAATCGGAATATAAAATCGATATGTTTATGTTAGTTCAAGGTTGTTACCGCTTTTGCATACATTGAGTGCCGACTCATAGATAGGCAATTACTTATACATAATAGAAGTCGGGTAAGTGTTTGGAAGAAGTCCGGAGAGGTCAGGAAAGGGCTGGATAAGGTCGGGAGAAATCTAGACAAGTCTGGATAAAGTCTGGATAAGGCTGGAAAAAGTTTAGCTAAGTCTGGAAAAGTTTGGATAAGTTTGGATAAAGTCTGGAAAAGCCAGAAAATTTCTGGAAACGTCTGGAAAAGGCTCTATTAGGTCTGGAGAAATCTAGACAAGTCTGGATAAAGTCTGGAAAAATCTACCCAAGTCTGGATAAAGTCTGGAAAAGCCTGGAAATTTCTGGAAACGTCGGAAAAAGGCTGGATAAGGTCTGGAGAAATTCAGACAAGTCTGGATAAGTTCTGGAAAAGTGTATTTGAAGTCGGGAAAGTGTTTGGGAGAAGTCCGGAGAGGTCAAAGGGCTGGATAAGGTCTGGAGAAATCTAGATAAGTCTGGATAAAGTCTGGATAAAGTCTTGCTAAGTCTGGAAAAGTCTGGATAAGTTTGGATAAAGTCTGGGAAAGAGCCAGAAAATTTCTAGAAACGTCTGGAAAAGGCTCTATTAGGTCTGAAGAAATCTAGACAAGTCTGGATAAAGTCTGGAAAAATCTAGCTAAGCCTAGAAAAATCTGGATACAGTCTGGAAAAGCCTGGAAATTTCTGGAAACGTCTGGAAAAGGCTTAATAAGGTCTAGAGACACTCAGACAAGTTTGGATAAAGTCTGGAAAAGAGCCAGAAAATTTCTGGAAACGTCTGGAAAAGGCTCTATTAGGTCTGGAGAAATCTAGACAAGTCTGAATAAAGTCTGGAAAAATCTAGCCAAGTCTAGAAAAGTCTGGATAAAGTCTGGAAAAGCCTGGAAATTTCTGGTATCGTCTGGAAAAGGCTTGATAAGGTCTGGAGAAATTCAGACAAGTCTGGATAAAGTCTGGAAAAGTGTATTTGAAGTCGGGAAAGTGTTTGGGAGAAGTCCGGAGAGGTCAGAAAAGGGCTGGATAAGGTCTGGAGAAATCTAGACAAGTCTGGATAAAGTCTAGCTAAATCTGGAAAAGTCTGGATAAGTTTGGATACAGTCTGGAAAAGCCAGAAAATTTCTGGAAACGTCTGGAAAAGGCTCTATTAGGTCTGGAGAAATCTAGACAAGTCTGGATAAAGTCTGGAAAAATCCAGCCAAGTCTAGAAAAGTCTGGATAAAGTCTGGGAAAGTCTGGAAATGTCTGGAAACCTCTGGAAAAGGCTTGATAAGGTCTGGAGAAATTTTGACAAGTCTGCATAAAGTCTAGCTAAGTCTGGAAAAATCTGGATAAAGTCTGGAAATTTCTGGAAACGTCTGGAAAACGCATGGAAATTTCTGGATTGGGTCGGAAAAATTCTGGAAAATCTGGAAAGGGTTGAATTTTAGCGGATCTCAAAGCTCACAATAATCACAAGCATTAGCGTTGAAGTTTGCTTCGGCATTTTCAATGTTCTCCTCGGTTGCATCTTTGTGAAGGACTGTGAATTTGTTACTTATGTGACAATTCTCTGACAATATGCCTATTAGCTGTGCTATTAGATATTGCTCTGTAGATGGTTGTTTTTCAAAGCAAGGAAGTGGTTTAATATTTTTTCTAGGTCCAATAGAAGAATCTAGGTATGTATAGGGTTTTCCAATAGTAACGCTCGATGTTTGACAATAGCCCATGAAAAACTCGATAGTCACACAGGTGCTATCTTTGGCAGCCGTATTCAATTAGTCTCTGCATTTTATTATGGAGCGCTACACGATTGAGCAACGCGTCGGAATTGTTAAAAATTATTATCATTATCAAAACCAATGTTCTATTCGGAAAACGTTTCGTGCACTCCGTGCAATTTATGATGTCAACGATCGTCCTTCAGAATCCACAATTGGCCGACCTAACGTCACTGGATTTTTTTCTCTGGGCATTCTAAAATCCAAAGTCTATGTTGACAAATCTCGAACGGTTGCCGCCTTAAAGGCCAATATTAAGCACTTATTGCTGAAATTGAGCCATTTTTATGCGATAACGAACACTAAATGATTCTAACGACAATCTAAAATTGTCGGAGAAATGTATTGATAATTCGGATATTGTTGAAAACATCTATGAGAAGTAAAGTCCGTCGATTTTAATCTAATACTCGAAAGGAATGTGAGCTGGTGGCACCCTACATTTGAACGCCAATGGTCACCTAAGGTCACCCCTGGTTTTCGCTTCACCCCCTCGCTCCTCATACGAAAAGTCGACGAACAATACTAAAAGAAGGAAGATTCAGGGACTTGACCAAATCTGCAATACTTTCTGCAAGAAATGTTGATGTCGAAGAAATAAACGAATAAGTTGTCGAACTGTTGGACGTCAAGACCGAAAAACTCTACACCAGTATAGATAGTGTCAAGAACTGTGATAATAGTGATCTAAATGATGCTATTCTTCCAAAATATTTAAATTCGCTTAATCCGCCGAATTCCCGCTCCATGATTTACGATTGAAAACGAATTCTATTGTATGCTTATTAGAAATCTAAGCATCAGTGCAGGCCTTTGCAATGGCACAAGGCCTTTAGTTCTGGAACTTGGGGATAATCTGTTACGCTGTGAGATATTGACTGTAGATAAACAGGGAGAAATAGTGTTCATAAATCGAATAACACTCTACTGCGAAAACGTCTACCCCTTTACGTTCAAACAAAGACAATTTTAAAATAAAATTAGCCTTTGCAATGAGTTACGATTAACAAATCTCAAGGACAAACATTTGATAGGATAGTAATTGATCTCCAGAAAGGATGTATTAGTCACGGACAACTTTATGTGGCGCTTTTCAGAGTTCGTTCGTGGGACTCATTCAAACTTTATTCAGGGAAACAAAGAGGCAATAGTGTTGTCAAAAACCATGTTTTTAAAGAATTGTTTTTTTGATAATTTAATTTTGAAATTTCGCAGTCATAGGTGATTTCAGAAGATCTTTACAACTTATTTACAAGATATTTGAAGATCACAAGACAAAAACCTGAACAGGATAAACATAAATGATTGAAAATAACGAAGAACGACATGAAGACTTAGCACTCTTTAAACTTTGGATTCTTACGAGTTCCATAAAATAGAATAAGTTCCACTGGACATATGCACACCGTATATTCAAAAAATAAGATTGATTTAAAGTCATTACGATGTACCGCAAAAGTAATAATTCACCAACTACTTTGATCACATTTAAAATTTATGTCTACCACGTAGGTACAAACAAAAAATGTAAGTTGAATAATTGAGCAATTGAATTTAAAATCTTTTAAAAAATTTTTTTTTTCGATTGTTTGCAGTAAAATGTTGATCGAGTAGACTTCAATAACTGGCCTAATAAAAAAAAAGGAACTTCATGAAAATGTAAAAAAAAAATTAAGACTCGATATCTCGTATTATACCACAGCACATAAATAGTTACTAACTCGGTTTATAATAACACCTTGATTATGGTTATGATTATTCTGTTTTAAATAAACCACTTCGAATAATGTATACCTACACCTACGAGTTCCATAAAACAGAATGAGATAAGTAGACATACGCACACCGTACATTCAAGAAATGTGATCGATTTAAAATCATTATGATATACCATACAAAAATAATTAGTCACCAACTCCATCCATCGCATTTGAAATTTCTTCACTAGAATAACATCTATACAACTTATCTCACTGTTACATTTAATGTATAATGTACATTTAAATCAAAAATTATGCTGTTTTTTGTACAACACCTACCTAATAAATATTTTCCATTTTATAATTATTTTGATGGACTTGATTTAAAAAAAAAGCGCGCGAAGCGCGCTCATGACCTAGTCTGACTATAAAATCGAGATGTTAGTTCAAGGTTGTCACCGCTTTAATTATGCAAATAAGGCAATCGGAATATAAAATCGATATGTTTATGTTAGTTCAAGGTTGTTACCGCTTTTGCATACATTAAGTGCCGACTCATAGATAGGCAATTACTTATACATAATTGAAGTAGGGTAAGTGTTTGGAAGAAGTCCGGAGAGGTCAGGAAAGGGCTGGATAAGGTCGGGAGAAATCTAGACAAGTCTGCATAAAGTCTGGATAAGGCTGGATAAAGTTTAGCTAAGTCTGGAAAAGTTTGGATAAGTTTGGATAAAGTCTGGAAAAGCCAGAAAATTTCTGGAAACGTCTGGAAAAGGCTCTATTAGGTCTGGAGAAATCTAGACAAGTCTGGATAAAGTCTGGAAAAATCTACCCAAGTCTGGATAAAGTCTGGAAAAGCCTGGAAATTTCTGGAAACTTCGGAAAAAGGCTGGATAAGGTCTGGAGAAATTCAGACAAGTCTGGATAAGTTCTGGAAAAGTGTATTTGAAGTCGGGAAAGTGTTTGGGAGAAGTCCGGAGAGGTCAAAGGGCTGGATAAGGTCTGGAGAAATCTAGATAAGTCTGGATAAAGTCTGCATAAAGTCTAGCTAAGTCTGGAAAAGTCTGGATAAGTTTGGATAAAGTCTGGAAAAGAGCCAGAAAATTTCTAGAAACGTCTGGAAAAGGCTCTATTAGGTCTGAAGAAATCTAGACAAGTCTGGATAAAGTCTGGAAAAATCTAGCTAAGCCTAGAAAAATCTGGATAAAGTCTGGAAAAGCCTGGAAATTTCTGGAAACGTCTGGAAAAGGCTTAATAAGGTCTAGAGACATTCAGACAAGTTTGGATAAAGTCTGGAAAAGAGCCAGAAAATTTCTGGAAACGTCTGGAAAAGGCTCTATTAGGTCTGGAGAAATCTAGACAAGTCTGGATAAAGTCTGGAAAAATCTAGCCAAGTCTAGAAAAGTCTGGATAAAGTCTGGAAAAGTCTGGAAATTTCTGGTATCGTCTGGAAAAGGCTTGATAAGGTCTGGAGAAATTCAGACAAGTCTGGATAAAGTCTGGAAAAGTGTATTTGAAGTCGGGAAAGTGTTTGGGAGAAGTCCGGAGAGGCCAGAAAAGGGCTGGATAAGGTCTGGAGAAATCTAGACAAGTCTGGATAAAGTCTAGCTAAATCTGGAAAAGTCTGGATAAGTTTGGATACAGTCTGGAAAAGCCAGAAAATTTCTGGAAACGTCTGGAAAAGGCTCTATTAGGTCTGGAGAAATCTAGACAAGTCCGGATAAAGTCTGGAAAAATCCAGCCAAGTCTAGAAAAGTCTGGATAAAGTCTGGGAAAGTCTGGAAATGTCTGGAAACCTCTGGAAAAGGCTTGATAAGGTCTGGAGAAATTTTGACAAGTCTGCATAAAGTCTAGCTAAGTCTGGAAAAATCTGGATAAAGTCTGGAAATTTCTGGAAACGTCTGGAAAACGCATGGAAATTTCTGGATTGGGTCGGAAAAATTCTGGAAAATCTGGAAAGGGTTGAATTTTAGCGGATCTCAAAGCTCACAATAATCACAAGCATTAGCGTTGAAGTTTGCTTCGGCATTTTCAATGTTCTCCTCGGTTGCATCTTTGTGAAGGACTGTGAATTTGTTACTTATGTGACAATTCTCTGACAATATGCCTATTAGCTGTGCTATTAGATATTGCTCTGTAGATGGTTGTTTTTCAAAGCAAGGAAGTGGTTTAATATTTTTTCGAGGTCCAATAGAAGAATCTAGGTATGTATAGGGTTTTCCAATAGTAACGCTCGATGTTTGACAATAGCCCATGAAAAACTCGATAGTCACACAGGTGCTATCTTTGGCAGCCGTATTCAATTAGTCTCTGCATTTTATTATGGAGCGCTACACGATTGAGCAACGCGTCGGAATTGTTAAAAATTATTATCATTATCAAAACCAATGTTCTATTCGGAAAACGTTTCGTGCACTCCGTGCAATTTATGATGTCAACGATCGTCCTTCAGAATCCACAATTGGCCGACCTAACGTCACTGGATTTTTTTCTCTGGGCATTCTAAAATCCAAAGTCTATGTTGACAAATCTCGAACGGTTGCCGCCTTAAAGGCCAATATTAAGCACTTATTGCTGAAATTGAGCCATTTTTATGCGATAACGAACACTAAATGATTCTAACGACAATCTAAAATTGTCGGAGAAATGTATTGATAATTCGGATATTGTTGAAAACATCTATGAGAAGTAAAGTCCGTCGATTTTAATCTAATACTCGAAAGGAATGTGAGCTGGTGGCACCCTACATTTGAACGCCAATGGTACCTAAGGTCACCCCTGGTTTTCGCTTCACCCCCTCGCTCCTCATACGAAAAGTCGACGAACAATACTAAAAGAAGGAAGATTCAGGGACTTGACCAAATCTGCAATACTTTCTGCAAGAAATGTTGATGTCGAAGAAATAAACGAATAAGTTGTCGAACTGTTGGACGTCAAGACCGAAAAACTCTACACCAGTATAGATAGTGTCAAGAACTGTGATAATAGTGATCTAAATGATGCTATTCTTCCAAAATATTTAAATTCGCTTAATCCGCCGAATTCCCGCTCCATGATTTACGATTGAAAACGAATTCTATTGTATGCTTATTAGAAATCTAAGCATCAGTGCAGGCCTTTGCAATGGTACAAGGCCTTTAGTTCTGGAACTTGGGGATAATCTGTTACGCTGTGAGATATTGACTGTAGATAAACAGGGAGAAATAGTGTTCATAAATCGAATAACACTCTACTGCGAAAACGTCTACCCCTTTACGTTCAAACAAAGACAATTTTAAAATAAAATTAGCCTTTGCAATGAGTTACGATTAACAAATCTCAAGGACAAACATTTGATAGGATAGTAATTGATCTCCAGAAAGGATGTATTAGTCACGGACAACTTTATGTGGCGCTTTTCAGAGTTCGTTCGTGGGACTCATTCAAACTTTATTCAGGGAAACAAAGAGGCAATAGTGTTGTCAAAAACCATGTTTTTAAAGAATTGTTTTTTTGATAATTTAATTTTGAAATTTCGCAGTCATAGGTGATTTCAGAAGATCTTTACAACTTATTTACAAGATATTTGAAGATCACAAGACAAAAACCTGAACACGATAAACATAAATGATTGAAAATAACGAAGAACGACATGAAGACTTAGCACTCTTTAAACTTTGGATTCTTACGAGTTCCATAAAATAGAATAAGTTGCACTGGACATATGCACACCGTATATTCAAAAAATAAGATCGATTTAAAGTCATTACGATGTACCGCAAAAGTAATAATTCACCAACTACTTTGATCACATTTAAAATTTATGTCTACCACGTAGGTACAAACAAAAAATGAAGTTGAATAATTGAGCAATTGAATTTAAAATCTTTTAAAAAATTTTTTTTTTCGATTGTTTGCAGTAAAATGTTGATCGAGTAGACTTCAATAACTGGCCTAATAAAAAAAAAGGAACTTCATGAAAATGTAAAAAAAAAATTAAGACTCGATATCTCGTATTATACCACAGCACATAAATAGTTACTAACTCGGTTTATAATAACACCTTGATTATGGTTATGATTATTCTGTTTTAAATAAACCACTTCGAATAATGTATACCTACACCTACGAGTTCCATAAAACAGAATGAGATAAGTAGACATACGCACACCGTACATTCAAGAAATGTGATCGATTTAAAATCATTATGATATACCATACAAAAATAATTAGTCACCAACTCCATCCATCGCATTTGAAATTTCTTCACTAGAATAACATCTATACAACTTATCTCACTGTTACATTTAATGTATAATGTACATTTAAATCAAAAATTATGCTGTTTTTTGTACAACACCTAATAAATATTTTCCATTTTATAATTATTTTGATGGACTTGATTTAAAAAAAAAGCGCGCGAAGCGCGCTCATGACCTAGTAAATGTAAAATATGCAAGTCCTGTCTGGTCCTCTTTCTATAAGAATCACAAATATCAAATTGAAAAGATTCAAAGAAAATTTTTACAATTCATTGCATTCAAAATTGGAATCTCCCATGATTCCATAGCTTACAATAACTTGTTAAAATTATTTAACTTGCAAACTCTTGAACATAGAAGAAATCAGCAAGACCTATGCATTATTTTTGAGTTAGTAGATGGTATTGTACATAGTCTCCTGAATTACTATCCCAAATTGGTTTTATTGTTCCCCGCATTACTAATACCCGTAGTAATAGATTTTCTCATGCTGAATATTACCAAACGAACTATGGTTATTATTCCCCCCATGTCTAGAATATCAAGGCAATTGCAAATTCTGTTTAAGTAGATTCTAGCATTGATATTTCTTTAAACCGTTTTAAAAGAAAAATTAAATCATACAAAATCACAAATAAAATATTACGTTGACGAAGAAAAGCTATCACGACCAGGATTAGAATAGCGGGTAACGCGAATAAAGAATATTGAAAGATTATAAGTGAGATGCGTGGCAGATCACATAAAAAAAATCTATTTGGATATCGACTCTGCAGATTTGCAACAAATGGCTTAAGACCAACTAAAGATCCTCTTCTCTCCAAGTTGTTCTCCGCTGAGCCTTTCATACTAACACCAACAAATAAATATGAGGATAAGAAAGGACAGATCGGACATCAGACAGTTTTAAAACTCTAAACATGGAAGTGAGAAAGGAAATTAGAAGACAATGAAAAACTATACCAACACGATAAAAAAAGATACAATTAGAGAAAACTAAAAACAAAAAACCCACGAGGCAGAACAAAAGTAATACAATTAAAAAACTAGTAAAACCGTCCAAAATAGAAATAAAATAAACAAAGATATAGAACAATTCTACACCATGCCACACTCGCCACGCACACAACAACAACTACGAATTAAAACTATTAAAAGATCTATATTTAACATAGGCTCAGAGAAAATACTAGAAATAGCGAACTCAGAAACAAGAATGGCACTCAACCAATTAAAAAACAACAATTGTGCAGGAGAGGATACAATTATAGTAGAGATGCTGAAAATTAGCGGCAGAAAAACAGTGCACATATTGAAGATTCTTTTCTATAAAATATTTGACGAAGAAAAGATTCCACAAGATTGGTATGACTCCGAAACTATCTTAATATGCGAGAAGGGAGACAATACAAATATTGAAAACTACCGACCAATATTTTCAGTATCACAGCTCTACAACCCGTCGAACAGGTTGAATTCAGAAAATGCTTTGGAACCACAGATCAGCTATACACCATAAGAACACTAAAAAAGAACCGCACCGAGTATAACGTACCTCTCCATGTATGGTGGTCTTTGTAACTTCCAGAATGCATTCCCGAAAATGCAACTAAACATAAAACTGGACAAGACAAAACCCCATAAGTACAAATCAGAGTGAAACAAGGACTAAAATTCTCTGCGCATGCGTAAGTGTCGAAAGTGTCAAAATACTGCCCAGCACTATAACCGCCTGGCCATAGATTCCCCAATATCTCTCTAATAACACATATAGACATTAAAAAAAAATTAAACTAGCGGAATACACGCTGCAATCGATTAGCATGTCAACGCGCTCATCGCACATAATATCATATGAGTTAAGCTACATCCTCAATCAATCTGGTAGCGAAGTGGCACTTTGGCACGCGTGCTGGAAAATTTATACCCATCCTCAATGCTGTCAATTTTCAGTATGCTGTGCGTGTAGTACGGTCACATACAGGGTTGTTCTTGAGGAATTTTCGTGTGTGCCTGCAGCAACACTCAAATAGTGCCAAATAGTGCCACCTAATCAAAAGTGATGGGACTGAGAGAGGATTTTTTGACTTTTTACCCATTTCTTTTTATTACGTGAGTAAAAGGAGTAAAATATAATAGTCGCTTTCGTTTTACACGCCGTTTTAGCTAACTTTGAGATTCTGACCTAAGTTGGCGTGGCGTTCGTTTTATTATTTCTTAAATTCAGGTTGGTCAGATTTTTACCTCCCCCCTTGCCGATGGCAAGGTTACCGCTAACCTCAAATAGGGAAAAATTTCGATGTTTTTGACAGTTTTGGCTGTGGTGAAGAAACAATAATTAACAAAATTAAGGAGTAATAATGTAGCAGAATTCAAAGTGCGCCTAAACATCCAAGTATTTTTAGTTGTGAAAACAAAATCAAACTGATAAGGTTATGTTATCTCTCTTCTTTGTCTTTTTTCTTACGGAGTATTGGTAGTAGCGTTCTATTTAAAAAAATACTTAGGTCAAATTTTTAGCGAATAGTTAGGTAAGGAGGGTGGCAAAACGGAAGCAGCTAATACAATTCATATATTAAATTCACTATAATGACAATTAACAGTTGACAGATCCAATGACAAGATGACAAGTGACAGATCCACCACAATTCTCACAGATCAGGACTTAGGACACTAGCACAGAAAATAGAAATAAAATGAACAAAAAATACAATAGAATAGGAATAAACAAAAAATCCTGCTCCAGCTGCAGTCTCTGCCACCGTGCATTTTGTGGGCGAAAAGTGCCACTTTTGGCACAATTGTGCCCTTTGAACAACATTGGTCACATACCGTGCATTCGGTATTTTGATCTGAGTTCTCTGAGCATGAATTTACCGTTCGTTTATTCGAAAAGTGTACTCGGTACTCGGTGCAGGCTCATTCACGTTCGTTTAATAAAATTTCGAGGCCTGTGAATCAGCGTTTAACTGCTCTGTGCGCTCGCTGTTCACGTGATTACGGCTCCGCTCTGCTCTTTGAGCAAAATACTGAACGCAAGGATAACCTAAATTATTTTTTACTGTACTGCGCATGACATAAGTTGGCACGCATCGAAAAAGCTGGCAGCTTGCAACCTTCACTTCAGAGTCGACGTGCATGCCAGCACGGAATTGAATTGGGGATGCTAACGTTAAACAACATTTCCCTAGCTTGCGTGCCGAAGTGCCACTTCGCTACTAAATTGATTGAGGATGAGCCTTTAGAGGCAGATATACAGTAAGGGGCAGGCTACTCGGTATATAGGATGTAATCTGACGAATTTGCAGGCGTCCGCATGCCGCAAAATGACATCTATTTAGCGCTAACTGGTGACAACCAGGTAGAAACAACCAAGGGGAAGGACCTGTCACTCAAAAAGCATTCATTACACCAAAGCTGCTTTCGGGTGACACCCTTTGAGCGCTCCCGAGTTACTCCGAAGTACTCCGGCTACAGTTTGACCCTTTCGGTTCCAAGCGTTCGAGTGCAAAACGCATGGAGTATGACAGGTCACTGACAGGTGTAAAGAGTTCTATTGTTTGCCCAGCGTTTCTGAGTCTACGGAAGGAATTCGGACATAAATGTGCGATGTTGCCACGCTTAGTTATAAAAAAGCGAAAATATTAGCATGAAGTATGGTTTTGATTTGAAAATCCTTTTTTTTAATAACAAAATGTAGATAACAATAAAACGCTAAATATTTCAACGTGGTTGTTAGATCTATGCTTATTTAAATAACTAATTTCTTCAATTTTGTCTATTGTAAAAAATACACATTTCCTAAAGAATCCATCAGTTTTTGACAATTTGGCAAGGATCCGGCCTAGATGAACCTGATTGGTGGAGTTTTTGGCAGGATCACCGTTGCCACAGGGAACCATGCAATTGTCAGTGGGCTAACGTCACCTTACGTATCTGCTATTGGCCAGGGCTCTTGTCATTTTATTCTCCCATCTTGGAATATCGATTTATATTGAAATATCCAGTGGCGGTTTGGATATTGTCGATTTTCGTGTACGAGTTGCAATACGATAACACTTCCAAAAAGTTCCGCACGCAGCTGGGTATTTTATGAATGAAATCAGCCATTTTTTTTTACAACTGCATTTCCCTTACTGTTGCCCCGTAGACATAGAGTCGCTTGGCAGACTTTAGGAGCACCCGAAAGCGGCTCAAGTCACAGCAACGAGTTAGACATTTATTTGGAGAAAATTATCCGATAGATTTTTTTCTGCATTGCCACTGCTAGGGTTGCTAACAATTTTCAAAAATACGGGTGCGTTACTCCACGAAACCATAACGTCCAGGAAAATAATTAGAAGCAAGAAGCAAAAGAAATTATGTTATTGGAATTAGTCACCTAACGAAACTTCAACTAAATCGACTCGTGCTGAGATTGACTCAAGTATGACGGTGAGTAGGCTACTGAAAAAAAAAAATAAGTATCATTCGTACAAAGTACGAAACTCCCAAAAAATTGATCCTGAGGACAACATCAGGCGAATAGAGTTATGAATAAGGCAAATGAAAATGAAGATTTCCCCATAGAAAAATTATCTTTACAGATGAATCAACATTTCAACTCTATGGTTGACAGAATCCTAGTCCCGGCCGTAATTGGTCTAAAGAAAATTTAGATAGGTATTTTGAACTTAGAACCCACCGTCCTCAGAAGGTAATTGTATGGAGAACATGTTATTGGGCCGTAATTTATTGATGGTAACTTGCTTGGTCCAAAATATATGAATCTTTTGCAGCGGCAAACAGAAATTAGAAGATAAGCTGGTCCTAGATTTAATGGAACACGATTTAAACAAGAAGGTTGTCCAACCCATAATACGGGTTTCATTCTGGAGTATTTAAATAATAATTTTCAAATCCGTCTTATTGTTGCGTCAAGATCTATAATACTGTAGCCAACCCGCTCTCCTGATCTTACACCTAACGATCTCGGTGGTTATGGCAAGACAAAAATTTATGTTTTGAACCTGAAAAAGCTAGGTTTCAAAATTCGAGAGATCATCTATCACTCCTGTGATGCTAAATAAGGCTCGTAGAGCATTCTTGATCGTAGGTCATTGTTTAGCTCAAGAACGAGGACTATTTGAACATTTGCTTCACTAAATTATACGCTTGGAATGTTTTCTTTCCTAAGAACGGAAAAAATACTATCATATTAGACTTTGCTATGATGATTGTTTCGGTTCGAAAAAAATTCTATTGATAACAAAGGCTCAGCTATCTACATCGTCCAGACGCTACGTTTTGCACAATGTTTTATCTGCACAGTTCAACACGTTGCAGAGCAAACATTGTGATCAGTAGTCTGTATCTTAGTCTCTGGACCGGGCTTAAGTCTGTATCATAGAACGTACTGAAGTGAACAAATTCAACGAATGTCAAAGTCATCAAACGAACGACAGCGACAGGTTTTCAAACGGCTGCGGACGGTCGTAAATTCGTCAAGCTGGATCCTATATACCTAGTCGCTTGCCCCTTTCAAACACTCTATAACAGTTTATAGTCTACGTGCACCCCCAGAAACTTAACTGCTTCCGGACACTCAACATCTGAGAGAAAGCGCAAAGCAAAATAGAGCACCTCTGTTTTTGATTGATTTAGGTTCAATTGATTAGCAGTGAACCATTCAGTTGCCTTCAATAGGTACAACATACTCACAGACTTTGTCAAAACCGACTCCAGATTATCATAAGCGAAGAGCAATAGATACACTTGAGAACAGAACGCTGTTACCCGTCAAACCACGATTGAAGAGTAAATAATAAGATTTGAGGAAGTTAGACAGTGAATGGGTAACTAAAACAAAAAAAAATAGAAAGAAAAAGTTGGTGGCTAGAATCTAGAAACGGGATTTCGTATGAAGGGTTGCCGACTAGCTTCCAATGCGGAGAGGGGTGTGGATCAATTAAATAATTAAATATAGAGCGCCACCTGCTTTTCCCTGCAGTACACGAAGTCAACCGATATAACGAAAGCAGGAAACTTCTACGGACCTATAGCAGCACAACCTAAAATATAAAAGTAAACAAGAAGGACAGAAGTGAAACGCTTTGCTACAATCAGGTACGGGTTTTTTAATTAGAATCAGAACAGGTTTGACTCTAGAGCAGATTCGGAGTGGGTTTTCTGAACGCCCTGGAACACTGAAAATTATTAACACTAGAACCAGAACAAGAACAAAATAAATCGACTAGGAGTAACTAACCTTATGTTCTAAAAATAATATTTGCAATAAATTAACTCAACTTGAGTCCCTAAATAAAGAAATAAAGAGTATTGTATAACACTTATAACAGCAATAATACCTGAAATATAAATTTATAGACAAACTTACTAAATGCAGTACCTTCGTAAATGGCCATTTAACCCCAGTGTACAAGTATTTTCCTGTATTCAATGCAGCATGTTTTATGGGATATCAGAGAGATAAAGATCATTAATTATTAAAGTTGAAGTAACAATACGTAACCTGAAGGGCGAATTTAATATTATGGAATAATATAGGTAATATAGATAAATAATTAAAATTGAAGTAACAATACATAACCTCTGAAGGCCAAATTTAATATTTTAGGTAATATAAATAATTAATTAAAATTGAAATAACAACACATAACCTGAAGGGCTTTAATATTGTAGTAAAACTGCATTGCTGTGGTGATTTATTTCAATAAGGGGTTGGTAGGTTCCAGATATTAAGACAATACAACACACTTATCAAACCTGAGTAGTCCCTAATTCCTTGAGGCGAACCTGAAGGATTGGATTAATATCTTCCAGTGTTTCCGATGGCCTGGGACTGGATCAGGGCCGCAACAATAAGCAGTTGGCCCTGGGCACTGAAGTTCAGTAACTAGGAGTCACTATAGCTTCCAATTGTCTAGAGGAGGCTGAAGATAGGAGGTACGACTTGAAATATACAGTAAGCTTAACGGTTAACTCTCTACTCAAGTTAAGGACTAAAGCGTGACGTCTAAAGGCCTGAAACAAATGGACTTTATAAAATTGGGCGTGGAGCAATAGGTTGCCCAAATGTCCAATGTCCAATTGTTGTCCAAATGTCCAATATTCGGAATTTAACCATATAATTAACAAAAAACTATGCTTTTACATAGGCAATAGAGAAACATAGAGAAGACTAATAAGAAAAACCACTTACCAAAATACTTTGGCCTTTAGGAACAAACAATTGATCACGTTGCTCTTTTTCGGCTCACAAAGAAATCAGCACAAGGCGATTTGGTGCTAAAATAACGGATTAGCCACCCTAGATCTATGAACGAAAACTGGACAACTCAGAAATCGGCAAAATGTGCCTGGGGAATTTTCCCGAACACTTAATCGTGGAAAGTCCTCGACCTGAATGACCTCTGCTTGTCCCAGCAATGTCCTTTAAAATGGTTCTGTCAAAACTCTAAGGTGGAAGGTTCTGGGGAATTTTGATGGTAGTTGGGGTATAGGACTCATTTAAATTAAGTTAGTACCGGTCATTGACCTTATTTGGAGCGCTGTCAATCTAGTAAATCTAATCGGATCAGACAATAAGCTGTTCCAATGTAAATATTGTGATTTTATTTATTAATAAATTAATTGACTATTTATTTTAACCCTACTAAAAGGACATTAATTCCATTATTAAACCTCTAACTTGATGATTCTGGGAAGAATGAAAAGTTTGAAGAAAAGTGTGGCCACAACTATTGGAAAGAAAACAGTGGCTCGATGAAGGTATGCTGTTCAATAAGGCCAATACGCTTATAAGTAAATAAGAAACAAGACTAACACCAATAGAGAAAATTGAACTACTCCCCAAAATAAAAGAAACCATAAACACGTCGGTTGAAAAAGTCTGCTAAATATCAGAAATAACAAAAACTTCTAACTCCAACCTAATACCATGAAACTTCTCAAGGAAAGTCAAGAAAGGACAGATCAGACAACAGACAGTTTCCAAACTCTAAACAAGGAAGTGAGAAAGGAAATTACAAAAGACAATAGAAACTATATCAACAAACTAATATAAGATACAATAAGTGAAAACTGCAACAGAAAAACTGAAAACAAAAAAACTCAAGGGGCAGAACAAAAGTAACAAAAATAAAAAACGAGGAAAACATGACCGTCCAAAACAGAAAGGAAATAAACAAAGATATAGAAGCATTGTAGACCAAGCGCCTCACACATAACAGCAACGAACTGAAATAACTTATACTAAACACAGGCTCGGAGGAAATACAGAGAGAAAACGAACTCCGAAGTAAGAATGGCACCCTGGAAAACAATTGTACAGGGTGGGCCAATTTGGACACTTTTAATAGGAAACATCAATTTCTGAGCGAGATACAAAAAAATGAGCCCCCCACTCTGAGGCTCAAATTTCATGAAATTTTGATTGGTACCAACCGCATTTTGATATCTTCAACAGTTTAGCCGCTAGAGGGCGATTCTCGATTTTGAGCAATAATGTGAAACCATCATAACTTTTTTGTTTATGAAAATTATTGATTTTCTGGAAGCACTTTTTTAAGCAGAATTCAGTGACGCTCTCAGTTTTTTTCTAGTTGGTCCCAACTTCGAGATATTGACCAAAGTCTGGTTTATTTCAATAGGACACCCTATATATTAATAGCTCATTAGAAAGCTCTGCTTTTTCTGATTTCAATGATATAAGTTCGATAGGTTTATCTCAGTTTTCGAGAAAAAAATTATTTCGGTTTTTATGATAAGAAATAATGTGTTAGAATGAGAACTTTCTCAGTTTCCTTACAGATATTAAGTCCCTTTCTTACACATTGCTTCTTATGACAAAAACCAGAATAATTTTTTTCTCGTAAACTGTTAGAGTTAAACATAATCGAACTTCATATCATTGAAATCAGAAAAAGCAGAGCTCTCTAATGAGCTATTAATATATAGGGTGTCCTATTGAAAAAAATCGGACTTTGGTCAATGTCTTAAAATCGGCGCCCAATAGAAAAAAACTGAGAGCGTCACTGAATTCTGCTTAAAAAAGTGCTTCCAGAAAGTTTCTACGGAAATCAATTATTTTCATAAACAAAAAAGTTATGAAGGTTTCAGATTATTGCTAATCGAGAATCTAGTGGTGCCGCGAGACGAGACTAGACGAGACTTAGGGTTGGTCTCGTCTCGTCTCGACATCTCGAGACGAGACCGTGACTTAGTCTCGGTCTCGAGTACCAAAGTCTCGAGTGGTCTCGTCTGGTCTCGAGTTAAACAGGGTGTGCAAAAAATAGTGTAAAAACTCTTGTCTACGTGGTGGAGGACCCTACAAGGAACACCAGAAAAATACTTTAAAAAATCTAGCGGCATTCTTAAGAAAGGTATTTGCATTTTAATATTTATTAAAATTGGCAACACTTAAAATATCCTGTTGACAATATGTCGGAGAATTAAATTAAATACCCATGTAATTACCTGAAGAATTCGAAGGTGAATTTTCACATCTACCCCTTCATATTACCAAGAATAATGCTGGAGAAGGATTTTTTTAATTT
Organism: Ceutorhynchus assimilis; assembly: GCA_917834065.1. Lineage (NCBI taxonomy): Eukaryota > Metazoa > Arthropoda > Insecta > Coleoptera > Curculionidae > Ceutorhynchus > Ceutorhynchus assimilis. Next base: position 24,113,957 of record OU892284.1, on the reverse strand, counting down.
AATTATTTTTCTAGGGTTTCTCAAAGGGTCCCCACTACGTGGAGAGCTTTTACGCTATTTTTCGGACACCCTGTATTTATGGTTTTTATTTTTATATTATAACAGAAGTCCAAACTGCCACAGTGAAAAAGCAATCAGTGAAAAATCACAGTAAAGAGTAACCGTGATATTTAATTTACTGATTTCATATTCAAATAGCCCAAAATAGTCCAATAATAAAGCTATGAAAGAAAAATTTTAAGTGTAATCTCGAGACTCGAGACTACACGAGACTCTCGCCGAGTCTGGTCTCGTCTCGTCGAAACTTCACGAGACGAGACCAAAGCCAGTCTCGTCTCGAAAAGTCGAGACGAGACGAGACGAGACCAGTCACGAGTCTCGCGGCATCACTACGAGAATCGCCCTCTAGCGGCTAAACGGTTGAAGATATCAAAATGCGGTTTGCACCAATCATGATTTCATGAAATTTGAGCCTCAGATGAGTGGGGGGTCCATTTTTTTCCATCCCTAAAAATAAAAGGTGTTTCCATAAGAAAGTGTCCAAATTGGCCCACCCTGTACAGAAGAAGATACAATTAGAGTAGAGATGCTTCTAAAGCTTTATAGCTTTTTTATTAATTTAATCAAACAGAACTCTGTAAGGTGATAAGCAAGAAACTCTTAGAACCTCTAAAAAGCACTATTTTTTTTACTGCTGTAAGGGTATTTGGGTTAAGTACTATAAGGAAAGTATTTTTATGAGAAACTCTATTTTAAATCTGATAATATACCGGGTCTCGTGTATTAATTAAGGCAAGGTTACGATGGCGTATTAGGGAGCTTTCTGGCATTCAGAAGTACGATGCAGTCATTAAATTAATAACCATTCATTATCATTAAAAAATAGATAGTTTTTTTTTCCAATTAATGAGTTGATAATAATAAATAGCCTAACTATAATAATACCGTGCATAAAACTATATCAAAGCAATCAGTTCTCGTGAATAATCTAGTTTTTTAGTAAATCTAGAGTTAATCCTTTTAGGCTCATTGACACCTCGAACCATAAAGAGCTTCATTTAGATAACAAATTGATATTTCATTCGCCATTTTTATATGATCTCAAATTTTCTTGGCCGATTGTATTTTCGTTAAATCTTGTGTTTTTCTTCAAGATTTTGAGTTACTTTATGTGTATTACTTTTTTCAATTTACCGTGCCGAAATGCAGTGCAACCATCCAGTTATTTAAAATTCAAGCTCTATATTATAATTAGTCTCGAAATGAGCAAAATTGATAAAGTGTTATAATATCTACGACTCTGGAAACTTTCCAACAGATTCGCTGCCTCCCCTATACCAATGACAAACAAAGCGAAAAGGTGTAAGAGTATATCGTCTTATTGCAGCTTCTCCTACAAATCTTTCACGCAAAACTATATAGCAACTGTGGAGAAGTCAGTGGATTCAGCCAGTTTGGCTTTAAAATTTTAGGAATCCTTTCAGTTACCTCAATCAGCAAAAATACGCTTTGAAATGTTTTGACAAGGTTAGTTAACTTATCTTCAGGATTTGGTTCTGGACGATAAGTGACTTCTCGCCAATTTGTATTGGAACGAAACAGCTGAAATATGCTCAGATAACTCAACATTACCACAGGAATTTCAAATCAGAAAATGTCTTAGACAGAGGCGCATATTTTTCCAGAATGTTGTTTAACATGTATGTGCAGTTTTTGAGAGTCCTACCTTGTTTACATTTACAACATCTCATTTTACAAATCGAAGGTAGAAAGTGAGGAATAGGAATGAAGAGGCCATCCTGATTTCGTCAATGCGCGGAAACTTATGATTTCCGGTTTAGGTTTGCCAGGTGCAATTGATAGGATCATATGATGAGAAAACGGCAGACACCTAGGTAGACATCTGCACCGTTAAGAAGAAGAATCCCTATGGACCAAAATTTGCTTCTTAATCAATCTTCTTCCATTCTTTGTTTTGTTTTATATCTAGATACTTCTTTTGGCTCAAATTACTAAGTGAACAAAATCGCAAAACCGTCAAAATCCACTCTGACTCATATAGGCTCAATTAATATTGATTGTCGATCTTTCTTACGGCAACTGACATTAAGGAATCGGAATTCCTTTTACGTGAACATTATAAACATTTCCGAATCATTTTTTTGTTTGTTGATGGTTCTGGCCGCGAACCGAAAAGTCTTTCATACGTATCCGCCTTCATATCATTCGCTGTGACAACACAACGCATCCTTATACCTTCCCATCCCCCATTCTTCTCTCCTTTTCGTTTCGCCTATGAATAATGCATATTCTTTGAAAATGCGAGACTTGTATGCAACCGTCAACTAAAATTCTTGATCGATTATTTGCCTTGAAAGCAGCTCGCAACTCCGATGATGTCGCTTCTTTGGCCTCTCTTCTCTGTTCAAAGTACCCAAGACCAAGGGAGCCCGCTCGCTCCTGCCAAGCGGTAGCTTAGATCTTTCGTACCGATAAACCGACTGTTCTAAAACGGTAGTGACAAGTGACAGTCAGTCAATACATTACTATATGCAGTGTTGCCAGGTTCCGGTTGTCGGCTGGTAAATAAAGTATTTACATATTATATGTCAACCGTTACACTAACACGCAGCTGTTCAAGAGAAATTAATGAAATTATGTGCAACTTAACATGCCTATCTGCGAGAAATCGGAGGTCTTATGTTTGTGTTTCGAAGCGGACCAATTGTTTAGGGGCTAGCCCATTTTTGGGTCTTCTATTGGTTGTACAAGAAATTATTTGAAGCTATAAACTGAAATTATTATTATACAACAGTGTTACGATGTTTTATACTTCTGTGAAATTTGAAGTTTTACAATGTCATAAACGTGCTATTGTTAAAGAATTATTGGACACCGAGCCGAAAAACACCTACACACGAAAGGTGAGGAATAGAAATGTGATAAAATAAGGCCGGGAAGAAATAATTACAATGTTTACCGGATTGATCTGTGAATGAAGTAATAAATAACTCAGAAATATACAATAATGATAAATAATGAAATTATTATGAATATATCTATATGTATACAGGGTCAGGGTGAGTTTTTTTCAATGTTATAGGGATCGGATCTCGAAAACTATAGCAGATAAAAAAAAATTCAATTGGCAAAAAATTTCAGGTTTGTAAAGTCTACTCAGAACCAATTTTAGTTTTTCAAAATTTGGCACCTGTCAATAAAACTGTTTTTCGGCGATTTGACATGTCATAAACATGCTACTTCAAATAGAAGCCATATTTATTTTTTTCTTATACTTTTTTTTATACAGTGGAACTTTTGTTTTCCTGGTTATGTTGGAGCTACGCAGTTGTTTATGTAGCCCATAGAAACTGCGATTGACAAGCAGTATTCGTCTCTTAATTTCATCTGTTTCGTTCTGGTGGAGTTGACCAATGATGATCCTAGGTAGACAAACTAATGAGTTTCCTCGAAGTTCTCATCACCAATAGTAAAGTTTTGTCGGATGTTCTTTTCCCGCTGGTTTGTAGACGTTACCATGAGCTTGGGTTGAGACTCGTTGACCTTTAGGCCGACGTTCTCAGCTGCACTTCAAAGAGAGACAAAGGATTTTTTTGAGCGTGAAGTGACTTTGGTATTATATCGACTTCATCATCATACGCAAGCAGCTGCACCGATTTATAGCATATGGTGCCACTTGCATTGATCCGTGAGTCTCTGAACTCTCTTTTGAGAGCAATTTTAGAGAGCAAGCAAACAGCGCATCACCTTGTCAGAAAACCTGGTTAACTGGTGAGTAAATGAAGCTGCGGAGATAAATGTTTTTGTCTTTCGTTTTGGCATGTTAGAGAAATTGCTGAAGAAACTGGTACTTCACATAACGCTGGTGGTAAGAATGCTGAAGAAACACTAATTCCAACCATACAAGTTATCAGTGTCTCAAACTCTACGTCCCTTGTACGTTATTTGAGAATATGTGCCAGTATGTTCAAGATTTACCTTTCAAAATATTATGAACAGATGAAACAAGATTAACTCATTTACCCCAGAGAAATTAGACTTCCTCTGCTGAATGAGGCCGAACAAGCTGAATTTTTGCAGAGATCTTCGTTTTGATGTTCTAATGAAGCACGAAAAAATCGAATATGCCTACCCTAGTGCGTCTTGAGATATCGAAGGTCAAAGTTCACGAATATCGTTTTTTTGCGAAAATCTCGTTTCCAGTGCATTTGATGTCAAAGAACTCCAAACCAAACTTACGTAAAATAGTATTTCCTACAAAATTGTTCATATACATTTTTTTATACGACCAACCGTTTTCGAAATTTAGCGTGATAAAGGGGAGCGCATATTCTAAATAGGTGATACTGTATTATACAGGGTGTCCCCGTTCAACTGGTCAAAAATGCTAGGGTATATAGAGGAACCATAGAGAAGTAATTTGAGATGGGACACCGATGGTCGGCAGTGCGTCGTTTCCAAAATACAGGGCGTTGAAATTTAAACAACCCCCTTTCATATCATCTGGAGGGCTAATGCTAGGCTGTTCAAATTTTCAGGGATTATTGATGTAGGAATGATATTTGAAAATTCGTATAATGCACCCCCATTTTCTACCTAGAACTACTTCAAAAAAAAGAAAAAAGCTGAAAAAAATTGCTTTTTTTCAAATTTTAAGTATTTTTTCTTTTTTTTTCAAGTTATCAAGATATTGAAAAGGGTCTGGTTGGAGTGACGCGTTCACTAGGAAGATTACCCATTGAGTATTTTTCTGGTTTATTTCGGAATCTGAAGCAATGCACACAATCGTGAACAATCCTTTTCACCAAATTACGACCGGAGATTGGCCGGGGATTCTCAAAGACGCAAGAAGAGCTTGTGGGCCTGCATGTAGAAGTCTTAGGTGTTCATTTTTAATAATTAAAGAAGTGAGATGATGTTGGGAAGGAAGTATAATCGGGTGTTTTTTAGTGTAATCGAAGTTGGAATTATGCTATCTGCCACCGACTCGAATCAATTTTTCATTGTCTGTGAATGGGTTTAGGGACAAAAGTTTACTATTAAGATGTATCCTTTTTTAATGCAATAACGTATTGTATTCAGATGGAAACGATTGTCACCTCGATTGTCACTGTACAATTCTGATTAGATAATTAAATGAAAGGTCCAATTCCTGAGCGGTCAATGTGTCTGATTGACACGATAATGTGTTTTTGGAGCAATTGTGAATTAATCGAAGCACAAAGGCATTTTAAGTTTTTTCAAAGAAGAAAATTTGTTTATTAATTCAAAATCATTAGATACAATTTTTGTATGCAATGATGAAGTGTTATTGCAGGTTTCTGGAACCTCAGTTTCTGTTTCTGAAGTATAGGCAGGCCATACATATTCTTGAAGCCTTAGCCATGTAGGTCCGTGAAACCAAAAATCAGCATTTATTAATGTTGATGGGTTTTTACCTCCAGAAAGCATATCAGCTGGGTTTTCTAATGTGTTTATGTATTTCCATGAACCATATTTGGATAGCGTTTGAATCTGGGATGCCCTAAGCTACAAATATCTTGAGTGGATATGGAGATGTGTTGATCCAGGAGATAGTAACTGTAGAATTACACACCAATAGGTTACTAGATCAAAATTAACAGGATATGAAGGAATCACCTTATCAGTCAATTCTGCCAGTAAGAGAGCTCCGCAAGGTTCAAGCCTTGGGATTGTAATCTGCTTTTTCGGTGTAACACGCCTTTTAGCACAACAAAGAGTCTAAACAACGTATATAGATGCATGCTCCGTAAGTATTGCGATGCATCACAGAATCCATATAACTGAATGTAAATGAGATTCACTCCAAATACACACATCAAAATAGTCTAGGGAACAAGATGCAACTGAATACATTTATAAATTGAACAAAATATACTTTTAAAAGATTTTTAAATTTTGTTAAAGCCTGCTGGAAAAGCCGATATGATAAATTTTACAAGATTTGTTCAACAAATACCCATATGGTATCTTTTTAAAAAAAGTTACTCTGTCTAAAAATTAAAAGACGAATATTTCTTGTTCCCTAGACTTTTGTGATGAGTGTATTTTTCTAGGAATTTGGAGATCATTGATTATTGGAAGTTCTGAGCGATATTTGTCCCGAAGAGTGTGCAAGTTCATGGGAACAGACTCATCCCACGAAATTTGTAATTTCCAGAGTTCTTGTAAAATAAGTTTGGCTGTAATTGTTACCGGGCAAGAAGTCCCAGAGGGCCGAATATCTGGGAGGTATAAGATAGAATATGGCGTTTTTGATTTTACTTTTGTAACTCGGAACATTTATAGAATATTTTAGGAAGTCATTTAGGGGGTTCCAGAGTAGTCCTAAAGTTTTGTTTTGATCTTCTTGACCAATTTTAAGTATGTTAGATTTAGAATGATGTATTGACTCCTGATTGGATTTCCATTTCCTTAAGGGAAACCCATATTTGATAAGAAGCTGTGAGATGTCGTTTTTAATTTGAAGGTCGTCCACATAAAAATCATTAAGGATCGTCGAGGCAAGTTCATGCATATGGCGATAAGCTACTTCGTGGAGAGCTCTGATTGCTAAAAATGAAGCTGAAACAGTGCCATATGTAATGGTATTTAAGGAATTGATGGAAATGTCTTCATTAGTCGAGAATCTCCAAAGAATTTTCTGCAAATGACGTTGATCCTGTTTGATAGAAACTTGTCTGTATATTTTTATTATGTCAGCGCTCAAAACAAAATTATGTTTGCGAAAACGTAATAGAATATTGAGCAAATTATCCTGAATTGTCGGCCCAACCATCATTATGTGATTTAGGGAATATCCAGATGCAGATTTAGCAGACCCATCGAAAACTACCCTTAATTTTGTTGTTGTCGACAAATCTTTTAAAAGAAGAAAAAACCTGATTTGTCGTTCTGATTATCAGAAAGGGACATGTGTTTAAGATGAATATATTCGTCCATGAATGCATGGTATTGGTGTTTCATGTCTGGGTTTTTGTTAAGTTTTCTCTCAAGAGAAAATAAACGATTACGAGCAGTATTCTCAGATTCTCTCAAAACATGTATAGATGCTTTCAAAGGAATTGCAACGATAAGATTGCCTTCTTCACTTTGTGAAACATGCTGTTTGAAGTGAGATTCACAATTTGTTTCTTCTTCAGAAAAAAATTTTGTCTCCCAGAATTTGGAAAGTTGATTCTGAATATCAACATGGGCTGAGAAGTGACCAATCTACTATTCTATTTTGAGGACTGACGTGTAGTGGAACAGAGATGATTCAGCCAAGTTTGGTCTTATGTAGGGTTGGCATATTTTTTCCAAGTTTAATCTGACCAATGCTTAGAAGGTCCCAAAATGTATCAGCACCTATGAGAACTGGAGCAGAAATTTCAAATCTTGGGTCGGCCAGTGTGATGCCGGTAGGAATGTTCAATAAGGAAGTGTCAAGATTTGTGTAAGGTAAATTTCCAGTAGGTAATCTGAGGTAAAACTAAGCAAGAATTTGAATCTTATCTGAATTAAAGAATTCAAATTGTGATTTAAATTATTAATCGCAGAAACTGTAATGTTAATATTCTCTTTGGGTAATTTCAAAATATTGCTAAGTCTCTGTGAAATGAAATTAGACTGACTTCCATTGTCGAGTAGGACTCTGAAGTCATGTTGTTTACCACTCTTATCGGAGACCTTTACAATGGCTGTGGACAATAAAATATGTGGTTTAATAGGTGAATCAGTTGGGAAATTCATATGACATGATAGTGAGCAGTCTTGTGAGACTTGTATTTCCTGAGCCTGGGACGTATATAAAGTTAGCAGTGCAAAGTCAGCAGTGCAAAATTTTTATGACTGGAAAAATTAGTGCTAATTAAGTGCTAATTAAATGCCAAGTTCACAAATTTTGTGCTCGTGTAGTTTCCGAGATATGGCCTGCACTGCTAGCTACCCGTTAAAGATAGCAGTGCACCATCCAGTAATAATCCAGGAGAGTGGTAGGTTAATATAAATGATGAAGAAAATTAAATGCTAATTAAATGCTACCATTTCCATGAACAAAATCTCTATTTCCAGCTTTTTTTCGAATATTTTCTAAAAGCAACGCTGTGCACTGCTAGCACATTTGAATAATTTAGTGCTAATTAAATGCTGATTGAATGCCAAGTTCACAAATTTTGTGCTCTTGTAGTCTCCGAGATATCGCCTGCACTGCTAGCTACCTGTTAAAGATAGGATGATATAAATGATGAAGAAAATTGAATGCTAATTAAATGCTATTATTACCATGAAAAAAAATTCTATTTTCAGCTTTTTTTTGCATGTTTTTTTTAAAAACAACGTGATGCACTGCTAGCTTTATGCAGTACACATATTGAGTTTTCATGAAAGAAGGGATTGGAAGAGTTTTCGACATAGGAATAATTTAGTGCTAATTAAGTGCTAATTAATTGCCAAGTTACCAAATTTTGTGCTCTTGTAGTTTCCGAGATATAGCCTGCACTGCTATACCCGTTAAAGATAGCAGTGCAGCATCCAGGAATGATCCAGGAAAGTGGTAGCGTGATATAAATTACGAAAAAAATTAAATGCTATTTAAATGCTACCATTTCCATTAACAAAATCTCTATTTTCAACTTTTTTTCGCACATTTTTTAAAAACAACGCGGTGCACTGGTAGCTTTATGCAGTACATATATTGAGTTTTCATGAAAGAAAGGGTTGGTGGAGTTTTTCACACTAGAATAATTTAGTGCTGATTAAGTGCTTATTAAATGCCAACTTACCAAAATTTGTGCTTTTGTAGCTTCCGAGATATGGCCTACACTGCTAGCTCCCCTGTAAAGATAGCAGCAGGGGCGGATGGGGCCCCTCAGACCGGCGCGGAAAGTCAATTGAAACGGCGCCGCGCCTGTCCAGCAAAAAATCGAAAAGCATGAAACTCATTATCATTACTATGGAATTCCTTGCGAGGCAAAGATGATACATTTGGAAAAATCCGACATCATAGTCGTTGGACAGTGTCCGTTAGTACCAACGAATCAAGCGATCGCATATTCTTTTGTATTGCTGACAGGACTCCTCAACGGACACTGTCAGCTCAACCGATATCTGCACTTGATAGGTATCGTGGATGACCCTGAGTGCAGATTCTGTCTGGAGGATGCAGACACCTCCATCTATGTCCTTACCGAATGTCCAGCTATTGCCAGGAATAGAACGGCGTACTTCGGCAGACACGTTATTGACCCCGAAGACATAAGAAAGATTAAGCCCCGAAAGCTCTATGCATTTGCCAGAGCTACTTTAAACAAAAGTGGGCGCACAACGGGCTCGTATAGGCGGCCTACGTCCAATGAACGTACATTTGCCCATAGAAAAAAGGAAAAAAAACCTTTTGTTGAGTTGAATAAAGACAGCTTTGCTCGAACCCACAGGAAACCCTACATTCCGCCGTCAAGATCTTGCGCAAAACCTAAAATTTGTGCGTAGAATCCAAAATTCGTATATAGAGTTCTTGGGCGGGTTGGAACAGACCTGATGAAGTTACCTACTGCTGAAAATCTGCGCTGCGGCGCTCGTGTTTCAACTCCATTTGCATGCATGGGATGTAAGGATGATAGAGAAACGAACGCGGAGATACTTCAAAACAGAACAGCAAGCGAGGCAATATGTGCCATGAATATGAAACATTAGGAATGGTACCTATATAATACATAACTATGATTTACAAAGTTCCAGAGTTGCAAAGTTGCCAACTGCCAAATCAATTAATAAGTTAGGCAGGTAACACACTGGAGAAGTAAGCTTCATGAAACTTGTTGCAAGAAACGGAAATTTGTTTCATTATCAAACAACAGAACACATGTATTCAAATAAGGCGGAGCACACAGGCGTTTCTGAAACAGAAGAGCAGAAATTGTGTGGGCAGTGTGCTCCGTATTCCGCCTCATTTGAGTAGGTATGTATCGTATGATGATGAAACAAATTTTCTGTTTCTTGCATCAAGTTTCATGAAACTTATTTCTACAGTGTGCCACCTGCTTTAGCTATCTGGCTATTTTGTTTTTTCAATCATTTCAGAATTTCCAGAGGCGGCGCACCGGGAAATCTCCCGGTATCCCGGTGAGCTCATCCGCCCCTGGATAGCAGTGCACTATCCAGGAATGATCAAGAAAAGTGGTAGGGTGATATAAAAGATGAAGAAAATTAAATGCTAATTAAATGCTACCATTTCCATGAACAAAATCTCTATATATTTTCCGCTTTTTTTCGAATATTTTTTAAAAACAACGCTGTGCACTGCTAGCTTTATGCAGTACACATATTGAGTTTTCATGAAAGAAGGGATTGGTAGAGTTTTCGACATAGGAATAATTTAGTGCTAATTAAATGCTAATTAAATGCCAAGTTCAGAAATTTTGTGCTCTTGTAGTTTCCGAGATATGGCCTGCACTGCTAGCTACCCGTTTAAGATAGCAGCGTACCATCCAGGAATGATCCAGGAAAGTGGTAGGGTGATATAATTGATGAAGAAAATCAAATGCTAATTAAATGCTAAATTCGGAAACTACAAGAGCACAAAATTTCTGAACTTGGCATTTAATTAGCACTTAATTAGCACTAATTTTTCCAGTCATAAAAATTTTGCACTGCTGACTTTGCACTGCTAACTTTATATACGTGAGCCTGGGTGAGGTTGACATTGGAAGAAGTTGGTGTAATAATGTGCGGTTAATTTTAAAACATTTTCTACAACCCTTTGATCTGCATGCCTTAGCGAGATGATTATTACTAAGGCAATAATTGATGCACAAGCGCAATTCTTTGGCCTTAGCCTAAAAAAGGGAGTGAGTTTAGTAAAATCAGGGCAATTATAGATTGTATGTTGCTTATTGCAGAGAAAACATTCAGTTTGTGGTGTTGTTAAGAAAGTCTTAGGGTTATGAGGTTTGATAGGCTTTGTTTTTTAATTATTGGAATTTGAAGCTATTGACTCGAGAATCCGACACCTATCCTTAACCTTCCATTAGTCGCGCGTGTACCTGAGAGATACATGCGTATTATTTTTGCAAATAAATCAAAAAGGAAAACCGTATAATATTATGGCTTGTAGTAGTCCTTAAGTACCCTATACTTATTTCTTTCCCAAAATTACATGGTCGTACCTCTACTTGGAAATTAGCAATTTCCAAAAAACTAGAGGTGCGCTCGGCTTTGTACCTGACTGATACAACGCGACTTTTCTTGTTACCATCGGTGCTCCTCAATTGTAACTGTTTTCTTGGTATTTTTTTTATATAAATATTATGGTACAAGAGGCTGTTTATCTTGGGTGAAGATGAAACTCGATGAGACAAAATTCCTCCCAAGCTGACTCGGAAGAGACCACCTAATATTATTGTAAAGCTGCTGGGCGTTGTTGGCCAAACTGCAACGACTGCGAAAATAGAATCCAACTTCTGGAATCTCTTTTTCAGTGAAAAGGGATTGTTAAGTACACGAATTAATACATAGAAATTTTAAAACCGAAATTCATCAGGTGGTTCAATTTTTTTATCAATGATTTAGTACATGTATCTCTGTGATACAGCGCGACTAATGATGTTATAAAAACTCGCGCGCCTAATGGAAGGTTGAGAAAGTCTAGCAAATTGTCCATATTTGCTAACTGATTGGTCCTGCCTCTTGATTCCCAGGCACGGAGTGTGGCATTATCAAATTTAGTGGTAGTGAGATATATGAAGAGATCATCCCAATGTTCAGTTGGACACCCAAGAACCTTTCAACAGCGCAAATGTTCTAGTGTTTCGCCTAAAATGTTTCTGAAACTATGATAGGTCTCTTTGGGAAGGAAGGGAATATTAAAAAGTGCTTTAATGTGATTATGAACCAACAGTGATTTGTTTTTATATCGTTCAATAAGAAGTTGCCAGGCCATGTCATAATTAGTGTCACAAATCTGTAATGATTAAATAGAAACAGCAGTAGTTAGCAGTTCCTTGTAATGATAAGCGCAAATAATGAAACTTTTGTACTTTGGAAATACTGGTGTTGGATAATTGAATTAAAACTGTCATAAAAAAAGCCATTGATCAAGAGATCCATCAAATGTTGGTAAATAAAGTGGAGGTAATTGGACATTAGAAATTTTTACTGTTCCTGAACTGTGAATACTGCCTGATGCATTATCCTGACAATCAACTGTCTCATGAGCATCCAAGAATGCTTTAATTTCAGAGGTGATAGAGTGAAATTCATCCTCAAATTTTTGTCGTTCAACTGCATGTACAGTTTCATAATTTGTTTCACAGTCAGGATCACAAATTTCAATTAGCAACTGATCCTCAATAGATGAGTCCAAGAGTTCTTCAGCTCTGTTTGATCGCCTCTGTAAATCTATTAAATCTAAGACTTCGTCCTTAACCCTATTGAAATGATTGATAAAACGAGTTAATGAACCCTTGGTACATCGACGTTTGGTTGTGTTGGGGTCAGAGATCGTGAAAGTTAAGAGAAATAATTAATTATTTAAATAACAGTTAATAAAGTAAAAGTAAGTATTATCAATTCAAATATACCTAAATAAATAAAAATAATCATACACGCAAACAAGTTATAGATATCACTATATATATAGTTATGGCTAACAACAAATGTAATGAGAAAAATCAGTAATCTATATATATATAAAAATTAATGCCACTTTCCGTTGTAATTTTATAACTCAAGAACGGACTCACCTAGCCAAACCAAATGTTTAGGCTTTGTTCGGACTATTTATTAGATGGTTTATGTGAATTGTTAGAAAGATTTTTTTCAGGTAATGACCAACGTGAATACAGGAACACAACGGTCCCTGTTTGGGAATCGACCCACTGAGCAGTGGACCCAGACTTCCCGTGCCAATCCTTGACGCGTTTCGTCCTTCTTAGGACTCATCAGAAGGACATAGGCTGAAGCTCCCTGTCCAAGCAAAATTGAACTTCGTTGACCAGTCAGAAACAACTACTCCGAGGGCAAATACCCCTACCGGCGTTGAACTACACTAATTGGTCTGAGCTTTCGTTGGCAATGAAAATTGTTAGAAAGATTTTTTTCAGGTAATGACCAACGTGACACACTAAGCCCGCATACGGCGCCATCTCTTATAACCGATACCAAGTTTATTTTGTATTTTGTATTCCGCGCCATCTCTGATACCTGGAACGAAGCTCGGCATTGCAGATACAGTAGAACAATGCTGCCCAGGAACTGGAGCTATTTCGAACAGAACTATTCCACTATTCCGATCAGATAGAGTGGTGCAGAAAGAGTAGATCAGATAGAGTAGTGCAGATAGAGTAGAACAGATGAAGTAGTGCAGTGCATGCAGTGCAGATAGAGTGAAACAGGGCTGCGCTAGATTTTTTTGTTTTCTCCACATTCTTTGAACATTCCTGTGCCTGAGTTTATTTATTTGGTGGTACACTTTATAAGAATAATGCCCACAAGCTGCCTGAAAAAGGATGATGTAAAATTTTAATTTTAGGTGACTTCTGATCCAGAGAGTAAATATTAATTTTCTTCAACCAAAGCCAAATTCACCATCGAGAAAAACTGAAGTTAATTCAGCTAATAGATACGTTAGCACAACATTTAATAGGTATAATTAATAATTCTGAGGCGGTACGAAGTTCGCCGGGTCAACTAGTAAAGTATAAAGATACAAGTATAACGTAGTTATTAGAAATAACAGCAAATGAGCTAAAATCAAGTAGGTATTAAAATCGCTCAGTGAAGGGTCACAAAACGTGATAATATTACCACCTATTGCCAATATCAGAACATTGTATGTATATATGGTATGTTAAATGTGAATCAGTATCGAAGAGGGAAGTGACACAGGTAAAGTGACACTTCCGAATTTTTAAAAAGTCAGTAATGACAAGATTACATATATGGTTGCAAATAAACAAAATAAAACTATTATGTAATAATAATAATAGGTACTACAAGTCAACTAATTAGTATAGTCCAGGAGGTGGCGTCAAAAACATGCAAGAGTTTTCGCAAGGCGGATATTTTCAAAATAGGTCGCACTTTAGTGCTAGAATGCTAGTATACAGTCAGCACTCACAGTTCCGGGACAGCTGGCTCTGGGACGCGGGCAAAGTTGTAATTTTAAGAAGCATCTAAACTGTTTTCTCAAAGCTCAAAATTTATAGAAATTTTGCACATTATCTGTTTGAAGGTCACAGATAACGTATGTAAATCGTCAGACGTCTAGTTCGTTGCAAAAAGGGGGTCAGACGTCCTCAAAGTTTTTATTTTATGGCATTTTCTTCAAATATATTTGTCAAATACCTGCAAAATTATATTTTGACAGGACACCGAAGAAAATGCCATAAAATAAAAACTTTGAGGATGTCTGACCCCCTTTTTGCAACGAACTAGACGTCTGACGATTTACATACGTTATCTGTGACCTTCAAACAGATAATGTGCAAAATTTCTATAAATTTTGAGCTTTGAGAAAACAGTTTAGATGCTTCTTAAAATTACAACTTTGCCCGCGTCCCAGAGCCAGCTGTCCCGGAACTGTGAGTGCTGACTGTACACTAGCATTCTAGCACTAAAGTACGACCTATTTTGAAAATATCCACCTTGCGAAAACTCTTGCATGTTTTTGACGCCAGCTCCCCAACTAGTATGAAATGGAAACGTGTAACAGGCTTAAATGACGTGCGAATTGTCTGTGAAATAGTCTAATTTAGAAACTGTGAATATTTCGAAATAAAATATTAGAGCTTGTGTTTATGCAAGTTTTATTATGTTTAAATTCTTAATTATTCGAAATAATGATTACGTTGCGCATGAACCATACATATTCATTATTGTATGACACCTCAAGGGTGCGCAAGCAAGAATGTGCGCAAGGAGTCGCTCTCTTACATTTTGGGCACCTAACTGGCGTGACTTAAATATTTTCAATCCGCAAAATTTACCAAAAATCAGTGGCGATATCTCAAAAAAGGGTTCAAACCCCAATCGTGACGTGGTGCTGTAGCAGAACTAGAAAGGCCTGGGATCCCAGAGGAAAGAACGATTTTTCTATGACAGAAAATCAATCGAGGTGAGTGTCCTTTTATGATTTTGTATGGTTCCCGTCCATTCACATTCTTTGTCAAATAAAATAAAATTACAGTCCACTTTCAATTGATCGAAGTAAAATTAATCTCAATTTATTATTTTTTAAACTCTATTCTTACGCAAACAGCTTGTAAAAAAAACCAGGAACAAATAAGAGAAAATAAAGGAACACACTGGCCTGTTTGTCGCCAATTTAATTCCTTCTACGTTACCCTACTACTACTACAGCTGATGTTCCGAACTCCTGTTTGTAAAAATAACACAGCTTAAATAATATTCAAACACCCTCAGTAAGTGTAAAGAACTTCGACGAGGAACATAAAATGGTTGCCGTGTCTGGTAGCGTAGCGTTGTTTTGGCTTTTCACAGGCAATCACTGTTCATATCGGGGTTCGAAGGACCATGTTTTGTGGTAGTAGGTAAAGAATTTTGAGAATTTCACGTCAACATTAATTTTATTTTCTAAAAAAAAGGTTCCAAAATCCCTATCATGTTGAAAAAAGAAGACCACAAATTGAGTTTGGATTTGATGTGGTGTCATGGGCTCAACACTTATTGGACCATTTATTTCTGAGGGTACTTTAACATGCGAACGCTATCTTCAGTGTCCTAAAAATGATTTAGAAGATACTTTGGTCAATTTAAACTTATACACTTGAGGAAGTATTAGTATTTAATTATGTAAATGAAATATTTCCTAATTCGGTGACTTCAATTACTATTTATGGGTCATGATTATTATCCAATTACCTGTTTTGTTGGCCCATACAATGTAGAGACTCTAATTGATCTAGGTACCTATTAAAAATTAATCTTGCCTTATTCACTCTTAAGCTTCACATGCTCAAGTAATGTTATGATTATAGGCGGAAATTAGCAATTCAAAAGTTACTCAACTTAACTCAATATTCAACTCATTCATAGGAATATTCATCTAACGAAAACATCTATATAAGATCAATTTCGCCTAGAATTTTATGAGCGTTCATTTTCTCAAGAACGCAATATATAAATATCAAGGTGTAGAAAAGCTTTTAATGCTCAAAAATGTTGCTTATTATCATATTCGGCTTTAATTCGGACTCACTATAGTTATTAATGATACTGGTTCGATATGAACATCATAATGAAACACGTGGGAGGCGCTAGCCGAATGGTTTATTTGCAAAATTTGTGTGTTATTATGAATTCATAATGGCACTGGTGCTATTATTAAGGTCCTAATGATATCCAAATAAAGATGCTAAATGTGGCATAACGACAGCGACGTAGATTGATTGATTGATTAGTCCAAAAAGTTACTCTCTAATAGTATAGTATCAACACTGGTATATGTACCGTGTGTTGAGATTTTAATCAATATTTGTAATAAGTTGAATTTACCAAACAAGACCTTTATGTTCCTACCGTATACAATGCACAATATTGTAGGTGAGGTCAAAGCCAACCAAAACTTCCGGTACATGATAACATAACAATACTATACGTTCCCACAGTCGCCACCCAATAATCTCTTAAACTGCATATCACATGACTCTATCGGCCTATGGACTTTTTCGTTAAAGATGCAGCAAGCAGGAGAAGCAGCATCGGACTCTCGAATAATGCAGAGTTTCGTCGGATATCTTAGATAATCGGAAAAGAGGGACGCCCATTAAACTGGACTCTATACATACAATATTACATAATGAATATCTTGCATTGCATTCCTAATGAATTGGCGCTGGGTTCCATAACAGAACAATGCGTATTTTAATGGCCCTAGGGACTGAGCCCTGGCTATTATCTGGCTCGACTAATCGAGAATATTTCAGGAAAATGAAACGCGGGGCGCAATTAGACAAAAATGCCGCCAGATACTTGTCGCGATTGCATAATAAATTGGCCTCGTGTCTTATTGGTATCGTGTTCTGCTGGGGCCGTTTAATGATATCGCGGCTGGAAAAGTAATGACTGCTGATCTGAGAGCGTATATGTAAAGTCGTGCAACATTTTTCAAATTTAACATCTATCAATATATTTTCAAAGTAAATTTGAGAAACTTGTGAATCTGATAATCGTTTGCATGATATTCCGACATGTAATTCAATAAAGACTACTAGGATCAAAATAAAATTTACTTGACGAACATGTAGACTTCTTCTCAGGGTACTAATAAATTGGAGTTTTAGGATAATTTCTAAAATATATGCTTCCAGAACTGTTTAAATGTCATCATCTTCTTTTATTATGAGCACAGCGTATCCACGATATTCTGGTTTGCAATTGACGTTATAATGGGATACTGATGAACTATGGTTCATTCCGAAATGATTGGAAAACTCTTTGAAAGTATTTGATAAAAACTGTGGTCTTATGTAACATTTTCATAGGTACAGGTACTAGTATTACAACCAATCATTAAACTCAGGTCAAATGCCGTAATGTTGAAGTTTTCAATCGATTACTGTGTCTGATTAGAATATCAAATGACACAAAACTTTAGTCAAGAAGTAAACATTCATTTATATCTCGACAAATAACGATAAATACGTTACTTGGTAATTAATTTTGCTTTTTTCTTTTCAGGTAAGTGCAGTTGCAGTATTCAGAGATTCTCCGGCATTAACATGGGCATAAACATGGTAAGATTAACTCTCACTCTAATTAAAGCTTTAGGACAAAATATCATGAACCAAAATAGGATATTCCCAACTGGATGAATTTTTGGGAAATCTTCATTTTTGTGGATAATGCTGTTACGCGTCCTAGGAGTCATTTTAAGCAATAATAAAAATAGTTTCCGGCAATATTTTTTACCGAAGTTGGACAGCAAATAGTTTCTGGGACACAGTCATTGGACTTAACTGATACATCTGAACTAAAAAATACATTTTTTCATTGAGTAAATCTTGTTGCAATTTTTTCCCGATTTGGTCCACCCTGTATCTTTAATCGTTTCCAGAATACCCATGTACTTTAAGTTATTCCGGACAACCTGTATTTTTACCTATCCAGTTATTCATATTGCTTCTCAAATTAGAAATTCTAAACATGTAGAATAATTATACATAGTAACAAAATAACAAATTTAAAGATCCATTCGTTTGCAATTCATATAAAAATATCGTTAATCGTTTTTAAGATTTTTCATAAAAGAATCCGTTTGCTAATATGCATATTATAACGTTACTCGAGGATATCTACCGACAAAGTAAATAAATTTTATGCTCATATATTCTACGTACGTATCCATCAAGTACGCCAACTATCCACTGCAGAGCTATTCCACGAAAATCATATTAAAAGTTGTTTATTTGAGAGGAATAAAATTTTCCTTGTTCTTTTGATGACTTTTTGTCGTACCTGATTCTGGTACAATATGAATTCTCGTATATTTTACAGGTGCATATGTTTTTTTGTTAATAAAACGAAACCTATTGTAAAGCAAATAACTATAGTTAACAGAACATTGAACACGTGCCTTTGAATTCAATATCTCATCATGTTATTTTATGGACTTGCATAGAGTTGTAGCTTCACATTAATGAGCTGACCCTTTTGTAGTTTTCTGGTGGAAGCGATTTTTTTTATGTTGGTCTGCACAAAAGGCAAAATCTATACTACTCAAGCCGTAGCATGAGCGGAAGGAATTAAGTGACGATTGACCCTCCGTTTAAAAATATTGAGGCTAAATCGTTCAGGAAATGAAGTAGGAGGCAGTACGCCACCAAAAAGAAGCCCTACATTTAAAGGTCCTCGGGGTAGCCAACTTCACTACATACGGATGGGATGGCTCTTGTGGTTCTTAAATAACTTCTATCTGGAATGAGGCTACCTAGATCATCAGATTATCTCCCACAGTAATAGCGATAGAATAATAACAAGTCGGTCACCTTGCATCTAAACTGCTGGACAATTGCTTTCGAATACGGTAAATATCGCCTAACTTTCAAGCTCGATTTTTTTGGAACCAGACTAGATATCGACCTGCGGTTTTCACGAGCCGACAGATTGACTTTTTGTGAAAAAAATTGCCATTTTGAAATTTTTTTAAATGTCTATTTTTTTCATAACCTCCACTTTTTTCAATTTTTAAGCACCTGAACCATCCTGTACAATAAATCTTGCATCTTATGCTGCTGTTTGATATACCCCACGATATCCTGGTTTATTTTCAATCAAAAAAAAATACTAAAATAATGTGGTGTCCAGTAGCGTACTAATAATCGCCCATTTTCGGAATTATTTATTAATGGCTCACCGAATTTTACATTCAAAGGTGCATAATTTTGAAAATAATCATTTGAAGTTTCATTTGTTTAGTTCACTTTATTCATTGACATATTATTAAGAAACCATTTTCTCAAAATTTTGATATTTGCCTTTGGTTTTAAAATATCGTTTATTTAACATAACCATATTAATTTTTTCAATTTTTCCGTTCTAAACCATTCTGAATCGTTCTTACCGGTGAATTTTTTAGCAATTGTTATACCTTTCAGCCAGCATATTTACTATGATTAAAAAATATCGAATACCTCAATGATATGCTATACAGTGGCGTGCTAATAATTATTTATACCACTGATAAAATTTAAATATTTGGAACCGATTTCGTTGTGGTGGGAGGAAACCCGAATTTTTATTACCTACCTGCTAATTTTCTTTGAGCTTCATGTTTAAAGGTATTTCAATTAAAAATTCTTCCACTAATGGTAGCAGTATCAGAAAATAAAGTTAAGGATGGTAAATTACATTATCTGGCAAACAAAAAATTATATGAACAATGTTAATGCTTCTTTAAGTTGATTTAAAACAAAGCACAAAAAGTGTTCCTATAGGTTTTTTACGTTATGTTTAGGATGACGTCGTAGAACAAGGACTGACAATGTTGTCAATGTCTATTTTTTTCCTTATAATTTACCAGAATGTAATAAAAAAGTATCAAGACCACTGACAGCTAGAAATAACAAAATGAATCGACACGTGTTATTTATTTGAAAATGTTTATTCAAATCATATAACGTCGCGCGCCGTTATCAACCGGTAACATCTGAAATTCCCCTACTTTAAATGCGTTGAGAAGTACTTTCAGTTTAGTTAGGTAGATACCTAGGTAAAACGAATCAAAATAAGTGAACTAAAAAACTAATCAAAGTAAGATTCAATAACAAAAACAAAGTGACCTTAAAGTTAAGTAATAAACAACGTAAACTAAAAAAATTAACAAAGAACGGCCGATAATCAAAGTTATTTAATTATTAGAATAGCTAGTAAGCCCTCCCCTCACATTCACAACCTCTTGGCATCGCCGTGGCATGTTGTCAACCAAGAGATTATTGAATGCCTGAGGGATATTTTGCCACTCTTCTTCTATGGCAAGTGCGAACTCATCCAGCGTTTGGGAGCATTTTCGCGCGATCCTACCAGTAACTTAAGTGAGACCACACAAGATCAGTAGATTTTGGAGGCAGGTGTAGCTGTTGCATGTTATGCTCCCCCAAAAGCTCCTAAACATTTCTTGCTTTGTGTGGTCTCGCATTATGGTCAACCATGAAGAAATGCTCCCCAATATTTTCTGCATATGGAATAACAATGTCATTTATTATGTGATTCCGATAAATTACGGCGTTAACAGTACCCCCGTGAAATGTATAAGTCGGATCTATGGTTGTACATCACTCCGGCCCAAACATACAACCCTCCTCCTCCAAAGGTTTCCTGAGAAGCCATGTTGTCTTCTTCAAATCGCTCCCCAGGCTGCCTGCATACTAACACCCTACCATCGGAGTGTATCAGGTTGAACCGCGTTTCGTCGCAAAGGAAATACTTTTGCCACTCATGTAATGCCTTGATTAACAGAAAATGAAAGGAATAATTAGCTTATTCGCCTTTTAAATGAAGAGCTAAGTTAAAGACATGTAGCGCGAATATATTCGGTAAGCGTCAGCACTATAAATTACCTAAAACAGCTTTTTCCCCTGAACGGTCTTGTCCGCTATGTGCACAGAGGTGGGGCTCCTGGGAAAATTGAGGGATGAGCAGCATGAACTCTATTAAGAAAGGTTCACAATAACCGGACTTCGTGCTCTAGTGTTTTGAATGATAGCCTAAGAAGGCACACTGGTATAGTGGCATTTAACAGGACCGTTAGAAGAACGCTAACGCGAGCAAAATGTGTTCACCTTTTGCCAAACCATAGAAGACTTGGTGTCGAATAAGCCACCGATA